>OW964838.1:4375326-4993280 GCA_943142095.1 Ophonus ardosiacus | reverse complement strand
GTACTTCATGAACTTTAACAAGGTAATTATTATTTAATCACCAAAGGAAAGAGCCCTACTTAAATAACAACGAAAGCGCACCACTCAAGCCAGGCCAACCTTTCACCTTTATTATTTCTCACGGTAATTCGCGAACAAAAAATATTAAACTATAAATAATTAATCGCATTTTCTACTCAGAATGCTAATTCGATTATTTAAAAAAGAAACTTCATTATGAAAACAAAAATTTCATTGTGGTTTATTTTTTTCATTATTGTAATCAAATTTTCTTTATTATAATTAAGCATTCCTTTGTTGTAATCAAAATTTGTTTTAAAAGAAAAACAGAAAAATGTAAATTTTATTATAGTTTGTTGTTTCATTTTAAATGGAACGGGCAAATACATTGCTGTCAATCAAATATGAAGTCGTAACCAAGGATATGACAAACTCAATGTTTTACGTTAAAAAATACTCACGGTATATTAAAGATTCTTTCAATTCATTAAAAAGATTTGGCGTATTTCTTATGGATACATGCATTTTGCCTATAATTTTAAAAATTTAATTAATAAAAAAATTAGATATACTTCCTAGAAAAACCTTTCAGTAATATGTCACTAAAACTGTTGATTTTTGAACTGGCATTTATCTGTCAATTACCAACTATGTTACAAACATTTGAATTTGTCATAAAATATAATAAAAAATAAACCATCCTGTGTATTCGGTTTAAATTTTTATGGTGATATCGTTTTGTAGGTGTATTAATTTAATTGTGATATTTACATGTTAATACTGATATAAATAATTTATATTTAAATTAAAATAACAGTAATTATAATCTGCGCATAATAAATCACATATTTTTACACCGATATGCCGCTAAATATAAAGATATTTACATAATTTAACTAAATTAGAATAGAGGGCATAATCTTAAATTTATATGTACATTTTAATTTATATTTTAATATAAATTATGTCTGCATGACATGCTATTCTTTCTTCCTAATTATTTTAATAAAAATATGCATTTTAATGTACTATGACCTAAATATGATAATGAAAAGGGTGGTACATATTTTTATATTTACATTTCGCCACATTAAGAGAAGTGTAAAGAATTAGGAGCCCCGTCGCACATCAGTTCGCCTACCCGCTTTAATTTAATTTTATTTTGTTAATATATGATGTAATAACAACTAATATAAATTATTTCCAATTTTTATTAATATTACAGACATTTTGTCGTAATACATAGCAAAATATGTTTTCTAAATATTTTATTGTATTTTTTTTTGTAAAATGAAATAATACTTAGTTTTACCAATGAGCCGGTTTTACATTTTTCAAAAAGCATTTTGAATGAAAGTTTATGCAATATTTTTCTAGTAATAACAAAAATAATAATAATTTATTGTTATTTTCGTAAATAATTCAATAAAAAGATTGGTGCCAGAAATAGTCATGAGAAATAAAATTGCAACAAAATATGGTTAAACATCACTTAATTCTGTAGATTTTATTTGACAACTGACAGGCGATATTTGTTTCGTTTCTGTGAAATAGGTTTATATTCTGACCAATCAAAGGGTAGAATTTATATATCCCTAACTAAACCAACGCTATTCTTATCTACGTGAAATAAAGTATAATAACAAAATCTAAAACTTCAACACGTTTTAGTTGCGTTTAATCTATGTACGCCATTAGCACGCAGAAATCCAGAAATAATTAATTTCCATAATTTCCCGAAAACAAGAACCTAAATTCTATAGAAAAATTTATTAGAGAAATTTGCCAATTTGAAATAGTTGGTAGACGAAAGTTATGCATTCATCTTTTAAAAATGGGAAAGGAACCGAGTAAAGCTAATGCTTGCTCCTTGCATTTTGTAAAGCAAGATTATATTTTGCCGGGTATAACTACAAGATAATAATTACTTAGTGTCTTTATTAAAATACTTCGTAATGAAATCTAAACTTGTAGACCTGCCTGCACAAAGATGACAATAAAATAATAATACTTATCTCTCCATTAATCTACCAAAGACTGTAATAATGCAGTACTATGTAGATTCAAGAAAACAAAGACTCGAATCATGTAAATTCAAAATTCGAGACAATGCTGAACATCATTTTTATATGAAACGGACTAGTTCGCAAAATTCAAAATGTTATTCATACTAGAAACATTATTTTTATTTAATATTAACTATAATATTAATATTATTTTGTATTTCAAACGCCGCAGTGTATAAGAATACAGTTGCGGGAAACGAAGCATCTACCTTAAACCGGCCATAAGCTCCTCCTCTTCTTCACTACCTAATAGTTTGTCACTTGTTTAACTGTATGTACCCTGACGCCACATTCTGTTCAGGTCAGTAGTGGCAGCACGCAGTTTAGAATCGTATCATAGAAAACAGGCGAATGCGATTTTACTTACGAATCTTGGTAGCACGCATTTTAGAATTCTATATTCGCTTTTGTTTCTAGAATTTTCGGGTTTCATATTATTAAAATAGAAAATATTACAGTTGCATATAGCGAACATATAAATTGATTTTGAATTGATTGTGACAAAATAATGACGTTAGTTTAATAGGGTCCTCCACCATAACAGAAAATTGAGTAAAAAGTTAGTTATATTAAAAGTAGATAAGATAAAATCATGATTGAGACGATAAAACTAAAAACAATTGACTTTTTAATACTACAAATTGCTTCAAAATTAAACAAACTTTCATTTAAAATAATAAAAAATTAGAGTGGAGGACCCTATTCTTTCGTCTCGAGGCGTACGCTTGCAGGCGAATATTTAAGACACGCATGCTACCAAATTTTCGCTTCGTGGCGAAAAGCGAAAACAAATGCCTCATTTGATAGAATTCTAAAGTGCGTGCAGTCACCATATGCGATTTGTTCAAAATATTAAACAAATTTCAATATTTAATTGTAAAATATCTTGTGGTTATTTCGTGATATTTTCAAATTTGAGGCTCTTCAAAGAACAATATCTTTTAAAATTTGGTATTTAGAAGTCATATAAAAATTCTTGCAACAGCCCTAATTTATTAAAAATTGGTATGTTTTGGAACGTAGACTTTTTCATTTGAAAACATATAATATTGTTCAGTACTCATCAAATGCAAAAAATTCAGTAATTTTTATTACGAAAAAGATAAAAATGATTAATAAGTCAATTTCCTACCTTATCTGCAGTTGTAGTCTGGATACTGGAAGATTTTGTCGATATCCATGATCAGCTCGTCATAAAACTCTGAAAAAATAAAATAAAAATATGTTAAAACAATAAAAAAATACTTTTTAATATTCTTCAACTAGTAATCAATGATTTGTATACCTCACACACATGTTTCTCTGTATCCAACGCTAGTTATATGAACAAAACTCAAAACTTCAACACTTTTCCAATATGAAATTTATATCACCAGAAAGAGAATTAAATTCTGAATACGATGTACTATATTGGAAAACTCATTTTCAAAAATTTCCAATGAATTTTTGATGAAAATCACGATATTAACAACAACATTCGTTTAGCTTAAAAACAAAATACGGACTGAGCAAAGCACGCTGAGACTACGTTACGAAACACGAGAACGAACAAGCTTGCTTGATTAAAGAAATTAATTGTATTAAATTTCAATATTGGTGATGTTTTTAAATAATATAAAGAAATAAAATAGGAAACTGATATTAAAAATTGATCTAAATTTTAAAATATTCTAGAATGTTTTACCCTATAAAAATGTAAATTAATGTTTGTATTACATTATAAATTTCCGAAGAGTGAAGTACTTCTTAATCATTTTATTAATATAATTTTTTTCTGGGTTAATATTTTCAAGCTATCTCCATTTTATAAAATAAAAGAGAGCTGTCAGTATTAAACAAGGTTGGTTGAAATTTAATAAACAAGAACCTGTCTTCCATGCTAATCGAATAAGTGGTTAAATATAAAAAAATCTTTCACTCCGCTGAAATTCTAAACTCCTGAAACAAAACACGTATTTCTCAAGAAAATTGACAGGTTTCATCCATGTTTTCAGAAAAATAAATAAAAAATATTTAATCCATATCTTCCCTTTGGAGTATTTTCTAACCACTGTGTTTATTATATATTTTTCCCCTTAGGAATGAAGTAAAATTTAGTGTTTATTAATACCTTGAGTATTTTTTAACGTGAAACATCGGGTTTGTCATATCCATGGTTACGACTTGATATTTGATTGACATCAATGTATTTGCCCGTTCCATTTAAAATGAAACATAGGGAACGAATCTGATATATGTATTATATTTAATTATTTAAATATTGTAAGAAAGTTAGCGGAGGAAAACTACTCGAGAGCACTAAACATATTTCGGGCACATGGTGCACATAATATTTTTTCTACATCTAAATTTAATTTTTAGAAAACAGGTATAATTATTTAAACAAAATCAAACTCTAATGGCATCTTGTCAATATGACAGATAACCGTTGAATTTTCCTATAAGTTATGATTTGACATTTGATTGACAGCAATGTATTTGTCTGTCTCATTTAAAATGACACATGGGGAATGAATTTGACAGAAGTATTATATTTAAATATTGTAAGAAATTTAGCCGACCCAGAAAACCATTCGGGCACAAGGCGCACACTATATTTTTTCTACAACTAATTTTAATTTAGAATGCAGGTATAATTATTTTAACAAAATTAACCTCTATTGACGTCTTACCAAATGTCAAATTCGTTCCCTATGTTTCATTTTAAATGGAACGGGCAAATACATTGCTGTCAATCAAATGTCAAGTCGTAATCAAGGATATGACAAACCCAATGTTTCACGTTAAAAAATACTCACGGTATGTGGAAAGTACCTTGTTCTCTAATGCTTTTAATAAATTTATTTTTAAATAATGGCTACAGGGTTTTTAGTTTCACAAATACAGAGTTATCAAAAAGAAATGATGAAGTTCGCAATACAATTCAGGGGATCTACTATTTGATATGACATTTTGACAATAAATACAAATAAGTTATGTCAGAGGTGGGGCCTTACATAGCTAATACGATTTTGAGTGATTGACATGCTTTAGATTATTGCTTATGGGGAAGGTAAGAAATAAAAATACAGTAAAATTTTTGAAAGAAGTCCGATCAAGGCCAACTACGAATTGTATCTATGAATTAAGATTTTGTGCTGTCAATTTTACTTTACGTGGGTAGGGGTATAGCCTACGTTATTAATACAAGGCCGGAAACAACTCAAATTTTGTTTAAAAATCTAATCTAAGAATAAGTCGCGCCAAAACGGCAAGTTTGGAACTAGAGTTTCCGTTTGACAGATATTGTGATGTTTCCGGCCTTGTATTAATAACGTGAGCTACGGTAAGGGAAACAACAAACATTTTAATGAAATTGTAAATATACCCAAATTTTAATTTTCAAATGTCACAGTGAACAGGTAATCAATTTTTGTATCAGTGTTACCAATTTCAAATAATTTTTTGTTATTGCCAACTGAATTAGTTTTTTTGATTGAATATTTAAAATATAGGGCACTATTTTTTATTGGTTCCTATACAGTCGGTCTATTTATGTCCGATACTGTATTATATACTTGTAATAAATTTTCTTGTCTACATTTACAATAAAAATCTATGTTGTCATAAAAAATCATTGTTGTAATCAAAAATCCATTATTGTAATCAACAAAAAAGGAGTAAACATTGTTCGGCATGTGTATGAAAATTAAAAATAAATAAAAATTTCATGTCGTCATGGACGAATTAAAAAAATACACTGAAATAATTTGAATGTTATGAACAACAAGTTATTTTTACCTCCCGCTACCCTAGGTAAGGGAGGTATAGGGATCGTGCTAAAATTGGCATATAGAGATTTTATATAATAAGCACGTTTTGATGTCCCCAGAATCCGATTTTAACATTTTTACAATGATGTCTGTAGGTATGTATGTGTGTGTGGATCATGTGGACACGATTACTCAAATACTATCAATCAGAAAAATTTGAAATTTTGTATACCCATTCTATACTAATATGGGAAGTGCTCATTAGTTTTTAGTGTATATCGGATAACCGGAAGTATCATTTATACAAGCTTTTAACAGTTTTTCTTGTAAAAAATTCATTGAATATAATTTTTTAGCAACTTTTACTAATTAAAATGGAATATAATGGTTTAATCTTTAATTCTACGATAATAACATTTAGTAAATAATTCTAAATAACTTTAAATATGAATATATAATATAATTTATTTCCATGTATCACCTAGCCTATGCGTCAAACAAAATCATAATTTTAATGACAGGTTTGACATATTTAAACAAATGTCACTGACAGGCAGCAATTATATTAAAATTAGTAATGAAACCGTGTAATGAGAATATAATAGTAAAATATTTTATTAAGGTTTGTAAAAATAATATATTTTCCATCATATATAAATGTTAGATGTACAGGATGATCTGATTTAAATTTGCTAATTGCTATTTTTGCAGCACTATAAATTAATATTAATTTACAACTACACATTTACGAAATGGATTATGTACGGCGAAGAATTTACAAAGATTGCGTTTTAGAGCACCTAGAAGATGATGCTGATTTTTATAAGAATGTACGTGTGTGACGATTTTTCCTTAAAGCCTATTAAAATATGATCCAAAACTTCTCAAATTTGGTATTTAAAACTCATATATAATTTGAAACAACTTATTAGATTTTAACCATATACCTATGATAAATCGGATGTAGTACTTAATTTGGAGCTCTAACAAATTTTTGAGGAAAAACAATAAAACAATCCAAAATTTCGTATTACAGACTTTTCTATTTATTGGACAACAAATTAGATTTTATTTACAAACGATTAACCGGAAATGACACTTTACTTAAAGCTCACTGCTATTTTAAACATGGAATTGGCGGGAGGTCATGTGTTGGCCACATCAGATTTTTAATATTATGTATTATTGTAATAAATTTTCTTGGCTGTATCTACAATAAAAATCCATTGTTGTAATCAAAAAATCCATTGTTGTAATCAACAAAAAAGGAGTCTCACAACATTATTCTACAAGTCTCTGAAAGTTTAAATGCGACCCTGTTTTTTATGTACTCATACTTTAGTATAATAAAATAAATCCTTTACGCACAGTATTTTTCAAATTACAGTTTGTTTCATGGCTAAAGTTTCTTGTGCGTATCGCACTTTTTCTCAATTTAAATTTCAATCTACGTCGGAAAGTTAGGCGTACATTAGGAGCCGTTTTTCTGCTTCTTTTAAGAACACATCCGTGTAATCCGCAACTTCGTAACAGTAAATTTACCTGGTGACGTCGATGTAGACGACGACCTCTAGTTAAACGCGAAACTAACTTCCTGTCTCGACTGATCTTTCCGGTGCCGATAAAATGGAACTAACTATCGTTTCTTTAAACCTGAGTGGTAAGGCGTTAAATAGTAATTTGTTTCTTATATTGCCTATTGTCAACTGTTTGCGTAACATTTTTTTGTAGTTGAGGATTTATTTCTTTATCAGTCCAAATACAGTCATAAAAATCTCCGTATAGTAAAATTTTTGAAAGAAGTCCGATCAAGGCCGTCTACGAATTGCATCTATGAATTAAGATTTTATGCTGTCAAATTTAGTAGTGTCGTTTACTAAATTTGACAGCATAAAATTTTAATTCATAGATGCAATTCGTAGATGGCCTTGATCGGACTTCTTTCAAAAATTTTACTATACGACAATAGTTTAAAGTATTTTAGGAAAAATAGCAGTCTAAAACCAAATATATTTAATTTTCTTTAAATCCAAAATGAAACGCAGTATATTACATTGTTATAAATATAAAATAAACTAATAATATACTTAATATATTTATATTATGGGGTAATCATTGAGTAGTATTCAAGATTTCATGACAAAAAAATCTCCGTACGATAAACAAAACATATACAGCCCGATTCACAAAAAAGTTTAAACTAATCCTCATTTTTGGATTAGTGAATTCTATTTTATTCCGGTATTTAAATTATTTTTTTAAATATTTTCAAAAACGGTAGATACTACGAATAGATTAGACTATATTTTAAGATATAAACTATAAAAATTAGAGTAGAATTCGCTAATCAAAAAATGAGGATTAGCTTAAACTTTTTTGAAAATCTTGATGTTAAATAATAAACCATTTATTTATGTTTCATAGTTCTCGAGATACAACAATACAGTACGTATTGTTGTTGATTTGCTGACTACGGATCAAAAAGAATTGTTAAAAAAAATATTTCTTATTCTGTATTTCATTCTTGAAAAGTACACAATTTTTTTATAAAGAATTACGAATTAGGTAATTTATTTGCTATTCAACGTCAGTTACGTGATTAGATAATTCATTATATTTAATAAAAATTTCATGTCGGCATTTACGAACTAAAAATATACAATGAATGAATTTAATAAATAATAAGAAATGATTTGTCGAATTTTGCAAAAAAATGATCTATAATATGCATATCAGCCCTTTAATACTCAAATAATTTTAATGTTATAAACAATGTTAAAGTTATTTTTAATATTAAAAACCTACTTCTATGTAAAAATCAAAAGTGTATATTATATTCATAATTTGATATTACCACAAAATATTTCTATTTTTTTTTTTATTCTATTAGCATTCTATAATTTACATAATTCGTGTATATTATTATAATACAGTCACAAAATATTTAATATTAATAATATTAATCAGTACTCATCAAATGAATAAAATTCATAGTTCAGTCTTACTATGAAAAAAATTAGAATTATAAAGAAGTCAATTTCCTACCTTATCTGCTGCTGTAGTCTGGATACTGGAAGATTTTGTCGATATCCATGTTCAGCTCGCCACAAAATTCTGTAAAAATAAAATAAAAATATGTTAAAAATAATAAAAAAATACTTTTTAATTGTCTTCTACTATCAATCAATGTTTTATATACCTTACTCACATGTTTCTCTATCTCCAACGCTAGTTATATGATCATAACTCAAAACTTTAACACTTTTCCAATATGAAATATATATCACCAGAAAGAGAATTAAATTCTGAACACGGTGTACTATATTGGGAAACTCATTTAAAAAAATTTCCAATGAATTTTTGATAAAAATCACGACATTAACAGTAACATTCGTTCAGCGGAAAAACAAAACACAGACTGGGCATAGCACGCTGAGTCTACGTTACGAAACGCGAGAACGAACAAGCCTGCTTGATAAAAGAAATAAATTGTATTTAATTTCAATATTGGCGATGTTTTTAAATATTATAAAGAAATAATATAAAAAAATGTTATTAAAAATCTATACATACATATATAATATTAAAATATTCTATAATATTTTACCCTATATAAATTGTAAATTAATTTACCAAGATCTTTATAGTAATATAATCTTTTCTTTTAATATTTTTATTTAATTTACTGCACATGATCATTTTTATTGATTATTTATTGATATTTAGAGTGCATGAATTAATTTATAACAATATAAATTTTATGTACTCCGCATGATCATTATTGATTTTTCGATCGAGAATTATTCCACATTCCAAACCATACCTGTCGGTACAATTTTTTGCCATGTATTATTTATATGAACATTTGGGGACATATAAAAATCAAGCCCCTTAAAGAAGGCGTCTGCACTGGAAAAACCAAACAATTTCAGGCATTGTGTGGGACGATTTTACGTGTGCTGCCAACTGTCTTTAAAAATTTAAACTTTGAAGACGAGTGCTACTGTATTTGTATTTAAATTTGTATTATTGTTTATTACAAATGAACGATTTTAATGATGAATTATTTTGGATGTATACTTTGTTATTAGTTAGACTTTGGTTGTTTTAGAAACATGTACTTAGTAAATTAATTTTGGAGCTTTATATGATACATTAACGCATATGTCGAATGAATAAGGGAAAGTAATTCTGAGAGAAATAAGAAAATTTATACAAACATTTTGAATTCTATGTATAACCTTCTCCAGGTGACTTGGTGCCTTTATGACCCCTACTGATTTTAAATTTAGCACCAATTATAGTTTTATAGTGCCTTTAAGTATATACCCTTAAGTTAGGTGTTGTCAGGGCCGGCAACAACAGTGGTGCTCGCGGTCTCGAGCACCACACGTGAAATCATATGGTGGTGCTCTGCACCACACGTTTACGCCATAAGTTATTAAATTTTTTTAAATAATATGCTGGGTTTATGCAGCATGTAAATTAAGAAATTAAATTGAGCCACTAAAATAAGAAACTAAACTAAAATAACGTCGTTTATGCAGTAAATTAAAATTCAGAATTTTATGTTTGACAATTCGTATAATCTAACTTTTATAGGTGAATTATATTTATATAG
The DNA here is from genome assembly GCA_943142095.1 of Ophonus ardosiacus. Taxonomy (NCBI): domain Eukaryota; kingdom Metazoa; phylum Arthropoda; class Insecta; order Coleoptera; family Carabidae; genus Ophonus; species Ophonus ardosiacus. The sequence goes on along the minus strand of OW964838.1, from coordinate 4,982,841 downwards.
GATAGAAAAATAAAGGTAAACAATTTGTAGAATAAGTCCAATTAGTAATTCGTCGCTCTTTTCTGCAGAAACTTTGTTATCATCGCACATTTTCATAGGTTAGGTTCGAAAATCTGTCATAAGTGCACGAATGGCGCAGGCGCAAAACTAAGAGATTATAAAATTAAACTAAAAGTTGAAAATAGCCAACTTCTTAATTTAATTTCATTAGTTTAATTCTTCAGTTTAGTTGCATAAACGTTGTCATTAAAGATAAAAGAAAAGAACTTCGAGAAAATGTTCTGTGAACTGGCAATTCATTTTTGTACATGAAAGGGGAAAACATTCATTTGCACATCCCTTGAAAAAATGTAGCTTTCAATTATAAGGCATTTGACCTTGAATGAAAAAAAAAAATTCGCCTGCGGCGCATTTTCTTTTCTGGGTTAGATACCACCAAATTTTTGGTGCACGAGCCATCACTAAGCACCACACACTAAAATTAAAACTTGCCGGGCCTGGGTGTTGTTCATAAGTTCCATTTGTTAATAACTGATTCAGTTGGTTTTTAAAAGATCTATTTTAATTAAAAAAAATCTGTTGTGGCCAGCACAAGACCTCTCGCCATTTCCATATTAGGCTATATAAGTATTGAATTGCACTTCCCTTTCAAACCGTCGTTTTATAACAAAAAAATACAGAACTTTATCCAAATACTGTTTTTTATTGTATTTAACATTTCTTCTGCACACATATAATTCTAATTATATCTATTTTTCATTGTATGAGGAAGTTTCTAAATGTCAGAGATTCATCCAATTCATTAACCAGATTGGCGGTATTTCTGATGGATATATGCATTTTACCTATAATTTCAAATATTTAATTAATAAAACAATAATGCCCATTTACACCAACAAGGCTTAAATTTTAAGCTAGGCTTAAACAAAAAAATGCAAATCGAAATTTTGACAGTAATATATTATAATTCATTTGACATTTCATTTCGATGCAATATTGTCAATTTAAGCCGAGTTTAATATTTAAGTTACGTTGGTGCAAACGGCCATAAGAAAGATTAAATATACTTCCCAGAAAAAGCTGTCAGAATGTCACTAAAACTGTTGATTTTTGACACTGACATGTGTCATTTAAAAACTATGTTATAAACATTGGAATTTGTCAACTGGTTTCCATAGTGCCTTGGCCTCTGCGATTAAATTACTCTATATATTATAGTGTCTTTATCTCTAAATCTATACAAGATATAATAAAAATTTTAAGTGTATTACATGGATAATTTTATGTTCTTTAATATTTAATAACAAAAATTTCCAAAAAATTATATTTAGAAAAAAAAATTCTCAGAAACTACTACTTCCGGTTGTTCAATTGTTACAAAAACCTTTTCATAGTTAAACAATTCTTAAGTCTTATGGTTTTTGAGCTGCTGCTGTCAAAATTTCCAGTTGCATTTTTTTGTTTAAGCCTAGCTTAAAATTTAAGCCTTGTTGGTGCAAATGGGCATAAGAGAAGTATGCAACACTGTAGGAAAAATAATGAAGAAATGTGTAATTAACGAAATCATCCCCCAAAACCGAGTAACAAATATATGACATAATTTATTTTTACATATTTTTAACCCCTTAAAGTTTTCTATTTAGAGTAATTTGGTTTAGTGTTACTACTTTTTACCTCTCGCTAAGAGAGGTATTGGAATCATGCAAAAATTCGCATATCCAGATTTTAGTGGATAAGAATGTTTTAAGGTCCCTATAATCCGATTATAACATTTTTACGATGATGTCTGTGTATATATACAGTGTGTCCCATTTAGAGGTGCCACCATTGGGATCTCGAGAACTATAAGAGATACGATGTCGGTTAAATGGAACTTTTTATGCGCCTTTGGGAGGCCATCTCAGATGTGCTTTTGTTTTTCCAAAAATTCTCATAGGACACTAGATAATGACGAAAAACTGAATATTGTTGATCTTTTCATCCTCAAATAACTTCTAAACTATTAGTAATTGAGAAAAACGATTCAAATATAAAAAATAGATATTTTTATGAGCTAACCAGTGGCGCACGAAATAAATTTTTATATCCGTAAATTTTCGAGATATAACACAAACTTATATTTTTTTAAATGGAACCCATATCTGATTTTAATCTCAAAAAAATCAATATTTTTTTCTCTTTTCAATGATGTAAGGGTTATTATGTTTTATATTTGTTTTGCTCCTAAAATTTAATTTTTCTCTTCATTTTCCTGAATTTTCTTATTATTTCGCAAAAAAACATTATTATTTTTATTTATTATATTGTATTTGATCAAAATAATTTGTTTTATGCCTTTATTACTTAATATTTTCATTCTAGATTCATAATTACAAATTACACTATGATGTGCCAAGGGCGACCTGATACAAAATATTATAAAAATTAATTTGATACGAATTTTGAGCAAATTTTTTTACAGAAATAAATTATTTAAATACAAGAAGTATTTCCAAATAAAAATCTACCAATAATTTCAAAATAATTGTAAATTTAATACAAAAAAAACGAAAAAAAATAATAATTTTGAAGGCAAAACAAATATAAAACATAATAACCCTTACATCGTTGAAAAGAGAAAAAAATATTAAATTTTTTGAGACTAAAATCAGATATGGGTTCCATTTAAAAAAATATAAGTTTGTGTTATATCTCAAAAATTTACGGATATAAAAATTTATTTCGGTCGCCACTGGTTAGTTAATAAAAATATCTATCTTTTATATTTGAAACTTTTTTCTCAATTATTAATAGTTTAGAAGTTATTTGAAAAAGAAAAAATCAACAATATTCTGTTTTTCGTCATTATCTAGTGCCCTATGAGAATTTTTGGAAAAATAAAAGCACATCTGAGATGGCCTCCCAAAGGCGCATAAAAAGTTCCATTTAACCGACATCGTATCTCTTATAGTTCTCGAGATCCCAATGGTGGCACCTCTAAATGGGACACACTGTATATATATATATATATATATATATATATATATATATATATATATATATATATATATGTGTGTGTGTGTGTGGGTGTGTGCGCACGTGCATGTGTGTGCGTGTGTGTGTGTGTGTGTGCGTGGATGTTGTAGCCACGGTTTCTCAAATACTATAAGACTTAAAAAATATTTAACTGCAGTTTCCTCAATCTGACATTCCTGGGAAGAGCTGATTAGATTTTGGTAACAATTGGACAACCGGAAGTAATAGTTTCTTTAAAAAATCTTCTAAATATAATTGTCACACTGCCTAGCAGGGAAATCCGAAGTAGTAGATTACATGACGATTTCAGGAAAAGTAATTGTCCTATAATAACTTCATTCTTGTGACATAATAAAAAAGTAATCTTGGGTTAATAAACCACTCGTTTAAAAGAAAGTACGACCCGTAAAGTGTGTCATAAAATTACCCTCTGCACAGTGTTCTCCTTTACAAATGAACACCTTCCTTATGTCTAATTCTTAAATATTAAGTCATCTCGCAAACGTCCCTAAATGTGGCAGGCTGGTGAATATATTTGCTTGTGCTGGAGCATAACTGAGATTTATTATCTGAGGCGTACGTTAAATGCAACGTATTGCAGGGGGAAGGTGGTGGTCGTAAACAGCGCGCTAACGGCCATCCACGTAACTAACCATGAAATATTAGTTAGACTATCGTTATTAGCTTCATTAACGTCAGCCAGAGAAGCGCTACACCTTCACTCTACCTGAGATATGCAACATGGCGACGAAATCCCACAGATATACCAGAAGAGAAGGGTGCTTTGCTAATGAGAATGAGAAGAATTATTTCAAGAAAAAATCTGTTGTGGCCAGCACAAGACCTTTCGTTAATTTGATGTATTTTGTACAAATCCCATATCAAAAGTTCATTGGAAAAGATTCTATATATAACTTGGCTAGGAATTTTACATGTAAATCCTCCGTAATTGGGAAAGCAATTCGTTTTGTTCGACCATAGGCGCGCGTCAGCAGGGGTACAATCAGAGAGGATGTCGACAACAGCTATACCGACGGGCGAAGAGTGACAGTTTTTTCCAACTACTTGTGTGAAAGATACAACAGTGTAGTTCCGTTAGTTTTACCTTTTACCTCGCTCTTTCATGAGCCTGTTTCACATTTTTTACCTTCCGTCACCTTTAGGTAAGAAAGGTATTGTCTTTGCTCAAAAAATTCGGTGCATTTTTAATAAATATGCACGTTTGTTATACTTTTATTGGATTTATAGAATCTTTTCAAAGGAACATTTGGTATGAAATTTGTAAAAAAATAGTATGTGTTCGTGTTATAATTTTATTGGATATATAGAATCTTTTCCAAGGAATTTATTGTAGCATTTATCCATTTTTATTTCTAAAAATTCACTCATTTGTACAAATACCCTAAAAATGCGTACATTTACGTAACATTCTCTTTACAATCAAATAATATTACTATCAAGTTTACATCTCTACCCGTTTTTGAATTATTGCCCCAAAAGTCAATATACCCCACATTTAGATAAAAACTTCAAAATTTTCAAAAATCTAATTTTTATGTATCTAGATACTTCTCAATGCGCTGATTCCAAATTTTGAAACCGCAGGTCGATATCTCGTTTCGTTCTCGAGATATTTAGATTTAAAGTTTTGCTTAAAACTGCCCATTTTTGGGTATTAACCCAAAAATGGGTCGAGATATGAATTGGGCGACATCACCATTCGATTCTACGGACAAAAATACATAAGTATAGCAATTTTCATAAATTTTGTCCAACCGGTTCATTTTTTATTAATAAAAACTTAAAAACCCTTGAAAATGGCAAAAATCTGAAAAAATCCTAAGGGGTACCCCTTAGGATTTTTGCGATTTTTGGCCATTTTCAGTTATTTTGCTTTAGAGATTGTATGCGGTGTTCAAAAATTCTGAAAATTGGTGTACTTATGTAATTTTGCCCGTAGAATCGAATGGTGATGTCGCCAAATTCATATCTCGACCCATTTTTGGGTTATTACCCAAAAATGGGCAGTTTTGAGCCAAACTTTGAATCTAAATATCTCGAGAACGAAAAGAGATATCGACCTGCGGTTTCAAAATTTGGAATCAACGCATTGAGAAGTATCTAGATACATAAAAATTAGATTTTGAAAATTTTGAAGTTTTTATCTAAATGTGGGGTATATTGACTTTTGGGGCAATAATTCAAAAATGGGTAGATATATAAATTTATAGAATATTTTCCAAGGAACTTTCTGTATGGAATTTGTAAAAAATTGTATTATATTAGTTTTACAATTTTACTGGATATATAGAATTTTTTCCAATAAACTTTTGGTATGGGATTTGTACAAAATACATCAAATTAACGGAAGGTCTTGTGATGGTCGCAACAGATTTTTTCTAAAAATAATAGGTAAAGAGATATCGCTAAATCAAAATTTAAACATTGAATTTCCTATGTTCAGAATAAAGTAGACACCCGGTATGTATATAACAAAAAGGATACATATTTGTCAAATGTCAAGGAATTAATTTGACAGAAACGTCACCAGCAAATGGGCATATTTTATTTAAACAAGTTAACCAAGTTTTTTATTCGGTAAATCATAAGTAACCCGGTTAGCTAAATAAAAATATTTGAATATGTTTTTCTAGATATAAAAATTCTCATTGCATCTATTCTACAAGTACATCAGAGAAAAATATGAATATATGTGAACTAGAAAACTTGTATCTTGTCCTTATCTTTAATATTATTGTCCTGTTGATTATTCTTATTGTTATCATAATTGTTCAATGTGGTTATTAATAAAGCTGTTTAGTGTTACAAAAAAGTTGCATATATTTATTTAAATAGGTTTATCGTGAATAGTTTATTTTGTAATTAAGTATGAGTTTTTCTACTGAAGTGTGCACAATAATCTGTTTATGCATGCACAAGGATTTCAGGCTTACATTATTACTACAATGGTTTTAATGAAGAGTTTATTAGATTTTAAAATAATCCGTACAGTGTAGTGGTATTTCATTAAACTACTACTTGAAAAGTTTGAAGCATTTTCATGAAAACCAAAACATGAATTATCCACTTGTACTTGAATCTGCACTTTGAAGATGATTAGTTAATAAATTTCATTAGGTTTGGTTTTGAATACATTTCCATCAATTGTCCTAATGCGTAAGTGCTATAATTAATAACTAAGCGCAATGCGTAATAGTTATTTACATTCGAGTGCGTGTAAGTTGTATTTTACAGCGCGACAGCTTTGTGTAAGGCACGAGCCCTTAAGGCGAGTGCCTTATTAGCTGGAGCGCTGTAAAATACTTCACGCACGAGAATTGTATCAAACTTTTTGGCCGACGATAATGAAAATCACTTTTTTTAATGAGATAGGTTGTACTTCTGAAAAGGGTTAGTTTAAAATACTGGGGTTAAGTCAATTTCCAAATTTGATTTTACTTGCCTTCATTAGAGTACTTCTTCTAGCGAAAATTTATCTGTAATAATAGACGTTGTTTATGACTGATAATATATTTATTTGCTCATGTTTTCTTCGTAATAAATAATAGGTAGGTGTCGATATTTGACATTTCAGCAATGTTCGCCTCGCGTATTTGACAGGTATATCGATCGGTGACTATGTTGGTAACGGCGGATTTTAACAATAATGACAGATGTCGCTGCCGTGATGTTGGTTTATATAAATTAATTTTAAATATTGGAAATGTTAAAGTAAAAAAATAACTTATGTAGGTAGTACTTTTTTACATGAACTTTGTTATAGTAAAGATGATTTCTTTTCTAAATGCCCATAAACGTCCAAAGTATTTTGATTATTTTACCGCATAGTGAGACAAGTTACAACACAGTAAGCGTAAAAAGTAGGTTACACTTGCTGAGTATATAATTGTAAAGTTCCCATTACACTCGATGAGGGCAAAAAAAAAATTATCATATGGCAACGTTTACTATCGTTTCCGGCTTTGCATAAGGATGAATGCTTAAGAACTATGAGCAATGCACCACAGGGATCATTCTCCACGCCAGCAATGAGTGCCCGTGAGGTGACGCCTGGTACTGGCACGGTACAAATATGTCATCATCATTACCGATATATGCGATAAAGCAAATTGTGGCACACTCAGAAATGGGTAATATGCCGTGATGATATATATATTTATTTATTTAACTAAGAGCAATAGGTAAGAACAAAGGTTTACAAACTTCTAAACTAAATTAAAATTTTCATATTCAATAGATATAGAGTTCTAGAGAGATTAAGAGAGCTTTGCTAATATTGTGGAAACAGCAGATATATTCAAAAAATTCTAATTGACAGATGTCAGCGTCAAGTGCAAAACCAAAGTGGAAAGAACAGGATCAGATATAAGTGAAGTGTTCCTCACAATAGACAAGTGACTTGTCTCACGATTGGAACTTTCAATGTTCGTGTTACAATTTTACAGGATATAGCTATAGAATCTTTTTATAGAAACTTTTGGTATGGGATTTGTACAAAATACATCGAATTGACGGAAGGTTTTGTGCTGGCGACAACAGATTTTTTTTTTTTGATGCCATATAGTCAAAGGCATTGTACGATGTTGCACTTTTATCACTCTAATATCTAAATCCTAAATTTAATGCCCTAAAGGCCCAAACAATGTCATTATTTAGGATTTTAGGAATTAGATTTTAGAGTTTTGCAGGAGCACACTATGCCTTGAAGTTGACTAAAACTAATTGAAAAAATCATGTTTGGGGTTATAATACTATCAAAAAGTAACTTATTAGCTTCTATTCTATAAAATATAATAATTTCATTTAATCTGAAGCATCAAATTGAATCGAATTGTATAATTCATTTTTGTTCTAAAGTGTTACCATACAAACCAATGAACGTCATTAGTGTGCCATTCCTAAATTCTAAATGCTAAAATGCGACATCGGACACAGCCATAGATAGAGGTGCTTACCTTTGTCTTTGTGAATACAGTAATTCTACTTCTTGTGTCATTTGCTCGCCTTCGAGAAGCTAGAGAATTTAGACACATTTAAAGTACGAAGCGACGCCATTAAAATAATATTAATTTCAGTTGTAGAGTAGCAACCAGGATTGTGGCTAACGTTATTACTACCTACCACTCTTACTATAGAATACGCATGTTAATTAAATTTGTTGTTCGTTGTGTTATGCTTATGTCTGATTAGTTTTTAAACTAATAAGAGAACAGACATTTGAGGGAGGATCAAGGAGTACAACAAACTTTTGATTAAAATTAATACAAATTACAAATCTAGTCACGAAGGAAAACAATTGAATGTAATGGTAAAAATCTACTGTGAGTAACACAAGACCTCTCGTCATTTTCATATTAGGCTATATAAGTACATATTGTATTTTGGGACACACAAAAATTCTAATTACATCTATTATTCATATATTTTTTAATTCATTTTATAAATCAGTTTCCTTTTACTCTTTTAAATGTTCGAAATAATTCATTGACGAGATTGGCGGTATTTCTGATGGTATATGTAATATATGTATGTATCTGTAATTTTAAATATTTAATTAATAATAAAATACGAAATATTAAATGTACAAATTCTCCAGAAAAAGCCTTCAGTAATGCCTATTTTTGTGTTAATTACAAACATTTTAATTTTTCAACGGATTTCCATGGAGTTATTTGGGCTGTGAGATTAATTACAGAGAATTATTTTATATATTTATAATTCTCTATCTCTAAATCTATAAAAGATACATTAAAAATGTTAAATTTATCGGATAGAGAATCTTATAATCTTCATAAATTTTAAAAAAAAAAAAATTTAGAAGATTTTTTTTAAAAAAAATTTACTTCTGGTTGTTTAATTGTTACCAAAATCTTTTCAGTTCTACCCATCACTGTCAGATTAAGGAATACGTAGTTAAATTGGCCAGACACATACACACACACACACACACACACACACACACACACACACACACACTGCAATTTATTACATCCGATTATTCTATATATTAGTGTCTTTATCTCTAAATCTATAGAAGATATAATAATTTTGTTAACTGTATTAGATGAAGAATTTTATGTTCTTCAATATTTGTAATAACAAAAATTTTTAAAAAATATTTAGTAGAATTTTCTAAGAAACTACTACTACTACTACTTCCGGTTGTTTAATTGTTGTCAGATTGAGGAATACGTAGTGAAACAGATTTTAAGTATTATAGTTTTTGAGGAAACGTCCTTCCAACATCCCCACACGCACACACACACACACACACACTCACACCCACATCATCGTAAAAATGTCATAATCGGACTTTAGGGATCTTAAAACGTTCTTAATCACTAAAATCTGGATATGCGATTTTTAGCATTAATCTCTTAGCTAGAGCTAAAATACTGAATACACTTTTTATTTATTTTGGCGGATAATAACAAAAGCTTTCGAACACCAAACAATATAAAATCGATTAAAAAGAAACAAATATTGTTTTATATTTAGTGTATTGAAGTATCCAGCAGTCTCGTGTAAAAAATTTAATCCCAACGGAGTATGGAAGACAAAAAACAAAGACGCTCTTTCCTCAGAATCTACATTTAAAGATTTATATTCCCCAGATAAATTCCTGAGTGTCTCTCGCTTTAATTTATTTTGTTTACTCGGTCGCCTTGGGCAAAAATAATTTTATTCTTTCATGTTCGTTCTCTGGCAAATGTATATTAAAGCTTGAGAACAATGCTGGTTTTATACAGAGTGTGTTGAAAAATCCTAACTCGGAGTAGGCTATGAACAAGACAACGTATGTCAATTTGAAAGTGTTTAATTAAATGCCAATTTGACACGAGATTTCGAAAAAATGTTATCTAAAGCTTTTCTTCTTGAATCTTATTTTACAAAATGGAAATAAATTAGAAAACGGTGAATGGCAATATTCTGTATCCTTCTTTATTATCTTTTCTCCTTAAAATTACATTTCACGATCAATTTTGACAACTGGACTTTTGAAATGAATAATAATCAGACATACGTTTCTGTGTTCATAGCCTACTCCGAATTAGGTTTTTTCTGAATACGCACTGCATACAGGGAATTTATTTTAACATGCAACATATGGTGAATCACTTCCATGGTTACTCACTATTGTTAAAAAATGACAGCAATGTAATATTTGTCCATTTTAAAATGCAACATTATAAATAGTATTGCAGCACTGCAGATACCTCCAAAACACATCACAAATGGTGTCAATTCTTATTACGACCGACTAGAATATTACCTCAGAGTGATTGGGGATATTTTTTAACATTTATTACATGAAAGTTATGAATTTTTGTAAGCTAAAGTTTTTTAAGATGTACAACATTCATGTTTTGATTATTTGTTAATCGCATGTAGGCTAATTTATAGGAAATTAGTTTTGATAATACAAAACTACAAATTTTGTATGTTGCATTTTAAAATGAACAAATATTACATTGCTGTCATTTTTTGACAACAGTGAGTAACCATGGAGTGATTCACCATATGTTGCATGTTAAAATAAATAAATGTATATAAGCTAAGAAGCTATTATTTGACAGTAAATTTAACATTTGCACAAATTATAGCAACGAACATGATTTGTTTAATTAGTGCGCGTCAACTTCAAGGCATAGTGTGCTCCTGCAAACCCTAAAATCTAATTCCTAAAATCACTAGATTTAGGGCATATAAATTTAGGATTTAGATATTAGGGTGATAAAAGTGCAACATCGGACACAGCCTAAATCCTAAACGTAATGCCCTAGTCAAAACAATGTGACAGAAATATTCAAGAATAACAAAATAATGACAAACGTCATATTGACAGTCGCAAATATCTCCAAAATCAAGCTGTCGTCCACGAACATATACTCTTCTGATTGGTCGGCATTAGCATTATGACCTAAAATTTAGAAATTGTCATATTCTAGGGTTACCGCATAATGCTAAGGTTAAGGTTACAGCTACATGTACTGCAGCACGCATTTGTCTATACTTGAACTATTAAGAGCCTTCACTTGCAATCTTAGGCCACAGTACAGTTTGCATTTTACGTGCAACAGTCGAGGAGACAGTTGTTATACGTATCTTGTTCCTGTATGTGTATAATAATTGCAACCAGGCAATTGAATATGTACAATTGCGGCCAAAAAATGGAAACACCTATTTTTTATTTTTGTAATTCAGTCTTTGCCATGATATTCAAACATAGGCCGCGGTAGCAAGTCAAGCCCCTTAATGCAAAGTCATAATGCTAATGCTAAGGTAAATTCTTAAGTTTACAGCTTACATAAACCAGCCTTAAGAGAGGTATTGTATTAATGTTAAAAATTGCATATCCAGATTTTAGTAATTAAGCGTGTTAACGATATTTCTGAATCATGATTTAAAGAAAAATCTTGAATTCGAACTTCGAAACATATTTTTTTCCTCATAGACGCACGAATGTTGAAAGTTCTTTTGTAAGTAAATACCCAATACAGAACGCTTTGATAGTGTCCGTAATGCATTTAGAAAAAGCCATATTGAGTGAAAATAAAATAGGTTGGGCTCCATTCGGATGATGTATAGTTTAGCAGGGGTTTGGTTCCGTCTTTGGTCTTGTGCGCGTAGTCGCGGTGACACGATCCTTAATGCACACTGTATCAGTAGTAAGACATTAACTATGATTGATGCAGACGACCCCGTCAGAATGAAGAATGGTTCAAAGGAGTTTATTTTAAACACGTTCGCGACGCGAATGACGGTTTTGGCAGCCGTTTACTTACATTTCCCCAATGACAGGGCCGGTCTCACCAAGAAGATAATGGAGCGGTTGTGTCTCGCTACAAATTCCAGTTGTGGTTGGAATATATCTACATTTTGTTTTAATGGCTAATTAAAATAATCTTCCAATTTTAGGAATTAGATTTAAGGGTTTTGCAGGAGTGCACTACGGCTTGAAGTTGACGCGCACTGACTAAACAAATTATGTTCATTGCTATAATTTGTGCAAAATATCAAATTTACTGTCAAAGAATAACTTCTTAGCATCAAATTAAATCTAATTGTATAATTCATTTTTGTTGTTCTAAAGTGTTGCCATGCGAACCAATGGATATCACTAGTGTGTCATTCGGAGTTGTATTTACGTGAAGAAGACCTAAATCCTAAATTCTAAAAACCAAAATGGGACATCGCGACATCGGATACAGTGATAGTAAAAATATATGTAAATTAAATTAAAATTACTGTTATGTTCGTTTTCATAATATAACTTTAGCACTTTAGCGTTTTTTAAATTAAAGATAAAGTCTTAAAGTACGGCCCTTAGCGATTTTTACCTGTCGCTAAGAGAAGTATTGGAATGATGCTAAAAATCGCATATCCAGATTTTAGTGGATAAGCACGTTTTAAGGTCGCTAGAAACCGATTATAACATCTTTACAATGATATCCGTGTGTGTATGTGTGTGTGGATGTTGAAACTCGGGTTTCACAATACTATAAGACATGTTTAGCTGCGGTTTCCTCAATCTGACATTACTGGGAAGAGCTGATTAAATTTTGGTAACAATTGAACAACCGGAAGTACTAGATTCTGAAATATTATCTTTTGAGAATTTATGTTATTACAAAAATTAAAGAATATAAAAATGTGTATCCGGTACATTTCATTTTTTAATGTATCTTCTATAGAGTTAGAGATAAAGAATTATAAATAGAAAAATAATATATTGTAATAAATCCCACAGCTCATGGAAACATATTGAAAAATTCAAATGTTTGTAATTGACAGACAAACGTCAGTGTCAAAAATTCAGATACATTACTGAAGACTTTTTCTGGGAAGTACATTTAATATTTCTTATTTTATTAGTAATTAAATATATATAATTATAGATAAATACTGCCAATCTCATCAATGAATTGGAAGAATCTCAAGCATTTAGAAGAATAAGAGGAAACTTGTTCATAGAATGAATTAAAAGATATTAAAATATGTAAAGTAGATATGTGTTTTTGTGTGTACCAGAATGTTAAATATGTACAATACATACAGGGAATTTATTGTAACTTGCAACATATGGTCAATCATTTCCATGGTTACTTACTATTGTCAAAAAATGACAGCAATGTAAAATTTGTCAATTTTAAAATGCAACATACGTAATTTGTAATTTTGTAATATCAAAAGTAATTTCTAATAAATTAGCCTACATACGATTAACAAAAAATCAAAACATGAATGTTGCGCATCTCAACAAACTTTAGCTTACAAAAATTCATAACTTACATGTAATAAATGTTAAAAAAATTACCCCCATTAACCCTGAGGCAATATTCTAGTCGGTCGTAATAAGAATTGACACCATTTGTGATGTGTTCTGGAGGTATCTCTTGTGCTGCAATACTATTTATAATGTTTCATTTTAAACTGGACAAATATTACATTGCTGTCATTTTTTGACAATAGTGAGTAACCATAGAAGTGATGAACCATAATGTTGCATTTTAAAATAAATTCTCTGTATATAGCCTAATATGTAAATGGCAAGATATCTTGTACTGGCCACAACAATTTATAATTTTGTTTAAATTATAGTTAGTTTGCAACTATTAGCATCAAATATTCATAATATCCAAAAATCAAAAATACCTGACTTGTTTTGTGAAATAAAGCCTAATTTTTATACCCCACGCTTGACTTTAGTACTCTAGAAATTAATTTTCTATTTAGTTTAAATGGACATAAAGTGGAGTCCATAATAAACGTCAAATGAATTCCAAACTTTTTGCAAATCGCAAGTTGCTTTTTAAGATCAATATTTTCCACCGTCTTAAAAAAGTTTCCCTTTTAAGTTTCTTAAAAAACGTAACAAAAAGCAATGACATATTTACTAAAGTTTTATGGAAAGGCAAAGTTTGTTCCAACTTATAAAACATTTAAAAAATAATTTTACCAGAATGTCTTCTGTTAAACATTAACTTTAACGCTTGTAATAAAAATTCTATACATCTGTAACTATTATGCATAATGCTGGAAATTTCTACACGTTTTGCACAGAACTTTTACAGAAATGGAATTTATTGTGATTTGTAAACTTGCGAGAGTTTCTAATATGAATTTGTAAAGAATTTGTGTTCGTTTCAGATTTATTATCAAATATTAAACTCTGTTACAAGTTTGAGAAAGGAGTTATTTACACTTTATTTACTTATTGTGAAAATATGACAGGACAAAACTTTAAGGGAGATCAAAATTGTTAAGAAGAATCGACGGTTGATATAACTTTGTAATAGTCGTTTCAGGTAAAGCTACTCTAAAAACCCTAATAGTGTCAAATATAAACAAAAAGCTAAAATCGCAGGTAAGGTGTTGGTATGAAACATCATTTTTACAAGGGGTGTATTCTGATCTTATATGGATCCTACCTAAGTTATTTTTTTACTTTAACATTTCCTATATTTAAAACTAATTTATATAAACCAAAATCATGGCAGCGACATCTGTCATTATTGTAAAAATCCGCCGTTACCGACATAGTCATCGATCGATATACCTGTCAAATACACGAGGCGAACAGTGCTCAAATGTCAAATGACGATACCTACCTATTATTTATTACGAAGGAAACATGAGCAAATAAATATATTATCACGAAGAATCACTTTATGGTGCTATTCTGTAACGTTCTATAAGCTCTATAGGCTCTATAAACAACCGACGTTATAGTATGTAAGAAAATAGCTATTCTGTAACTAGGTTACAGTACTATAAGGGCTATAGTCTTATAGAAATTTCTATAAATCTTACAGCGCCAAAATCTTGACTGTAAAGTATTTATAGAGCATAGTGAAACGTCAAAAACATTTATATTAAAAAAAAATATTGTCAAATGTTACGAAATATTGAAATGGACAATGAAAGAATTTGTTGTGCCACTCCGAAAAACGTAGTCAGTTTCCATTTCATTAAAAAAATTTCATACTGTTCTTCACTTGTGTTTGGAATCCTTTCCCGCTGCTAGATTTACATAAAAAAATAATTAAAGCGATTTTAAAACATTTTCTATGATATAAAATTGATTTTTTTTTTCGAATCTTAAACGACCGCACGGTACGAATATGTCATCATCATTACCGATATCTGCATATAAAGCAGTTTGGCCCACCCAGCAATACGCCGTGATGGTATATTTATTTTATTTATTTATATCACAACAGCAACAAGAATTACAATTACAATAATATATGACAATAAACATTATAAATAAATAATTAAATATATACTTACATATTATTAGAGTTATACATGATTCCTTAACGTCTTGTCAAAAATATGGTTATAGCATATTTGACAGTTTGACATGAATAACAACCAAAACAACTCTATAGCCAGACTTGATACAGAGAGAGTTACAGAATAGGTAATTTTACTATTCTATAAGGTGTGATCTTATAGAGCTCTATAGCTTACAGAGCGTATAGAGTTACAGTGTTCTAGAGCAAAGTTACAGTTACTCCTAATAACACAATATACTATTCTCTCTAGGTACGTATGATGTGTAATGTAGCTCTGAATAGATTATTTCTTTATAAATAATGAAATATAAATTTAGAGTAGATAACAGCAGTAGCTCTGCAGTATTTACATAATGTAAAATGCACATCTCTTGAGAATTTAAAAAGTACTTCATTACAGAAAGGAAATAAATAATATAAGAGAGAACATTACAATTTATGCTGTAGAGAAAAAAAGAAAAACATTGTGAGTCAATTGCTCTCTAATCTTTTATAATTAGTTGTTCATACGAACGGTCATTGTTTTTAGCATATTTATTGTATCCTCAATTTGTCTGTAGTCCAAATTTTATTCGTGTTTAAAATACGGTTGTACCCCAATTTCCCGTTTGATTACGCAAATTCATTATTTGTAGATTCTTGATTATTCATGACAAAAAGTCTCTTCCCCGCATGCAAATCTGTCCTTATACCTGGGACATCCCATTCCGGCCTATTCTCAGAGATTACCGAAACTTTACGCAGATTACAGGCGGCTGGGTCCAGATCGGCACTCATTTGTTCTGAGCCGTTTATTCCCGGGAGGAGTTTTTCGTAGTAGGCGCTACGCGACTCTAGGTTATATACGCGTTTGTTTTGAAAGCATGGCTATGTTGATGAAGGCCTCACCAACAGGGCTACGGCCCTCAAGAGACGATGTTTTTACGAGCAGATTTTAGAATTAATTTCTTTAAATAGTTCTTTGAATTGCTTTTGTCTTTTAGGATGTTTTTATACAGTGGAAAAATAGGTTAAAGAGGCTTAAATGGCGCATATAATAAAAGGACAAAGAATTGATTTTAAAGAATATATTAACTAAGAACTCGTTTAAGATGAATTTAATTTACAAATTAACAATTTACAACATAGATTTTAAAATATAAAAATAAAAATAAATATATCATCACGGCATATTACCCATTTCTGGGTGTGCCAATATCTACAACACATGTAGACATCGGTAATGAAGACGATATATTTTACCGTGTGGGCGCTTACCAGGCGTCACCTCACGGGCACTCATTGCTGGTGTGGAGAGTGCACCACAGGGGTCACTTTTGTGCCATTTAAAATTGGAAATATTTGGCGTCTGTCGGGATCGAACCCGGTTCCCCCAGGTTCGCGACCAGACACTCAGGCACGCGGCCACGGGATTTTAGATTTTAAAATATAAATTCACTTAAAATGCATACATGGTTTATAAACGATTTACAAATTTAGAATATTGAAATTTATATTTGGAATAAACTATCCATACTAATATAATAAATGCGAAAGTAACTCTGTCTGTCTGTCTTCCTGTCTGTCTGTCTGTTACATTTTCACGCCTAAACCGCTGAACCAATTTTGATGAATTTTGGTATAGAGATAGACTGGACTTGAAGAAGGACATAGGCTGCCTTTTGTCGCGAAATTAAAACTTTAAGGGGTGAAATAGGGGATGAAACTTTGTATGGAAAAGCCATCATCTCTTCCGCTGAACCAATTTTGATGAATTTTGGTATAGCGATAGATTAGACCCTGGAGAACGACATAGGCTACCTTTTATCGCGAAATTAAAATTTGAAGGGGTGAAATAGGGGATGAAAGTTTGTATGGAGAACCCATAATCTATTCCGCTGAACCAATTTTGATGAATTTTGGTATAGAGATAGATTAGACCTTGGAGAAGAACATAGGCTACCTTTTGTCGCGAAATTAAAATTTGAAGGGGTGAAATAGTGGATGAAAGTTTGTATGGAAAACCCATCATTCCTCAAGTTAGGGATATAAAAATTCTTATTTATGCTTTTGGTAAGAAATAGAGTGATTCAGCGTTTTTGAAAAATTATCCCTCAAGACGTTACAATAAGGGATGATTCCAATTTTTTTTTTTATCTTTGTATCTATAGTTAAGTTTTAACCGTTAGCAGATTTTCGATATTTGTCGGAGAGATAGCTTGCATCATATGTACATAAGTGAAAGTACCCGAGACATGTTTAGAAAAGGGCGCTGGGGATCGGGTGGGCAGTGGACGGAGCCTGTTACATGTACGATGCGAGGCAGGTTGCCGGCTCCCTACGCAGCGCATGGCTCCGAAGTAAATGTGAAAAAATACTGATAATCAGTATTTATTCTAGAGAAGACACTGATTTTTACTTTTTTTTACAAAATTTTGAACTATGACGTGATTGGTCAGTTTTAGAGGCCTTCAGTTTTGTAGAAAGCATGTTACACAAAAATTATTATTAGATTTACTATCTATGGCGTCAGTTCTACCACTATAATACTTCATACTTCCACATTTACTATTTCATCAACAGTTTTTTTTTTTATATTTAAGAAATCCACACTCCACAGCATCTGTATAAATAGAATAAAGTTTGTTAAAAGCAGTGCATTTGTTTCACTTACACCTTAACAAAATCTTTGGTTACCGTTGAGCAAACATTCTTCCTGGATAAAACTCCGTTTTAAGTTGGATTGTATCACGAGATATCTAATCTGAAAACAAAGATCTTGTGCAAAAGTCAGCTGAGTTGGAATCTCCTTATTCATGGATTTAAACCTAGGAGCATTCTGCCATTGACAGCGGCGCAAATTGGATCAAACTCAGACAAAGCTTCTAGAACGGCGAGAAAGAAACTTTGCTAATGCCCAGAGTAAATGTAGCATTCCCAACTTCAATTAGCTTATTTAGCTTTGTTCCACACAGCATATATATCTTTCATCGGAGTTGTAATCTCTGTTTGTTGTAATCAACACAACAATGGATGTGCATGGTGCTTTATTTGGCAGATGTTTCACTGATTTTTGCGTTTAGTTACACATGAATGCAGTTGTCAGAAACATAATCATAGTTTGTTCCTTTGTTGGTTTTGGTTGTGTGCATATCAATACTTTTTACATAATAAGCGAAGTCGTATGTTTCTGTCAAGATGCAATATTTGCTAGTGTCATTAATGTATTATTATAGTTGTTGGTTAGGTTGTTAATGTTAAATGAACTTATCGTAATAATACTGATTAATAAATAACGTAAGAAAGTAATAAGAGCAGTATCTTAACCCATTTTTGAATTATTGCCCCAAAAGTCAATATACCCCACATTTAGAAAAAAACTTCAAAATTTTAAAAAATCTAATTCTTTCATGAGCCTGTTTCACATTTTTTACCTTCCGTCACCTTTAGGTAAGAAAGGTATTGTCTTTGCTCAAAAAATTCGGTGCGTTTTTAATAAATATGCACGTTTGTTATACTTTTATTGGATTTATAGAATCTTTTCAAAGGAACATTTGGTATGAAATTTGTAAAAAAATAGTATGTGTTCGTGTTATAATTTTATTGGATATATAGAATCTTTTCCAAGGAATTTATTGTAGCATTTATCCATTTTTATTTCTAAAAATTCACTCAGTTGTACAAATACTCTAAAAATGCGTACATTTACATAACATTCTCTTTACAATCAAATAATATTACTATCAAGTTTACATCTCTACCCATTTTTGAATTATTGCCCCAAAAGTCAATATAGGTACTCCATATTCACATAAAAACTTCGAAATTTAAAAAAATCTAATTTTTATGTTTCTAGATACTTCTCAATGCGCTGATTCCAAATTTTGAAACCGCAGGTCGATATCTCTTTTCGTTCTCGAGATATTTAGATTTAAAGTTTTGCTCAAAACTGCCCATTTTTGGGTAATAACCCAAAAATGGGTCGAGATATGAATTTGGCGACATCACCATTCGATTCTACGGACAAAAATACATAAGTATAGCAATTTTCATAATTTTTGTCCAACCGTTTCATTCTTTATGAATAAAATCTTGAAAACCCCTGAAAATGACAAAAATCTGAAAAAATCGTAAGGGGTACCCCTTAGGATTTTTGCGATTTTTGGCCATTTTCAGTTATTTTGCTTTAGAGATTGTATGCGGTGTACAAAAATTCTGAAAATTGGTGTACTTATGTAATTTTGCCCGTAGAATCGAATGGTGATGTCGCCAAATTCATATTTCGACCCATTTTTGGGTTATTACCCAAAAATGGGCAGTTTTGAGCAAAACTTTGAATCTAAATATCTCGAGAACGAAACGAGATATCGACCTGCGGTTTCAAAATTTGGAATCGGCGCATTGAGAAGTATCTAGATACATAAAAATTAGATTTTTGAAAATTTTGAAATTTTTATCTGAAAATAGGGTTTATTGACTTTTGTGGCAAAAATTCAAATTATTTAATTACAATTGTTATAAATTTAGTATTTTCAAGAAATTTCCAAAATACCGAGAGTATTTTTTAACGTGAAACATTGGGATTGTCATATACATAACTACGACTCGACATTTGATTGAAAGCAATATATTTGCCTGTCCTATTTAAAATGAAACATAGGGAACGAATTTGACAGAAGTATTACATTGAAATACTGTAAGATATTTAGTTAAGTCAAACCACTCGAGAGCACTAAACATAAACTAGATACATAAAAATTAGATTTTTGAAAATTTTAAAGTTTTTATCCGAAATGTGGGGTATATTGACTTTTGGGGCAATAATTCAAAAATGGGTAGAGATATAAACTTGGTAGTAATATTATTTGATTGTAAAGAGAATGTTACATAAGTGTACGCAGAGTAGTAGTAGAAAAATTCTGCATTCTGAATCTGACTATACGAATATGGCACACATTTGATTTATTCACAGTAATGTATATTCCCTGATTAATTATTCGAGCATTTCATATTTATATAAAACCGTAGTGCAATTCTCTCTGCATTAAACATGAAAAATAGTTTGTTAAATAAATGGAGCAGCTCCATTACAGCACTACTGCATTATGCATGACATGCAGTCGTTCAATTCGTTTTGTTGTGTGTAATTTTCACTTCATTTTTCTTCGACATTATTACTATTTTATTCATACCCGTGCTAATGATTGGTATCAATGTCTCATAACTTGTTGACATTTCATATTTGTGGAATATAACTGGCGATGAAATTTTTATTCGACTTTATTTAAAATTCTCGTTTACAAACACGATTTGTCATCCGTGGAAGTAGTTTATTTGTAAGGGTTGAAGTATTGTTGGTAAATAAATAACAATAGCAATAAATAACACTGCAACTCTTTAAAGAATTTATTGTTGCCAGAATGTAACAAACTTTTACGGGCACTGAGAAGTAGGTATATACAGATATCTCTTAAATAGAGGGACATGGCTTGACCACAGATTTCTGAGGCTACAATAAGACGATTTAACTAAACTTGCTTCTACCGGAAAGTGTACCATTTAGCCAGAATTCTGTTTCAAAGTTCTTCGAAAAAAAAAATTAATTTTGCTTATAATAACAGAAGGCTTTATACGATTTGAATGAAATTTGATGACGGTTCATATGGTTATGTCAACTTTTAAGGTGGTGTATGAAACTTAGGTGTCCCAACAATAATTAGACCGTAACTTTTTAATGGCAACGCCGAAAACGTGAAATTATTTTTCTTCAGAAAAATACATTCAATAGTAAACTTTTCTCTCTCTGTGTAATTTGTGATATCTGTTACGGTTCAGACAGAAAAAAATAAAACCTGAGTGACTGCACCGTGAATTTTTTTAATATAAATTTAATCTAGCAGTCTATCCAAATGTCAAACACCATTTCTAATGACAGTAACAATTGTTTATGGGTTGTCAAAAAATTCCTTCGCATTATTCAGAAACTAGTAACATCCGCTTGTTCGGTCTAATAGTAGTTTACTACCATTATTATAAATAACACTAATAAATATGTTAGCTTACTCCTAAATAAGTTGAGAAGATTGACAACTCGTTACTGTCATTAAAAATTAGGTGTTTGACATTTGGATAGACTGCTAGATTAAAGTTATTTTAAAAAAATTCCCGATGCAGTCACTCAGATTTTATTTTTTTCTGTCTGAACCGTAACAGATATCACAAATTAAACACAAAGAGAAAAGTTTACTATTAAATGTATCTTTCTGAAAAAAAAAAATAATTTCATGTTATCGGTGTGACCATTGAAAAGTTACGGTCTAATCAATGTTGGGACATGAAAGTTTCATACACTAGTGGTTCACTAATAATAACAAGTATCATCTTCAAAGATGACTTATAGCAATATGAACTGTCATACCAAATTTCATCCAAATCGTATAAAGCGTTCTGTTATTATAAGCAAAATTAATTTTTTTTCGAAGAACTTTGAAGCAGAATTCTGGCTAAATGGTACACTTTCCGGTAGAAGCAAGTTTAGTTAAATCGTCTTATTTTAGCCTCAGGAATCTGTGGTTAAGCCATGTCCCTCTATTTAAGAGACACCTTGTACATTTTAAGAATTATATTCGTGATTAGCTATTTTCATTATTGTAATCAAATTTTAAAACTGAAAAGCATCTGGATCATTTGTTTATATTTGTTTACATTTTTTTTGTAACTAAAAAAGTTTACCAGTTTAGTTCCCGATTGTTGTGATCAATAGAATTATTTTTGTCTTGCGTTCAGTGTTTAGTAAGTAAAGTAAGTTCTTTTAAAAACTTAACTTTGAGACAAGTATTCTAAAATATACGTGTTTATCAAGAGTTTTGCAGCTGCGAATCCATTTTTCAAACAGTTTATTGATTGAAAATTGAAATAAATTATGAACTTAGATTATTTGAAATTAAGAAAGTTTTATCTTACCTTAGAAAGTTTGCGAAACTTTTGATACGTCCATTACTTCATTTCCTCCGCAGGATTTCTCCGGATTTTTTCAGTTAAACTTCACGTCCTTTCCAAAGTCCTGAAACAAAGAACATAAAACTTATTTTTTGTTTGGGAATATATTAAGATCGTATTACACAAATATGATAATACAGGAACGCGGATTAAGTGACAGGTCGTGATTTTCACCTGACCAGAATTCAGAGCAGACGAAAATATATATTTCGTACTCTGTTTGCTCGGGCGCCATTTTTACAGCGGTACAAAGGAGCATGCCTTCGGATAGCCTAGTGGAGCTGAGGGCGCAGGGTTGGTTGATATCAACAGAAAAAGACGTGTAGTTTAAATAAATATATTGTAACATACGAATACTTGTACAACAAAGACACAATTTACGAATAAATAAATACATCACCCTTCTTTGCAGAACTGTGACCAGAGTTACCACGGTAAGTACGCGTATTGAAATTTACTACTTTAGAAAAACTAACAATATCTCTAGGGGACAATCAGCGGCGCGATGTACACGGCGGATTCCTCTGACGGACGGCGGCGAGACGTACGGACGTACTTAGCTTAAACACGGCGGGTATCTCACCCTTAGACTTCTCGGCGGCTGACACACAGCACTCAACTTCTCGGTAGTTTGAAGGAGCCTAATCAGAACTCAACTTCTCACTAAGAGGCGTTCAGGAGGACCTAATCAGAATCCTAGCCTGCACGGCTCTTTGGAACGGGGAAGCCCGCTCTGTCTTCACGGAGCTCTGCAACGGCTTATAAACCCAATCTAACGGTACTTCTCATTAAAACAGCGGTGGGGGTGATTTAACTTAGTACACAGGGGTCGTTACTGTCTCAAGTGATAAATAATATTTTTATAAAATTTACACAAATTCTCTGGTCACATTTCATTACCCTAATTACATTTTGCAACATGAAATAATTTACAAATATAAAATAAAAATAAATAAATATATCATCACGGCATATTACCCATTTCTGGGTGTGCCAGTATCTACAACACATGTAGACATCGGTAATGATGACGATATATTTTACCGTGTGGGCGCTTACCAGGCGTCACCTCACGGGCACTCATAGCTGGTGTGGAGAGTGCACCACAGAGGTCACTTTTGTGCCATTTAAAATTGGAAATATTTGGAGCCGGTCGGGATCGAACCCGGTTCCCCCAGGTTCGCGACCAGACACTCAGGCACAAACACAATTTCATTCACATGTGCGATGCGCCACGCGCGAACGTGTCATGTATCACGACTCGTCAAAATTTACAAGGTTACTATTGTCAGAATATTCTAGAAGTAAACAAACACAATAATGCAATCAAATGTGTAAACGAGAGTTACATTGTTTCACAACACTATTGTAAGTTAAATTACAAAAATACACAATTCTATTTTTACATAAAATACATTTCTTGGTTATGGTTACTTGTGCACATGTGTTTATTGTCTGTTCACATCATGACGGTCGGATATTGTCTTTCACAGGTACGTATTTCATTAAATATTTTACCAATATACAAATACATCTTACTTTTCAGATTAAACAATAAATAAACAACGTATATTGTTGAATACACGTTCCTAAACAATTTAACTGTTACGGTACTACTACAGATTTACAAAAGGAGGGAAAACCCTTGCTGGACGAAAGGGCCTATCGTCACAACTCATGCATTGAAATGTGTTGTTTCGAGTCGCCAAAGCAACGTCCGAAACATCAATTTCCCAGGTCTCCACTAATAAGTCTGAATAAATAAATCCAGATATGTAATATTCAATTTAATATTCGTAATAACGCGTGAAATATAATTAAATAACCCCTTTCCTATATTGACAACCAGTACACGAAGCAAAAGTAAATAACTTTACAAATCAAGCAAATAATTGATATTAATAACATCGAAGCTGAAATTCTGTCCAAATTCATTGAATAAAATTAAAATCGTTTGAAAATATTATTCAACTGCTAAAAGCTTTTCACTGTTTGATCCATTTTATCTTGAAGTGATGGCCACTTGAGTTATTCCCACCTGTGGTTGACTTCACAGAGCTCCCGAGCTGCAAAGAAGTGGGGGGCGCTATATTCACAGCAGTTCGTGACAATTCAGCGTCCTCTGTCAAATATTTTTTAAACCTCTCTGGAAAGGTAACTAAAATTCATGAATTTGTACACGAAAATTGGAAAATGTTTACTTAGTAAAAAGTTTGCTGTGAATTCAAAACGTGACATGGAATAAATTTTAGATTAAAATTGGTTTAATATATTTGTGTTTGTTGGCATTCATGTCTGCATATATTTTGAACATGTACTGAAATTAATAATTTATTTTTTCACAAATACGCAATTTATTACCTCTCGCTAAGAGATGTATTGGATTAAAAATCACATATCCAGATTTTAGTGAATAAGCACGCTTTAAGGATACTAGAAACCGATTTTAACATTTTTACAATACTGTCTGTCTATACAGGGTTAGTTAAAAGTATGGAGACGGCGATTTATTGTCGTTAATATTCATTTTAGGAAATTATGTTCAATACAAAAGTTTTTTAAGAAATTTTTATCTACATTTTTTTTTATTCAATTGTTTTTGAGTTACGCTTGTCCGCGTAATTTTTTTAAATGGGAAACTATTAATTTTACTCTTCCATTCGATACAGTGTTTTTTTTCTCTTTGCAACAGTATATTTGTTTTTTTTTGTTTTTCAATTTATTTTAATAACATTTTCACAAGAAAAAACACTGGTTCAAGTATTTACGAATAGTAGGTACATCTAAGATAGATAAAAGCGAAGCGATAAACAAACTCGAGCCATCTAATTTACTTAGTTATTAATTTGTATTTAATGATAAGATTGTGACCGACAACTCTATTGGAAATAATTTTGTCTACCTTAGATGTACCTACTATTCGTAAATACTTAAACCGGTGTTTTTCCTTGTAAAAATTTTATTAAAATAAATTGAAAAATAAAAAACAAACATACTGTTGTAAAAAACACTCTATCGAATGGTAGAGTAAAATTAATAGGTTCCCATTTAAAAAAATTACGCGGACAAGCGTAACTCAAAAACAATTGAGAAAAAAAAGTATTCTCAAATGTAGATCAAAATTTCTTAAAAAACTTTTGTAATGAACATAATTTTCTAAAATGAATATTAACGACAATAAATCGCCGTCTCCATACTTTTAACTAACCCT
Source organism: Ophonus ardosiacus (assembly GCA_943142095.1). Lineage (NCBI taxonomy): Eukaryota > Metazoa > Arthropoda > Insecta > Coleoptera > Carabidae > Ophonus > Ophonus ardosiacus. Next base: position 4,957,314 of record OW964838.1, on the reverse strand, counting down.
GTATAACATAAAATGGAAATGGCGAGAGGTATTGTGCTGGCCACAACATATATTTTTCAATTCATGTTACGCAATTACGTATGTATTAGAAGGTAAAAAGTTCTGCGTCTAATTTATTTTTTATTACTTTCCATTCAAAAGCTTATTTATGAACTGCGAAATTTAATTGTTTTAAGAAAAAAAAACGTCATTCCTTGAAAATATTTCTTTTAATTAAAATGGTTCTGAAGTTCTGAATGAAAGAATTGTGATTTTAAAGCCCAGCGACAATGTAGCCTATGGCCATGGAACCAAATCTTAGCCGCGAATAATTTATAAGCATTGTTTCCAGGAGTCGCTCTTTAGCTGAAATTTGTTCCTCAAGACGCAGTGTTTCTAACAAGTTCATGAAAGGAATGAAAGATTTATTACACTTTTGTTTAATTAACTGGAGAGATTGTTGCAAAATACTGGATTAGCCGAATATTTCCCAATAACTGTCCGGGAGGAAATTCTACCTCACTTTAAGCTTAATATTTTCTGTCTCTTATTTGGAATATAGAAGGATTTCTGCTCAATTCATAATTTGATATGTGATATATGAGTACAGTATATTCGCTTTAAGAAGTAACAAAATCTACACACATATTCTAAATTTATAAAAGGTGTTGTTTAGAAATTACAACACGGAGGGATTTGAGGAATTAGATCACAGCTGCTGACGCTTGAGTAAAATAGTATATTGTGTTATTAGGAGTGATACTTTGTGTGGCGAGCATGTAAGTTTGAACGACGAGCGGCAGCGAGTCGGACAATTACATGCGAGGCACACAAAGTATCACTTTTACTCCGAATGACACATTATATTTTTTCTACAAACATAGGTATTTAAATAAAATAATTACAACTTGACGTTACAATAATTATAAATATTTTATGTGAAGGGCGTTTATTGATTCATTTTTACCTCCCGCTACCCTTGGTAAGGGAGGTATAGCGATCGTGCTAAAAATCACATATTGAGATTTTAGTAAATGACCACGTTTTAAGGTCCCTAGAATCCAATTTTAACATTTTCACGATGATGTCTGTATGTGTGTGTGTATGTGTAGGGATTTTGTCTTCACTCTAACTCAAATACTATCATTCAGAAAATTCTGAAACCTTGTATTTCCATCCCATTCTAATATGAATAGAAGCCATTCGATTTTGGTGTCAATCGGATAACCGGAAATGGCACTTTATCTGAAGCTCATAATGGTTTTTCTTCAAAAAATAACATTAAACGCATTTTATATCTTATGAAAATTAAAGATTATTGAATTTTCTACAGGAATACATCAATACTTTTTCTATATATTTTACAGATAAATTTAAAAATATTTTTTTTTATTAGTTGCGAAGCCTAAGATAAACAGAATAATTCCTTTGTTACACAGTTCATATTTCAAATGAATGTAACTGACAGTAAATGTCACTGTCAAAAACTAATCACTTCAAATTAATAATAGTGATATTTTAAAAAGAAAATAGTAAATAAAGCAATAGTTTTCTGCAATGGAACAGTTTGCAGCGTTAGTAAATAAGTAAGTATGTATTTAAATTAATAAAAATTCAATAGCGGGAGGTTTTGTGTTGGCCACATTTTTTGTTATAAACATTCAAGTGAAAATTTTCACTTTTTGACGTTTAAAAACTAAGCAGTTTTATATTTTCCTTATGTGCAATTATATCAGAATTTGAAGTATTGCCATGTACGGCTCTTGAAGTTGTTCAATCGGATGAAAGTTCAACAATGTCGCTAAAGGATATGATATGTCGAGGAATCGATGAAAAACAATATGAACTTTTATTATCACTTTAATTCTAAGTATTCTTACCATAATTACCAATATGTAAGTCTGCTATTTTTTAATATGTTATTTCGTTAAATATAAACTGCTTATATTTCAATTTGCAGATTATCAATTTAAATTTGACAGCTGTTGGAGGTGTTTAGTAACTTTATTCTGAGGTTATCTAGTGTATAGTGCAACTTAGGGCGACATAACAGGTTTCTATTTTACAAGTTATTTCTTATTCGCTTATTTACCTTGTGAATCAAGTCACAAAAGTTGCCATTTTTATGATGCTTGAAGAAAAACAATATTGTAAAATAAAAATATAGCAATCTGTGTTTTATAATTTAAAAAATATAGTAACTTGTAAAAACATTTAAAAATGCAACAATGAGTAAAATACAGCAATGAAAAAAACAGAATTAATTACACCGTAAAACAGTTTAGTTGTGTTTTCGTTTCTATGGCTAATCTTCAACTTAAATCAAAATTCTTCGTATAGTTGCATATTTTTAATGTTTTTTAAATCATCTTTATATCAAGTTTGAAATTAAACTTCAATTCTTTTGGCAAATTATAGGTTTGTTTTTTTGTGAACCTGCTGGCGCCCAAATATTGTACCCCCGCTCCTCTCCACTGCTCTGTCCGCACTCACACTAGTATTATCTAATTTGTATGCATTTCAGTGTGCAACAACATTTTGTATCTAATTAGGAATTCCACATTGAAATCAGGTACTGTAAAGAAATTAAATGAAATAAAATATGTCTACTCGCTTTTCACACGAACATGTTAACCTTTGTTCTTGGCTTTCAAGTCGTAAAACCTTATTGAAGTTGAAGCTTTTCTCAGTTAAAAGAGGATAATTCTAGCTTTTACATTCTAGGAAACATCTATTTGAACTCGTCTGGCAAAGAACTATGCACTACGCTGTTATTAATGCCATGCCGATTTCCATTAGCACGTCTTTCATTTCAACATTTGGATTTACCATACAACATTATCTAATATTAGTTATTGAGAAAAATGTTTTAAATAAAAATGTTCACTATGAAATTACAATTACAAATTAGTATATTACACCTGAGGTAGCCGAGGGCTTATGTATATTACCGAGAGGCGAATTTTCAAAATAAATAATTGAGTTATAACCTATAATTTAATTAATATTTTGGACAGCTCTCTTAAAAATTGTTTTAGTCTACTTTAGGTGCGTTCGGTAAATCATACGGAGTTGGAGTATTTACGGAGCGTTGTTGGAGTGGAGTGGGAGTAGAGCTGGAGTTGGAGTAGATCGAGGGAACAAGGTACACTCCTTTATTTGTGATTAACCGAACGAATGGAGTTAAAATTTTGGTGCACGAATATAATAACCTCCTTTTTTGACAATCTGATATACTTCACTGCTTAAAAAATAAATAATGAACCATACAGAAGTTATTCAGTTCGGTATTATTCTTTAATGATTCTGAAGAAAGTATATGTATATATTAGAAATGGTACAGAATTCTTACCGTTCCGACATACTGTGCCTTGTTATATTACAAAACAATATTATAAATATAAAATAATTGTGTATAATAAAATATTTCAACATAAAAATACAAAATGATCTGACAGATGTCAAATAAAACAAAAAAAACTCCATGTATGCTTGCATATCGAGCTTGGACTTATGGAGTTAAGACTTTTCACTCCACTTGACTCCATTCTGCATTTGCCGAACGCTCCATTTTAAGACGCTTCTCACTCCATGTAATTACCGAACGGTGCTAGGAGTGTACAGAGTGAAAAGAGTGAACAGAACTCATTTGCCGAACGAACCTTTTATTATAAGGATCTATGACAATGTTACTAGGCAACATCTACATAAACATTTCCAACCCAAGAGATGGAAGTGAAATCTGTTATTTCCAACCCAAGAGATAGTCATTAAAGTTAGGAATGACGTATTTCCCAACTTCCAATAGGTTAGGAATCGGTTTATTACTATAATGATTGTGAATTAAAATATTTTCTTTTATGTATGCAAAAAACAGATTTCTCATATGTATTTTTATTGTTTGCCAATTTTTGCTACAAGCAAGTAAAATTGAATATGAAGTTGGAATGTATTCGTAAGTTGATGAAAGCTATTTCGTAAACAATAATATTAAATTTTTTAAAAAAAATCTGCTTTGGAAGTTTCCCATATTGTTTTTTTCAACATTTCATTATATTACATGTTTTGTTCTACATAGAATATTGTTGTTATGAATAACAATATAACTGAATAACAGAAGATTTTTTTAATTTTTATTTACTGTTTTCGTATTGGAATTTAATAAACCATCAGCAATATCGTCTCATTGCCGGCTTCAGGTAAAAATGACTGCTTTTTCTTACCTCTGGCTAAGAGAGGTATTGGATTCATGCTAAAATTCGCATATCCAGATTTTATTGAATAAGCACGATTTAAGGTCCCTATAATCCGATTATAACATTTTTAAAATGATGTCTGTGTGTGTGTGTGTGGATGTGTTTATGTGTGTATGTATGTATATGTGTGTTTGTGTGTGTGTATGTCTGGATGTTGTAGAGACGATTCCTCAAAAACTATAAGACTTAAAAAATATTTAACTGCAGTTTCTTCAATTTGACATCCCTGGGAAGAGCTGAAAAGGTTTTGGTAACAATTGAACCACCGGAAGTAGTAGTTTTTTTAAAAAAATCTTCTAAATATAATTTTGTGGGAGTTTTTTTTTATTAAATATTTATAAAAATTTTATTATATCTTGTATAGATTTAGAGATAAAGACACTATAATTTATAGAGTAAACTAATCGCAGAGGCCAAGGCACTAAGAAAACCAGTTGACAAATTCCAATGTTTATAACATGACACATGTCATTGTGAAATATCAACAGTTTTAGTGACATTCTGATAGCTTTTTCTGGGAAGTATATTTTACTTTTCTTATTGTTTTATTAATTAAATATTTGAAATTATAGGTAAAATTGTAGTAAAATGCATATATCCATCAAAAATACCGCCAATCTGGTTACTGAATTGGAAGAATCTGTCATTTAGAAACTTCTTCATACAATGAAAAATAGATATAATTAGAATTATATGTGTGCAGAAGACATGTTAAATACAATAAAAAACAATATTTGGGTAAAGTTCTGTAATATTTTGTTATAAATTGACGGGTCGATAGCGAAGTGCAATACAATAATTACTTATATAGCCTAATATGGAAATGGCGAGAGGTCTTGTGCTGACCACAACAGGAATGCGTAAAACGTTGTACATACAAATTTCGTCCGTAGGCGTAAACTTTTTCTTTCGACCTTTTATAAGTAAATAACTATTTTCAAGTGAAAGTGAAAAATCACTGACAAACTTCTCAATTTAGTCATCTTGCCGGGAAAGTTAATTATTACACCTATCCATTGTTCCAGAGTTAATTCCCTGCAGTAGGCCGTGCAGCAGTAAAACCGAGTGTCCGAATTTGTCTTGGGGCGCGTGAATTGATCTGCACACGTGTTAGGAATGCAGAGCGCTTGGTTAGTTAACCACGAGTTCAACCAATTAATGGCGGCGTTCTGCTCAACCGCTAGCACACAGCAGAGGAATACCAACAAGCCGCAAGGCACGGCAAATTGAAGAAGAAGAGGTGCAGGAAAACGGGTTAAGAGTGACGAGAATCAAATATAAAATGGAGGAGGAATATCTTCAGAAAAGTATTATATGGACATAGCTAAGTGAAAAAGACTGTTAAATGTTGCTTAACCCTCTATATAAAACAAAGTAAATTTACTTCCCTAGTAACGAATTTGACATTTGACCAGACGTCAATAGAGGTTATTTTTGTTTAAATAATTATACCTGCTTTCTAAATTAATTTAGTTGTAGAAAAAATATTATGTGCACCTTGTGCCTGAGTGATTTTCTGACTAGGCTAAATTTCTTACAATATTTAAATATAATACTTCTGTCAAATTCATGCCCCATGTTTTAAATGAGACAGGCAAATACATTGCTGTCAATCAAATGTCAAGTCGTAACTTATACGGGGAATTTATTTTAACATGCAACATATGGTCAATCACTTCCATGGTTACTCACTTTTGTCAAAAAATGACAGCAATGTAATATTTGTCTATTTTAAAATGCAACATACAAAATTTATAGTTTTGTATTATCGAAACTAATTTCTAATAAATTAGCCTACATACTTTTAAGAAAAAATCAAAACATGAATGTTGTACATCTTAACAAACTTCAGCTTACAAAAATTCATAACTTTCATGTAATAAATGTTAAAAAATATCCCCAATCACTCTGAGGCAATATTCTAGTCGGTCGTAATAAGAATTGACACCATTTGTGATGTGTTTTGGAGGTATCTCATGTGCTGCAACACTATTTATAATGTTGCATTTTAAAATGCACAAATATTACATTTCTGTCATTTTTTGACAATAGTGAGTAACCATGGAAGTGATGAACCATAATGTTGCATTTTAAAATAAATTCTCTGTAGGAAAATTCAGCGGTTATCTATCATATTTACAAGATGTCTTAGATGTTAATTTTGTTTAAATAATTATACCTGTTTTCTAAAAATTATATTTAGTTGTACAAAAAATATTGTGTGCACCTTGTGCCCGAAATATGTTTGACTTGGCTAAATATCTTACAGTATTTCAATGTAATATTTTGTCAAATTCGTTCCCTATGTTTCATTTTAAATGGGACAGGCAAATATATTGCTGTCAATCAAATGTCGAGTCGTAACTATGAATATGACAAACCCAATGTTTCACGTTAAAAAATACTCACGGTATTTTGGAAATTTCTTGAAAATACTAAATTTATAAGAATTGTAATTAAATATTTTGAATTATTGCCCCAAAAGTCAATAAACCCCATTTTCAGATAAAAATTTCAAAATTTTCAAAAATCTAATTTTTATGTATCTAGGTACTTCTCAATGCGCTGAATCCAAATTTTGAAACCGCAGGTCGATATCTCTTTTCGTTCTCGATATATTTAGAGTTAAAGTTTTGCTCAAAACTCCCCATTTTTGGGTAATAACCCAAAAATGGGGCGAGATATGAATTTGGCGACATCACCATTCGATTCTACGGACAAAAATACATAAGTATAGCAATTTTCATAATTTTTGTCCAACCGGTTCATTTTTTATGAATAAAAGTTTGAAAATGACCAAAATCTGAAAAAATCCTAAGGGGTACCCCTTAGGATTTTTTCGATTTTTGGCTATTTTTAGTTATTTTGCTTTAGAGATTGTATGCGGTGTTCAAAAATTCTGAAAATTGGTTTACTTATGTAATTTTGCCCGTAGAATCGAATGGTGTTGTCGCCAAATTCATATCTTGGCCCATTTTTGGGTTATTACCCAAAAATGGGCAGTTTTGAGCAAAACTTTGAAACTAAATATCTCGAGAACGAAAAGAGATATCGATCTGCGGTTTCAAAATTTGGAATCAGCGCATTGAAAAGTATCTAGATACATAAAAATTAGATTTTTGAAAATTTTGAAGTTTTTATCTAAATGTGGGGTATATTGACTTTTGGGGCAATAATTCAAAAATGGGTAGAGATATAAATTTGGCAGAAATATTATTTGATTGTAAAGACAATTTTTAGAGTATTTGAACAACTGAGTGAGAAAATTGTTTTCATTTTAAATGGGACAGGCAAATATATTTCTGTCAATCAAATGTCGAGCCCTAATTGTAAAGTTTCGATTAATATAAACAAAATTGTATTATTTGATTTATGATAACATGTATGTTAAACCCTGCTTTATATAAATATATCCAAAATTTACTAAAGAAACATTTGGAATTCTTATTCATTTCATCACAAAGGCCTTTGAGAAATTGTGATAATTAATGATTCACCTGACATCATCGTTTTCTTTGATATATTTTTAATTTATACTAAACAATATTACCAAAATTTACCTATACACTGTGTAATTAATTACTTCCTTCATTTTGTATGTCAAGGTGCTTCGTCTTCGTCAACCTTGACCTATCAATATTAAAATTTGCTAACTAATAACCCGTAAACTTGCGCCTGGGGAAGATGGCAGGCAGAATAATTCATTATTCCTTTTATTCCACGATTCGGTTATACAGAACTGGGAGGGTTTATTCGAATTAAGATGTAAAATCAGGGTTGGACTCACATATACTCACATTTGGGTTAAATTATGAAAATTTTGTAAAATCTACTCTTTATACTTTTAGATTTAGATTTGAAATTTAAATTGGTGAGTTGAAAATTCTGTATTTTTATTTATATGGTGGGCTAATTTATTGCCCGAAACATCCTAAAAGAGAGTTGAAAAATCAATATTCGACTGTGTTAGGATGGAGGTAGATACAGGAAAGTAAGAATTCTTCGGACTTTCAGTCAATTAATAAAATTTATTCATGCCGACGTTTCGACTATACTATAGTCTTCTTCAGGGCTAGAATGGTCAGTTGAAAAAATGAAACCACATGTGGATAAAATAACATACAGCACGGACAATTAAAAAAATAAATAAATATGAATAAATAAATAAATAAATAGTTAAAACCAACATATCACAGAGAGAAATTCGTCTAACAATTAAAAACTTGTTTTTGATGAGTGCAATATTTATGAAACTACAAATAACTCATCAAAAACAAGTTTTTAATTGTTAGACGAATTTCTCTCTGTGATATGTTGGTTTTAACTATTTATTTATTTATTTATTCATATTTATTTATTTTTTTAATTGTCCGTGCTGTATGTTATTTTATCCACATGTGGTTTCATTTTTTCAACTGACCATTCTAGCCCTGAAGAAGACTATAGTATAGTCGAAACGTCGGCATGAATAAATTTTATTAATTGACTGAAAGTCCGAAGAATTCTTACTTTCCTGTATCTACCTCCATCCTAAAAGACACTTACAAATTTGCAATTTGCACGAGCGCCTCTAACGGCAAAGTATAGAAATCAAGGTTGCTATGGTTACCACGTCCAAACAAAGACCTGTCATCAGCCGTAGACTCTACATTAGGTGCGTTCGGTAAATCATACGGAGTTGGAGTATTTACGGAGCGGTGTTGGATTGGAGTGGGAGTAGAGCTGGAGATGGAGTAGATCGAGGGAACAAGGTACACTCCTTTATTTGTGATTAACCGAACGAGTAGAGTTAAAATTTTGGTGCACGAATATAATAACCTCCTTTTTTTGACAATCTTATATACTGCACTGCTAAAAAAATAAATAATGAACCATACAGAAGTTATTCAGTTTGGTATTATTCTTTAATGATTCTGAAGAAAGTATATATTAGAAAAGGTAGGTACAGAATACTTACCATTCCGACATACTGTGCCTTGTTATATTACAGCACAATTTTATAAATATAAAATAATTGTGTATAATAAAATATTTCAACATAAAAATACAGATCTGACAGATGTCTAATAAAACAAAAAAAAAAAAAAAAAAAAAAAAAAACTCCATGTATGCTTTAACATTTTTCACTCCACTTGACTCCATTCTGCATTTGCCGAACGCTCCATTTTAAGACGCTTATCACTCCATGTAATTACCGAACGGTGCAAGGAGTGTACAGAGTGAAAAGAGTGAACAGAACTCATTTGCCGAACGCACCTACTCTAGCCATCGTTTTAGTTGAATGATCGAATGATCTTCAATATTATCAAACAAAAAAGTTGCCCCAGACACATCTTCAGGTTTTAAACTCATTTTTATTAAACACAACGTACAAATCACAATAAAGAATTAGGTTTAACACTGAATAACAGATGCGAACACAATGACAGAACATGGAACGGGACGCAAGACAACGAGGGGAGGTTTGTTTGGAATTGGATGCATGATCTCCTATCTCTCTCTTGCAGTGACGTCAATTTTGTAAGTGTCTATTGCTAAAGGGGAATGTGCAATTATTATTTTAGGATTTTTATTTTGAATAAAACGTACCACACAATATTTGGAAGAATATTTTTGTTGTATCGCCTGAGCGGCATAAGTTTGCAAATTAATTTGGATGTTTTACTACTAAATAAATAAATATAATTATTTTTTTTTGTATTCTTTAAAATATTAATGAAAAAGTATATCATATCTCTTCAGTTTAAAGACAGAAAGATTGATTACAACAATAAAATTATTGATTACAATAAAGAAAATTTTGATTTCAATAATGAAAATGACTAATAACATGAATAATTATGTCGGGTCTTGGGGGCCGGTTTTTAAAAGAATGTGAGAACCAAATTTAGCTCCCACTCCGGCCCTAATTAGGTACTTACCTAATAAAAAACCTGGAACATTGTAAGAAGTAGGTACCATTATTTCTATGGAAAATGATTGCAGCCCTAGATGACAGCTGTCATTGTGTAAAAGATAAGTAACCTACGTATCTTTTAACATAAATGTTAATATTGATTTAAATAAATAAGTTTTTTTTTCAACTACATATTCCGTTTGGCGAGAAACTTCAATTTCTTATTTTAAAATAGAATTCTGTTGGACACAGAAAAAGAAAAAATAAAGGATAATTTTCTTTCATGCAAGGATAAATTTGAAATTTGTAAAATGCCCCATTGCAATGCTCAGAACTTAAAATACTGTAATAGTTTAACCGAACCCGTAATAAAACTATTCACATTTGCAAGGCGTATTAGAAGAGAGTGCGAATCGCCGTAACGGCGTTCTCCGGCGGCATCAAGGGATAATGGTCCGGATAACGTCCGTTTGACCTTGCGATATCGGCTACTGACCGCTATTTGCGGCTGCCTGGAAATCTACCATGTATCTACTCACTTTTAATCCCAGTGTGTCCAGCAACATGAGTTTTTGCTCCAACCGAGCAAATGTCGAACGGAAATGTTACAAATTATACCGCGATTTCAAATCACAATGGTATTAAAGGATATGCTTTTTAAATTGTTTTTAAATTAATCAGATTTTATCGTTTCAAACATAGGAATATCATTTTACTAATGCCATTCAATTATGTGTTATTATCCACTAGGGTATTATGAGTCCCTTTCGACATTTCGATTCGAGCTTAGTCATTTTCATTATTGTAATCAATTTTTCGTTTGTTGTAATCAAAACTGGGAACTCTAACCTAAGAGATACATTATCATTAAATTATTTTATTCATTTTTTGTATGATTATTGAATTCAAATTTTAATTATTCACTTTTAATGGGCACGGAAAATTTTCATTATTGTAATCCATTTTTTCTCTTATGCCCAGTTGCACCGCCGAATGCAAATCGAAATTTTGATACCTATGTTCAGTTACTCATTTGACGTTTCGTTTCGATACGATACTGTCAATTTAAGAAACACTTCGCAGATTAAAAGCTTCAATTATCTAAGGGCTAGAGCCCTAACCAAATGTGTTACCTAGGCTTAAATTAAGTTGTGTTTATTACCTTCCGCCACTTTTAGGTAAGGTCAAAAAGTTCGATGGTGAGTTTTTCATGAATAAGCACGTTTTAGGGTCCTTAGAACACGAGTTTACTAGTTATACGGTGATGTCTGGATGAATGTGTGTGTGTGTGTGTGTCCGTATGTATGTCCGTGTGTGTGTGTGACAATTTTTTCTCCGAATAAAACTCCAAAACTACAATTCTAAAAATTATTCGTATTCCTCTTCTTTACAACCATATGAAGAGCTGATTAGAATTTGGTTATAATTGATCAACCGGAAGTACCTTTATTTGAAGTTCAAAAGTTTTTCTTGAAAAAATGCAGTTAAATATTATTTTTCGACATTTTATGTGATTATGAATATGAAAGAATATCTTCGTCTCTATACGGTTTGATTATACATTTTCCTTCATATTCAATAAATATAGAGTTATAGAGAGATTAAGAGACATTAACTTTCAAAAAACAGTCAGCTTTGCTAAAATTATGGAAACAGCAGACATATTTAAAAAATTCTAATTGACAGATGTCAGTGTCAAGTGCAAAACCAAAGTGGAAAATATAGGTTCAGAAAGTGACAGAGTGTCCCTCTCAAGTGACTTGTAGTTGCAGCCTCGCCTCAAGATTGGAACTTTCAATGTTCGAGTTACAATTTTATAGGATATATAGAATCTTTTTCAAAGAACTTTTGGTATGGGATTTGTACAAAATACTTCGAATTGACGGAACAGATTTTTTTTAAGAATGAAGCATTACCGAAAGCATTACTTACAGTTAATTGAAAATTGTATACAGTCGATTCTTTTTAAATCGAATTAAGAGGTATTTGAATTTGTTCGAATTAAAGAGAATTTGAACTAGAGATAGTAAAAAAAAAATCTGTAGTGGCTAGCTCAAAACCTGTCTTATATCTATATTAATCTACATATCATCGTGAAAGTGTTAAAATCGTCTTGAAACGGGCTTATTCATTAAAATCTGGATATGCGACTTTCAGCATGAATCCAATACATCTCTTAGTGAGAGGCAAAAATCTCGAACTAGCAGTTTTATTTCATAGAACTTTGTTATTCAATTCTCAAACTTCTTAGCAAAATCAATTCCAGAAACTTTGTGTAGTCGAATTTACTTGAAACTATTTCTCTTTAAAAATAAAATTGCAGCAGCACCACTCCGTCCTCTCGTATCACACTTCTACACTATCCCAAAGCAAATCCACAAGCAGTTTGAAATAAAAACAGCGTTGGTAATTTGATTACGGCATCAGCGTCTCAGATGTGATCGATCTGGTTCTCGATGCTAATGGATTTCCGCTTGTAACAGATTGTTCAAAGTGAAAAACATTTCCGCCGCCGCCTGGATCCATTATTCAAACCTTGTTACGCTAACACTAACGCTGTAACACACCGTTCGACTTCTCATATGTTACAACATTCGTAAAAAAATTGTCACTCTCGCCAAATCCCAAAAGAAGGATGGGTACCTAGATTACAATTGGGAGATAGGAAATTTTGAAGTAGGAATACTACAGAGTATAGTGACTGTACATATATATAGTGTGGCCAATAGGGGGATCGATATTATGTTAAGCTCAAATGTTGTTTACATGCATTAGGTTCAGAAAAGTAAAATTTAAGATATTGTCTGTGAATTATATCTGAATTTAAGTAATTATGCTATATTTATATTTTAAATAGTGTAAATAATTAAAATATATGTGTTGTTATTTACACGATTTGTAAAATTTATTTTTTGTCCTCCTGAAGTGTAATGGGAACTTTACAATTGTATACACAGCAAGTGTAACCTACATTTTACGCTTACTGTGTTGTAACTTGTCTAACTATGCGGTAAAATAATCAAAATACACTGGACGTTTATGGGCATTTAGAAAAGAAATCATCTTTACTATAATAAAGTTCATATAAAAAAGTACTACCTACTTAAGTTATTTTTTTACTTTAACATTTCCTATATTTAAAACTAATTTATATAAACCAAACTCACGGTAGCGACATCTGTCATTATTGTAAAAATCCGTCGTTACCGACATAGTCACCGATCGATATACCTGTCAAATACGCGAGGCGAACATTTCTGAAATGTCAAATATCGACACCTACCTATTATTTATTACGAAGAAAACATCAGCAAATAAATATATTATCAGTCATAAACAAGTCTATTATTACAGATAAATTTTCGCTAGAAGTACTCTAATGAAGGTAAGTAAAATCAAATTTGGAAATTGATTTAACCCCAGTATTTTAAACTAACCCTTTTCAGTAGTACAACCTATCTCATTGATACAATTCTCGTTGCGTGAAGTATTTTACAGCGCTCCAGCTAATAAGGCACTCGCCTTAAGGGCTAGTGCCTTCAACAAAGCTGTCGCGCTGTAACTTACACGCACTCAAATTTTTAGCGCCTCAGGCCCGAAAATACCTTAATCCTGCCCTGCTTATTACTAAAGATCATAACGACTAAAGACTAAAGTTTAAAGTTACGGTACCTGAATCTTATAAAACAATTTATATTTTAAAAAGGACGACCTCAATATCTCAGAAAAAGCTGTAAGCTTATTATCTTGCGCATAAGAGCACTTGGGTAGTCAACAATTAGTTATGTATTTATTGATTTAACCAAGAAATAACTTTTTATAACAATCAGTTATTTTGTATTTCTTATTCAATTTAATAAAAAGTGGTGTTAAAACTAAATAATAACAGAAATTCAAAATGTAAAACAAACTTCTTTTCTAAATATATTTATGTTGTTATTCACTCGTGAGGATTTCTATTTGTTATTGCCTGTACTTTGTACAAAAACTTCGAAGAATCCAATATAAAACAAGTATAAAAATATATGATTTGTGTTCAATTCCCGGGGGGTGAGTATACTGTTTTTCTCTCTTGACACACATTCGATATGTCAGTTCTCTTGAGATGTTGTTAATATCTTCATTTCACGAAACTTCAATATGCTTTTATTGATAGTTACTTATCTTTTAGCCATTAAGAAATAAACAATTTTTGGACAGTTTTTTAATAAGAAATTCCTCTTATTATTCTCTTTTTGGGCATCTATTTTGCTCTATTTATCTAGCAGACTCAAAGTAGATAGATATGGGAACCCTACTCTATAAGACTTCACACTGAAGAAAAAGTCTGAAACGTTGCTCCGTGTTACTTTATTTTCGACTCTAGTTTCAGTAACAAGATCCCTATTCTCCGTATGATATGTTTCAACATTCCAACAGTGCTATTAAGCTACACCCGTAATCTATAAATTACGTGAAATGACTAATTAGTGTACGAAGACTATCTACCAAATGTTTGTATGATATCGCACGTTTCCACGTGAAATTTTATGGCGACAGGGACCTGTAACCTAGCCACATCCTGGGTTTCTAGGTAGGACATGGACAACTTGTTATCTCGTTCATTTATAATTATATAGAGGGCGGACAGAGTCAAATGAACAGTGGTTGCCAAAAACATAATACTTTAATAACAATTTTGACGTATTTAAACAATTGTCACTGTCTCATTTCCATTAATAATGAAACCGTGTTAAGGAGAATTTTGTAGAAATATATTTGATTTGTAAATATAAATCTGTCAGTATAAGTACGTGTTTTGAACAGGGATGGTAACCCTGAAAAATATCGGTTTGGGTTAGGGTTTTGGTCATCGTGAAAATATAAATTCGGTTTTGATTTGGCTTTCGGTTTTTATACAGCAATCGGTTTTGGTATACCGGTTTTACTAAAAAGGTTTCGATTTGCAAAAGTAATTTACGAACTAGGATAATAATATTAATTTTGAACAATTAATTATTATAATGATGCAAAAAGTGTCCACAAACACGTGAACAAAGTTTTATAACAATCATTTTTAATTCAAAATATTCTAATTTCCCATGTTAAATGCCTATGTAAATGTAACAATCAACGGATTTCGAGCGCCACCCGATTGAGGAACTACGTTGACTACGTTGAAAATTAAAATACTTTTCGACAAAAAAAAATAAAATTAAAAAAAATAAAAATAAATAGAAAATAAATTTATATTTATACTTTTTTATACATAAGTATCCTAACAATAAAAATTTACAATATTTAACAACTAACAAGAGACCTATATATAATGCGGTTAATCGATAAATAAAAAAGGGTTTTGCTTTCGGTTCCGGTTTTGTATCTGTTCCGAATTTCGGTTCTCATTTTTCTTCGGTATTTTTCGGTTAATGGTTTCGATTTCTGTTTCGGTTACCATCCTTAGTTTTGAAAGTGTCAAATATTGGTTTTCAACTACACGTTTACGAAATGGATCATGTAGAGCAAAGAATTTACACAGATTGCGTTTTTAGAGCACCCGGAAGTTGAAGCTGATTATCTTTTTCTTTGATGAGGCACATTTTCACCTCTCTGGGTATGTTAATAAGCAAAATTGCCACATATGGGCAGAGGAAAATCTTCATATGATTTACGAGATACCATTACATGCCCAAATGAGACTGTTTGGTGCGCACTATGGTCTGGTGGCGTCATTAGAACTTACTTTTTTGAAAATGAGGAAGGTCGAACTGTTATAGTAGATGGTGAGCGCTATAGACACATGATAATCGAATATTTTTGGCACGAAATTAATTTCGTATTGCAGACTTCTATTTATTAGAACAACAAAATAGATTTTGTTGACAAACGACCAACCGGAACGGGAAAAGATACTTACTTATCCCCATTTTTATAAAAGATGGATAAGTAAATTACTAGTCAAATAGTTTATTCCAGAGATTTTCGTTTTATAAAGCAAGAATAAAAATACTAGCTAAGTAAATCTATGGAATAAATTACTCCACTGATTTTCAAGGAAGTAAATTTTATTCTGTAGAATAAATTTGACACATGTCAAAATTAATTATTTTATAGAGAACGCAGAAATTGATAGAAACCGAAAAGGATGGTTTTCTGTGAATTGCCAAATGGTATGTTCAGCAAATCTAAAAATAACGGATGTTGTTGCTAGATTGCCTGGCTCCGCATACGACAGCAACATATTTAACAATTCATTAATAAGAGCTAGGCTTGAAAACGGAGAATTTGATAATTGCTACTTGTTAGGGGATAGTGGACCCTTGTAAAAATTACTTATTAATACCTGTACAAAACCTAACTATTCCAAGCCAACATAAATACAATGAGTCATATAACAGTTTCATTTGAACACTATTCCGGGGACCTATTTGTGAAACTGCATTAAATTCTTTACAAATCGCATCCCATGCACTATTTTTGCTTTTAACGCTAGCTACGTCTGTCTGCTTGTTTTCAATAATTCTAATATATATATTTTTTTGTTATCTCTAACATGTTCACTTTATCTATTTCAGTATAATTCTTTCCCCATTCTCTCTTTTTTTCCATTTTTAATGAGAACTGACACTTTATGACACTTTATTTTGACGTTTGAATAATAATAAACGATGTCTCTGTCGGTAAATCACTAGAATAAAATTTTTACTCTGCAAGTACTTATTTTACTCTGAAACTTATTTTATAAAACAGACATTTTTATTTACTCATCAATTAAATTTACTTTCAAAGTAATAACTCAGCAAGTTATTCGATGTTTATAAAACTGGGCATTAAAGCTCATTGCTATTTTAAACATGGAATTTGCGGGAGATCATGTGCTGGCTACATCAGACATTTTAAAAATGTTATAATCAGATTATAGGGACCTTAAAACGTACTTATCCA
Organism: Ophonus ardosiacus; assembly: GCA_943142095.1. Classification (NCBI taxonomy): domain Eukaryota; kingdom Metazoa; phylum Arthropoda; class Insecta; order Coleoptera; family Carabidae; genus Ophonus; species Ophonus ardosiacus. The sequence continues at coordinate 4,940,259 of OW964838.1, read as the reverse complement.
CTAAAATCTGGATATGCGAATTTTAGCATGATTCCAATACCTATCTTAGCGAGAGGTAACTAGAAAAATCATCTTCTTGTTGCAATAATAGAAAACCGCATTCATTTTACGTAATAAACTCAAAAAAAAAGTCTGTTTATTGGATTATTCGCAGACTGGAACTGTCCTGTTTGAGAAGCACTATTCTACATTAACATTCCTCGTGGTGACACGACGTCTGGCGTTGGTTTGGTTATTATCCTTTGTGTGCAAAGTAAATACAATGCATGCAATTATTATATAAAGGCCCGCGCACTTTGCCTATTATCTTGTGGACCCGTTAGAGCACATGTTGGTGTCTGGATGGAACGTTATTAGAGAATGGGAGAACACGAATTGTGGAGATAGTGCAATAAGAAACTATTAGGTGCGATAGTCACATCGTATGTGGTTTGTGTTTCCACTTATTACTTTTGTACTTTGGAATAATACCGAGCGTGATCTTATTATTATTAGAATTTAATAGTAAACTACAATAATTATGGCAAGAGCGTTGAAGATTGACAGAATGCTTGTATGAAGCAGTTGGCTAGATTTAAAATTTTTATCAAGGTGTCCTGATTATTCAGCTCGATTTTTCTCAGAATTTTTGTTATGCACCCTTATGATTTATTTGCATTGATCATAAAGGGAAGAAAAATCACTATCGGATTCCACTATTAAAAACCAATGTTGCCACTTAAATTTTTTTTGTGATGACGTCATATTCTTCTAATTTTCGAGATTCTTCTAATTCATTGATGAGATTGGAGGTATTTCTGAAGGGTATATGTAATATACATACATACATACATAAAATCACGCGTGTCCCACTTAGTGGGTTATCAAAAACCCGAAAACAATAGTAACAATAAGAAAAGGGATAAGAGTAAGGAGCTCAGCTGACTCACTTCACTCTTTAACAACATTCTTTTTTCGCTTTGTCCACAATCATCATAGCATTCATACATAAGAACATATTAAAGTGACCGATTTTCAGTAGCGAGTAACCGCATCCGGACCACAATAATAGTTACGCAAAAATCATCCTTCGCCATACATTCGTATCCATGCACACTTCTTTCACCTCAGCCTCATATATAATATATGTATATATAATTATATATATTTAAGTACTAGTAAAATAAGAAATTTAAATGTACTTTCCAGAAAAAATCTTTAGTAATGTCTCTGGCTTTTTGACACCCATATTTATCTATCAATTATAAACATTTTAATTTTTCCACTTGTTTTCCATGGGCTGCGACATACATTTCAACTTATTATTTTATATATTTATATGTCTCTATCGTTAATTCCATAAAAGATATAATAAAAATTTTAAATGTATCGGATAGAGATTTTTATATTCTTCAATATTAATAACAGAAATTTTCAAAAAATTATTTTTAGAAGATTTTTTTAAGTAACTATTTCTTCCGGTTGTCCAATTGTTACCAAAATCTAATCAGCTCTTCCCAGGAATGTCAGACAGAGGAAAGTGCAGTTAAATATTTTTTTAAGTCTTATAGTATTTGAGAAACCATGGTTCCAATATCCACACATCCACATACACACACACACACACACACACATACACACACACATGGACATAATCGTAAAAATGTTATAATCGGATTATTGGGACCTTAAAACGTGCTTATCCACTAGAAACGAAATTACCTATTAGACAAATGACGAATATTTACAATAGTACATCTTCTTACAGTGATATTTTTTGTGATTCATTAATGAAATACAAACAAGCATTACAAAATTATTTTGTAAGATAAAATCATCCTTTATTTCTATATGTATAAAGTTTTTGTTATTTTAATTAGGTCTATTTTCAAAATGTATTACACACTATTGATTTCTTATTCTTTGTTAATTTTCATGTAATCGTCCTATAATTGGGATATTTTCCTGTTGGATAGATTGTCAAATAAATAAATAAATAAATAAATAAAAAACTGGATATGCGATTTTTGGTATGATTCCAATACTTCTCTTAGCGAGAGATAAATAAAACACTTGACTTGTTTCACAAGATTTCAGTCTCTGTAATCGAGGCTTACTACCGGGAACAAGATGTTGACTTCAAACATTAATTTACCACATCTCAAAATCTGAATAAACAATTTTAAGTGCTCGTTAATATTAGATACCTAACTAAAATATGTTCGAAAACACCAAAACACGTGGGGATGGATACCTTCGTTAAGTCTGCAAACAAACTGCATAGGGTATCACATCCACATTTGCATGAACGTGCACCCCCACATATGCGATGACAGGTAACTCGTGCATTATCCAGAGTGCTGGTGGATCACATACGACCCTGAAGCACTTGAATGCCGCAAGGCAAGCGTTACATGCAAATCAGACGATAAGATCAAGGATCTGATTTAGACGGTTGTAAATGAAAGGGATTGTGGATGGAGATGGATGGAGGTAATTACATAAGAGAACAGGGAAGTTTGTAGAGGAGATGGCGTTTTTATCGTCATTTTATTTGAATAGATAAACGACAAAAAATATATGAGCCTGGTCTTATATTTTTAACAAATTATAAAATCTACAAAATTATTTCAATTACTTTAAATATAGGTAAAACTTATAAAAAATTTATACGAAATACCGCCAATCTTGTCAATGAATTAGAAGAATCTCTGATATATAGGAACTTATATCTATTGTGCAATATCGTATCGAAACGAAATGTAAATGGATATGTGAATATTTCTGTCAAAATTTCGATTTGCATTTTTTTACCTCTCGCTAAGAGAGGTATTGGATTCATGCTAAAATTCGCATGTTCAGATTTTATTAAATAAGCACGATTTAAGGTTCCTAGAATCCGATTATAACATTTTTAAGATGATGTCTGTGTGTGTGTGGATGTGTGTATGTGTGTATGTGTTTATGTATGTCTGGATGTTGTAGACACGATTCCTCAAAAACTATAAGACTTAAAAAATATTTAACTGCAGTTTCCTCAATCTGATATTCCTGGGAAGAGCTGAAAAGGTTTTGGTAGCAATTGAACAACCGGAAGTAGTAGTTTCTTAGAAAATTTCTTCTAAATATAATTTTTTGGAAATTTTTGTTATTACAAATATTGAAAAACAAAATTCTCCATCTAATACACTTAAAATTTTTATTATATCTTGTATAGATTTAAAGATAAAGACAATATAATATATAGCAGATTCTAATCGCAGAGGCTAAGGCACTAAGGAAACGACTTGACAAATTCAAATGTTTATAACATAGTTTGAAAGTGACATATGTCAGTGTTAAAAATCAACAGTTTTAGTGGCTTTCTGATAGCTTTTTCTGGGAAGTATATTTAATCTTTCTTATTATTTTATTAATGAAATATTTGAAATTATAGGTAAAATGCATATATCCATCAGAAATACCGTCAATCTGGTTAATGAATTGAAAGACATATAGGAACTTACTAATACAATGAAAAATAGATATAATTAGAATTATATGTGTGCAGAAGACATATTAAATATAATAAAAAACAATATTTGGTTAAAGTTCTGTAATTTTTTGTTATAAATCGACGGTTCGATAGAGAAGTACAATACAATACTTATATGGAAATGGCGAGAGGTCTTGTGCTGGCCACAACAGATTTTTGTTTAAGCCTAGCTTAAAATTCAAGTGTCAGCGGTACAAATGGGCACTAGAAATAAAGAATGTAACATATAGGCTGTGTCCGATGTCGCATTTTGACATTTAGATTTTAGGATTTAGGTCTTCTTCACATAAATACAATTCCGAATGGCACACTAATGACATCCATTGGATTGTATGGCAACACTTTAGAACAAAAAAGGATTATACAATTCGATTTAAATTGATGCTTGAGATTAAATGTTAATATTATATTTCATAAAATAGAAGCTAAGAAGCTATTCTTTGACAGTAAATTTGACGTTTTGTAGATATATATAGTTTTTTTGCTACTGCAAAACCATAAAATCTAATTCCTAAAATTCTATTTAATCACTAGATTTAAGACATATAAATTTAGGTTTTAGATATTATGATGATAAAAGTGCAATATCGGACAGTCATACAATAACCCGATGTAATAAGTCACACAGTCCAAACTACACCAAGAAAACTAATTGACAAATTGAAATGATTGTAACACAGTTTGTAATTGACAGATATATGTCACTGGCAAAAATCAACAGTTCAAATGATATTACCGAAAGGTTTTTCTACGAAGTACTTTAAATTTTTTAATTATAATATTAATTAAATATTTAAAATTATAGGCAAAATGCATACATATATCCATAAGAAATACCGCTCATCTTGACAATGAATTGGAAGAATCTCTGATAAATAGAAACTTCCTCATATAATGAAAAAATAGTATTAGAATTTTTGTGTGCACAAGAAATGAAAAAAGTTCAAAAATTACAAAAATCCAATTTTTATGTATTTAGATACTTTTCGATTCTGATTTCAAATTCTGCGGGTAAAATTACATAAGTATACCAATTTTCAAAATCTTTGAGCAAAGTATACAATTTTCAGAATAAAATAACTGAAAATATCTATATAACTACATAATTATACCAATTTTCAGTGTTATTAAATTGTTCTCAGTTTTCTGTAAAAACGAAGAATAAGAAGTACTTTTGTAAGGTCAAAAACTTGCAAAGTTTATTGAGTTTAAAAAGAAAATGACATGCGTTTTTTCATAATAAGTTTTTCAACAAGCTTGTTGGGTAAAGACAGCAGATATTAGGTGAATATTTGTAAGATGCAAACTTTGTATACAAGTCGTAAAAAACATGAAAGTTTTACGGCACAGTTCATTTGTCATTTGAGTTCAACTGTCCTCAGTTTCGTGGGCTTTTGAAGAAATATATGACCCGAATTTTACTGCCGTAGCAGATAAGTTTTTATTGTTCTCATGTGAGATTTTAATGACATAACGCACCTATATACATATACATTTATTTTCGCAAACAAAACTTTTATGTTTCATATGTAAAGCAAAAATTTCTTATCGGAAAACGGGGTCTAATTAAATCTTGATAAAAGATGAAATAAGGTTTCTCAAACGATATTTGCCCAGAAAAAAAGGAATAAGAATTTTGCATGTAAACTTTATCAAAGAAAATTTCTATTTGCAAAAGTTCAAACGCAAGATTTCATTCACATTATTAAACTTTCTGTAAATAATTATCTAGGTCTCGTTAAAGGAATTTAATGTACAAAATCCTATTTACGGTGCGGGTTTATATTTCCCGCAATAAATTACTGAGAAAATATGTCAAGACCAACATGTATTTAACGTCAAATAATATAGAAATTAACGTCTGCAGAATGAAATAAAGTTGCAATTATTTTCATATGTCGCTTGATGTAAAGAAACTCCGAGGAAAATAAACAATAAGAAAGAGAAACAAACAAGTTGTTGTCAAGACAATACGATACGAGTATGCAATTACATGGAAGCAAATCACATTTGGAGTTTTACACGTACTTCACTTTTATTATTATACATTACAATCGCGTTAGTGTGAATAGAATAAATCCAGGCTTGTTTATATTATCGAACTGTTCACATCTCTGAAAGATTATAAAATTTAAAATAATATAAGTAATAAAACACGCACCCTTATTAAATCAATATATTTTTCTATTTCGGTGTTCTTGCCAGTCTATAAAAGCATTGTTTATCACTGCAAACACGACGTTTAGAAGATCTATAAGAGTTCTATTTGTGGCGCCTTTCGTGTTGTAGAGTTGGTAGTCATGATTTTATAACTGTCATATTAATGAATAATTACATCTAACCTCAAAATGTCAAGTTATTGGTAATATTTCAACATATTATTAATAACGTGCAGTATTTTCTTAGAATTTATGTAAATTATAGTTAAGATGTGAATACGGCTCTGTGCGAGTGAAATTTAAGTGTGGAATGTGCGCGGTAGACGAGTACGCAGTGTAACGGACAACGAGAAGGATAGCAGGGTGTGGTCAGTCAGCACACGGAGAGCGTAAGACACATGTATGTTGCACACGCACTGTAAACCTTCAGGTGTCCCTTAGCCTCAGGCAAGAACGCATATTATCCAGAGAAGAGAATCACGAGGCCGAGCAAACAGCGGCACGGTGACGAGAAGACCTGCCAACCGTCCGCCTTCGAGGTCAAGTATGCACTATGCACACCGTATTCCCTAATACACACAATATACTAATCAGTTGTCAAAATTTAAAATTTCAATTGTTAGCGGGCAGAGCTACCAACATAAACATAAGTTTTGACGTAGCATTTAAAAAAAAATTAATTGTAAAATTACCTCAATAGAAAAAATAGTTTTCCAAACTTGGACTCGTATGTTAACAGTTTGCCTTATGATACTTGTGATTGAATGTACCTACTATATTATAAATCTATTTATTAAATACATATATTTATTAAGCCAATCTTACTGCAATATATGTATACATACAGTAATTTTTAAGAATTGCATTCCATGACGAATTTTGAAACACTGAAGCCAGTTATCACTAGCGTAAAATGACTCAGGTTTTCATTTAATTTTACATGCAATTCCTTCGCTTTTTCTTTTAGCATATCTCCACTAACTGGACAATTTGGAAAATTATATAAGAAAAGAAAGTGTGACATAACAACGTCGGTCCTGTCCGTATAAGTTTTTTGAACCACTTATTTAAAGCCAACAATTTTATAGTTTTATTTAATATGCAATAAAACTTTATGAAGATTATATTATGTTACAGCTTCATATAATTTTTATTGGACCTTATGCTCCTTTATTATAATCTGTTCTTTATTATGCAATGAAAATTGAACAGGCTTTGTAATTATGTGTATTAAACTGCACTTTACTCTCCTCACGGTAATGATAGTCATTTCATTTAATAACTCCAATAGACACATTAAGACTCAAATGACCCTTTTATGACTTTGCGACAAATACGAATTTTGCAAGACTGTAGAATACTTCTAGAAAGGTGCAGTGTACTTGAACTTGGATAAGAGACGAATTTGGGAGCATTAGCACATAGGCCGGGCACTGACACTGATTTTTTTCGAAATGCGAGTGATTGTTCACATGGATTGGATGCCTGAGGGGCATTTCGTTATCCAAGCATATTACAAGAAGGTTTTGATAACCCTTCATGCACGGGTGAGAAGAAAAAGGGCTGAAATGTGATGGATTCTCCATGAAGACAACTCGCCGGAATAAAACGCCCTGTCCGGCAAGACATTTTTGACGAAATACAAAATCACCGACAGTTTTGAGGAAAAAATAAATTATTTATTACGTTTTCAAGTTCGAGGGTTTCTACAAAAATATTCCACTTATTGAAAATACACAAAATTTCAATGAAAAATCATGTAACTTTAGAGAGCTGTAACACGAGATCCGATGATGTAAAAAAATCATGCCTGACATGAACAGAAAGAGAATTATACGAGGTGTGGCAATTAAATAACGAGATTTATTTTTCAGGCTTCCCTGTAAATTTGGCAACATTGCATGCTATGTCATATTAATTTGTCATTTTCCTTCCATTTACTGTTAAAATTTCAAGATAATTAGGCAAACCGTTCGGCAGTAGCCTTTGATTGAAGTTAACTAATTTCTCGTACTCCGCCGGAATTTTGATAGTGTCAAAATGAAATTCTGTGTGAAACTACAGAAATATACGAATTTTTGAAGAATGTTTATGGCGATGAGGGTCTATCTAGTACTCAAGTTTTCGAGCAGTTTAGAAAATATAAAGAAGGAAGAAAAGAAATCGGAGACGATTAGCGCCTCGGCCGTGCACTGACATTGTTTTCTTCGAAATGCGAGTGATTGTTCACATGGATTGAGTGCCTGACGGGCATTTCGTTAACGAAGCATATTACAAGAACATATTGATAACCCTTCATGCACGGGTCATGGATTTTCCATGAAGACAACATGCCGGAACAAAACGCCCTGTCCGGCAAGACATTTTTGATGAAATACAAAATCACCGTGTTAGTACATCAACTGTACTCACTTGACCTAGTTCTATGTGACTTGCTTTTATTCCCAAATTGTAATTCTGCGTTAAAAGACACTAAAATCGGGGCCGAGATGTAGTTATAGAAAAGAGCAGAGCTTATGAATAACCTAACAAAAAAGGCCTGCAGGCATTGCTTCCAACAATGGAATATTCGCATCGGGCGGTGTAGGGTTCGGGGAGGAGAGTACATTGAAGGTGGCAATATTTGTTTTGTGTAATTTTATACATTGTCAATGTTCTAAGATCAATCTTGTTATTTTGTAGCCGCACACCTCGTATTTGTGGACACAGTAAAACCGGGTCACTAATCGAAACCTAATCTCATATCTCATCAAGATTTAATTAGAAATAAGTTGGCGATACTACCGAGCAACACCATAAATATGAAATAAATTGTTACCCCATATAATTTAGAGTTAATTACACAAGTAATGGCATCGTTAACAAGTTGTTAATTAATACCAACATCTGTTATCATCCAAAGACATCTAATTAAACTCCACATGACTTTCGAGGGAGGAACATGCAGTAATAATCCGCAGACTACATAAAACTTGCAGTGTGTAATTTGATGTGTGCACGGCGTGATGAACATGTTATATGGTCAATAAAATGTAACACACTTGGGTGAAATTGTTAAAAGTATATGGCGGTAAGTTTACCGCAATGAGGGTTGTTTGGAAAATTGCTGATTAAGACATTTCGTAAATTGTAAATTGGATGAAAGGTATTTCAGAAATGGGTATATAAAATTTTATTCGATTTAAATAATTGGTAAAATAGTTTATTTGTTACTTACTTGTGAACTTCATTTATTGATACCGCCTACTACGTTGTTAATAAGAGAAAATACATTTTTCCTACGACCAGTGTTAAAAGTAGTCTTTTTAACGGTTGTTTAGCGAGTTAAAAATAACAGTTTATAACACAGTGAATACTTTTAAATCGTTGTCATTGACAACGAATTAAAAGTAAAAAACAAATTTACTTTTAACACTAGTGTTAAAAAAGAACTAAATCTAGTTACATTTAGTGTTAAAAATATAACTAAATCTAGTTACATTTAGTGTTCATAAGTAAATGTAGTTTCATTTTATATTTATTTTTGTACTGAAATTATTTATATAGGTATTTTATTAGACGTACACATTATTTTGAAACGTTTATTGTTATAGTACAATTGTTTGTAGTAATTCCTTGCAAGGCGCTTGTAGAATTGGAATTTAAAACAATATTGTTGGAAGTAGAGGTTAAAATAAACATTTTTCAGTTGTTCATAGCAAATACATGCTGTTTTACCTGGCTTGTAATGAACAATACTATACACATCAAGTAATACTATATTATACAATTAGTTTTATAAGTCCTTATAACTAGTTGAATACAAGAGAAAATTACGGTATAGCTATTTTTGTACTAAGAGCGTAAAATGGGATATTGTCGAAATTGACAATTTACCCAAATTAAGATAAAAACTTCAAATTTTTTAAAAATCTATTTTTTATATATCTAGATACTTCTCAATGCGCTGATTCCAAATTTTGAAACCGCAGGTCGATATCTCGTTTCGATATTTAGATTTAAAGTTTTGCTCAAAACTGCCCATTTTTGGGTATTAACCCAAAAATGGGCCGAGATATGAATTTGGCGACATCACCATTCGATTCTACGGACAAAAATACATAAGTATAGCAATTTTCATGAATTTTGTCCAACCGGTTCATTTTTTATGAATAAAAACCTGAAAACCCCTAAAAATAGCCAAAATCTGAAAAAATCCTAAGGGGTACCCCTTACGATTTTTGCGATTTTTAGCCATTTTCAGTTATTTTGCTTTAGAGTTTGTATGCGGTGTTCAAAAATTCTGAAAATTGGTGGACTTATGTAATTTTGCCCGTAGAATCGAATGGTGTAATCGCCAAATTCATATCTCGTCCCATTTTTGGGTTATTACCCTAAAATGGGCAGTTTTGAGCAAAACTTTGAATCTAAATATCTCGAGAACGAAAAGAGATATCGACCTGCGGTTTCAAAATTTGGAATCAGCGCATTGAGAAGTATCTAGATACATAAAAATTAGATTTTTAAAAATTTGAAGTTTTTATCTAAATTTCGGGTATATTGACTTTTGGGGCAATAATTTAAACTTGGTATTAATATTATTTGATTGTAAAGAGAATGTTACGTAAGTGTACGCATTTTTAGAGTATATGTATATTCATGTGATAATTTTATTGGATTTATAGAATATTTTCCAAGGAACTTTCTGTATGGAATTTGTAAAAAATTGTATTATGTTCGTGTTAAAATTTTACTGGATATATAGAATCTTTTCCAATGAACTTTTGGTATGGGATTTGTACAAAATACATCAAATTAACGGAAGGTCTTGTGCTGGCCACAACAGATATTTTTCTTTTTCTTTCTATATAGACTGTAAAATAAGTAGTCGATTTTTTATGCACGTAATTGTTTTACTGTACTAGGAAATTCTAGAGATTAAGAGATTATTGACTAGTGTGCAAGTTTTATAAAGATCCTAACGGTGCCTTCTGCAATAAAAATCCTTCTGTTTCAACTCCCATGAAAAATTTAACTTCAACCCTCAAAATCAGATTTATTCAACCCTAAAAACTTAATTATTTCAATACACGTCACCCCCATTCAAACTCGAGTAAATGATTCCTTTCTGAGCCTATTCGTTTACCTTTCTCTCACATTGTTTCATTACTTCATCCAGCGGCGTGGGAAATTGCCGGATATCCCCCCTCGCCGGAAATGGGGGCGGAAAGCATCCCCGAACCTGCCAATTACCGTGTCACCCCTAGATGGCAGCAGGGCTGCTAAGGACAGCCCTCGAGCCCGCAGACTTCAAGGGCTAACTCATTTAAATATTTATTAATTTTTGCCAACCTGTTGAGATGGGGGTGAAATATTAATGACGCCTCTACACCTCAGTTGCGGTCGTGACTCTGCGATAAATAAGGGATGGCAAAGGAGGCTGCGGAGAGAAGGGAGACTCTTATTAAGTTTGATGTTTATTTTATTTTACCACAATTTTAATTTTATTTCATATTTAAAAAATCTTTATAGGAATCAAATATTCGGCCCGATTCTGTAAGAAGAGTTACTAGAATAAAGTTACTAAAATAGTCTTTCAAATGAAGGTCAGTTACTACTACAGTAACTTGTTATTTTTTTGTATTCTATAAGCACAGAGTTATTACAGTTTTAGATACTTAGTTGTTAAACAAGTTATTACGCTAGAGACTAGGCAAACGTAGTATTTAAGGTATAGTAACCTTTCAGAATGGCTGGAATTTGGATGAATTTTGAATTTAATAGAGCACTGGCAGATTTGGGAAATCGGTATGTATAAATAAGTAAATGTAAATAATTTTCGGTAACGTTTATTTATGAAATTGAAAAATTTATTTGATAAATTTATATTTTTATTTCACAGAAGAAGAAATAGGTTAGAAAATAGATTGGTAAGAGACGAGAGTAATCCTTTCTTAATTTCGGATATAAAATTTAAAAAATTGTTCCGATTACCAAAATGAATTGTACAAGATCTTATTGAAAAAGTAACTCCGTTAGCAGAATCTTCAATAAGATCAACAGGCGTACCTACTCATTTAAAAGTAAGCTGTACATTTTTCTTAGCTCCTTTCTTTGTATTATTCAAAATATTTGTAAATTCTTCCCATGACAATTTAAGCTCATTAGTTTTCAGAGGATGTATTTTCATTTCGAACATTATTTCGTGGTTTTTTAAATAAGCTATTAATATTTCCAACTGTTCGTTGGTTTTTCTTGAACCCCTAGGCTTCTTATATACCATGATGCAAACAGATATAACACTTGGTCACTTACAGAACTAACACTAAGAAATGTCACTTGTCAGATTAGAATACACGCAGAAGAAGAAATACGCATGCGCACCACAATTCGTGTTCCTCATTTCACTGCTATCTTAGTAACTAAGTTTGTTTAGTTACTCTGGTAGTAACATTCCTAAACATATAATTACAAAATACGAAATACGTATTCTGTTACTAGGATAGTTGCTATCAGAGTAACTTCATAGTAACGTTGCTAACAAGTAACAATGTTAGACGTCTATTCTCTAATATCTTTTAAGCTAGATTTTTTTTCTTCGAAATTACACATCCGAATGCAGTCTCGTGTTTCCCATTCGCCATGGGGCGCGAATAAGTTTAGACTGAATTTGGTACAACAAAGTGGTAAATCATTATGTAAATAATATCGATACTTTAAATCTACTTCTAAAATATATCCATGCCCGGGTGCAGAAACGTTCATCAAAACGAACAAATGCAACGCGATTTTTTGACAGCAATGATTTAAATGTCATAAGATCAAGAAAACTGATTCGAATTTGTTCATTTTGATGGTCCGTTAACTGAACAATGAAATGATGAACGTTTCTGCAACCGGGCATTAATTTACCCGTCAGATAAACTCCATAGTGATGAAAATGCGTTTTTCGGAATACCATACTGTTACTATGATATAACAGGACTACAGGACTAAAAACAAAAGTGAAAATATAAAAGTAAAGTCGCCTACAATTAAGGACCAAATGTTCCTAGAAAAATCACAGCATCTTGATGGACCTTTATCAAGGAGAATTTATAAATCAACAAAAAAGTTGTTCAGTATGACAGAAAGAGAAGAATTTTATTATTATTTTATTATTCCTAAATGTTTAAATTTTATGTTATTACGAAAAATCTGGAACGCCACAAGGCCGATATGCAAATAACGACCGAATGACGTTAGTAAATATTTCAATATTTTATCTATTCGATAGGTAAAATAGTCGCATTTGGTTGTCAATTGTAAGGTTGGCAAAAATTAAGCTGATGTTTGCTATGTTCGTAAGGAATCACTTGTCTTTTTGAACATATTTCCACACATTTCATTTCGAATGTGATTGGCAGAACAGTTACAGTTGTTGGCAGTATTGAATCTGTGACTTACCAGTAAATTGTGGTAAGAATAAATGAATTGAAGACTGGGAAAAACTATTTTACTAATTGTTGTCTGTCATGTCATTATGGATTTTATTTTACTACGAACGATGAATTATTTGTAGGTACATATTTCGCGTGTATTGACTTTAAGCTTCAAGCAGTTGTGAATATGTACTCGTATTTTGCCTACAAATGTACATATTATGTTATTTCTTTAAAATTATACGTTATATTTTCAACACTACACTGTGATATATTTTTTTATTAAAATTAAACAATAACTTTGCTGTTTATTGATGTAAACATTGTTGTAATCAACGTTTGGCTTGTTATCAATTCTTATCATTGTTGTGATCAAAATCAATTATTATAAAAAGGGACATAATTTTCATTGCATTTGTCATGTGTTAAATAATTTAATTAAATTTATTCATTTTTTGATAAACTGTGAAAAGTACTCTGCCACAGCCACAATAATTGGTTCACATATGTTTATATCACTAGAAATATCAGTATTTAGATAGTTTTCAATACATTGCGACATACTTCAATTTGTACATTGTTGTTGTAGTTGAGTAGCTACACAAATTGTCAAATTGATCGGAGTAGTAAAAATCAGTACAAATGTCCAAGCAATCAAACCCTTGTTTTATTTAACTAATCAACTATACAGCCGCACTAAAGTGAAGTATCTCTTGATTCTAACCTAACCCCTAACCCCGAACGTGCAGTAGTTCCCTATCGTGCCGCAGCAGCGCTCGTGTCAATTTCCGGGAGGTTTTTATTGTTCGAAGCCGATGGTATTTATATGACTATAGCTACGCTTTATCTACGACGCGTCGCTTACAATCCCGGCAGAATATTGGGCTTTGCATCATATTTTTTCACTCCGTATTTTTGATTTATGAACGCTTTGACGCATAAACTTCGTTTTAATCGCATTTGCTCTTTTTTATTTCTACTCAAGTTTTATGGTTTCACACACATGAAAAATGGGACGTACATGTGTAGCGAGATAACCTATCACGGGTTTAATCAATGTGGAACTTTGCGAGTTTGAATTTTGACACGAACTTCAACAACATGAAAGTGGAGCTTTTTGCAGCTTAATTTTTAATAATAATAATAATACTATTTATTTCCAACAGACATAAGCACAATTACAGGAAAACAATGACAAGCAATTACAAAAATATTACAAAAATACATTATAAGTACCTACCAACGTAAATGAAATCAATACAAAAAATAATATGAATTATAGTATAAATAATGTTTTACAAATAGAATACAGGCATCATTCATTTGATAAAGAATCTAACAATATTTTACAGAAAAATATGTCGGTGTTAGCGGAAATCAAATTATAATTATTGCACATTATGTGTATAGGTGATTTTAACAAAGCGTTTGTACGTGCACAGGGCAAATAGAAAATAAAATTGAATCTGGAGTTGATCCGAGGGGTGTAAAAGTTTAACTTAGAGAGAAGATATGAGCAATCAATTTTATTGTGAATAATTTTATAAAGAAAAGTAATAGATATACTTTGTCGTCTATTTTTAAGAGAAGTAAATCGAACAGTGTCTAGTAGTTCGACGTAATCACTACCTTGTGGAGGATAGTGATTCGTGGTTTTGTATATTAAGTACTTCACAAATCTTTTTTGAATTTTTTCGAGTGAGGAACTTTGATATTCAGATTGTGGAAACCAGGAAAGTATACAGTATTCCAGTTTAGCACGCACAAAAGAGAAATAAAGTGATGTAAGAGCAAGTACATTGGTGAATGGTTTACTATTCCTAATAATAAACCCTAATGCTTGATTAGCAGACTTACAAACATTTTTAACATGTTCGGAAATATAGAACTCGTGGCCGAAAACTACTCCTAAATCTTTTACAACGCTACAGCGTTGTAGTGTTGTGGAATTTATATTATAATTAAATTGTATGGGATTCTTTTTTCGAGTGAAAGACATTACCTTACATTTGTCAGAGTTTAAATATAATTTATTATTATTGCACCAGGAGTGTATATTTAAATCGGCTTGTAGAATTTTACAGTCATCGCTAGAAGAAATTGTACAAAAAATTTTGGTGTCATCGGCAAACATGAGTATGTTGGTAGAAATTATGGAGCTTATATTATCAATAAAAATTAGAAATAAAAGCGGGCCCAGGTTCGATCCCTGTGGAACTCCAGACTTTACTGTACAACAGTTTGAGTTAAAGTTATTGTATGAGACATACTGTGCACGATTACTTAAATATGATACTTTAATACTTACGAGGTGTGGCAATTAAATAATGAGATTTATTTTTTCCGTCTTCCCTGTAAATTTGGCAACATTGCAGGCTATGTCATATTAGTTTGTCATCTTCCCTCCATTCACTGTTAAAATTTCAAGATAATTAGGCAAACCATTCGGCAAAAGCCTTTGTTTGAAGTTAACTACTTTCTCGTACTCCGCCGGAATTATGATAGTGTACGAATTGTTGAAGAATGTTTAAGGTGATTAGGGTCTATCTAGTACTCAAGTTTTCGAGCAGATTAGAAGATTTAAAGAAGGAAGAAAAGAGATCGGAGACGATTAACGCCTCGGCCGTGCACTGTGAGTGATTGTTGACATGGATTGGGTGCCTGAGGGGCACTTCGTTAATCAAGCATATGTCAAGAAGGTTTTGATAATCTTTCATGCACGGCTGAGAAAAAAAATGGCTGAAATATGATGGATTTGTTCAAGAAGACACGCGCTGGAACAAAACGCCTTGTCCGGCAAGATATTTTTGACGAAATACAAAATCACCGTGTTGGTAGTGCCATGTGACTTGTGTGTACTCACTTGACCTAGTGCTATGTGACTTGCTTTTATTCCCAAATTGTAATTCTGCGTTAAAAGGCACCAAATTCTGGGCCGAGAAGTAGTTATAGAAAAGCGACAGAGCATATGAACAACCTAACAAAAAAGGCCTGCAGGCATTGCTTCCAACAACGGAATATTCGCTCGGGCGGTGTAGGGTTCGGGGAGGAGAGTACATTGAAGGTGGCAATATTTGTTTTGTCTTAAATCTATCTACAGTTTCAAGAATATTAACAAAATTTAAAAGAGATGGATGTTTAGGTAAGCTGTCGTGGAGAGTGTACCACAGAAGTAACTTTTGTGCAGGGCATCGAACCCGCCAAAAACTTGGTTCGGTTTAGGTCCAGGTTAATTTGTTTTTTGAGAGATGGGTCCGGGTGCGGTTCTGGTTCAAGCATTAATAATTTGCGGTTTTGTTCGCGGTTCAGGTTCGAAATAATGTAAAATAAGAGCCGGAATTTACGCAAAACGCAAGAAACGAAGACAATTTTCACGAAAAGTCAGCCCAGACAGCAACGCAAACGCCTAATACGTCGATTATCGGCTGTATTTACTTTTCGAACTAAAAATTAACCTGAACCGGAGTTGAACCCCGAACCTGAATTTGTAATACTTGGTTCGGTTTCGACTCAGGTTCAATTAAAAATATATCTGAGGTTCGGTTCTCGGTTTGGATTCCCTAAAATGTTACGATTTGCTTCCGGTTTTGGTTCGGTTCAGGTTCGGGTTCGATGCCCTGCTTTTGTGCTATTTGAAAATTGTAAATTATTTTCAAATTTCAGAAGGGATATTTTTCGAGACAACATATTCTCTAAATTAGTTACAATTTTGATGCAATTATGTACATACGCTCGGATTATACATTGACAATATTTTGTCAATTTGTCATATTAATTACAGAATGTTTTGTGGTATGGCACATTGTAAAGACGCTGCGCGTACGTTTAGAATCTCGGCTTACTAATAGCCTACAAAAATTTGTCAAAAATTGAGTTGTCACACATTTATATACCCTGGTCAATACTCATACGACAATTCTGGTAAAAATGTAGTGATTTTATTTTTATTTTCTGGGTCAACAATCGTTAGTTACATATTCAGTATGCACTCCTATTGAATTTTGTAACAATTGTACAAAATTAAAAAATCGACAGCTTCAAATTTACATTTTTGTAGTGGACAGGTACCAATTTTCAATCAATGGGAGTTATTCGCCACTAAATAAAAACGATGTTCTCATTATTGACCAATAGTTTACAATTCAAAGAGATTTTTAATTTTATAAACAGAAAATATGATAAATAAGTGGTTTTTACATCAAAATAAAAGTTTTAAAATTATCGTAGAATGCTGCTCTTTTGAAATGCGAGTAAAAAATCTGTTGTCGCCAGCTCAAGACCTCTCACCTTTTCCATATTAGGCTATATATATTTGACATTTGAATTGTAGGTATTATTAAATAAATAACTATTTAGCGTGGATATAACATTGGACAGTTATCTTCAACAGCAGGAATATATCGTCATTAGTGTAATCTGTGTTAAGCATTAAGCAGATTGGCACACAGCAACAAGTAAAAAAAACCATCATGATAAATTTATTTATTTTGCTTCCGTGAAATTTTGCTCTTAAATTTATCACGATTATGAAAAAAGTGTTACACTGGTGTTCAAGCAAAAAAGAAAACGTAATCGCATGTCGCTGTTGAAGTTGTGAAAATTTCTGCTAAAAATACCGTTGCATATCTCAGCCGATAAAACAGATCGCTACTCAACCAGCCATGGCCATGCAGTTCGTTAGCAACCCGTTTAAACCTGCACGATGGAGGAAAAACTTCCCTCGCCCGTAACTTTCCTACTTTATTGTTAGCCGTCAGTTAACTTTAGAAAATTGAAAATATCATTAATTAATGTCCGAAACATTTTAATCAGGAACTGTTAAATGAGGAAGTCCGTCGAAATATTATAAATGAGTCAGGGATATGTTTACCAACAGTGTCAGCCCACGTATTTCCAAGATTAATTAACCAAATCGCTCCTGGATAAAGGGCAGGAGATTTACACGTGTTTAATTATATTTCCTTTCATTTTTCATTTCTTTATCGGCTAATGAGCGTTCAACTGGTGATCAGCCAAAATGGATGTACGTTTTACATATACGTTAGCATGAGTTGCTTTTTCTTTTTTATTAAATATGAATTGGATTTTTCCTCTGTTACAGTAAACTGGATTATAAATCATATGATATAATGATTCTTATTTTATATTTGTAATATGTCTTATTATGTACTTCGCCCCACGTTGGACGCCAATATATAGTGGGATTCGAACCCAGAACTTCAAGCGCACTCATGACTAAGGGCCGGTTTTCCAATATCTGTGGTTAAAATTTTAACTAAGGCTGTAGTGGTAGCACGCACTGTAGAATTCTATCAAAAGAGGCATTTGTTTTCGCTTTTCGCTACGAAGCGAAAATTTGGTAGCATGCGTGTCTCAAAATAAGCGTACGACTTAAGGCGAAAGTGTCAAAGTAACGCCATTATTTTGCTACAGTTTTATTCAAAGTCAATTTATATATAATTTATACATTTATTATATACAACTGCCATAATATTTTTTATTTTATTAGTATAAAATTCAATAATTTTCGAATCAAGAAGCGAATATAGAATTCTAAAGTGCGTGCTACCAAGATTCGTAAAAGTAAAATCGTATTCGCCTGCTTTCTATGATAGAATTCTAAAGTGCGTGCTACCACTACTGGTGTCCCATGTTGCACTTTTATCATCCTAATACCTAAATCCTAAATTTATGTACCCTAAATCTAGTGATTATTTAGAATTTTAGGAATTAGATTTTAGGGTTTTGCAGGAGTACACTATGCCCTGAAGGCGATGCGCACTAATTAAACAAATCATGATTGTTGCTATAATTTGTACAAAACGTCAAATTTACTGTCATAATAGTTTTTCAGCTTCTATTTTATGAAATATAATATTAACATTTACTCTCAAGCATCAAATTTAATCGAATTGTATAATTCATTTTTGTTGTTCTAAAATATTGCCATACAAACCAATGGATATCACTAGTGTGCCATTCGGAGATGTATTTATGTGAAGAAATGAACTGTCAAACGACAGATTTATCATTGCTGTTAACAAAACGATGCAATATTGTTACTTAAATGCAAGTTAACATTTTAACCAGATATTGAAACACCGGCCCTAAGACGCGTTGCTCTAACCATTGAGCCACCGGAGCTGACATATGTACGTAAGTATTATACTTCATTTGACGTAAGAAAATAGCGTTGGTTAAGATAGGGATATAAATTCTGCCCTTTGATTGATCAGAATGCTAACCTAGTTTACAAAAGCGAAAAAAATCACAGTCAGCTGTCAATTATCAAATAAAATTTACAAAATTAAGTGATATTTAACCATATTTTAATGTAATTTTTAAACTTTAGGACTAGTACATTTTAAGAGATAAAAATATTTTTATTATTGGTGAAGTTTGCTTTCACGAATTTAAATGATTTATTTAATGCATGTAAAAACGGTCGGCTCTCAAGCGCCATCTGTTATTTTCTTATGTGAAATGAGGGATACCTTAGTTAAACAGCTAATTCCTACTAGAATATTTTTTAAGATTTCTAAGAATCGCCACAAAAAAGTCCCAAAAAATAATTTTTGGGGATCCCCCTTAAATTGGGAAAGAATGTCCTAGTCCAGTAATATTTAATTTTTATACATAAATAAATATATACCTACATATTTCTAATAGTACAAGCTATATTGTTCCTTTACATATAAGTATTGTTCTTTTTTCAATACGTCGATATTATTAATTTGAAATATGAACTGCGTAACTAAGGAATTGTGTTTATCATTATAAAACATAGGCTCCGGGATTTATAAAAAATATTTTTTAAATTTATCTGTAAAATATATAGAAAAAGTATTAATGCATAAATGTAAAAAATTCAATAATCTTTACTATAACCGAAAAAACGACATTTAAAGATGTTTTTCTCAGAAAAACTATTTAGAGCTTTTAGTAAAATTTCCGGTTATCCGATTTACACCAAAATCTGATGGCTTCTTTCTATATTAGAATAGAGTTGAAATACAAGGATTCCTTATTTTCTGGATGATAATATTTGAGTTAGAGTGTTAAAAAATTGCCTACTGCATTAACAAGAAAAGTTTACTGAAAATAAAGAGCCAAAACTTACTAATTGTAAAATTAAATAAAAGCTTTATTTGCAACTAATGCGATAAAAGAACCATGTTACTTCTCCCAAAATTATAATTTTCTTAAATAATTATTACGATAAAACATATTGATATTGAGAATAATGAAATTTTAATTTCGCTGGCTCTTAATATTCCTCAATTATATTTTTAATTGACTGTCCTTCATCCCTCTTATTGTCAATAAAAAACAAAAAAGGAATAAATAATCTCTCAATACAAAAAC
Source organism: Ophonus ardosiacus (assembly GCA_943142095.1). Taxonomy (NCBI): domain Eukaryota; kingdom Metazoa; phylum Arthropoda; class Insecta; order Coleoptera; family Carabidae; genus Ophonus; species Ophonus ardosiacus. Next base: position 4,919,821 of record OW964838.1, on the reverse strand, counting down.
CATTTCAACATCAATTAAGTCTTGCGGTCGTGTTTGTCCTTCTCTCCGCTTGGGGCGCTGCCCTATGGGCGGAGTGGGTCCTGATTTATACGTTACACATCACAATCACCCCCCGTCTACCCCCGGAACCCTTGCGGGTACCCACCAGTCCAGCAAATTGAATCGTGTATGAAAGTTTTCTGTGGAACCTTCCAAACATTGATCTGTTCTGTTTTACAAACTTGCGAAGTTTTAAATCAGACAAATTTGTTAACGAGTGATCAATAATGAGAGCAAAGTTTGTTGTATCGCGCCCTCCGGTCCTATTTTTATTTTTAGAATGGAATTTAATTGAAGATAAATCGGGATTTCGTTTTTCTACTACCACCATGGGAAGTAATTTGGAGCAAATGCAAGTTATATTTGAACAGTGTTTTTACCTTTTGCAAAAAAAGATATTGGATTCATGCTAAAAGTCGCATATACAGATTTTAATGAGTAAGCACATTTTAAGGTCCCTACAATCCGATTTTAACATTTCTACGATGATGTGTGTGTGCGTGTGTGTGTGTGTGTGTGTGTGTGTGTGTGTGTGTGTGTGTTTGTGTGTGAGTGTGTGTGTGTGTGTGTGTGTGTGTGTGTGTGTGGATGTGTGTATGAATGTGTGTCAGGATGTTGAATGAACGGTTTCTCAAATTCTATATGATTAAAACTAATTAAACTAAGCATTCCTTAATCTGACGTTAATGGTAATAGTTTCTTTTAAAAAAATTCTGTTATATATATATATAAATCTCTATCTGATACATTTAAAACTTTTATTATATCTTCTATGGAGTTAAAGATAGAGACATATAAATAGAATTTATTTTAAAATGCAACATTATGGTTCATCACTTCCGTGGTTATTCATTATTGTAAAAAAATGACAGCAATATAATATTTGTCCATTTTAAAATGCAACATTATAAATAGTATTGCAGCACAGGAGATACCTCCAGAACATATCACAAATGCTGTCAATTCTTATTACGACCGACTAGAATATTGCCTCAGTGTGAATGGGGGTATTTTTTAACATTTATTACATGAAAGTTACGAATTTTTGTAAGCTAAAGATGTACAACATTCATGTTTTGATTTTTTGTTAATCGTATGTAGGCTAATTTATTGGAAATTAGTTTTGATAATACAAAACTACAAATTTTGTATGTTGCAATTTAAAATGGACAAATATTACATTGCTGTCATTTTTTGACGATAGTGAGTAACCATATGTTGCATGTTAAAATAAATTCCCTGTATATAAAATAATAAGTTATGTAAATAAATCTAGCAGTCCATGGAAAACAAGTGGAAAAATTAAAATGTTTGTAATTGACAGATATATTTGTGTCAAAACGCCAGAGACATTACTGAAGACTTTTTCCGGGAAGAACATTTTATCTTCTTCTTTTTCCTAGCGTTGTCCCGCTGGAGCAGGGTCCGCTGTATTTCTTATTTTATTATTAATTAAATATTTATAATTATCGATACATATATTACATATACCCTTCAGAAATACCGCCAATCTCATCAATAAATTGGCAGAATCTCGAACATTAGAAGAATAAGAGGAAACTTATTCATAAAATGAATTAAAAAATATAAAAATATATAAAGAAGATATGTGTTTTTGTGTGTACCTACCAGAAATGTACAATATTTATATAGCGTAATATGGAAATGGCGAGAGGTCTTGTGCTGGCCACAACAGATTTTAAAATTGTAGTTGTTTATTTATTGTAAATACAGAATTCCGGTACACTAAATTAAATTAGGAATATCCATCTCGTAGACAATACCGGCACTTTTTCCATTTTGTTTCCTAGCTTGGCAATGTGTATTTTCTCCAAACACTGAGCTTCATCCTCCAAACAATTTAAACTTCAGTACATAGTTGTGAGAAAACTTTTAATGAGGCGTTTAGTTAGGAAGTTTTAGTTTTGATGCACATTGTTGGAAGAAGTGGAGGGGGATATTTATTGGCGATTTACGTCTGCTTGATTGAGAATCTCTTTGCTGTCGTAACTTCTTACGATACAAGCTTTTTCCACAAAGAAAACAACATTATAGAAAAAGGTTTAAGCCACGAACATTTGTGCTGTACGAGAAGTGTACTAGTTTCATTGGTCTATTTTCTAACAATAGCAGGTCTTTTTATTTCTTTTCTAACATAAAACTGGACATGTAGTTATATATTCCTTTGTTTCAAACGATTCTTCTAGGTTATAAATACAACAACTTATAAAGGCTGGTTCATGTAAGCCGTAAACTTAAGATAGACACTATTCTAAAAATATCTATGTATGTACCTACAATTTTTTTTAAAATAGTAATGGGTGTTTTTTTTTTTGCTTACATAGAACTTATGAAAGAGTTAACTGTCAAACGTGCTGTCATACTACCTTCACTTTTTGACATTTATAATCGGTATACTGTGGCAAATCATTATGAATAGACTCACGCTTGAACAACGCTACCAAATTATCCAAATTTTCTTTGAAAATCAGTCGTCGATTCGCGCAACTTATAGACACCTTCGTTATTGGTTTAACGGGTTTGTTAATAAGCCAAATTGCCGCATATGGAGTGAGACCAATCCACAAGAGACCCTACAGACTCCATTACATCCAGAAAAAAATCACCGTTTGGTGCGGTTTACATTCTGGTGGTATCATCGGACTTTATTTCTTCAAAAATGAGGCGGAGCTCGCGTTATGGTCAATGGAGATCATTACCGCACCATGATCAATATTTTTTGTTTGAAAATATGGATGTTATTGACCCGGACGAGATGTGCTTTCAACAGGATGGCGCTACGTGCCATACGGCGACCGCAACCATCGACTTATTGAAATCAAAATTTGGCGATAAGTTGATTTCGAGAAATGGGCCTGTCAATTGGCCTCCAAGGTCGTATGATTTGACAACTCTCGATTATTTCCTGTGGGGCTACGTGAAGTCACTAGTTTATGCTGATAAACCAGCAACAATTGACGCATTGGAGGCCAACATTGTTCATGTTATTCGTGACATACGGCCAGCAGTGCTCGAAAAAGTGGCTCAAAATTGGACGTCCAGAATGCGATTCGTAAAGAACAGCCGCGGTGGCCATATGCCCGAAATCCTTTTCAAATGTTAATGCCATACATTGATCTTTCAAATAAACAAAAAAAATTATTAAAATCTAATTTTTGTGTTACTTTTTACAATTTGAAGTTCTATCAGGCTTAAAAAAACACGCTGTACATTATTGTTTTTTAAAAACAGTACTTTCTCAAAATTAGTATCAGATAGGCGATTGTGTCTTGGTGTGAGAATTTGCCCGCCTACACTGAAAAGCCTTTCAGCGGAACCGAATAAACACTGTTTTATATTATTCACCTGCATAAAATTAAGCATATAAATATACCAGTAAGTGAATATTTTCATAAATAATGTTGCTCACCAATGCTCACGAATAACGATCACATGTTACATCATAAGTAAGTTCACGCAGGCAAACACACCGGCGACGGAGAACACACGACATGGCACACGGCACTTTGCGATGCAGTAGATTGTGCTTGTTCTAACTTGCTAAATAGTATTTTGATTTGCGTATAGATGGAGCTAACTTAAATAATGGTTATCTTATCTTTCTTCTGCATGTTACAAAAGAGATAAGGTAATAGATATTAATTTTAAAAATATCTAGATATTAGATAAAAGATACTAACTATGTTATATAGATAAAATTTTAGATAATGTTATCTAGATAAGCACAACACTGCCCTCCGAGGGGGGCATTTTTTATTAGGACCCCTAAATATATAATATATCCAAAAATAAAAAATACCCGACCTTTTGCAGGGTAAATCTACCTAATGACTGAACTATAAGTGGAAATATTTCTTTGTTTTATGCATTTCATTTTAGAACTTTTCGTTTGAGAACACCAAAGCAATACTAATTAGTTTCGGTTGTAGTTTAAAGCATATTAAATAATTTTTCAAGCAGCATAAGTTTTATTTGAGGTCTAGTTTCTAAAAAATAAAATAAAAATAAATTCAAAACTGTGAAGTTGTCGATTTCTTTGCACTTTACTGTAAATACCAACATTTCTCGTATTTTCTTTACATTAAAGCACAAGTTTTTAAATAAATTATAATACAGCATTTTGTTCTCTTAATTCTGCCTTTGTACTAAAGTCTTTGTTCACAAATTGAAGGTCAAAGATATTTGCTGAAAAACAAAGGGAATTTGAAATTCATATTCATGGAAATCTTCAATAAATTGCGGGATCTTAGTTAATCTTCGCTTATTTAAACATAAGGCTACTAAATAATTTACCATTTTCACAATATTAATAAAACAATTCTGTATTCAATAGCTACAAAGACTTTTTATTTTAATAGTTGCAATAAAGAAAATTTGATTACAATAATGAAAATGACTAATCATACAACAAATAATTTGTTGCTATATGTTACAATTACTAACTCTTAAATTAAAATAAAAAATATATAATAATTATGGGGTCCCGGGGCATCGTACCTGAGTGTCTGGTCGCGAACCTGGGAAACCGGGTTCGATCCCGACCAACGCCAAATATTTCTAATTTTAAACGGCACAAAGGTGACCCCCGTGGTGCACTCTATACGCCAACAAAGAGTGCCCGTGAGGTGACACCTAATAAAGGTCCGCACGGTACAAATATGTCATTATCACTACCGATATCTGCGATAAAGAATATTGTGGCACACTCAGAAATGGGTAATATGCCGTGATGATATATTTATTTTATTTATATTTACGAATTCATTAAACAGAAATTTCAATGTCGTCTGTTTAATTTAATTAGCGGGCAACACAGACACCAAGAGTGATGTGATCAAACAATGTCATTGTTGCAATCAATTTTATCATTGTTGTAATCAAGTTTTTTGCAATACTTATTTATTTAATATTAAATTCAGAAAGATATTCTAATATATTAAAAATATAACAATGTAATTTGGTTGAAATAAAGCATTAGTAATGCGTGACGAAGATCTTGTCTTGGTCGGGCTTAGAAGGGCCAACTGATGTTTTCTGCCCAGAAACAAAGAAAATGTATAATTCAAATTCTTAAACAAATTGCGAAACTTAGTTAATCCTGATTAAATCATAAGTCGAATAAAGAATTAATCTTTGCACGAGTACACCCGAATTAAACCACACAAACATCGTTAAAAAACATAAAAGACAACCGACAGTAGAAAACAAAGCAGCAAACAGCCTCGCATCGCGCACATTTCATTGTTTAATCCGAATAAACAAACAGTTCCACAACATTTAATTTGTTTCGCTATCGTTCGCTTCAAAGACAATCCGACAGCTACGAACATGTCTAATCCTGAATCCCGCATGCCGAATCGAAAATCTGGCGGGATCGACATCACAAAAAGGGTGGGGGGAGTTTAATCTACCCTGATTGGTGGATTAATGGCGGCGCACTCAGCTAATTATAATCTAAGAAACACTGCAGATGCACTCACACTCAGACAGGAATAGCTATAGTCGGCTAGGTGTTTATAAATTAGGGATTAACTTGCTTGTTAAGTATTAATGATGTTTATCGGTACACAAGGGTAGCTACCCTTAACTGCAATTAAGGGGTAATCAATCTGTGTCGAATATTCCAGCTCATTACACAAATTGCAAAGTTGGATTATTTTTTCATAATGTTTATTTCAAATAATGGTACATTGTCCGATTCAGCATTTCCCTTCCGCAAAGTTAATTGCTACACCATTATCTTAGTGTTTAAAATATTTTGCATTATTATTATTATTATTATTATTATTATTATTATTATTTCTAATGAAAGACAGTACAAATTTTATAGATCAATCCAGAACAAATGAGTTTCGTGAAGTGTAGCTGTCAGAAATAAATTTCATACATAATTTACTCAATCCATGGAAAAATTTATAGTTTAATTTTAAGAATAAATTGTATCAAAATCAAAATTTCTCGATATATATCATATCGCTTCAATTTCTATATTTGTACCTAGAATAACTTCTAGGAACACCCGTACATTCTACTGTAGTACATCACGTACAAATTATGAACAAAAATCTCCTATAAAAACTATGTGTTCTACTTTCAATACTGTCTCTAGTACTCTTGACATCTTTGGTGACTGCATGGCTAAATTTAAAAGTGGCTTAATTCAGCAATTATTATTAATGCAATAAATGGTGTCTTCTGTTTAAATACTGTTTCATTTAAGCAATTGTTATGTATTTGTAATTTGAAACAACATACTTCTTTATTATTTGTATTATTTGTATGTTTACATTAAGTGTTCTTTCGTGCTTGTGACAATTTTTGTTATAATTGTGTGTATTTAAAACCGACCTGTAATTGGGATCTTAGTATCCTGTTGGTCTTGGTTAATTAAATAAATGATATATAATTAAATAATTTTTAAAAATATTCAAAAGTGAGGTTAAAATCACTCCTGTGAGGGGCAGGCGACGTCATTCAGGAATGGTCTATAAATTAATACATAAATAAAATAATAAAACAAAACAAATTAAATATTTTTGATTTTAACTATCCAATTTATTGCATATTCTTCAAACCTTAGGTCAAAAAATATTAATATGGCCGACAGTTATCATTTCATATGTCATATTTAACGCAAGAAAGGAAAGTATTAACAAAATTATTTTTTTCAGTACTAGCCTAGGAACCCACTATTATTTACCTTTATTTGACATGAGAAATTGTTTTTCACTACCGCTTGCTTGTAACCATGGTAACCTAGGTCAATAATAATGTATTATTAACCTTGGTCTATAATGCAAACTGTTACTTTTCAATCAAACTCAAGCCTCCAAATCCAAATATTATTTAACTCATTAAACTCCAGAAAGTTGTTAAGTATATAATTTAAATTTGCCACTATAATTTTAAATTGACCTACGCTGCCGCCTCGCCTGGCCACTGTGCTGTTTTGGTGAAAATATGAAATATTTGTAGATGTAGGATTGAACAAATCACTATTTTTTTGTATTTGTAGGTAAATACATTTCAATAGATTTATTTAAAAATAATAATAAACTAATAAGGCTGCTGACTGTAACAGCACAAAGTGTTCTTATTAAATAATTAAATCAAGGCCCATAAGTGAGGTTACCAAACCAGCGAAATGAGCAAAACGTCAGATAAAAACAAATGCAGCCTACTTTGTTTTTGTGAATATTAACAAATAAGTAACGTTATTATTCATGTCAAAATTATTGTTATTATCAATAAAAAAATTTCAAAGAGAATTTATGTGCTAGTAGTGAAAAAAATAGTATATAAATCACGGTTGAGAAGATCATTATTGACCAGGCGCCTTATATCCCTCAGGCTTCGCCCTCGGGTTACAGTAGGCGCTGGGTCAATAATGATTATCTTCTCAACCTTGGCGTATAACATGCGTATAATATACTATTTTAGGTTAGCTGTCAAACAGGCTGGTAACACTCTGTTTGTATACGTAACCCTGGGTTAGCGTAACTCGAGAGTTAACCCACTTTCATGCAATCCATTCTTAGTGTCGCAAAAAGTGAAAAAGCGTCGTTAAAATAAAAAGTGTTAATATTTTATTTCAAAAAAAATTCTATATCTTTCCTCTTGCGTTGCTATGAAGTGCAGTGTTAAATCTGTTATGTAGCGCGTGTATAAAAACCCGCTCCAGTCTTGTGCGATGATAAAGCAGCAGGCGTAAAGTTGAGGAACTAAATTACACAGAAAAGACACTAACAAATTGGCAGCAACATTCTCCTCGGAGCTAATCAAGTAGGCTTCATTTCGCTCCAGGACCGTACGCGGTACATTCCTCTTCCCGCCAAGAGTTTGCAAACCAAACCGGAAGTAGATGGAGTAAGTGATTGCCGGGAGAGGAAGATTTAAAGGGAAAGTTTAATTTAAGGCGGGTAAATATGTGATAAAGGAAAGAGGAACGAGTTTATATTAGGGCTAGGGCTAAGATTTTGAACTGGATATTTAGTTAAATGGGAAATACCCACCCACCCGGACCAAATGGAATATGGATCGGATACAATTCTTTACCCATAAGAATCATAGGAACCGTAGACCCGTATACCCGTAAGAACCACAGAATCGTATAACCCGAAAGAACCGTATTTAACTAGTGTTTAACAAGAGTCTTGCATTTTTCTTGTTCTTGTCTTGTTCTTGCATAAAATGCAAGACAAGAACAAGACAAGAGTTATATAGTTCGTTGCACGACAAGACAAGAATCTGCCCTGCAAGAAAAGTGCAAGAATAGCAAGATTTTTTAGTATTTTCTTGCATTCTTGCAATATTATATTATAATTCAATATATCAACATTTTATTATAGGTTTTACCTCTAGCTAAGCTGACATTAATCGAAAAGCTAAAAAGGTTTTGGTAACAATTGACAACCGGAAGTAGTAGTATCTTAAAAAATCTTCTAAATATTATATTTTGAAAATTTATAGTACAAAAAATAATAAAGCGCATTAAGTACTCAATCTGATTTAAATTTTTTTATTATATTTTCTACAGATTTAGAGATAAAAAAATCTAATATGGTCAACACATGACCTCCCGCTAATTCGATGTTTAAAATTGCATGAGCTTGGAGTTAAATATCACTTTATCGTTTGTAAACAAAATCTAATTTGTTGTTCCAATAAATAGAAAAGTCTTTAATGAGAAATATTGTATATATTTTTTTTTTGAAAATCTGTTAAGAGCTCGTAATTAAAAACCACATCCGACTTATCATATATACTCAAAATCTAATGTTGTTTTCAATCATATGCGAGTTTTAAAACCAAATTTGAGAAGTTTATTTTATCATATTTTAATATATTTTTTCAAGGAAATCAGGTCAGAGCTTCAAGTAAAGTACCACTTTAGGTTTACTAATATTAACAAGAATCTAATATGTCGGTCTCATTAATATAAAAGTGTTAAATACAATATTTGAAAAGTTTTCAATTATAGCATAATACATTTTTTCACGAAAATCTCTTCACAGCTTCAAGTAAAATATCACTTCCGATTTAAATATGTTGTTCCTATTGATATGAAATTGCAAGACAGAAATATGCAAGAGTCTTGCAAGCAAGACAAGATTTTTGCTTGCAAGAGTAGGTAACACAAGACAAGAAATAGCCTAGCAAGACAAGAAATCTTGTCTTGTGAAACACTATATTTAACTGTCAAAATTACTAAAAACGTCTAATATTGACGTATATATTTTAGATGCCTGGTTGCGTATCGGTTGGTTGTGAAAACAGTTCTTCAAAAGGATTTAAAATGAAAATAAATATTTTGTTTCATTTAATATGCTCTTTTATTAATTGTTTACCGAATTTTCTTTAGTTATCACATTATATGAATTCAAATTTCCCGCGCATTTTGCCTAAATATGGCGGCGGTTGGCCACATCATGTATATACAGTCACTATATTCTAACCCACTCGTAACTAAAGTCTAGCTTTAAGTACTAGTATCGTAAATAACTACTAATTCACTTGTGAATAAAATATTAGTTATAGTTGTTGCTTTGGAGTTAATAATGACAGTTTAAATCGTCAAAATTGAATAAAATAAATGAAGACACAATTTGACCATGTTTATATTACTCAAATAAAAATAATGTAACTATGTTTAAAAGTGTATCATTTGAATTTATGTGACGAATTTTGTCGCACGCTGTATTTGTCCAAGACCCCATTCTTTCTGTTAATGTAATTACGAGATGATAAATAGCTGTCTTCATCCATTCGCGCAATACTTTAATTGCTTTAGTGCTAGTAGTTATTTTTGTTTTCTCCCCAAATTAACCAGGTTTATTTGATAATGTTTTTCTGAATTATTTATTACCCCAAAGTGTCTTTGAAAACAAGGAGATTTAGACTAAAAGCGTTTTAATTTCTTTATCGAATTAACGCTGTTTCTTTTAAACTCAAATTCGGGAATATGAAAGTCAGTATGAAAATTTGAGAATATTAGTTATTCGTGCTTGTTTATTTAAAGATATATTAAAGCCTTCGTCCTTTCTGGAAATATTCAAATTAATTTTGGGAATCTCCAAGGAATTCCGTATCGACAAAATTTAAAAATTTCCGCTATCTTCCTTGAGATGCGTTATTTTTAAGCTTTATGCTAATGAACTCTTGGAAAATAAAAAGGCAAGAAATGCATTTTAGACATAAATTGCCGCTTCATTTAATCTTTTTGCTATAAAGATCGGATTGAAATTTAATTTGACAAACGTTACGAATTACGAAGTAATTTTAAAATTTCCAAGACTTCGGTTTTAATCAATCGTGAAACATTTTCGAATCGGGAGAATTCATTAAGAAATCACTTGTAAACTTTGTATGTAACATATACATATATGAGGCAGAATATTGATTAGAAATCTAAATTAATATGGCTGGTCTTATGTTTCTAATTGAAACTCGGAATGATATGAATCAAGATTAAAGAAGATTCAAATGTTGAAATGATTTATACATATATACCAATGCTCAAAATCTTTGACCATAACTGACTAGAGGTCGCCTTACGGTGTTTGTTGCAATCGGAACATATGCGGAAGCCATGGTGTATTATCTTAATATTTGTACTACCTGTTTCACAAAGTAATGACTAATTGCTGCTTTTGAAATATGTAAATCACCTTTATTTCCAATAAATTTCAGTCTCTTTACGTCATTATTAGCAGGAAACCAAAAAGTTACACGCTCGTGTTTTAAGACTCTTGAGTAACTAAAGATGCTTTACGTATGTGTATCGAATAATATTTTATCTACGATAGAATCTAAAAATCCAAGAAATATAAAAAAGTATTAAATGAAAAGTTTGCCATGATAACAAAATAATCACTTGTTTTTGCAAATTTAACATGTTTAAAAAGTTTAATCACTGTGACTAATGAAACTGTTTTACAAACTTAAACTAACAACTAATCCTCAATTTTACGCACTGTCATATATAATAGTATATTGTATATATTTTTCCGACGACCACAAAAAATAAAACAATATAAAATTTTCATAAAAATATTAAAACATTATGTTTACATCATTGCTATCAGAATTCGCCAAAAATTATGTTAAAGTCTGATAAATCAGAGCCCAGCCTTCTTAATCCGTGTAAATTCAGCAAATTATTTGCAACTGTCAAATTTTTACATACAAATTTTTAGGTTAGTTCGCTCAGTTATCGCAGCGTGTGATAAAATCATATCACACAGTTGCGGACGCATCTGATTGGCTAACGAGCTTTCATTTCACACAGCTTTGGAGTGATGTGCAATGACCAACTTTCAGTAATAGTTTAACGTGTGAATTTATGTACTTTTCGCAGTAGTCATCGGAAAAAAAATTTAAATCACTCTCACAAAATTTTAACTTACTCTGCAACAAATAATGCATTTAAAATAACATCAGGCATGAAAATAATACCCACCACAATGTTTATCAGGCATTATCAGCCTTTTTATTATTTTCTCGACACAAATGACAGACAATAAAGCTTTTTAAATAGATGACTTGACGTCTAACAGCGATGCTTGTCATGCACAGGCTACTAACTTAAAACTTTTAATTTTGTCAAGTATTTTACAGGTTTTTATTATTATTTCGTCAAAATTTAATAAAAAAATGTATAAACCACGTGAGCTAAAATGTTTATTTCCTCGAAGAAATTAACTCTCTTCTCAGAAATAAACAATATCTTAGCTCACTTGGCGTATAAATATCTATTACATATATAGTGTATAATTTTAAAGTTGGTTCATTTAATTTTTAAACATAGTTAAATTGTGAGAGAAAATAAACATCGTGTAATTGTGTCAGCAGTTTCCCTGTGCTAGTACATATATTTAAAGTTAGTCGAATTAAATTTTAAACATAGTTCATTATTTGAGAAATATAAACATGGTCAATTCGTTTGTTCAATTTCTCTACAGTAGTACATATTTTTACAGTTAGTCGAAACATCCCTATGTGTATCATTCTTTTACAGTCGAACTCAGTCAATTTACGTCACGTGGTCGTGGAATAAAATATTGAGCGGCGCCCCTGGGGAAATTCTGAGCAGCATTTCGACGCGCGCGTCAATATGACATGATATTGTAAATATTTACTTCACATTCACTTTGGCAATATCACCGCCGAGGTGCACTCAACGCGTTTGATTGAACTTATTAACAAATCATGAGATACAAATTATTTTTGAAAGTAGGAGGGGGATGTGAATACGATTATTATAAAATAAAAGTTATGACTTACAGTTTTGAAGTCTTGAAGATGGCAAATCGACTCTGAAAGGTGCGGATTCCTGTAACAAATATTTAAGTTAGATTTTGTGTACAAATATATGAACAACATTTTTTTTCGGTATTTTTATTTATAGTTAACATTTTTAGGGCCGATTTTTCAATATCTGGTTAAAATTTTAACTAAGAGTTAAATAAACAAAATTGAAACTAAACCAGAAGATTTTTTCACGAAATTATTCCATTAAGTTGCTTAGAATATTATCAAGAAATATACATGACATTGATTTTCATACACCAGAGATCATTATCTTAAGTAGTATATGTTTCAAAAAATTATATTTCAAATCCTGCTTACTACATAAATTTCTAAAAACTAGTTTCATTTCATAATTTATAACGTTCATTTGAGCTCCAATATGGCGGACAAGACAGCTAGGTATTATCTTGTAATTGCAGTGCCAGGTATGAAGTCATTAAATGCAAAACTACATATTATGAATAGTCTAACTATTTGTAACATCCAAAACACAGTCACAGAATACATTTATACAGAAGCGACACTCCTTGTAGGCACCATTGTTGTTGCGATTTTACGTTTATGACCTTGAACTTTATATTTGTTGGCAAATTTACGCGCGAAATTTAAATTGTTTTAAATGGTAAAAGAAAAATTAGAACATAAAAGTACTAAATTTTTGATTTTATTAACGAATTAAAAAGAAATCAGATAAAATAATCACATAATTATATTTTTACTAAACAAATACTTGAATTTTACAAATTCATTATAATGCAGAATTTTCTATATCTTTGATGTGGGAAACACAAACGTCAGACTCGATGAATATGTCCCATATATCCTTCTCCATCAAATCTTCTCTTCCACAGGCCTTGAGCCACCTTTTACACCTATATTTAGTAAATGAATATACATTTTACATGATATGGTAGTCGTTTTACATAACTTACATTTCTGGATCTTACGGAAACGAAAAAAAAAACTTATATTTTCCTTTCTCCATTTTTCAAATCTATTTATACAGTCTTTATATGAACAAACAAGACCTCCCGATTCTACTTTCTTCATTTTATCCATTTCATTAGAAATTAACACCACTTCTAAAATTCACAAACAGTTCACAAATTGACATATGTCAAAAGTGAGAAGACGTGTTTGGTTTGCTTGAATTAGCCATAACCCTAAAATACATGCTCTTCCAGAATATGTGAAATATAATGATTTACCTTATGATAACAATTTTTTCTATCGTTTGTTGAAAAAATGACATGCTTGTTCTTATTAGCAATCAATTTGTGTTTCTCAATATACTTTTATTATTGACCCCTAACAGAAAATGTTCTCGTCGAGATAATGAAGAACAAAGAATCGTAAGATACGAAGATATGCCGAAATAATACGATTTTATTCGATTAGCCCTTTAAATTTGTTGACATCCTCTTTCTCTCTCTAATTTTCGTTTCTCTCTCTGACTGTCGCTTCTGTATGAATGTTTATTCTGTGATAATACCATAAACCCTGTTGGTGTACCTTGAAGTCACTCTATAACAAGAGTATTCAATTTTCGAAATATTGTAATATGTAGTAAAACCATTAACTTGTGCAATTGCAATATCTTGTCCCGTACTTCAAACATTGCAATTCCGGCATTTTGATTCGCTAACCTGTGTTAATCCACTTCATAAGCAATTATCAGCACACGTCCAGCAATTACTCCCAGTTGTAGCCATAGCACTCTGTGATCCATCTCGTGTTCTCTCTACGCGAAGCTGACTCTAATACAACACATGACACATTGCACCCAACTCGATAGTGAAGGCTGCTCATCTGCTATATTAACGTGCAGAAACTCTAATAAATCGCCATGTCAACCACGATGAAATCATTTTAAGAATCAACAAACTGCACCCCAAGGAAATATGTGTACGGAGAAGGTAGGGATATCACAATTTTGTACTAATGAATTGTGAAAATATGAAGAGTACTGCCCTTTGAGTTAGACGGTTTATTAATGGTTTTAATTTACTTATTTTATGAAGAAATAATTCAAGTAAATACTGTTTGTGTAACAGTCAAGTTATTAATTTTTTGTTTCATGAAACAGAAAACGAAATAAGAATTTTAATTTTTCTTTTCTCTTTGTGCGTGAACTTGAGACACAGGTCACTGAACAATGTAACTTTTACGAAGTGCATTAGTAAAGTTGTCAGCCTTTATTTGACGGTTAATAATTAAATTTAAATATGAAATAAAAATTTTAAAATCCACAAATTGTTGCTTTTTACGCAGATATCGGTAATGACATATTCGTACCGTACGGGCATGTAATAGTGTGGGCACTCATAGCTGTCGTGGAGAGTGCATCACAGAGGTATAGCTTACATAACAACAATAACCTAATGCAGAAAACTCGGTCCAAGTTTGCCAGTGTGACTTTTTGTGTGTACCAGGAATATTAAATTCAATACTCATACGAGGGTCACTCCAAAATTATAGAGATGCTGGGAAATAGTTGGCTTTGGAAAATTTTTATTTCACAAATGTCAAACTATAATTTATTTAAAATATCTGTCCAATAATAACATCTGGTTGAAGTGATTTATTGTGGTGGAATTCGAAGTGGAAATAAACTGCAACATGAAGTTAGGAAGAGAGCATTATCGTGCTATGATTTACTACGACTTTAAAATTGGATTACGTGAAGAACAGTGCGAGGAACGTCTACGATTGACATTTGGAGATGAAGCTCCATCTCGAGCAATTATATTTCGCTGGTTTTCAGAATTCAAAAGAGGCCGTAATTTCTTGCGTGATGAGAAACACTCAGGGAGACCTTGTACAGCGGTAGTGCTAGAAAATGTAGCTGCCATCAGACAAATGATAAAGGATGACAATCGTGTCACCTATCAGACGATGGAAGATGCCCTTGGCATTGGTTACGCAGCAATAGCAAAAATTTTGCATGAAGAACTTCGTGTTAGAAAAATTGTTTCTCGTTGGGTGTCACACAACTTAACGGAAGAACAAAAAGCCAAGCGTGTTACAATTAGTCGCGCCACTTTAAAATTGTTAAATAATGGCGGTCATCATATTCTTTCTAAAATTGTAACTGGCGATGAAACTTACATACCCTTTTATGATGTTCCAACGCGTCAAGAAAGTAGGGTATGGGTGTTTGAAGATGACCCAACACCAGTTACCGTGAAAAAACAACGTGCACTTAAAAAAGTTATGTACGCTGCATTTTTCAGAAGTACAGGTCTTGTGGAAGCAATTAGGTTAGAGGGACAGAAGACTGTTACTGCCAATTGGTACACACAAAAATGTCTACCTGAAGTTTTTCGCAGTGTGAAAATTAAGGGTTTAATGCTTCACCATGATAATGCGTCCTCCCATACCGCTGCGACAACTGTTAATTTTTTGAAAGAAAATGGTATTAAAGTCATTGAGCATCCACCGTATTCTCCTGATCTTGCAATGTGTGACTTCTGGCTATTTTTTAATTTGAAAAAACATTTACATGGTCGTCATTTTATTTTAATACGATTCCAGAAAATGAATGGCTCAAAGCTTTCCATCTCTGGAAAATTCGATTACAAAAGTGTATTGAAGCAGGGGGGGACTACTTTGAACACCAGTAAAACTACATGCTTCTCCTTCAAATAATATTTCTATATCTCAATCATTTTGGCGTGACCCTCGTATAGCCTAATATGAAATTGGCGAGAGGTATTCTTCGGGCCGGGCCGGGCCAAAGCTCGAGATCGAGTGCGCTTGCACTACGTTACAAATTTAAATAGAACCCTGATCTGATCAATTCTAAAGTAGTAAACGTTCTAACGTTGTTACCAACAGAAAATTACTCCTACTATTGAATTTTCTCTTGTTCTGTTTCTGGTCCAAATCAATCTTTTCCATGGTTTTCCAAATTGATTAGATGTATGTAAAATTGAATTACTCCCATTATCTCATCTTCCATATGTCGCTAACTGAAAGCTGAAGGCTGAAAGCAGCATAGCTGAAGGCGAAGCCCTGACTTCAGGCCCAGTGATAACGAAGTGCCAATTGGTTAGCAACTCCAGGGTGCTCCGGGCACGCTCGGAGCACGGAATATGGGAATAACATCAATCTTCCTGATGGGACGCAGATTAGGCGCGTGAGATGAAAGGAATTTATTTAACGAGATAATCAACTTCAGAGTGACGTCACTGTCCTGATTTCCAATCACGGGAGGTGGAGAGTCAATGTGTCTTTTCATATTTCATTCTATGGATGGACAAATCTGAGCAATTACGAGATTGTTAAGAAATATTGAAAAAAGGATTTCATAGCTCAGTTCACAGAAAATCTTGGAGTTTTTTTTTTCAGTATTTAATAATTGAATCAGTCACTGTGTCTATCATGTGTGCTGATAGAGAAATAATAATGCTATTTAAATTCTAATAAAAATATAATTTAGCTAACTCTTCAACACAGTGAAGATCGGTTGTGGCCAGTAGTATTTTCGAAGTTGTAAACACCAACCATAAAGCCTTATTTGTAATTTTATTTATATTTCTTGAATGAGCCTTTAACATTTGCAAATCATTGGGTGCGATTCAGTGGGTTGTATTAGGCTGTTTTAAGATCTGTATTAAGAGTTGTATTAAAAAACCTGATTCAGTGGCTTGTATTAGGCTGTTTTAGAGCGTTTATTTTAATACATGTGTATTAGTTGCCTAGGAAATTAAAACACTTCTTAAAATGGGTTATATCTGTTTTAAGTATTGTATTAACCTTAATTCATAATGTCAAATATGAAATATTAAAGTAAAATTATATATTTGACTCTTCATAAAGTATACTAAAGCAAATATTGAACTTAAAATGATATAATAAAAGAGAAAATGAATAATTTAAAAAATTGAGGTTAATATGAATAAATTCAGGCAAGTTACAGCAATTATTTATATGTTGTTTATTTTCTGAGTTTGTTTAATAGGTGATACAATACGTGCTGGTGAAAGAGTTGAGCATGTTTGGCGTGTTGTTGATTGTAGAAGACGAAGAAGGATATTCAGAAAACGAAAAACTATGACAATACTCTCTCCGAAAGTGATACCGATTATCAAAAAATGTATTTCAGCATGTAATAAATTTGATTCGAATTGACATATCTGGGTTTGGTGGTGATGTACCTCCTCCAGTTTTTAGTTTTTCTTTTAAATAATGCGCAATTTCACTCTTTGAATTGCATTTCAATCAGTGCCGGATTACCCATTGGCAGAGTAGGTAATTGCCTATGGGCCCCTCACATTTTAAGGGCCCCGCTACATTGAATTAAAATAATATTGATTTGATTTTGATTTTTTTTATTACAAATGCTTATTTACAATAATGGAAACTTGATTACAATAATAAAAAATATCAATCAGCACAAACATCACTTTTATTTCTTTGGACATTCCAATTTACCACTTCAAAATGATGCAGCTTTTTTATTTTTCATTATTTTAATGTCATTTCCCTTATTTTCAATAATACCGTTCCGTTTAGTAATTGCCTCTTATTAAAATAATCTTTTCTTCATTAATCCAATCGGTTATGTAATTCTTTTTCCTGACATTTTAATACATATGCTAAAATTTAAAATATAGGTCATAAAGTAGTGTAACATAACCTAAAACAACACAAATACAAAATATTGACGTTTCAAATGCCGCCAATTTCGTACTTTGACTGTTATTACAGTGTTGCCAAGTGTAATTTTATGTTTTAACTAAAACAGCTTAATACAGACCACTGAATCACCTTTGTTTTAAAATGTGTTTTAAGCTAATACAGTGTTTTAGTTAATACAAGTGTTAGTACAGACTTTAATATAACCCACTGAATCGCACCCATTTGTGTTTATGTCTTATGTTAATTTTTCTTTTCGAAAGCTGTGAACACTTTCATAAGAATCTATTTAAGTCTTATTTAAAATTTTATTTATATTTCTTATTTTCGCAGCTTCTTTATAATAACTCTCTTAGCGAGAGGTAAAAAGCTACATTTTAGAATTTTGAAGTATTATTTAAAATATACACTTCCACTTTCATCTTATTCCATTTTAGACCAAGACCGTCGCATCTCTTGCGATAAGAACCTCTTGGAATATATTTAAGAAAAAATAAGTCACTGTTAAATGACAAAATTGCACGTATAAGTCTCTTGGACGGTAAGATAGCACGCTGTTAAATCATCTGCTTGTTTCTATAGCGTGATATCAGACTTATTCATCTCCTTCTGCGATTAACGCCTCCCGAAGGACCGTCTAATATCCCTCATTACTTCTCCGACTCCTCAATTCAATAAGAGGACGCGGAGATGCAGAAAAAGTCCGAAAAGTGCCGTGTGAGCGAGATAACGCCAAGAATAATGCCTGGGCATTCCGCGCTGTCACAGATTGCTGGAAGAATGCAAAGTGAAATATGGAAAACGTCGATGCGAAACGAAGATTCAAATTATTGTAGGCGTAGCTTCTTATCTAATTTTGAAAGCTATATTTTCAGACGCAATATTTTTGGAATTTAGTTTCGGTTTCATATATTAAAGATACACTTGCAGCCAATTTCAAGTGGAAAGTGTGTTCTGATGAAATATCATTTACAAAAACTTTAATTTATTGATAATTGAATATTTGAAACTGCATGTAGACTTGATAAATATCATTAATTAATTTTCTCTATTTTTTTTTGCCTTCTGTCTAATCTGTATATATTATACTTACTTATGTTACCAAAAAAACCTAATAAATAATTCTGCATTTAATAAAAATCTGTTATGACCAGCACAATACCTCTCGCCATTTCCATTTTATGTTATATGAGTATTGTATTGCACTTCGCTATCGAACCGTCGTTTTATAACAAAAAAATTACAGAACTTTACC
Source organism: Ophonus ardosiacus (assembly GCA_943142095.1). Classification (NCBI taxonomy): domain Eukaryota; kingdom Metazoa; phylum Arthropoda; class Insecta; order Coleoptera; family Carabidae; genus Ophonus; species Ophonus ardosiacus. The sequence goes on along the minus strand of OW964838.1, from coordinate 4,900,557 downwards.
CAAGTACATGCCTTCTGCACACATACAATTCTAATTATATCTATTTTTCATTGTATGAGAAAGTTCCTAAATGTCAGAGGTTTTTTCAATTGGATAGATACGAGTACATGCATTTTACCTACAATTTTAAATATTTAATTAATAAAACAATAAGAAAGATTAAATGTACTTCCCAGAAAAAGCTTTCAGAATGTCACTAAAACTGTTGATTTTTGACACTGACATCTGTCATTTACAAACTGTGTTAAAAACATTACTATGTTATAAACAATTGAATTTGTCAAATGGTTTCCTTAGTGCCTTAGCCTCTGCGATGTACCACATTTAGTTATTCTATATATTACAGTGCTTTTATCTCTAAATCTATTAAGTGTATTAGATGAAGAATTTTATGTTCTTCAATATTTGTAATAACAAAAACTATTACTTCCAGTGGTCCAATTGTTACCAAAATCTAATCAGCCCTGCACAGGAATGTCAGATTGAGGAAACTGCAGTTAAATATTATTTAAGTATTATAGTATTTGAGAAACCGTGGATCCAATATCCACACATATATCCACACACACACACACACACACACATACACACACACACACACATAAATAAACATAGTACAATTTTATTCCTTGTCGCATCCGCATGTATTGTGAGTTGCTCTTGTAATTTTCATATCAAGTCAAAATTCTTCGTTCGTTGTAATTAAATAGTTATCAATTAAAATGTATTCGTTTTCTAATTAAAATTTCTTATGTTTTTGGCAAATCAATATGAGTTAATAGTGTTGGGACTTTAAATATTATAGTGAATCTTACTTGTGATACTTCGAGAATTCAATTCAAGTGGTATATTCCTAATGGTTATCTGCCGTTCCATCTGGATCCATTTAGAAATTGACATTCTTTTATTAAGCGATTGAGTTTAATAAATTTTGGACCAATTCAATTGTAGGATTGGTTTTCATAAGCCCAGTTCCTGTTAGCTGTTCCCATGCAGTCGACGCTGCTTCGTGCTCAAATCTAGTTCCCGTTGTTCCTGTGTTGTAACCTCATTCGAGTCAACGCTGGTTCCCATCACATAAGGTCAGTAGTCTGTGCTTGATTTACTGGTTCCTTTGTGATATTATTCCCACACCTATATTCATATTGATTATTCATTAATTGAATTCTAATTGGAATTCTGGTCCTTCGAGCATTTATTATTTACATTTGCATTTGGTCCAAATAATTCGAAACAAAAACCACTTATCTATAAAATTGTATTTTTCACATGAAATATTTAATAAAGTAGATGAACAGTTGAGCTCGTACTTCAAAAACATCTTTTTCCTCTCATTTTCTTCCATTATTCATTATGCAATAAAATTCTCATTATTTCAGAGAAAGCTTATTACTATATTCATCTTCCTCATTCTATTCAACTTTTAATATTTTAAATTACCATCAATCATGTTAATTTACTTAGCTGGTAAGCAAATTTTGGGAGAATTCCAGTAAAAATTGCGGGAAATTTGAGCATGTTGGTTTATTTTTTATGAAATGCATCGAATTAGAAGCCCGAGGATGCTGTTAAACGAATCGTGTTGTAAATTCCACTGCGGAGTTGGAACTTGGCTAGGCATTTTACATGTAAATCCTCCGTAATTGGAAAAGCAATTCGTTTTGTTCGACCATAGGCGCGCGTCAGCAGGGGTACAATCAGAGAGGATGTCGACAACAGCTATACCTACGGGCGAAGAGTGACAGTTTTTTCTAACTACTTGTGTGATAGATACAACAGTGTAGTTCCGTTAGTTCCACCTAGCTCTTTCATGAGCCTGTTTCACATTTTTTACCTTCCGCCACCTTTAGGTAAGAAAGGTATTGTCTTTGCTCAAAAAATTCGGTGCGTTTTTAATAAATATGTACGTTTGTTATACTTTTATTGGATATATAGAATCTTTTCAAAGGAACATTTGGTATGGAATTTATAAAAAATAGTATGTGTTCGTGTTATAATTTTATTGGATCTATAGAATCTTTTCCAAGGAATTTTTTGTAGCATTTATCCATTTTTATTTCTAAAAATTCACTCAGTTGTTCAAATACTCCAAAAATGTGTACATTTACGTAACATTCTCTTTACAATCAAATAATATTACTACCAAGTTTATATCGCTACCCATTTTTGAATTATTGCCCCAAAAGTCAATATACCCCACATTTAGATAAAAACTTCAAAATTTTCAAAAATCTAATTTATATGTATCTAGATACTTCTCAATGCGCTGATTCCAAATTTTGAAACCGCAGATCGATATCTCGTTTCGTTCTCGAGATATTTAGATTTAAAGTTTTGCTCAAAACTGCCCATTTTTGGGTTTTAACCCAAAAATGGGTCGAGATATGAATTTGGCGACATCACCATTCGATTCTATGGATAAAAATACATAAGTATAGCAATTTTCATAATTTTTGTCCAACCGGTTCATTTTTTATGAATAAAAGTTTGAAAATGGCCAAAATCTGAAAAAATCGTAAGGGGTACCCCTTACGATTTTTGCGATTTTTAGCCATTTTCAGTTATTTTGCTTTAGAGATTGTATGCGGTGTTCAAAAATTCTGAAAATTGGTGTACTTATGTAATTTTGCCCGTAGAATCCAATGGTGTTGTCGCCAAATTCAAATCTCGACCCATTTTTGGGTTATTACCCAAAAATGGGCAGTTTTGGGCAAAACTTTGAATCTAAATATCTCGAGAACGAAAAGAGATATCGACCTGCGGTTTCAAAATTTGGAATCAGCGCATTGAGAAGTATCTAGATACATATAAATTAGATTTTTGAAAATTTTGAAGTTTTTGTCTAAATGTGGGGTATATTGACTTTTGGGGCAATAATTCAAAAATGTGTAGAGATATAAACTTGGTAGTAATATTCTTTGATTGTAAAGAGAATGTTACGTAAGTGTACGCATTTTTACAGTATTTATATATGAAATGTATATTGATGTGATAATTTTAGATTTATAAAATATTTTTCCAGGAATTTTACTGGATATATAGAATCTTTTCCAATGAACTTATGGTATAGGATTTGTACAAAATACATCAAATTAACGGAAGGTCTTGTGCTGGCCACAACAGATTTTTTTTATAATAAATATATGATTTTTTATACACTCACTCTATTTTTGTATTCAAATACAAAGTATGCTTGTGATAGAAGTGTTATTTTTAACATTTTCATTTTCAATATGCAAAATACGGTTATGAAAAATTCATTACCTAGCACTTCATAATATAAATTTAAGTTAATATACGGAGCAAAATGCAAAAATATATATCGCAATTTTAGCTTTTATTGCTTTCAGTATACAATGTGAATATCATGAGAAATATTGCGAAGCAGAAATCATTTCAATAAAAGAAAAAATGTTTGAAATTTAGTTTAATAAAGTCCCTATAAAACTTTTTTATTTCTCCTGAGGTTGAAATTCCAAAATAACGCAATTAACTAGAACATCCTCATATGAAGAATGTAGTTAATAACTTTCACATATTTTATAATATTTTCTCCCTTAAGATTATTAACTGTATAGATTTAAATGAATTCTTCAGAAATATAATTTGAATTCCGTTCATTCTCAATAATGTGAAATTGCGAAACTGAAATAGCTATTTCTTTTTCTTTTCGAATACTCGTATTTTTCAAGCGCATAGTAGCAATTTCAGAGAAGGATTTTTAATTAAACATTCCACGTTTGATATGATAACAAGTATGTACAAGTCAAAGATATTGTTTTAGTGCTAATCATTTCAAGCGGTTACAACAAGATTGGAAAAATTTCTGTTTAATTAATTTTTTGCAGAATCGGTTTTTTAGTTCCTTGTACGAAAGAAGTATTGTAATCGCGAAAAATTTTGGTTTTCAGATTTCAGCGGAAATATCCATTTTTACTAGTGGTGCGATCCGGATCCGGATAGTTTTGGTTTCGGATCCAAAAATATCCGGATAATTGAATGTTGAACTATCCGGATCTCCGATCCAAATCTCAGTATCGGATTTTGATCCGGATCTGAGTACTGGATTTTGGATCCAGATCTGAGTATCGGATTTTGGATCCGAATCTGAATATTTGATTTTGGATCCGGATCCGAATATGAGTATGACTATCGGATTTTAGATATGGAAAAACAATCCCTTTTATGTGAAACACGTGCACGATATAAATAAATAGGTATTTCGACACTTGCAATGAACCTGTAACCATTATTTCTCAAATTTAATCTTAATCTCGTTTTCTTTGAAGTATTTGTTGTAATGAATGTTAAAATTTTAGAACTACAGAATTCAATATTCTAAGAAATATCCTTCTCGTATTTGCACCAGCTACCTGTCTATTTTACAGGGGTATTATAAAATTTATTGCTGTTTACAGACCGCTGTAGAGATAAACAGACCCACTGTAACGGTTTGAATTTGAACTCACTTCCAGATGTTTGCCTTTACATTCAAAATGATGAATCGGATCCAGAATTAAAATTCGGATATACGGATTCGGATCCGTAAACAACACATTGAATCCGGATCCGGACCCAAATCAGGATCCGAATCCAAATCCGAGTTAAATTTACGGATATCCGCTTCAGTATCCGAATATCGGATATCCGAGGAACCGGATATTTTGAAATCCGGGACCTCGGATCCATGTTTTGTCGAATCCTCACAGCACTAGTATCTATAGGTAGTTTTTCGATATTTGTCGGGGAAATGGCTTGCATCATATGTACATAAGTAAAAGTACCCGAGACATGTTTAGAAAAGGACGCTGTTAGGTACGATGCGAGGCAGATTGCCGGCTCCCTACGCAGCGCATGTCTCCGAAGTAAATGTAAAAAATTACTGGTACACGTGTAGCTAATCGTAATTCTAGTTTTACCCGTGCGAAGTCGGGGCGGGTCACCTAGTTTATAATATTTAAACAATTGTAGAGTGTAGACACGAACATAATACAAATTAAAAAATCAGCGGGTTTAGAGCCTAGCAAAGAAAATTCTAAATTGTATGTGTTAATATAGGATAGATACTTTGTTTAATATTAGTTACCCAATTAGGTATCCACTCACTTATGACTCCTCTCCCTATATAATCCGAGTTTTCTCCCTTATTCATCAAAGCTGTTTTGACCTCTGGCATGGTTTACAAGTTGAGTAATCTTCACTTCTCTATTTTATCATTTTGTAGTACTGATGATGAGAACGTAGTTCTCGAAATACGTGTGTAGTTTTAAAAATTATTGTTAAGGTTAAGGGATTTTTCTAGCTAGTAGTTTTAGCGAAACTGAACTGAAATGATTTTATAAAAATAAGAGTGTTTGGTGAAACCCAAAACGCATAAATATCAGTTCAAGTAGCTTTTGAAACTGCTTGTCAATAATAATTACGACATAACCTAAAATAATTCAATTAACCTTGGGGCCTGTACCAATCAAATCTATCGTTTTGCTCATTTGGTCATGTCATAATTTTCAATTATTCCATTTACTAATTTATTGTCAATATTATTATACAGTTCCCTCCAAACTTTAAATCAAAAGCTATAGGTTAATTCAATAGTCACCTGTATTATGCAAAATGAGGCATGTATACCTGTCACGAGTATGTTAGTGAGCGAATATTAGTTAAATAGTTTACTGAGAGTTGCTAGATTTTAATTTAAACAAATTTAGTTGTTGATGTTGATTTTGTAACATGATATTGTTTGTGAACATGTTAGCGATCATTTAGGCTGTATATTCAATATAATGTTTGTTTATTACAGCGTACATGCCGTAATATCGTCGATATACAGTACAAAATCTATTTAAAATAACTTCAACAATATTGTATTTTTATTACGATAAATTATCGTTTAATAATTTTCACCGCTTAAAAATATGTTATTTTTATATTCATCAAATCAATGAACATCATTCAGCGCCAACGAAATGAAAAAATGAAATGAAAATGCAAATTTACGATAAACAAGTGTTTCAAATAATCATAAACAATTGTGCTGTTATTTTACGATTAATAAATACAATAAATAAAATAAAAAATGAATACGTCAAAATAATTGGAACATGAGAATTGTGTATATCACATCACTTTACATTTTAAATATATTTTCCAATCACTGAATGTTTAAAAACAAAACTAATTAAATCAAATTGATAATCTAATTTAAAAATAACGAAGTATCCACTAATTTTTACAAAACTCCTATCAAGATATAACCTACAAAAATGTAAGAACATTTTGTTTGGTACATTAAATTGTTTACATATCTAAAAGAAAATATATTTATAATGTTTTAATTATTGCAAAAACTATAAATGAACTACTATAAAACAATAGTATTTGTTTATCAAACATAGAACACAACATATGAAAACATAACACAGTAACATTCATCCAAACATATTGCAGTTTCTATTTATACAAGTATATTTGCAAATAGAGGATAAATTTACATACCAAAAGGAAGAACGGCTTCAAAATAATCCGTGGCAACACATTTTGAGTTTGTAACACTTTTAAAAACACTTTAAAATATCAATTAAATCACTACAATGACACAAGGATCTCACTGCCTCACCATTTTGGTTTACACTGCCACGAATATGTTGTAATTAAAGGAACAGACTTGTCGCTTACGTTAAAACAATAATAAATTTTAAATATATTGTGCATAGGTGTGCGTAGAGTTTTTCCAATAGGGACGTAAAGGTTTTTTTAAAACATTTTTTGTTTTAATTTACTTACTTACTTACTTACTTACTTACTTACTTACTTACTTACTTAGTAAGTTGTATATATCGTACTACATGTTTTTAAATTTCTATTATTTTTGTCATTATTATGTATATATGTTTTATTTGTTTCATTGCTACTACCATTGTTTTTACTCTATAAATTTAATAATTGTTGCTTTTTTCACTTGAAACTAACAAAAATGCAAAACTCGATAATATATATGAACAAAAAAAAATACGGATCACTATTTTGATCTAGATATAAACATTTAACTCTACATTCCAGTTATGGGCTAAATGATATGCGCCAGACATAATGTTGTCTTAACTTGTATTTTACTCTCCACGCCAGCAATGAGTGCCCGTGAGGTGACGCCTGGTAAGCGCCCGCACGGTACAAATATGTCATCACATTAACGAGATCTGTGAAAACAGACTGGCACACCCAGAAATGGGTAATATGCCGTGATGATATATTATTATTATTACCTCCCGCTAAGAGAGGTATTGATTTCATGCCAAAAATCACGTATCCGAATTTTAGTGAATAAGCACGTTTTAAGGACACTAGAATCCTATTTTAATATTTTTACAATAAAGTGTGTGTGTGTGTGTATGTGTGTGTGTGTGTGTGTGTGTGTGTGTGTGGGTAGATGTTGGAGGGACGGTTTCTCAAATTCTATAATACTAAAGACCAATTTAACAACGTATTCCTTAACCTGACATTAATGGGAAGAACTGAGACGGTTTTGGTAACAATTGGACAACCGGAAGTAGTAGTTTCATAAAAAATTCTTCTAAATATTTTTATTTGGAAAAAAAACTCCATGGCAAACAGTTGAAAAAATTAAAATGTTTACAACTGACAGAAAAATGTCAGTGTCAAAAACCCAGATACATTACTAAAGACTTTTCCTTGGAGGTACATTTACTATTTCGTATTTTATTATTAATTATATATATATTTTAAAATTATAGATATACGCATGAGAAATACCGCCAATTTCGTCAATGGATTTGAAGAATCTCGAACATTTAGAAGAGTCAGAGGAAGCTTATTTATAAAATGTAGGAATGACGAATTCCTATAATTTTGGTACCCGAGTACCCGAAACAACTACCCGGATAGTACCCTTTACCCGTTAATTACCCGATACCCTTTAAGTACCCGATACCCTTTAATTACCCGATATCCTTTAAGTACATATACATAATTCTTTAATTTGTTAATTACCAGTTACGCTTATATTAGATGTTTACTTTTTAATAAAATTCATTATTATTGTTTACATATATTTATTAAATAAAAATTAATACAAATAAAAAATATCTATATAAAAAATTTATATTAATTATGGTATGGTAATGAAAAACTCATCTTTTAGATACAATTTTTTCGGCAGCTGAAAACTATTCGGGTAATTAAAGGGCATCGGGTAATTAACGGGCAGCGGGTATATTTCGAGTACTTAACCGGGTAAGAAATTTTATACCCGGGTACATTATTATCGGGTAGGTTCCGAGTATCCGGGTACCCGTCGTCATTCCTAATAAAATGAATGAAAAAATATAAAAATATATTAATAATAGATCTAATTAGAATTTTTTTGTGTGTGTACCAAAAATGTTATATAAGTAGTCTAATTTGGAAATGGCGAGAGGTCCTGTGCTGCCCACAAAAGATATTTATATATTGTTAATTAATTGGTAGAACTATGGTGTATTTAATATACTTATTTGGTTTTCTGTAAATAATTTGTATTTAATAAACATTTATTCTGAAAAATTAATTTTCTACAAAACAATCTTTTGTCCAATTTGTATGCGTTCATTATTGCAGCAATTATTTTTACAATTAAAAAGCTTTTTGTTATAATATTTATAATCAAATCTTTTAAGATAATGAAAAAGATTTGCGTTGGACAGATTGATATTTATTTGAGTTTATAAAAGACCAAATTCGTTTTTAAGTGGATATATAACAGAGTAAATACAGATCCCAGTGCGCCATGCCATAATCATATTATTCCGGGGAACAAAAGAAAATTCGAAGAGAATATCAACACCAACTGAGATCTCGGAACCCTTTGCTTTTTCGCCAGATGTGTTTGACATTTGCGGGCAGCGCACACTAGATATGTAAATTCAGCCGTAAAAGTCGCGAGTTCTTTGTAGGTGTTTTACTACTCCACATCACAAACATAAATTGTTTTTTCAGTGCCTGAGTAAATCTGACTGCCCACTAACACGGAGGGTGTGACATGACTTTGACCTTGACCTCTAGGGAATCGTAAAATGTGACATTGAAAAAGGGTGAGAATATACGGCTTATTTCACACATGGCCGATTTAAAAGTTTGGACATAGCATAGCACTATTATAATTTATTGAAACTGGAATTTGTTTGAAACAAGATTAAGTTTTTTACCTCTCCCTAATGTAACAAGGTGAGCATGGTGAAATAACAAGTAAATAACTTTGTGGCCTATTCAGAGAAACACAGTCATAAAGGTTGTTAAGGATATAAAGATTGTTATCATAAAGACATTTGTAACAATCTTTATGAATTTGTCAATTCAGAACCTACGTCGGTATTATTGACAATCTTTACAAAATAATACTTGTGAATGAACCAGATTATTTGACAATAGCTAACTTCATTATGCATATATGAACTTAACCTAATCTTATATATCAACGTTTTATTCTTTTAATAATTTGTTGCCTCATATATATAAAATGCAAACATTCTGCCAAAACAACTAAAGAAGAATATGACATTTGTGTCATATTTGAAAACTTTTAAATTGTTTAGAACGGGTATATTAATTCCTACCACTGATCCCAACGTGACTGAAAAGTTATGGAAAGATTTTTTTTATTTTGATTGAAGAAAAAGCACACATTAGCATCAGAATAAATAACAAGGTTTTCACGAATACCTACCACAGAATATAATATTTTCAAAGAAATATGCATTTACGTCAAAAGTAACTTTCGTCCACGACGGTTTTTATCGTTCTTATTATCATTATTTAAGTCGAAGCAAGATCCATGAGAATAATCAACTGCATCCTGCTAATATTTAGCAGAAAGGCCATTATTAATAATATTTGATTGATGTAATAATCTGTCACATGTCAAATATTAGAAATAACAACGTGATAACAACCATAAATACATAGTTTTAGCAGTCGTTATGATAAACACTGTCAAAACACGTAACAATTCTTGACGGTAACCACCTTCAGTACTAAGAATACCAAATTTGATTTTAACAATCTTTACAGTACATAACAACCATAAAGACCATAACGACAACACAAATATTGAGTTCTGAATAGACCCCTTTAATATAAACTTTTCTAAATTATAGTTTCAATATCAACATTTTAACTTTGTTATGTTTGTAAGTCAAAATTCTGTTTAGAAATAATAATCATTTTTCCTCTATCTCTGTTTAGTCTAGATGTCAACCGCGTAGACATTTATTGTTTTGACAATTAACTATATAAGTTATTGACTAGGCTACGTGAAATCTTATTATTTAGCTATGGATGCTACACCCTCGCACCCTTCAACAGATATGCCTGTTGAAGAGATAACCCTTTGTTTTAAGGCAGTCGAGATTAAAGACTCAGACAGGACAGATATGTAGTCGGCGGTTTAGTTTGGTGCGCGTACGCGAGTACGCGTAATTAGGGTTACAATATAATAATATAACAGTTTAGCTTAATTATGTTCGTATTATCAGTTAATAATAAGTTAGTATTAATGTAAATATATGTAAATAAAGATTAGTATAAAAATATTGTGTGTCCGTCATCATTTAAGATATGTTCATCATCTATCATCAAGTGTTAAGTTTTAAATGTGTGTTGGAGAAACGGTATCTCAAATTTTATAAGAATAAAGATCAATTTAACTACGTATTCCTTAATCCGACATTAATGGGAAGAGCTGAAAAGGTTTTGGTAACAATAGGACAACCAGAAGTAGTAGTTTCTTAAAAAAAATCTTTTATATATTATTTTTTTGGAAATTTATTTTATGGCAAAAATTAAAGAACATAGAATTCTCTATCCAATACATTGAACATTTTTATTATATCTTCTATAGATTTAGAGATAGACTGAATTATAAATATATAAAAAAGTCCCTTGTTTAATGAATCAATCAGCCTATGGAAACCACTTGTAAAATTAAAATATTTGTAATTGACGTAAATGTCATTGTCAAAAATCCAGACATATTACCGAAGGCTTATTCTGGGAAGTACATTTAATATTTCTCATTTTATCATTAATTAAATATTTAAAATTATAGATAGATATGGAATTCGTAAATGGACAAGACAAAATGTAACAGTAATATAATATGCTGTTGTTATAACGAGGAAAAGACTCCGTCAACATATAAAATTGGTATAAAAGTATTGAAATGAATTGAAAAATAAAGAATAAAAGAATAGAATTTTTGTGTGTACAAGAAATGTTAAATACAATTATATGGCCTAATATGAAAATGGCGAGAGGTCTTGTGCTGACCACAATAAATTTTTCCTATTACCAACTTGGTGTCATTGTATGTCATCTTTGTTACCTTAGTAACGTATAATTATAGCTCACTCATTTTAATAACCAATACCTACCTTTTAAGAAGGTACGCTTGAATGTAAATCTTGAACATCAATTTCCATAACCTAAAATTGTATCTTCCGGTTTAATATATCTGCTCGAAAATATCACCGGAAGTTACAGGTCCTTTTATAAATAAAACCAATCGTCTGATGGTATCAAGAAGCACATTTAGTAAAATATTATTTTCCTTAGACCGAACTTGTGCTTGACATACCCCAAACTTGTAAATGTTCGTCACTATCATGACGTATAAAGTGTGATTGATGACGTTTTTATCTTTGGTGTTGGAAGCAGATAATACTCAATAACCGAAGCCATTCAATCTTTTTTGTGTTTTGATATATGTACCAGAGTTTAAATGTCAATGGCCAAATACACGCGGGGATTTATTGATTCCGGGGTGGTTTTAATTTCTTATTTTTAAAGGAAATGTATATCATGTTTATAGCCAGTAAAGATAGTCTTGTGGCCGTGTGCCTGGGGTTCGATCCCGACCGACACCAAATATTTTAAATTTTAAATGGAACGAAAATTACCCCTGTGGTTCATTCTCCACCCCAACAATGAGTAACCGAGTGGTGACGCCTGGTAAACGCCCGCACGGTATCATTACTGATATTTGCGTATAAAGCAGATTGAATCAAAATGAAGTATATAATTCATTTTTATTATTCTAAAGTGTTGGCATACAAACCAATGGATGTCATTAGGCATACTAATTCGGAGTTGTATTTATCTAAATTTCAAAATGCGACGTCGGACACAGTCTTTAAATCTACTGTTTTTTGTCTGAATATATAATCAGTGTTGGGTCAGATAATGATTTTCGTTATATTTGCGCAATATATCTAGATAAGGATAACAGACATTTTACATGTTATCTAGATAAAAATTTTAGATAACATATAAGATACCTGAAAAGTAAGCATCCGATTTCTTACAAAACTTTCTTTAATTGTTTATGCTTGATTGATACGATGTGTGAAAAGAAACAAAAAATATTCAATGTACATATTTATTTAATAACATAAAAAACAAAGATAGACACTATTCTAAAAATATCTATGTACATATTTTTTTATAATAGTAAATAATTGTTTTTTGAAAACAGTACTTTCCCAAATTAGTATCAGCTAGGCGATTGCGTCTTGGTGTGAAAATTTGAACGCCTACACTGAAAAGCCTTTCAACGGAACCAGATGAACACTGTTTTATATTATTTACCTGCATAATATTAAGCATATAAATATGCCAGTAAATGAGTATTTTCATAAATAATGTTGCTCACTATTGCTCACGAATCACGATCACACGTCACATCATAAGCAAGTTTACGCAGGCAGACACCGGCGATGGAGAACACACGACACGGCACATGATACTATGCGATGCGGTAGGTTGTGCTTGTCCTAACTTGCTAATAGTTATTTACATTCGAGTGCGTGTAAGTTGTATTTTACAGCGCGACAGCTTTGTTTATTAGCTGGAGCTCTGTAAAATACTTCACGCACGAGAATTGTATCAAATTTTTTGGCCGACGATAATGAAAATCACTTTTTTCAATGAGATAGGTTGTACTTCTGAAAAGGGTTAGTTTAAAATACTGGGGTTAAGTCAATTTCCAAATTTGATTTTACTTACCTTCATTAGAGTACTTCTTCTAGCAAAAATTTATCTGTAATAATAGACGTTGTTTATGACTGATAATATATTTATTTGCTCATGTTTTCTTCGTAATAAATAATAGGTAGGTGTCGATATTTGACATTTCAGCAATGTTCGCATCGCGTATTTGACAGGTATATCGATCGGTGACTATGTCGGTAACGGCGGATTTTTATAATAATGACAGATGTCGCTTCCGTGAGTTTGGTTTATATAAATTAATTTTAAATATAGGAAATGTTAAAGTAAAAAAATAACTTAAGTAGGTAGTACATTTTTACATGAATTTTATTATAGTAAAGATGATTTCTTTTCTAAATACCCATAAACGTCCAGTGTATTTTGATTATTTTACCACATAGTTAGACAAGTTACAACACAGTAAGCGTAAAATGTAGGTTACATTTGCTATGAATACAACTGTAAAGTTCGCATTACACTTCAGGAGGGCAAAAATAGTATTTAGATTTGAGTATAGATATCTTATCTTTCTTCTGCATGTTATAAAACAGATAAGATAATAGATATTAATTTTAAAAATATCTAGATATTAGATAAAAGATTCTAACTACGTTATCTAGATAAAATTTTCGATAATGTTACCTAGATAAACACAACACTATATATAATAATGTACATGCAATTCTTAACCTATAAAGTACAGATTTCATCTGAAACAATATATCACTGTTTTATCCACTTCAACGTTTATCCAAGACAAATAAAATCTGTGAGTGTGAAAATAAAAGACACAAATCTTGGTATGTTCCATTTACACAATGAAATAAGGCACATATTTCATTATCTGCATACTCGAATAACACGAGACATCACAAGTTTCAGTTCAATCTAGCGTTTCAAGATTCTAGGCGAGTCGACTTTCAGCGAGATGGAATAAAATATTCAGTTCAGCTCTTCGCTATACGTACTTTAAAACAAAACAAGTTCTAAGAGCAACACATGAACTGAGAACTTCGGAGACGAGCACATATTTACACCAAGTCCAAGAATATTGAAGCTAGAGTATTGGAATTATAAACGATATAATGAATACCTATATTAGTTATTCTATGTAAATTAGATTGAAACAAAGACTTTTTGGATGTCTCGGTGTTTACTTCAATAAAATAATTAATCACCTTACCAAAATGAATTTTGCAACAGCCGTAAATATCAGTTTAAAAAAATCTGATGTGGCCAACACAACACCTCCCGCTATTTAATTTTTATTAATTTAAATACATACCTACGTATTTACTAATGCTTATGATCCTTTGTATATAACTCTTGTTTTATTTACTATTTTCTTTTTAAAATATCACCATTATTAATGTCAAGTGATTAGTTTTTTGACAGTGACATTTATCTGTCAATTACATACACTTGAGATATGAACTGTGTAACAAAAGAATTGTGTTTATCAAAGGCTCTGAGATTTATGAAAAATATTATTTTTAAAATTTATCTGTAAAATATAGAAAAAGTATTAATGTATACCTCCCTTACCAAGGGTAGCGGAACGTAAAAAATCTGTTGTGGCAAGGACAATACCTCTCGCCTTTCATTCTATAAGGAATCTTGTCCGACTCTTTTAAAATGTTTAAGATAATTCCAATTCATTGATGGAATTGGCGGTATTTCTTAAGGATATTTCTATTAATATATGTACCTACAATTTTAAATATTTAATTAATAATTCAATAAGAAAAATTAAATTTACTTCCCAGAAAAAGCTTTCAGTAATGTCAGTAAAACTATTGATTTTTGACACTGACATTTGTCTTAACTACAAACATTTGAATTTGACAACTAGTTTTCTTGGTGTAGTCTGGACTTTGCGATTTTTTGGAACAGATTATTCTATATATTATATTTTTTATCTGTAAATCTATAAGATATAATAATTTTTTTAAGTGTATTAGATGGAGAATTTTATGTTTTTCAATATTTGTATAAATAATAACAAAAATTCTCAAAAAATATTTTTAGAATTTTTTTTAAGAAACTACTACTTGTTATCAAAACCTTTACAACATTTCTCATTAATATCAGATTGAGAAATATGTACTTAAACAGGTCGTCAGTATTATAGTTTTTGAGGAAACGTCCTTCCAACGTACAGACACACAGATACACACAGACATCATCGTAAAAATGTTATAATCGGATTCTAGTGATCTTAAAACGTGCTTATTCACTAAAATCTGGATATGCGCTTTTTAGCATGAATTCAATATCTCTCTTTGCGAGAGGAAAAAATAGCGAATCAATATATTTATTTCAATTTTATATTATTACATTACTTTGTGACACTTATTTTCAGGTTATTGTTTATCTTCATAACTTTGCAAACATTAAAATATATTTACCCTACATTTAGAAACCCTATATCAAGTTCCTGCACTTTCTGTCATCTCCCCGTTACAAAACAGTTTCAGGAGTTTCAGTTTCAGGAACCATGTAAAGTGAGAAGAAAAGAAAAGCGGTTCAGTTCCCTATGGAACAAATGTTGACACGTGTAACCACACGTGAGCTAGAAAGAATGAAAAAAAGATTATCTCTGCTATATCGTGACGTCACAAAAGTGGAGAAGGATATCAAGGACTCAGGACTATTGTCCTGAGAGAAAAACGGAATGGCGCGTAGATTATGATGATTGTGTTGTTTCATGGCACGCGTGGATTTTTATTATTTATAAAATGGGTTAACAGTCAAACAAAACGTGGGGTAGATGTGACAGTTTTATTTGGATTTTTATCTATGATTAACTTTGAAATTCTCAAGTGGTTCACTGCCCACTTTCATATGTGGGCATATTTACAATTCGTTTCCGTGGTGATTAAAAAAAATAACTTTTCGTTTTAGTATTGTTGAAAATAGTTTTCATATTTAATATTCTAAAGGCCGGTATTATAAACGTTCAGTTAAATTTAGTTCCAAAGTAAATTTAATAAAATGAACTAAGGGCCGGTCTTATAAAACTATTTAATCAACAATTAAAATTTTGTTAGCTACTAAACTAATTTAACTGAAGATTTGGGTATTATAAAAGTTTAATGACAAGTAAATCGACCTATTAAAGTAACTGCGGAGTTTCATGCTATTAGATTTAAATCAGTTGTTAAAGAAACGTCAAACTGTATTTTTTTTGTTGTTATGTTTATTTTAAAACAATTGAAATAGGGAACTATTTACTTTTTAAATATTTTTTTAAGAAATGTATGTGTCGAGTATGTCATCTTTAGAGTCTGTATCATCAGTGTCCTCGGATTCATAAACAGATAATGATGATGCATTTATATTTGCACGAGGTAGGCTACCAAAATTGTTCCGAAACAGGACAAATCCATATGAAATATATAATGATAATGGCTCGTACCACGATCACGATTTTAACTAAAACACTGTTTTAAGAAATGTCAAATTTCATTATTTAATGATGATAATAAATACTATGAGATTTATGAAAATATGATTTTAAAGCAGAACATAGTTTGTATTCAAACAAATATTTTTAAATAAATTGTTCTTCTAATATAAGGGTGAAATTACATTTTGAAATTTGAATTTTACATTTCTTAAAACAGCGTTTTTGTTAAAACCATGATCGTGGTACGAGCCATGAGTTTAAAAAGAGATTTCGATTGTCAAAACAATGTATGTTACACATATTGGGACAGATTGAAGGAAATATAAGACTACTAACATTGAGAAATATGTCAATTTCCGCAATGAATCAGCTAGTAATAAATCTTACTATTTTACGCAACCGGGTTGTTGCCAATTATATGAAAATAATCTTCAACAATAACTAATAGGATATATTTTTCAATATCAATATGATTTTTCCCACGATCACGTTTCTTTTCCAACTGTCAAATCAACTGATTTACGTTTATAACGAATGTGAATATAGAAAATTTTCACAAAACCACAAACACACTACTAAAATTTAATTAAATCCCCCGTTAGTTATTTGATAGTGAGATTAGTTTTATAATATCCATTTCTTTTTTAACGGTCCATTTAATTTACTTGTGCAGTAACTAACTAAGGATTAATTTATTGTTTATAAGACCGGCCCTAATTTTAATTAACTCCCATGTTCTTATGACAGTTAAAACATTGCTGTGTATTTGTTCATTAGCCTTTACTGTTCCTAGACAACAAAATAAATAAGTCTTTTTATTATATTATTACCATTAAAACGTATTTCAATGAATGTTCTGCGTATTTTTGAACTTGTTTGCTTTAAAACTTTCATCGTTTCATCCTTTCCCATTAGTCTTTCTAAACATACAAACAAAAAAAAAAAACATTTTTAAAACCATGTAGAGACACATATTCAATACCTATCACCGGCTGATAAGATTAACGCTGGTAAAAATTCCCTCTGTCAAGTTTGCTAATTTCCCCAGCGTTAATCAAACGTTGTTTACCGCTGTAGTCCATTTCACGCGTAATTCATCCTTCGCCGAATCACAATGCATTCGGTGCGTTGCGCATATCCGCGAACGCGAACGCAACTCAGAAAGAAGCCACTAATCTTCGTCCGGGTCGTTAATTCGTCTCTGTCAGCCTAATTACATTCACACTGCCATGATTTGTAAATTTAATGAGCTGCCCGGTTACACAGACAACGCGGCATGACACTGTGTGAAATACCGAGGTGTGACTGAGTTTTTACAGCCGTACATAACATGGTAGATTAGTTTTTCTGTTAGTTGTAAAAAGTTTGTTTCTAAATCATTTTTAATGCGTACTGCAAAGGTAGGTACATTAAAACAGTTATGATGCAACAGCCCCAACAAAGTTTATTTAACATTATATTTTTCAGTTTTAACTAACGGTAATTTCGTTGGTGTCTCGTTCCTGAAGCTCGATTTCCCCATGCAAAGATTATTGGTGCTACTAGACTAGTGCCAATTTACTGGCACCACTGTTGTAATCTGCACGCTTACCACAATTATCTGGTCTCTCTATAGCGACTCCTGGCTTCTTTGATTGGCTAGCTCAAATTGTAGGTTCGAACAAACAAAGATTTGTTATTATTAAATAGTGTTGGTTTATTATATTCTCGAAGATCTACAGGTCTAGTTCTAAAGTCTAATACAACTTTACGAGTTGACGATGTTATTACAACTCTTTTCGAGTTGACGATCTTGTTACAACTCTATGAGTTGACGATGTTCTTAAGCCTAACACATAAGTTTTGTTCGATGACATGTACTAGGCCGCCCTAGTGTTAACTTTCTTGCACTAACATGTTTTATGAGAAACGGGCAGCTTCTGGCAGGCTGTTCGATGATAAAAATTTTAAGAACTAGTGCTCACTTTTCTGACCTGACTCGCCAGGTAGTGTAGAAAGTGCAGACTAGGAGTGGGGGTAGCTAAATGTTGTTCGGTAGACATTTTAATTCTATCCTATCTACACATCTGTTTATTTAACCTAAAATTTTGTTTTGCTATATAAAGAATTAATTAATATATCTGTCTCTGAATCTAATGAAGAATCAAGTGATGATTGGTCTTCGTCAGAATCGTTTATTAGTTCACTATGCTCTTTAAAACAGATATTTCTGCAGTCACTTTTTTGCAGCTTTATGATACGACTGTGTTTATAAACAACCTAACCTTTTACACCTTTGGCTATGCTTGGCTTGATTACTCACAGCTGAGCAAACTTGCCCAAATATACACTAGTGTGTTTTATGAAACCACAAGAATTAGACTGTACTAGTGTACACTACACTGCACTGCACTATTCTGCTCTACACTTCAAGCACTTCTCATCGAACAGAGCTATTGTATATTCAAAAACGAACACAGTTCTCCCCGTCTGCCGTCCCTTACCCGCGCGTCTATACCACCAAGGCGTGGAAGGGCAAAAATGATGATTTAGGGTTTTTAGCAAGGGAACAAAGAAAGTCCCCTGTAAGTCATTTGGAATAAACAATTCAAAGAACGGATGTAGCGAATGCAGATTGAATATGAACTAAGAACTTAAGGAGTGTAAAATGCTGAATTACGAATTTTTAATCTAGTGCCAGTTTAAAACTGATAGAAATTGTGGAAATATGTACTGGTGTCACTAAAATTCCCCTAGCGGTAGAACCACTCCTTTCTCCGCTGTTTAAAAGCCAGAGATCGCATATCAGAACAACTAGAATGTAGGTACGTTATTTAATTATTACGTTAAAGTTTTGCGTTTCAAAGAACATAATATTTTGTATAATAAATATAGTAAAAAAATTAAATTATAAAAAGAGAATCTATAACATTTTTATCTGTATAATATTGTATTATATCATATAAGAATAATACTTTGAATATAAGTACGTACTTTTCCTAGATTTAAACCAGAATATAGATGATGTCATGCGAGTATAAAATTGTAGAGAATTTAGAAAAATATAATGTAAGGTAGTGAAGAACTGACAAAACTAAGTTAACAAAACTTTGTTACACGGATCACATAATTCTGTTAGGAACAACAGAAAAGACACAATTCAATAATATGTATAGAAGTTTAGGGTGTTCTACTGACCTCGATAAATTTTGAACTCAATGTTTCAATAGTTTAAATATAGTGAGGTCTACTTTTGTTTAATATCATTAAAAATTGTTAACTAGAAAAAATGACTGATCAAAAAGAATTGGTTAGGCCGATATTTAAATTCCTAATGCCCAGTTGCACCAACAAGGCTTAAATAAAAAAATGCAAATCGAAATTATGACAGCAATATAATATTATTCATTTGACATTTTATTTCGATGCAATATTGTCAATTTAAGCCAGGTTTAATATTTAAGTTACACTGGCGCAACCGGCCATAAAAGGATTAATTTTAAAACAGAATTGTAATATATATAAGTTCAACAATATTATTTCAGTCTAAGAAAAACAAATCAACATGCCAAAAATAGAAGAAAATATGAATCACTCAATATTAGAATTCAATTCCATGGAAAATTTTTCATAAGTATGTATATATTCAGGCAGTTTGCTGACGTATTACAAAAATCTGAATGTCGGCATACTGAAACTTCAACGTTACTTTGTTTTACTCGATGACTAGAAAATAGAATGAAACTAATATTAACACTCGAGAACGAGTGCACTTTTAGTTATGTTTAATTTTCACTTGAAGTGCAATATATACATTTCCTCATTTACAACTACTCATTGTTTCTGAAGGAAGGTATTGTCTTTGGTCAAAAAATTCGGTGGTGAGTTTTTATTAAAAGGCTGTGTGTGTGTGTGTGTGTGTGTGTTCTCCGACGATAATTCCAGTAGTGATAGCACGCACTTTAAAATTCTATCATAGAAAGCAGGCGAATACGATTTTACTTTTACGAATCTTGGTAGCACGCTCTTTAGAATTCTATATTCGCTTTTTGATTCGAAAATTATTGGATTTTATATATTAAAATAAAAAATATTATGACAGTTGTATATAATAAATGTATAAATGATATATAAATTGGCTTTGAATAGAACTGTGGCAAAATATTGACGTTACTTTGACACTTTCGCCTCAAGTCGAACGCTTACAGGCGAATATTTTGAGACACGCATGCTACCAAATTTTCGCTTCGATGCGAAAAGCGAAAACAAATGCCTCTTTTTTATTTATAATTATAATTCTTTCCTATTCCTCTTCTTACAACCATATGAAGAGCTGATTAGATTTTGGTTATAATTGGTCAACCGTAAGTTCTCTTATTTGAAGTTCTTAACAGTTTTTCTTAAAAAAACAGTTAAATATAAGTTTTTGACATTTTATGTGATTATCAATGTGAAAGAATATCTTATTCTCCATAAGGTTTGATTATAAATTTTCCTTCATATTCAATAGATATAGAGTTATAGAGACATTAAGACAGATTAACTTTCAAAAATTAGTCAGCTTTGCTAAAAGTATGGAAACAGCAGATATATTCAAATAATTCTAATTGACAAATGTCAGTGTCAAGCGCAATTTGCATAGTGCATGTTTGTGTTATAATTTTATTGGATTTAAAGAATTTTTCCCAAAGAACTTTCGGTATATGTTCGTGTTCCAGTTTTATTGGATACATAGAATCTTTCCAAAGGAACTTTTGGTATGAGATTTGTACAAAATACACAGAAATGGCGGAAGGTAATGTGCTGGCCACATCAGATTTTTTACACAAGTTACTCAGGAGTTAGTCCAAGAGATAAAATATAATATAATATTTGATGTTTTATTTAAAAAACTCTTATCTACCAAAAACTTATTTCTGCAGTTTCATAAAAAGAAGTTTTCATTATACTAATTATAGAAGGTAAGTATACTCGTATAATATGAAAAGAAATATAAACTTTTATATATAAAGAAGAGAGCTATTAAAAATATAGCTTACAAAATAAAATCTTGTACATATAACCATTAAATTCTACACGGTTTAATCCGTGATAAATAACCATATTTTAACAAACTTTATTCTGTATTACAAGCCATTGCTTTGCTACACATAATGTCCATGTATGTTTAGAGGCACCATAAAAACTTTGGGATTATCCACTTTATCCATATTTCCGGGTAAATTTCCAGTCTGGTTTATTTATTTTCAATCAAGGACAGTCGAAGCAAAACCATACCATGTTTATTCAATGTGATTTAACTCAACATGGCGGCGAACAAAAACACAACGTTACGATGGCAAACCAGAAACAGTTGAAACAGTCACATGTGCAACGAAGTTTTAATCACTACATAGAATACTAACCTGCAATTTTTGCAGAGAGTTATAATGCGCTGGTATCAGGAAAGAAATAAAAGAATGTCTGACAGCCAAGCCAACTTTGAGAATGTTTTTGTCATGATTCATTCTCTCAGTTTTATACAAAGTAAAAATAATTATTAATAAATACAGAGAAAGTTTTTCATAAATGAATGATGCAATTCAATAAATCTAGAAGATTGAACTATTATCTCCCGTCATTTGACTCAAGTTCTTTTTTTTTAGTTTTTATAAGACTATATAAGTATTCTATTCTAAATGTTCGAGATTCTTCCAATTCATTGACGAGATTGGCGGGATTTCTGAAGGGTATGTGATGAAATAAATGTATAGCAAGCGCGTGTTTAGTTGACATTGATACTGTACATACTTCGGCTTATAAATGAATCCCTTTTCTTTTTATACCAATTGTAGATGTTGACGGATTCTTTTCCTCGTTATAACAATAGCATATTATAATTAGTATTACATCTGGACTTATCCAAGAACGAATTTTAAGTTTTCCACATTCAAGGACAGCGTCAACTTAAGTAGAAATCTAAACTTAACCTCATTTTCGCTTAAATATATCGCTTTATTTTTATTGTCAGTACTGAATTTATTAAAACCTACTACAAAAGATTAACCCGTTGGTTTTTTTTACCTCCCGCTACCTTTGGTAAGGAAGGTATAGGGATCGTGCTAAAAATCACATATCAAGATTTTAATAAATGACCACGTTTTAAGATCCCTAGAATCCAATTTTAACACTTTGACGATGATGTGTGTATGTGTGTATGTGTGTGTGTGTGTGTGTGTGTGTGTGTGTGTGTGTGTGTGTGTGCGTGTGTGTGTGTATGTGTATAGATTTTGTCTTCGCTCTAACTCAAGTACTATCATTCAGTAAATTCTGAAACGTATTCTGTATGTCTATCCTATTCTAATATGAAAAGAAGCCATTAGATTTTGGTGTAAATCAGATAACCGGAAATTGCACTTTACCTGAAGCTCATAATGGTTTTTCTTCAAAAAATACCATTAAATGCCATTTTTTCGCATTTTGTCATTATGAAAATAAAGATTATTGATGTTTCTACAGGAATACAATAATCCCGAAGCCTAAGATAAACACAATTCCTTTATTTTTTAAATATATATACTTTGTTTCAAAAATAATATTTTATTTAAAAATATTGTACAATGTACATTTCGAGGTTTTACCTCATCATCAGGTAGAAAAATAAATGATATAAATATAAATATAAACAAATAACAAAAGAGTGGGGTTTGCGAAATTTCTTGTAACAATTGTAATTATAAATATATTGGTCAAACAGGGCGAAATTTCAAGTTAAGATTTAATGAACATTTAAGACAATTTAAATACGATAAAATAGAAAATTCAAATTTGGCAAAACATTTATTTAACAATGAACATTTTTGTACAATTCAAAATTTTAAAAATACTCCATATTGAAAACAAAAGTAAAAAACTAAATTATTTAGGAGCTTTCGAAATAAAAAATTCTTTACACAAAAAGAAAATCTAATGAATGTAATTTTGTATTTAAACAATTCACCCCTATTAGATCCTAATATTTTTTCAAAATTTTAGTAATATTATATTAATAAATTTAATATAAATAAATTTTCAAATTTGGTATCTTTATTAATGTTATTTGTTTCACTCTTTTGTTATTTGTTTATATTTATATTTATATCGTTTATTTTTCTACCTGATGATGAGGTAAAACCTCGAAATGTACATTGTACAATATTTTTAAATAAAATATTATTTTTGAAATTAAGTATATATATTTAAAAAATAACAATATGTTTCAAATGTATCCTACAAATAAAAGTATACAATTCCTTTGTTACACAGTTCATATTTCAAATGAACGTAACTGACAGTACATGTCATTGTCAAAAAACTAATCACTTAAAATTAATAATAGTGACATTTTAAAAAGAAAATAGTAAATAAAGCAATAGTTTTATACAATGGAACAGTTTGCAGCGTTAGTAAATACGTAAGTATGTATTTAAATTAATAAAAAGTAAATAGCGGGAGGTTTTGTGTTGGCCACAAAAGATTTTTGTATAATAATTTTGCGCAAATGTGTTATATTTGCAAAATTTCACAACATGCCCGCAGAAGTAATACGAATAACAGTTAAAGAGTACTAAATGAAACGCACGTGTATTTGTCGATGGTCCTGCCACCAACAGTGTCAGTTGTATAGGTTTTATAATTTATCTATAATGTAAGTCGACCGAATTATTATGAGTCTGGGCTCGTATATGGCTTTTCAAGAGTCCACAAAAAAGTTGAGGCCTATAAAACAATAATTTTGCTTCTTTTTTGTGAGTTCATCTGTTTTTTCATTGCACAGAACGCGCTCACGCCCATATCCATTACAATATAACGTAGTTGTGATGGAAAAGGAAAGTAATCATACCAAATATTATTTTTCATTTGAAAGAGACACAACATTGTGCGTCCGAACAAAAACCGTATCAGCATTCTCTTTCCATCCGAGATTCTCTCTTTGTATTGTGTGGCTGGCTGGTTCAGCGGTGGAATACTGATTTACGCGTTAGCTTACGTACATATTGTAACTACAAATTAATAAGTCGCCCTCGGGAAATCAGAAATTCGAGCACGTTAGTAGAGACACTTACAAGTTTCATTTTCTAACTCCAACTTTGAAGCGTACAGCATGTTTTATAACTTAATTAAAATAGTTAGACTTCTTTTTATTTCTATTTACACCGGCAACTTTCTTCCAGGTATTTAAGAACTATTCATGGAAATTTAATTTCTATCGGAATTACCCCGTGCACATGTGGAAGTTTTAAACGTTAAAGTGATTGTTTTGTTGAAGTTTAAACGAATTTGTTGGGATAATTTTGTAGACTATTCGAACTATTATAAGATCGATGTGACGCTGAATAGTAACACCAAACTATTTTATTCGATTGTTTTTCTTTATGATAGAGAATACTAGGTTAAAATCTATTTGGTATAGTTCAATTCAAGATCTTTCCTTTGACTTCTATAATCCCGGTAATTTCGATTATAATAGCGAAAACTGCATATGATGAATTTATAGCAATAGAAAATAGGTTTTACTTACAAGCTCTTTATAAAATCTTTTCCAAAGAACTTTTTTTATAGCATTTATACATTTTTATTTCAATACTTTTATTTCTAAAAATTCGCACAGTTGTTCAAATACTCTAAAGATTCGTACACTTACGTAACATTCTCTTTGCAATCAAATAATAATACTACCAAGTTTATATCTCTACCCATTTTTGAATTATTGCCCCAAAAGTCAATATACCCCACATTTAGATAAAAACTTCAATTTTTTAAAAAATCTAATTTTTATGCTTCTAGATACTTCTCAATACGCTGATTCCAAATTTTGAAACCGCAGGTCGATATCTCTTTTCGTTCTCGAGATATTTAGCTTCAAAATTTTGCTCAAAACTGCCCATTTTTGGGTATTAACCCAAAAATGGGTCGAGATATGAATTTGGCGACAACACCAATCGATTCTACGGGCAAAATTACATAAGTACACCAATTTTCAGAATTTTTGAACACTGCATACAATCTCTAAAGCAAAATAACTGAAAATGGCCGAAAATCGCAAAAATCGTAAGGGGTACCCCTTAGGATTTTTTCAGATTTTGGCCATTTTCAGGTGTTTTCAATCTTTTGTTCATAAAAAATGAACCGGTTGGACAAAAATTATGAAAATTGCTATACTGATGTATTTTTGTGCGTAGAATCGAATGGTGTTGTTGCCAAATTCATATCTAGACCCATTTTTGGGTTAATACCCAAAAATGGGCAGTTTTGAGCAAAATTTTAATTCTAAATATCTCGAGAACGAAACGAGATATCGACCTGCGGTTTCAAAATTTGGAATCAGCGCATTAAGAAGTGTCTAGTTGCATAAAAATTAGATTTTTTAAAATTTTGAAGTTTTTATCTAAATGTGAGGTATATTGACTTTCGGGGCAATAATTCAAAAATGGGTAGAGATATAAACTTGATAGTAATATTATTTGATTGTATAGAGAATGGTACGTAAGTGTACGCATCTTTAGAGTATTTGAACAACTGTGTTAATTTTTAGAAATAAAAATTGGATAAATGCTATAAAAAAGTTCCTTGAAAAAGATTCTATATATCCAATAAAATTGTAATACGAACACATACTATTTTTTACAAATTCCATACCAAAGATTGTTACAAATGTCTTTATGATAACAATTTTTAGCAACCTTTATGACTATGTTCTCATTATTTGACAAAAATATTTCTTTGTTTCGGAATTACAATATCCTACGCTTATTGATAATAGAAGGAGCTTCATTCTTACACAATTTTGCGTGACATTTTATTTTTTCGTATTGGTATGACTGTATCAAGTGCATGAAATAAAGTTGATGTTTATAACCAGACTCAAGTAGTGAAAAGTCGTGATTCTAGTAATCCAAATTGCCAAATCGGATCTGCAGGAACAGAATATTCAAGGACAAACTTTGATTTTATAGTTATCTTTCCGTATAATTTATGGAAGGTTTGATCTTCTCAAACACATCTAAAACACCACCGATTCCAATAAAATCAGTTTAGAATAGTTTAATCTAACCTAACCTAACATAACCTTATCTAGTTTAACCCCTTTAGCCGTAGACAAATTCGTTCGAAGCTCTTTTGGCACAGCGCCATTTTTGTCAAGGCTGTTTTGGAAGATGAGGTCAGTGATTGCTGCCCTTCCCAATACGCAAAAGGGTAAAGGTTTAAAATCTATTCCGTACAAACCGTAGTAGAAACTTTCACTTTGGAGAGGATTTTTTACTTTCCACGAAGAGTAATGTATTCATGTTTATTTGTTTCAAATGAAAAAATGTATTACTCGTTTTGTCCAAAATGGCTTTTGTATAAATGTTATTTTTAAATTTTATGTTTGCTAAATATTGTAATGTTCCGAAGGCAGAAAATAAAATAAATTTTAATATTTGTCGATTTGTTTATAATAAAACAATGAAAATAAACAAACAATAAACAATAAACAAATTTTTGTTTAAAAGTACATAGTAAAAATTTTGTTGTGGCCAGCACAAGACCTCTCGCCATTTCCATATTAGGATATATAAGTATTGTATTGCACTTCGCTTTAGAACCGTTGTTTTTAACAAAAAATTATAGAACTACTCAAATATTGTTTTTTAGTGTATTTAACATGTCTTCTGCACACATATAATTCTAAATATATCTATTTTTCATTGTATGAGGAAGTTTCTAAATGTCAGAGATTCTTCCAATTCATTAACCAGATTGGCGGTATTTCTGATGGATATATGCATTTTACCACAATTTTACCTATAATTTCAAATATTTAATTAATAAAACAGTAAGAAAAGTTAAATATACTTCCCAGAAAAAGCTATCAGAATGTCACTAAAACTGTTGATATTTGACAATGACATGTGTCATGTTATAAACATTGGAATTCTGTCAAATGGTTTCCTTAGTGCCTTGGCCTTTGCGATAAGTTTACTCTATAAATTATAGTGTCTTTATTTCTAAAAATTTATAACTGTGTTAGTTGGAGAATTTTATGTTCTTCAATATTTAATAAAACAAACTCCCAAAAAATTATATTTAGAAGAATTTTTCTAAGAAACTACTACTTCCGGTTGTTCAATTGTTAGCAAAACCTTTTCAGCTCTTCCCAGGAATGTCAGATTGAAGAAACTGTAGTTAAATATTTTTTAAGTCTTATAGTTTTTGAGGAATCGTCCCTCCAACATCCAGACCCACATACATACACACATATATACACACATACACACATACACACATCCACACACACACACAGACATCATTTTAAAAATGTTATAATCGGATTCTAGGAAACTTAAATCGTGCTTATTTAATAAAATCTGGATATGCGAATTTTAGCATGAATGCAATACTTCTCTTAACGAGAGGTAAAAATACAATCACTTTAATTTAATAATTTTTATGGATTTTATGTGCATTAATCCATTATTTAAAAAATTTAATTCAAATAATTTCAGTTTCTGGCATTCTGAAAATGATTTCATTTTCAATTAGATTTCTCGTCTCTCTGAGGAAATTGAAATTAAAAAAGTTAGCGAAGACAAATTTAATGACAAACGATAAATATTTAATACACAGCGAACGACGCCTTTAATGGGAAAGAAGAAATTAGCGACACAAGATCAAAGCACATGATAAAATGCTTTCCTTCAGATAGTCCCTTCAAAACAACTCGCGGTAATTCTTTCTATAATTAAAACAGACAAATTAGGTGGGTATATATATATATATATATATATATATATATATATATATATATACCGAGAGTTTTTTTTTATCAGTGAACATGGGCGTATGTCATTACCATAGTTACATTTAAAATGATTGACAGCAATGTATTACCGCGTTTTTTTTAAACTGGACATAGGACGTGACAATTAGTATATCTGTCAATGTCATCAAATTGTAATATTTCAAAATGTGTACAGTTAAAGAAAAAGTTCAAATTGTATGGTATAATTCTATACTCTGACATAAGCCTAACGCAAGAAATAATTAATATAAATTATATTTTATCCCTATTTTTTAATTGATCAATATTAATTTTGTCACCATTGTAAATACAATTTTTTAAATGGCTCCAAAGAAAAAAAAATCGTTTGGTGCAAGATCTGGTGGCATTGCAGGCCACTCCACTTCTCCACCACGTCCTATCCAGCGTTGGGGGAATACCTGGTGCAGATATAAGTGAAAATTTTGACGACTCCAATACCTGCAATTTTGTGAATTTACTTCCCGATTAATATAAAATGTCGCTTCATCCGTAAATAAAATTCGATCCAGTATTATTTCCCCACTATTAATTTTGTTCATCATATCTTCGCAAAAGATATTTCTTCGTTCTATATCGTTGTGTAATAACTCTTGGTGATTTTGATATTTAAAACTCTTAAAATGTTCTTGTCTTAAAACCTTGTATACTAGTATTCTTAATTTCAGAAAAAAAATTGTTGACAGGGTGTTGTCACTTTCAATTAATTGCATAATTTCTTGTTTCTTACTATTAACTACAGTACTTGGTCTGATTTTCTTCTTTTGCTGTTTATTGACGCATCCTTTAGTTATGTAGTCATTGTAAATTTTTCTTATAGTTGTTGGACTGGGTCGCTTAATAAAAGTTAATGCACATAAGTCAGAAACTTGTTGTAGACTCGTTATAATTACTCCAATTTACAATTTGAACTTTTCTTTAACTGTATACATTTTGAAGTATGACAATTTGATGACATTTATAGATATACTAAATGCCACGTCCTATGTCCAGTTTAAAAAAAAAAAACGCGATAATGCATTGCTGTCAATCATTTTAAATGTAACTATGGTAATGACATACGCCTATGTTCACTGATAAAAAAACTCTCGGTATATATAATGATCAAAATGATTAATCACGTAAAAAAATGATTATAACAATTGTAATTCCAAAAAATAAATTATTATTTCTGTTACACTCTGTATACCCTAAAAATTTGTTTAGAAACACCATGTATATAAAATGAGATCTGGAAATTCTGATGAAATGGTATATTATCTTTATCCGGCTGCTATGTAAGTCGTATTTTACTCTGCATATTCCAGAATATATAATTAAATCAAGCTTGCTTAATGAATAAACTTCATAACTTGCATTCAAATTTGAATTTTGTCTACAAAAAGCACAAACTGTTGCAGAATGCCTGGAACTACAAAGTTTGGAAACTCTGAAACTAGTCTCATTTGATAAATAAATTCCAACCTCATAACCTCAAACTGTTGTAACTTACTCAAATCATGCATAGATATGATGCACTGTATTATGTTAAAATAGTACTTCTGGGTCAAGATCATAACCTTCTTATGCATTTAGCATTAATCCCCAGCACAGTTTTGAAGAAAAAATAAATTATTTTTGTCACAAGTTATTACGTTTTCAAGTTTGAGGGAAACTACAAAAATGTTCCACTTATTGAAAATACACAAAATTTTGATGAAAAATCATGTAACTTCAAAGAGCTGTAACACGAGTTCCGATGATGTAAAAAAATCAGACGTGACATGAAAAGAAAGAGAACTTTATGCTGAATTTACACACAAGAAATATACTAGGTGTGGCAACTAAATAACGAGAATTTTTTTCCGGCTTCCCTGCAAATTTGGCAACATTGCAGACTATGTCATATTAATTTGTTATCTTCCCTCCATCCATTCAAGATAATTAGGCAAACCGTTCGGCAGTAGCCTTTGATTGAAGTTAACTAGTTTCTCTTAAAAAATCCGCTAGAGAAATGCACGAATTGTTGAAGAATGTTTATGGTGATGAGGGTCTATCTAGTACTCAAGTTTTCGAGCAGTTTAACAGATTTAAAGAAGGAAGAAAAGAGAACGGAGACGATTAGAGTCTCGGCCACGCAATATGGGTTTTTTTTTTTTCGAAATGCGAGTGATTGTTCACATGGATTGGGTGCCTGAGGGGCATTTCGTTAACCAAGCATATTACAAGAAGGTTTTGATAACCCTTCATGCACGGATGAGAAGAAAAAGGGCTGAAATGTGATGGATTCTCCATGAAGACAACGCGCCGGAACAAAACGCCCTGTCCGGCAAGACATTTTTGACGAAATACAAAATCACCGTGTTGGTACATCAACCGTACTCACCATGTGACTTTCTTTTATTCCCAAATTGTAATTCTGTAATTCTGTAATCTGTCATTATCGTAAAAATCCGCTGTTACCGACATAGTCACCGATCGATGTATCTGTCAAATACGCGAGCTGAAATGTCAAATATCAACACCTACCTATTATTTATTACGAAGAAAACATGAGCAAATAAATATATTATGAGTCATAAACAACGTCTATTATTACAGATAAATTTTTGCTAGAAGAAGTACTCTAACGAAGGTAAGTAAAATCAAATTTGGAAATTGACTTAATCCCAGTATTTTAAACTAACCCTTTTCAGAAGTACAACCTATCTCATTGAAAAAAGTGATTTTCATTATCGTCGGCCAAAAAATTTGATACAATTCTCGTGCGTGAAGTATTTTACAGCGCTCCAGCTAATAAGGCACTCGCCTTAGCTGTCGCGCTGTAAAATACAACTTTCACGCACTCGAATGTAAATAACTATTTTAGTCTTATATGTAAAAATCAAAATTTAGTCACATACCCCATTGCCCACGTGGTACAAAATGTGCGCTAGTCATTTTGAAAAGTTTGATGAAAAGAGTAATGTCGAGTTAATAATGATGACGATATTTATTCCATTTGAATTCGAAAGCCAAACCTTTGGATTATGAACTACCAATGTTATCATTTAATATTACATTCGATTTAAATTTAAAATGAATAAAATCATTGCAAATATTCATAAATTATATCTATCTGCCATATATGGGGATTAAAAAAGAATTTGCATACCTGATAAGCTGAAATGAATATCGAATACTCAATCATGTATTAGGATAATTGACCGTTCTAATCTTCTAGAATTAATTCCAATTTTTCCGTCTCCTGATAAGCGACTCCGTTCAGTGACACCCGGGCCCATTACGAAACGGGTATTAAAAAGCTTATACCCCGTGTTTGTTTATCAGATTAAAAGTTTAAATTCGTTTTTGAAATTCCTGAACGCTATTACATTGCTATGACAACTCTTTTCATTTTTGGTGCTTTGTTTTAAATTAAAATCAGTTCAGTGTAGAGCGAAAACATTGATTAAATTTATCATTAGAAAAACGTACTTCGAATCCGGATTCATGCATTTTAGATTAGCTGATCACAAAATCCCAAGAGGCGAGTTCTCTACGAGTGTATTTCGATATTTCCATATGAGATTGGTATTCCTTTCTGTGTTAAAAAATTGAAAAACTTAACATATCTTTTTTTTAATTTTGAGATAAACAAAGAACTAACTTTTTAGCTTCCTCAATTTTATAGATACTTTAACTTAAGTTAACTTGGGATTACGTTTAAATATTAAAAAATCTGATGTGGCCAGCACATTACCTTCCGTCAATTTTACGAGATGTGGCAATTAAATAACAAGATTGATCTTAGAACATTGACAATGTATAAAATTACATAAAACAAATATTGCCACCTTCAATGTACTCTCCTCCCCGAACCCTACACCGCCCGATGCGAATATTCTATTGTTGGAAGCAATGCCTGCAGGCCTTTTTTGTTAGGTTGTTCATAAGCTCTGCCGATTTTCTATAACTACATCTCGACCCAGAATTTGGTGCCTTTTAACCCAGAATTACAATTTGGGAATAAAAGCAAGTCACATTGGACAGCCACATTAGGCCAAAGACATTCCAAGCTCTTCCTGAATGAGCCATCCAAGAAAAGAACAGACAATTTACTTGTAATGAGCAAGCAAGATGTCAGACTAATAACAGGACTGGTAACAGGACACTGTCAATTAAATAAATATTTGCATAGTTTGGGCCTCAAACAAGAACCAACATGCAGAGGATGTGGAGAAGAGGATGAAACCCCTGAACACTTAATATGTCACTGCGAAGCATTTATGGCAAGCAGACATAGTCTTTTAGGAGGAAAGAAATTGCACACTGAGACACTAAAGGACATTAGTCTAAAGAAAATCCTGGAGTTTACAAAACATACAGGGTTCCTAGAATAGGAGGAAACACGGAGGGTACAATAGACCAGAAAGGTCGCAGTACAGGGGCAAAAATGAACCACCTCCCGACAATAATAATAATAATAATAATAATAAAGTCACATGACACTAGGTAAAGTGTGTACGGTTGATGTACCAACACGGTGATTTTGTATGTATTTCGTCAAAAATGTCTTGCCGGACAGGGCGTTTTGTTCCGGCGCGTTGTCTTCATGGAGAATCCATGAGCTGTTTTCTCACATTTCAGCCCTTTTTCTTCTCACCCGTGCATGAAGGGTTATCAAAACCTTCTTGTAATATGCTTGGTAAATCAAATGCCCTTCAGGCACCCAATCCATGTGAATAATCACTCTCATTTTGGAAAAAAACAATGTCGATCTATTTTCTTTTTTCTTTAAATCTTCTAAACTGTTCGAAAACTTGAGTACTAGATAGACTCTCATCGCCATAAACATTCTTCAACAATTCGTACATTTCTCTAGCGGATTTTTTAAGTTTCACACAGAATTTCATATTGACACTAACATAATTCCGGCGGAGTACGAGAAAGTAAACTTCAATCAAAGGCTACTGCCGAACGGTTTGCCTAATTATCTTGAAATTTTAACAGTGTATGGAGGGATGATGACAAATTAATATGACATAGCCTGCAATGTTGCCAAATATACAGGAAAGGAGAATTTTTTTAAATGTGGTGTTGGAGTTATCGTCGGAGAAATTTTTAATTCACACAGACACACACACACACACACACACACACACACACACAGACACACACACATACACACACACACACACACACACAGAGAGAGAGAGAGAGAGAGAGAGAGAGAGAGAGAGATCACTATTAAATTAGTAAAATTGTATTCTAGAGCATAGGTAAAACATGGAATTAATTTATGAAAATTTACAGCCGTTATTCATCTTTTATAAATTTGCAAATGAAAAGAAATTTAAATAATTGCTACGTAAATTTTCATATATTCTCTTCATCATAGAAACTTCATCTCGAATTTTCAGTATCCGTAATAGCAAGTTTCATTTCCATATCTTTCTATTTCTAGATTACCAGGATACCAGGAAAACAAAAACCGTTTTGTAATTAAAAATAAAGGATATCATTTTTTGCGTCAAAATTAATTACGTTGCATGAACACTTTTTTATCAAACTCCTACGTACACATACATAATTTTATATTAAGTATGATGAAAAAGGATTCTTAGAATCCTGAAAACAATATTTTTTAAAATGACCAAGTCATTTTCAGCGTAAATAATTTCTGATTCATAATAGAATTTCATTTGTTTTTTAACGCCCACCATCTTAAATGAATAGGCAGAAGACTTACGTTATCGACCTGAAAAAACTTTATAAAATGAAATATAACTTGTAAAAATTATTAATACTGGTTATAGTTTGAGAAATATTTGTGATATGTTTGCTAATTTATCTCCTAAACGTCCAAGAACAAATCCTTCCACAGTTTCAGGAATATTTATGAAATTTAAAAGTGATGCATGGTGGATGTTTAGAGAAGTATCATACGAAAAGGGCAAGAACGAAAACTGCGCGAATTGAAGAAAATAAAAATAATTTACTGTGTAATAGGAGAAAAAAATCTGTTGTGGTCAGCACAAGACCTCTCGCCATTTGCATATTAGGCTATGTATGTATTGTATTGCACTTCGCTTTCGAACCGTCGTTTTATAAGAAAATATTGCAGAACTTTACCCAAATATTGTTTTTTTTTGTATTTAACATGTCTTCTGCACACATATAATTCTAATTATATCTATTTTATTTCATTTTCATGTCAGAGATTGTTCCAATCAATTAACCAGTTTGGCGGTATTTCTGATGGATATATGCATTTTACCACAATTTTACCTATAATTTCAAATATATAATTAATAAATCAATAAGAAAAATTAAATATACTTCCCAGAAAAAGCTATCAGAATGTCACTAAAACTGTTGATATTTGACAATGACATGTGTCATGTTATAAACATTGGAATTTTTCAACTGGTTTCCTTAGTGCCTTGGCCTCTGCTATTAGTTTACTCTATAAATTATAGTGTCTTTATCTCTAATTCTACACGAGATATAATAAAAAATTTAAGTGTATTAGATGAAGAATTTTATGTTCTTCAATATTTAATAAAAAAAAAACTCCCAAAAAATTATACTTAGAAGAATTTTTCTAAGAAACTACTACTTCCGGTTGTTCAATTGTTACCTAAATCTTTTCAGCTCTTCCCAGGAATATCAGATTGAGGAAACTGCAGTTAACTATTTTTTAAGTCTTATAGTTTTTGAGGAATCGTGTCTACAACATCCAGACATACATACATACATACATACATACATACATACATACATACATACATACATACATACATACACACACACACACACAAATGTACACACACACACACACACACACACAGACATCATTTTAAAAATGTTATAATCGGACCTAGGGACCTTAAATCGTGCTTATTCAATAAAATCTGGATATGCGAATTTTAGCATGAATCCAATACCTCTCTTAGCGAGAGGTAAAATTGTTGCGCTTTTGTTGAGAGTTACAGTTCTATAGTCGTACCTATAGCAAATTACAGAATTCATTTGACATTGACAATTTTGACAAGCTATGTGGCATTTTATCTGGAACGATGCATTATGTGAAACTGATAACCATTGTAATACATTAATAACAGAATCTTAGCTGAAACTCACGGTATAAGAACTTAAATATCGTTAAAAAATATTTAAAAAGAAATTAGGAGTATATTCTTCATAGAAAAAGTAATAAACAAATATTTAATAACACCACAAAGTGTACCTCATAAACTTATTCTTATCCTTCTTCTGAAAAACTTAATAAACACTCTATTTTCCTCATCCTAGTTAGTAAACTCTATCCTAGTATTCATATTACAAAGAATTATATCCGTAGAAGCTGGGAAAAATAAAAGCTCGGCTTGTTAGGATCTTTCCCACGTTCGGGGACTATCGGCTGCATTCGGAAAGCTCTTGCGAGCGGTCCAAAGTCCACAGTCGATAGCAGTAGGGCTTCGCACGGCTTACCGATCGCGCGGGTGCTTCAAATTGCCGCTTCGGATCCGTGGCAGGATGAGTGAGAAATGCATTTTGATTTTTTATAAGTTCGCCAGTGTTGAAATTCGAAAAGATTATCCAGTGTAGTGATGTTCGAATAAGATAGTTTACAGTGATTTAAAAATTGTTATAAAATGAGTGATTTCAGTGTTATAAGTGACGGATTTTAACTATACTGTTGTTAAGGAAGGCGTAATGTGATTATTATAAGGACTACGTATTACTACTAAGTAAGTATATTTACTGTTAGCTGTTTGTTAATTTGTTTGGGATATATGAATAATTGATTTTTTTTAAATTAATGTATACAAAAAAATAAGTAAATGAATATATCATCTCGGCATATTACCCATTACTGAGTGTGCCAGTATCTACAACACATGTAGACATCAGTAATGATGATATATTTTTACCGTGTGGGCGCTTACCAGGCGTCACCTCACGGGCACTCATAGCTGGTGTGAAGAGTGCACCACAGGATCACTTTTATGCGATAAAAAGTCTGCACTGGCCGGGATCGAATCCGGGTCACCAGATTAACAACCAGACACTATACGCGCTATAATTATTTGTTTATTGGTATATGATATGAATATATGGAAAATTAAATTTTTTATGAAAATAATTATTAAAAGTTAATTACTTTTTTATGAAAAACATATTTCAAACAAAAATTAATTGAATATTTTGATGAAAATTAATATGAATTTATGATAAACATATTTAGGAAAAAATATAGTGAATATAACAGATATAAGTAGGTACATTAAATTGTACCAGTGATAGAACTCGGCAAATGCAACAATACTTCTTAGTAACTTGTTTTCGAAATCGCAATTTATTTTTTGAAAAAAATATTTCCAATTGCAAGACTGGCGAAACAGAAAAAAGTGACGTTGACAGAACTCGTCGAGAGCAACAATATTTCTTAGTATTTTTTTTGAATTTCCACTTTTTTATATTTTTAACCAGGTAATGCATTTTTTACGTCCCGCTACCCTTGATAAGGGAGGTATAGGGATCGTGCTAAAAATCTCATATCAAGATTGTAGTAAACGACCATGTTTTAAGGTCCCTAGAATCCATTTTTAACATTTTCACGATGATGTCTGTATGTGTGTATGTATGTGTATGGATTTTGTCTTCGCCCTAACTCAAATACTATCATTCAGAAAATTCTGAAACCTTGTATTTCTATCCTATTCTAATATGAAAAGAAGCCATTAGATTTTGGTGTAAATCGGATAACCGGAAATGGCAATTTACCTGAAGCTCATAGTTTTTCTTCAAAAAATACCATTAAATGCCATTTTTTCGAATTTTATGTCTCATGAAAATTAAAGATTATTGAATTTTCTACATAGTGGAGAGCCGTAAGACAAAAAAATGTAAAAATCTCGGAACCCGGTTCCACTGAATGGATTTTCGTGAAACCTTTTTTATTACATTGCTAAAAGTTTAAATAAAAAAGTTTACCTACCAAAATTTGCCGATCTCAATTACAAATTTTTTTAACAACAATTAATTGAAAAATGAGAAAAATATGAATAAAAAAATTTTGTAGTAAAGATTTATATTTTATATACAATAAATTATATTTTTATAATAACTTTAAAATGCATTTATAATATTTTAGCAAAAAAAAAATACATAAAAAAAAATTATACTAAGGCGAGTAAAATCGTATACATATCGGACCGAAGATACAAAAAAAAGTAAAATATACTGTATTAATAAAAAAGACGAGATTTTTAGAAAAAAAATATATTTATTATGTCATTGTATTATATAAAGATTGAAAAATTTTCAGTCAGTTATCTACATTATCATCGTCATCAACCTCATCAATTTGGATGATAGGTGATGGATTAGTGCAACTGTTGCCATTGCATTCTAAGCAAACTACACTACAATTCAATCCACTTTTCATGCACCCACAAGATGCTCCACAACCTGTTTTGCATGAGCAAAAATCATTTTCAGTAAGGTCTGTGGAGCTGGAAGTTGCGTCATTGTTTTCGGTGTCAGTATTCCGCTTTCATATTTTCAACGCCATTCTTCTAATAATATGTCCCTTCCGAGCCACGTTTGAATTTGAAGGTATACTCTTTTGAAGTGTCCAAAAGCGGCGTTTGCAGTAGGTACGAAAGATGGTAATTTAACGCATCTATTTTTAGCGGTTACTTTTATAAAAGAGTTGTACCTTAATGTATTTAGATATTTTATTTTTTGGGGCGCAGCGTATGAAGCAAGCGTACATGTAACACCAGCGTTAAAAATGTCATTAGCGCCTTTACATTCATTTTGCAAAAACTGCTGCAGCATTTTGTAAGTCCGGCCGTTTCTCAAAATTTAAAAAAAAAAAACATTTTTTCCCCGTTTACACCCAGTAAAAGAATGTAAAAAAAGGATATGCTGTTTACACTTTGGTAATACCTACTGTTTCCAAACTTTTAGATGAGTACACATTTTGTGGAATTTTGCCTTTTGCTGGTTTTTGAAAGTAAATTTCTCGATTTGTTAGTGAGAGCGCAGTCAGTAAATCTAGAACATCCACATCCTCGGAAACTACAACAATATTTTCGGATTGTAAATTAATTGCGGTTTCAATTATTAATCTATCGGCATCAGCTTCCGCTTGACAAGAAAATATTTGATTATCTGCAAGTGTGTTTCGTAGCATATCTATGGCATTCGCAAAAAATTTCTCTTGTCCTATTTTAAGAGGCATGTTTTTGTTGAATATGATGTCATTACATGCATTTCTTTAAGAGCGACGAGTTCTTTCGATCGATTTTGTGCTGTTTTTTTTTTTTTTTTGGTAACCATCAAATACTACATAAATGTTGTGCCCGTAATTGTTACGTAAATATCTTATGAAGTGTTCACAAATAATGCCGAAATTTTCATCCAATTGCCACTTGCAACGGTGTAGTAACAACTCCCCTCAATTACGTAGGAAAATTTTTGTACATCGTTCACATTCACCGTCATTTCTGGGAATAGGTCATATAATGCAGATTTTTTTGTTTTGCGCATTTCGACATCTTCAAAAAGAGTCAGAGGATAAGGGGCTAATTCAAAAGTCATATAGGTTTTTAGTTCTTCGTCCGACTTTTTTAAAACGCAAATATGTTGAAATAAAAGTAGTGGGTCAATTGGAATGATATCATCATCCACTTTTATTTTGCATGAGGAAGCCAATAACGGCCTCAAGGACAGGTATGTATTAGTTATCCTATGTAAAATCTAACTTTAATCTCGAAAAAAGTAAAGGTTTAACAGAAAATGAATGAAAATTCCAAAAAAAAAAAATAATTATTTATTTTAATAATTAAAAAATTGAGATCGGCAAAAATAAATGGGTAAACATTTTAGTATCTAGTGTTAAAAACACTTTCCAAAAAGTTTTACAAAAATCCGTTCAGTGGACCCGGGTTCCGAGGTATAAACCTTACGGCACTCCACTAACAGGAATACATTAATACTTTTTCTATATATTTTACAGATAAATTTAAAAATATTTTTTTTATTAGTCGCGAAGCCTAAGATAAAAACTATTCCTTTGCTACACAGTTCATTTTTCAAATGAATGTAACTGACAATAAATGTCACTGTCAGAAAACTTATCACTTCAAATTAATAATAGTGACATTTTAAAAAGAAAATAGTAAATAAAGCAATAGTTTTCTGCAATGGAACAGTTTGCAGCATTAGTAAATACATAGGTATGTATTTAAATTAATAAAAATTAAATAGCGGGAGGTTTTGTGTTGGCCACATCAGATTTTTTTTTATAAATCTTTGACGATATTTGACACAATATCTAGAAGGTTCATAATAGTACATTACATCCAAGATGGGAGATGTTTCATTACAGCCGAGGGCTTATGTATATTACCGAGAGGCGAAGCCTCGAGGTGAGATAAAGCGCCAGGCTATGATGAAACTCCCACCGATGTTATGTATACTATTTTATTCACAATCATCCTCATTTTAAATCAATAATTTTCAAAATAATACTTTGTTGTATTTAACACAATATCTAGAAGGTTTACAAAAAAAAGTTATTAAGCAATATTATTGCTCTCGACGAGTTCTATAACTGGTTAAATTTAATGTACTTGTTTCTGTTACACCCTGTATGTATGTATATTGTTATTATTACATAAACAAAACTCCGGTTCTTGTCAAAAATATAACAAAAAAAATCTGTTGTGGCCAGCACAAGACCTTTCGTTAATTCCATGTATTTTGTACAAATCCCATACCAAAAGGTCCTTGGAACAGATTCTATGTACTATCATGTAAAATCGAACACGAACACATACTATTTTTTACAAATTCCATACCAAAAGTTCATTTGAAAAGGTTCTATAAATCCAATAAAATTATAACATAAACTACACTAAGTAATGTCCTTCCATCTTCTTTTTGGCCTTTCTCTGCGTGTCACTTGCGAGCAACACTATGACATACCAATTTTAGATCCTATACTTTTTTCCATATTTGGTTTTGCATTTGCAACTGACATCTGTCAATTAAATTTTTTTGAATAATTATGTCAGCTGTTTCCATGATAAATAACAAAGCTGACTAATTTTTGAAAATTAATTTCTTTGTAATGCTTGAACTCTACATCTACTGAATATGAAGGAAAATGAATAATCAAACCATATAGAGAAGAGTATTTTCTTTAATAAATATAATAAGAAAATGTCAAAAAATAATATTTAACTGCATTTTTTTAAGAAAAACTGTTAAAAACTTCAAATAAGGTTACTTCCGGTTGACCAATTATAACCAAAATCTAATCAGCTCTTCATATGGTTGTAAAGAAGAGGAATATGAAAGAATTATAATTTTTAGAATTGTAGTTTTGGAGTTATCGTCGGAGAAAAATTTGTCACACACACACACACACGGACACACAGACACACACACAGACACACACACGGACACACATACACACATACAGACATCATCTTAAAAACAGTAAATTCGTATTGTAGGGACCCTAAAACGTGCTTATACATTAAAAACTCACCAACGAATTTTTTGACCAAAAACAATACCTTCCTTTTGACGGAAGGTAAAAAAATAGGCAATGAACAATGATACATCGATATGTCAACAAGAGATTTAAATGTATTACATGTTTATAATTTTTATTACATTGAAATAATAAATAAATGGAAAACTAATAAACTACTCGTAGTTTATGTATAATTTTTTTTATTTTTATTTGTCGGCTCCTGTGGTTTAATATTAGAGCAACGCCTTTTAATCATGAGTACGCTCGGGGTTCTGGGTTCGAATCCCACTAAGGCATGTTTGTGTATGTGAATCCACTCTGTAATTAGGAATTAATCTTGTTGAGGATTTTTTAAAATAAGAAATGTGTTAAAAGGTAACAGGAAAACAGCAAAACTCTATTAGCTGAATAAATATTTACTTGTATTTTACATTTTTAAACACAAAAAGTAGTTTTAATTAAATATTCTTTTTTATTATTACACGCTCTGATGCAATTGTATATCTTCATGGAAAAACGGTGATATATATTTTTTAATCTTTGTACCTTTTGTAATTTGTTCACTTTTTTAAAATACTGATGAAAATGATATTATGAAGGATATAGGAACATGCCCATCCCTTGACGTAGATTTGAATCCGGGTCCTTTTAGTCATGAAGCGACAACAATACCGCTTCTGCTCCAAGATCGGTTATCTGGGGTTCTATCCCAAATTTGATCTCAGATAGGAGCAGAACATTTGTGTAATTTTTTTAATCATACAGAGCTTTTAATAATATTAATAATAAATTGCTTATTTAAAGAAGCAAAGTTCAGCTAAATAAAAAAAAAATCGACATCTTACAAAATATGAAGAATAGAAGATATAATATGGAATTTAAATCTAACAGACACAGAGAGTTTAATGTTCCGTAATGTATATGTAGTTACATATTGTGAATTATTTTTAAAGAAAATTTGTTACTGCTACGTATAAACTAATACTTCCAATTATCCAATAAATATATAGGATTTTAATACACTAAGTCGTTACACCCGAAACTGGTAGTTAAAACTCATTAAAACAAACAATGTTCTTAGTTCCAAATATTTATTTTTGATTTGGTGCCCCGGTTCGTAGTTATTAGAGTTCTTTGTTTTTCGAAAAATCGTCATAACTCCCTTATTTTAAAGACTATTGAAATTTTTTTTTTTCAAAATTACCTTTCGGCTTGTAACGACTTAGTATTAACACCGTATTATATATATATATATATATATATATATATATATATATATATATATATATATATACAGTGTGTTAATTAAAAAA
Source organism: Ophonus ardosiacus (assembly GCA_943142095.1). Taxonomy (NCBI): domain Eukaryota; kingdom Metazoa; phylum Arthropoda; class Insecta; order Coleoptera; family Carabidae; genus Ophonus; species Ophonus ardosiacus. The sequence continues at coordinate 4,858,477 of OW964838.1, read as the reverse complement.
CTGGCCATAGGCGTTTAACATGGGAAAAGTTTTTCTTTGCGCAAAAGTCCCCAATTAATTTTAGACAAAATGTTCCAAAAAAGTGTTACAAATAATTATATTCTACGCCTAAATCAATAAACAGTTTTAATTTTGCACGTTTGATAACTTGTAAAATCTAATTTGAAATTGTATAAAAATATTGCACATTTCTAGCGATACCCATGAAATTAAAACAAAGTTACAAAGAAATGCGTATCGTTTGAACTGTCAGAAATTCAGTTTTCAATTAAAAGTTGCAGATAATTCAATTCTGCACCTAAATCACTACACAGGTATTAATTTCAAAATCTAACACTTATATAACTTTTATTATTATTATTTCACATTCTATCTATAAAATTAAATTTCTGACAGTTCAAACGAAATGAATTTCTTTCTAATTTTGTTTCAATTTCATGGGTATCGCTACAAGTGAGCAATATTTATACAATTTCAAATTGGATTTTACAAGTTACTAAACGTGAAAAATTAAATCTGTTTAGTAATTTAGGTGTAGAATATTAATATCTACAACATTTATTTGAAACATTTTTGTCTAAAATTAATTGGGGATTTTTGCGCAAAGAAAAGCTGCTTTCCCATTTTAAACGCCTATTGCCAGGTTTTTAATTAACACACTGTATATATATATATATATATATATATATATATATATATATATATATATATATATATATATACGTTATTATTTATAATGTTATTCATTTACGTACAGTATAAAATTCTGCATCTGAATCAATAAACAAAATTAATGTAACGGCAAAAATTATGTACGAAAATGCTTTAAAGCTCGGCTCCGATGGCTCAATGGTTAGTGCAACGGCTCTTAGTCCTCGGGGTTCTGGGTTCGAATCCCACAAAGTCAGTGGTGATTGTGCATGTGAACCTACTTAGTAATTGGTATTTGATCCTGTTGAGAGTTTTTTTTTTTTAAGTTTTTTACTTAAAATAATTAGGAAAGCAGGAAATTCAAAAAGTATGAACTTACATGTTAAACTCCTATATTCGGCTGTGCCACTCGCCACCCTGTATATGTTCCGCGTACTTTGTATTTCCACAAATTTACACAATGTATAAATTAAATACACCTAAACAGTATCAGATAGTTTGTATCTGTGCATCACAATATCATAAAATATTTATGGTAAGAATAAAATTGCTGTATTTTTATCTTTTTTACCGTCACAATCTTCCCATAAAGCATCTTGCGAGCTTCTTCTGCTTCTAGGTCACTTGCTAGCGCGAATTGTTTGTTTACGTTGACTACTTAATGGTTTGGAATGGAAAACTATTTTGGAAGCACTTGATTCGTTTTTATCACTTCGCTTATTGAATTTCTTCACCATAGTAACGCACTGCTTCTGTTTATGAGAGGGATTCAAAATAAAATCACTTCGAGGAATATGTATTTGTCAGAAGAGATATCTGTTCCCGTACGAAAAAATTGGAACATGATAAAATAAGATTTAGGAGGATTTTAGCAAAATTTATTCCATTTTTCATAAAGCACAAGGAAGAGGAAATTTTATTAGAAAATGTTCCCCAGGTTGAACTTTTCTGTGAAAAATTGGACTAAATATATTACAAAATATAAGATTTCGTCGGAAGCAAAAGGTGTCAGAATAGATTACACTATTTTATAACAAAAATTGACTCTTTTTCTTTACCAGACTTTACTGAGACTTGAATCCAGAACTTTTCTATGTTTTGGCTTGAAATATCCACCTCCTAATAACTTTATTTAGCGAATAATTTCTAAATAAAATCACTTAATTGATCATAACTTCTTCTTTCTTACCTTCCAACACCTTTAGGTAAGATAGTAATGGTCAAAAATTAATGGCTCGTACCACGATCACGATTCTAACATCAATGTTAGCTAGAATGGATCTAACATGCCACTAAACTTATTAAACCGAAAATGTAAATAAATAAAATAAATACACTCGAATTTTATATGGCACAAAAGTGACCCCTGGTAAGCGCCCACACGGTAAAATATATCATCATAATTACCGATGTCTACATGTGTTGTAGATACTGGCACACCGAGAAATGGGTAATATGCCGTGATGATATATTTATTTATTTATAAAATAAATATATCATCACGGCATATTACCTATTTCTAGGTGTGCCAATCTGCTTTGTCGCAGATATCGGTAATGATGATGACATATTTGTACCGTGCGGGCGTTTACCAGGCGTCACCTCACGGGCACTCATTGCTGGCGTGGAGAGTGCATCACAAGAGTCACATTTGTACCATATAAAATTCGAAATATTTGGCGCCGGTCGGGATCGAACCCGGTTCCCCCAGGTTCGCGACCAGACTCTCAGGCACGCGGCCACGAGACACCACAAATGACACAAAAGTGACCCCTGTGGTGCACTCTCCACGCCAGAAATGAGCGCACGTGAGGTGACGCCTGGTAAACACCCGCACGGTACAAATATATCATCATCATTACCTATATCTGCGACAAAGAAGATTGGAACACCTAGGAAAAATTACAAATATAATGACATTTTACGTGTCATAATTAATTCATTAGGTATTTCAAAACAGTTGCTCATCGCGGGCAAACTTTTGTTTATCTTATTAATTACAATCTTTTGTCCATTTGTACAGTAAAGATTGTATCAAAAGCATGTGTTTTTCTCCGAGGTTACGAGAAAAACTTATCTCGAACTTGTAATAAAATCCAGCTCATTTATTTTTTGCGAGAATGACGTAGCAAAAACATTTGAATTAAGATTATCAAATGGCTTGTCGCAGAGTAACTCATTCTAACGAAATTAGAAAACGGCGAGGAATTAATCAGCAAAGGAATAAATTTTGTTATTAGATTAACGGTCGATGTTGAACTGGTTGTCACAAGGAAAGTACAGTAAAATTTTTGAAAGAAGTCCGACCAAGGCCATCTACGAATTGCATCTATGAATTAAGATTTTATGCTGTCAAATTTAGTAATGTCGTTTATATAGTTTTTATGAGGTTCACAAGATATTATGTACCCTCATAAAAACTAAGTAAAAGGCACTACTAAATTTGACAGCACAAAATCTTAATTCATAGATACGAGTACAATTCGTAGATGGCCTTGATCGGACTTCTTTCAAAAATTTTACTGTATGTTTTAAATTCTGGTTTTTTGTAAGTTATTGTCATAACAAATTATTTCCAAACGATTCCATTTTTATCTCTCGCTAAGAGAGGTATGGAATCATGCTAAATATCGCATATCCAGATTTTAGTGGATAAGCACGTTTTAAGGTCCCTATAATCCGATTTTAACATATTTACGATGATGTCCATGTGTGTGTATGTATGTGAGGATGTTGGAACCACGGTTTTTCAAATACTATAAGACTTAAAAAATATTTAACTGCAGTTTCGTCAATCTGACATCAAAGTACTTAAGCAATCCCACGCAAAAATCTGGGAGGGCAACTTCCATAAAAATGCTCTCCCAAACATAACCTAAATCCTAAACGCACACTTGGATTAGGTAGACAGTGATTAGTTATCTCAACACATAACCTACTCATGAATCCGGGCTGTCTTTTTACAACTGGCCACCTAGCACTCAAAACGACATATCAGAAATGAATTTTGAAAATGAAGAATAAAAGTCAACAGGAACATATTGTTGGTTTGGTACAAAAGTATCCTAAGTTCATATTTTACTGAAAATAAGATATTTACGACAAATTACAATTTAGCTCATGTATTTAACCGTAAAACGATCCCAGGTCCACATTTTAAATTTGGCGCCTGTAAAATTACGGATATCAAAGTATCCTAATATCAGCACAACACATTGATATTTCGGACAAAATTTAGTTAGCTGTATTTTTTTTTGTTATTTCAACAATATGTTTTTGCCGTCTATACGAAGAACTTTGTATTTTAAGTTTCCAAAACTAAACTATTTTTGTTGTGTATAAAAAGTATTTTTTGCTGTAAAATATTAGTCATGGTAGCAATTATTGTTAGTAGTACTAAGCAGTCATTTTGTTACTTTGTTCAGATTACGAAATCATTTTGCAACAATTAAAAATATTTAATCTGTTACTGGGACAAATTTTATTTTTTTTTGTATCCTGTGTAAAATTCACTGTTCGTGTTATACTATATTACGTCGTGTCGCATTTGCTTGCGCTGTTAAGTTTAGCCTGTCGAAAATTGTGTTTTAAAAGTGCTTGTTTCTTGTGCCCGTCAATAAAGATGGATGATTTTGTAAAAGATATTTTAAAACAATTGCAATTAGAGTGTCTTATTAAGAAATTTGAAGGTATGTACCGATTATTGATAAATCTATTATAATTTAAGTGACTATTGTTTCATATGTTATTTTTTTATATAATATTTGTTACATGTATATAGATTATAATTATAAATAAATAAAATTATTATAATTCGCATGTATTTAATTTTTACCTTACTACCTCATTAATGCGTTTGTATATCTATCAAAATTTATTAGTTTCCAAAACAAATTCATAGTTATTAATGGTAACTTATTTTATTTGTTCGCATAACAAATTTATATTTCTTAATAGTAACTTCATTTATTTGTTCGTATAACAAATTTATACTTCTTAATGGTAACTTATTTTATTTGTTTGCATAACAAATATCTTTTGTTATATATAACAAAACTGTATTTGTTGCCACAACAATTTTTTACCAGCAAATTTACCTAGGTAACTGTAACAAATATATTTTGGTAATCACAACAAAGTTTTTATTTACCGTGCATCTTTTATTACAATAGTAAAGTAGCCTAAGTCCATATGGACGAAGGATACTTTTGTACCAAACCGACAATATTGAAAACGGAATTTTCAAAGTTACTTTGCAATTTTATTAAATTTTCTTTTATTCTTTCGTTCTCACATCCCGTATTGCCGTTTTATAATATACTAAAACTCAACATTAAAGCAGTTGTTTACAACATGTCTCCATGCACGTTAAGTCTCCAAACAGTACAAAGTCGTTACCTAGGCAACGCAGAAAATCTCTAAGGGCTTTGAGAGTTGTATAAAGTATTTTATTTACTTTCAAAGTGCATTCTCTCTTACACGTGAATTTTACAAGTTGAGACGAGTGTCTCTGACGGATCTAGTTATTGTTGCATTGGTACCAACTTTACGGATAGAGTAGGATTGTACAGATTTTTACAAGTGATGAGGGGTTTTAGTGTTCTATTTTTACTAAACTTTTCCTGGATGGAGTTTAAGTGCAGTGATTTCTCAATTGTTCTTTTGTAATAAAGTTGAGAAATGAAAGTTTGACGGAACTCAACAGTGTACTTCAGCTTTTAAATTAAAGAAGAATTATTGTTTTAAATTTTATTACGTTTTCAAGTAGTTTCGTTATGCATGGTTGATGAATTATTGCGCACTTTATTATTTTATACATTTTAACCCTTTTAGGTTTTCGCAGAGTTTATCGCTAGAGGATAATATTAGCTAAAAGACATATATTAGTATATTAAAGAACGAATGTCCTAATTGCCATTTTATTTTGTGAGAAGGAAGTTAGGATTACGACACGCAGCGGAGTTATCCAACCCGTAGAACAAAATAATCGACATTTATGATATGAGTTCTTTATACTATTTTACACTGAAAAATAGTAATGTCAAAAATGCCCAGAAAACGCCTTCTGATTTGGAGACATGAAGAGATGTTTTTACACTATAGACCATTCCAGAATGACGTCACCTGCTCCTCACAGGAGTGATTTTAACCTCACTTTTGAATATTTTTAAAAATGATTTAATTATATATCTTATGATATGTATTCATTCATTAAACCATAAATTTTTCCATGGCTCCATCATTGAGTAAATTATGTATAAAATTTATTTCTGACAGGTGTCCCTCACGAAACTCATTTGTTCTGGACTGATCTACAGAGAGTTTATTTTAAAATGCAACATTATAGTTCATCACTTCCATGGTTACTCACTATTGCCAAAAATGACAGCAATGTAATATTTGTCCATTTTAAAATGCAACATTATAAATAGTATTGCAGCATAGGAGATACCTCCAAAACACATCACAAATGGTGTCAATTCTTATTACGACCGACTAGAATATTGCCTCAGAGTGATAGGGGGTGTTTTTTAACATATAACAATTCATAATTTTCATGTAGAAAATTTTGAATTTTTGTAAGCTAAAGTTTGTTAAGATGTACAACATTCATGTTTTTATTATTTGTTAATCGTATGTAGGCTAATTTATTGGAAATTGGTTTTGATAATACAAAACTACAAATTTTGTATGTTGCATTTTAAAATGGACAAAAATTACATTGTTGTCATTTTTTGACAATAGTGAGTAACCATGGAAGTGATTCGCCATATGTTGCATGTTAAAATAAATTCCCTGTATATGCGAAAGTTGTTTTACTAAAGGCATCTATGATTTATATATGTAATGTCCCGGCATCTAGCCGCTATATCTTTATTGTTACTCTTTAATATAAATACTTGGCGCTGGTCGTCAAAAAAATGTTTTGTAAATATTATATTAATGATTTTTGTTATGTCAATATAGTAATAAATTTCTTCCGTCTTTTTCATATTTTATAGTTCTACAATTTAAGTTTAATATATTTTTACATATATATTCTAAAGCTGTAGCTAATGTAATGTACAAATTATTATATTCCCTTGCTGCCTGTAGGCTTAGTATAATGTACTGCCGTTGTTACCTTAGCAACCAAACCTTAATCAGTAAATAAAATCTACTGCTCTGTTGTTCTAATCATCGAACCTATCACATTACGTTGACGTGTAACATGATAATCATCTACAGAGAATTTATTTTGATTGGAAATGGACAAATATTACATTGCTGTCATTTTTTGACAATAGCGAGTAACCATGGAAGTGAATGACCATATGTTGCATGTTAAAATAAATTCCCTGTATACTTTATTTCACGTAAGAAAATAAAAGATTACACTTGAGTGCCGACCGTTTATACATGAAATAAATAATAAATTTAAATTAGTGAAATCAAACTCTGTCAATAATAAAAATATTTTTATCCTTAAAATTTACGAGTCCTGAATCTTATAAAGTGCAAAAAACTTTGTTAAATATCACTTAATTCCAACTATTTTTTTTATTTGATAATTGACAGCTGACAAGTGATATTTTTTTCGCTTTTGTGAACTAGGTTAGCATTCTGACCAATCAGTGGGCAGAATTTATATCCCTATCTAAACCAACGCCATTTTCTTACGTGAATTGTATAATACATTGTGTTAAGAAATTATTTCAGAGTAGGCTATGAAGACAGAAACGTATGTCTGATACTGGTTCACTTTAAATGCCAAGTTGTCAAAATTAATAATGAAATGTAAATTTTCTGAAATTCATTGTAACAAGCAGCAACAGAATATTGCCTTCGCCGTTTACTAATTTATTTCTATTTTTAAAATAAGATTTCAGAAGAAAAACTTTGATTTGTTTGGATAACATTTTTGACAATATCTCGTTTTTTAATTATATGCCGAGAGTATTTTTTAACGTGAAACATTGGGTTTGTCATATCATGTTTACGACTTGACATTTGATTGACAGCAATGTATTTGCCCGTTCCATTTAAAATGAAACATAGGGAACGAATTTGACATTTGATAAGACGTCAATAGAGGTTAATTTTGTTTAAATAATTATACCTGCATTCTAAATTAAAATTAGTTGTAGAAAAAATATAGTGTGCACTTTGTGCCCAAGTGGTTTTCTGACTCGGCTAAATTTCTTACAATATTTAAATATAATACTTCTGTCAAATTTATTCCCCATGTGTCATTTTAAATGAGACAGACAAATACATTCTGGCAATCAAATGTCAAATCATAACATATAGGAAAATTCAACGGTTATCTATCATATTGACAAGATGTAATTAGAGGTTTTCCAAAAATTAAATTTAGATGTAAAAAAAATATTGTGTGCACCTTGTGCCCTAAATATGTTTAGTGCTCTCGAGTGTTTTCTGACTCCGCTAAATTTCTTAGGCTGTGTCCGATGTCGCATTTTGGCATTAAGTATTTAGGATTTAGGTCTTCTTCACATAAATACAACTCCGAATGGCACACTAGTGATATCCATTGGTTTGCATGGCAACACTTTAGAACTACAAAAATGAATTATACAATTCGATTCAATTTGATGCTTGAGAGTAAATGTTAATATTATATTTCATAAAATAGAAGCTAAGAAGCTATTCTTTGACGGTAAATTTGACATTTTGTACAAATTATAGCAACGAACATGATTTGTTTAATAAGTGCGCGTCAACTTCAAGGCATAGTGTGCTCCTGCAAAACCCTAAAAACTAATTCCAAAAATCCTAAATAATCACTAGATTTAGGGCATATAAATTTAGGATTTAGATATTAGGGTGATAAAAGTACAACATCGGACACAGCCTTACAATATTTAAATATAATACTTCTGTCAGATTCGTTCCTTATGTTTCATTTTAAATAGAACGGGCAAATACACTGCTGTCAATCAAATATCAAGTCGTAACTATGGATATGACAAACCCAATGTTTCACGTTAAAAAATACTCACGGTATATCTGGCACCATATTTTACAAGAGAATATATTCTATATTCATTGTATTGTAAATGAGTATTTATAAAAATTTGCTACAAATAAACTATAATTTATAATTATTGCGTGAAGCGCAGAGATTTTAAAACTACATGTATATCTTGCAATTGTTCTGTCAAAAATGTAAGAAATCAATTCCAAATAGGAACACTCAAACATGAAAACCAATTTACGAATTATTCTATCCACAATTTTTCTTACCTGTGTGATTTGTCTCAATTATATATGCCATCTAATAAACACAATCTGTATCGCATTATGCGGTTTATCGGACGAATGACCATTAAAGCTGGCAATGTTGCTAATTAGGTGATTATGATTAAAGCCTATGTAATTATGCCGATATCCACAAAGATTTCCACCTGTGTAACTATGGATTCTCTTTGCAGATATTCCAACATGTTGGCCGAAGTCACGTCATGGTATTCGATACTTCTGTTGTGGTTTTCGTTCATCTTTTTATCATCCTACATAGACATGGGTGAGTAGATTGCATTATATTTTTAAAGAAACTGCAACGTAAACTAACCTAACGCACAAAGTTTATCCGCTTTGGACAGTATGTATTTGTTAGTTTTGTAAACATAGCGTAACAAATATGGGATTTAGATCTATGTTTGTTTTACATTAACACACAGTGCAATTGCCTACAGAGCGTTTTCATTCTTGGGGCCAAACGTATTATTGCCAAAAACTACAGTTCTAAATAAAAAATCTGATGTGGCCAGCACAAGACCTCTCGCCATTTCCATTTTATTTTATATAAGTAATGTATTGCACTTCGCTATCGAACCGTCGTTTTATAACAAAAAAATTACAGAACTTTACCCAAATATTGTATTTTATTGTATTTAACATGTCTTCTGCTCACATACAATTCTAATTATATCTATTTTCCATTGTATGAGGAAGATCCTATGTCAGAGATTCTTCCAATTCATTAACAAGATTGGTGGTATTTCTAATGGATATATGCAGGTTACCTATAATTTTAAATATTTTATTAATAAAACCATAAGAAAGATTAAATTTACTTCCCAGAAAAAGCTTTCAGAATGCAACTAAACTTTTGATTTTTGACACTTATATCTGTCATTTAGAAATTATGTTATAAACATTTAAATTTGTCAACTGGTTTCCTTAGTGTAGTTTCGCCTACTCGACGTATTATATCCCGATATTCTATATATTAAAGCGTCTATCTGTGTTTAATAACTTTACAAATGAAGAAAAGTTAGATATGATCGTGCTATATGGAAGGTTATATCTAGACACCAGTTACGTAGAACGGTCGGTTCTCTTTCCAAAAGAATTGAAATGTGCGAAAGAAATATTGGCTTTCAATTTGAATATTTTCTTTGTTTTGTTATTACTAATAAATTAATAAAATAATAATTTTAAAAAAGACAACTGTTTCCATAGTTTACTTGACCTAAACTAATAAAAGATAATTTTTATCTTTAAACAAATAACTCGTTTATTTGAAAAAAAATGCACATAAACAACATTAGCTTATTGGAAAGAGAAAAAAATACTCTTTCCAATAAGACAATAAAAAATATATAGTTCCATTTAAAAAATATATATTCTGTCTCAAATTTTGGGAACCGCTGACACAATTTTTATTTTGTCTACATGACCAATTTTCTAATATAAAATGGCACAATTTTGCTAATTTAGCCAACCTAGTATCTCTTCAAATAAAAAAGTTACCAATAGTGAGCAAGCTTATTGAGACACCCTGTATATGTAGGATATATGTAGGTATAATAAGATTAGTATAAAGTTTTTAACCATAATAGAAATAATAATAATTTTTCAGTTTGAACGGTTTACTAATTTCACGTAATTTGGTCATGTTCCAACATCATGGAATTAGATAATTTTTGAATGAGGCACGTATTAAAAATTGTTAATTTCTTCGTCGTTGCGACGTTTAACATCATTTTAATTTTTGTTTACTTTTGTTCCTTTTGTGTACTTTTATTCTGTTCTCATAAGATTATAATAATCCAAGTCATGTTCTTTTGCTATTTAATCATTTCTGTCAACTGGTTTACTACGGTTTTATATGTGACTAAGTTCATTTTTTTGTGAAAACTATCTTTTACATTAATTCCATTAAAAATCTTTTACTCATATATGCCCCATAAGTGTGACTAAGTTTATTTTTAGTGAAAACCATTTTTATTGCATTTTTACTCTAATTTTAAAGTAATTAAAAATAAATATATCACCATCTGGTACAGTCAAATATCTGGGGGTGACTTTTATCATCTCTTTCACGACGATTGCAATTGATGATACATTTAGCCCTTGAAAGTAGTTACCACCAGAGGTCTCAAGAGTACTCAACACTCTCCTACAGAGGGGAGTGCAACCCGTGGGGATTGCGGGAACACTTGATGGAAAGTGACTCGTAGAGAAACTAACTTCAATCTGTCATCCAGGTCTCGAGACCACATCGTCTTTGTAGTAATCTAAATCTACACGACTACACGAAGATACAAGAGTAAAATAAAGACTGTCATTGTTACAACTTATACAATTACAATAATCTAAGTCGAGTTCTTCCACTATTTTATCAATTAATTCCTGGGACCGATACAAACATTAAATAAATAATTATCGAGATGATTATTAACTTTTCATTGTAGTAATTGTCTACCGAAATGAGCTAGGCAGTAGATACATTTCTAGGATATCCTCTCCGTCCTTTTTGTGAGAAACAGCGTGATTATATTTCAGTAGGTACAAAGGTACATAAATTTATAACCTGGTATTAAATTACTTGGTAAAACAAACAAAACTTTGCGCACATAGAAAATCAAGTTTACCATTAGTAATTAAAGTATCGTAATTAAAGTAAACTTGTTTGTTAACTTCTGCGTTGTTCTATTAAGTTAATAAACAAAAAGTGCAAAATAAGGTACTGAAATTTGTCCTGTACAAAAAGTTTATAGTAAACTTCAAACATTCTAACGAAGGTATGAAAATAGAAATAAAATTTTATCAAGTTGCATAAATACTAAAAGTAGAATGTCATCAAAATGTAACTAGTGAGAAATAATATTACATTGTTTTCTTTTCTGCTTTTTCTTAAGACATGTACACAGAATTTATTTTAAAATGCAACATTATAGTTCATCACTGCAGCAATGTAATATTTGTCCATTTTAAAATGCAACATTATAAATAGTATTGCAGCACAGGAGATACCTACAAAACTCATCACAAATGGTGTCAATTCTTATTACGTCCGACTAGAATATTGCCTCAGAATGATTGGGGATATTTTTTAACATTTATTACATAAAAGTTATGAATTTTTGTAAGCTAAAGTTTTTTAAGATGTACAACATTCATGTTTTGATTATTTGTTAATCATATGTAGGCTAATTTATAGGAAATTAGTTTTGAAAATACGAAACCACAAATTTTGTATGTTGCATTTTAAAATGGACAAATATTACATTGCTGTCATGTTTTGACAATAGTGAGTAACCATGGAAGTGATTCGCCATATGTTGCATGTTAAAATAAATTCCCTGTATTTACTATCAAGTTAAAGAAAAAGGAAATATAAAGGCATAAAATATTAAACGAAACAAAAATACAAATAACTCGTATAAAATGTGTGAAATGTTACATATTATCATAGTGCGTTGTAGGTAAAATATTCTCGTAAAACATTTTTTAATCAATGATTATATCCCGACAGACGCCAAATATTTCGAATTTTAAATGGCACAAAAGTGACCCCTGTGGTGCACTCTCCACACCAGCTATGAGTGCCCGTGAGGTGACGCCTGGTAAGCGCCCACACGGTAAAATATATCGTCATCATTATCGATGTCTACATGTGTTGTAGATAATAGCACACCCAGAAATGGGTAATATGCCGTGATGATCCTAAATTTATATGCCCTAAATCTAGTGATTATTTAGGATTACCCTCAGTAATGCAGTGGTTCTAAAACTTTCCCAAACATAATACATTCTTGTGATATAAATAACTAAAACAATTTTTCTTCTCTTTCAGTTCGAACAGATATCCACCTCCGAGGTTTCCACGCCAACCATCGTCGATTACGATACCTGACGAGTCAGGCAGACCTGGTGGCAGAGTCTCCAGTGTTAGATCCGATGGCGGAGAACGGTAACTCCGTGGAAGGCGACGGGCAGGCCTGGGGCCCTTCCGACAACAATACCGTCACCAATGTCACAGTGCAGTTGGGGGTTACTGCTTATCTGCATTGTCGGACACATGCACTTGGAGATGTTGCGGTAAAAATATATTTTTTTTAATAGGGGGAAGTGTAGTGACTGGATATACATAGTGTGGCCAACGTCGTCATATTCTGCCGATGATGGCGCGCGAAATTTGAATTCATATGTGAAAACTAAATAAAAATTCGATAAACAATTATTGAAAGAGCATATAAATTGCAAACGCAATATTATTGATTTAAAAATACACCACTGAATAAAGGTATTAAACAGGCTGCTTCAAAGAAAGTGTAAAAAAAAATTAAGGCCATATAGTACTGACAAAAATGAGTAAAAAAACTTAAACAACATATGTCTTATCTTCATCTGTTTCCGAGATAAATGAAAAATTGAAGAAAAACTGACAATGATAATGATCGAAAAAAAACCTTCCGTTAATTTGATGTATCTTGCACAAATCCCATATCAAAAGTTCATTCTAAAAGATTCTATATATCCAGTAAAATTGTAACACGAACATAATACAATTTTTTACAAATTCTATACAGAAAGTTCCTTGAAAAATATTCTATAAATCCAATAAAATTATCACATGAATATATATTATGTATATTCACACGTAAGTAGTGTACTTACGTAACATTTTCTTTACAATCAAATACTATCACTACCCATTTTTGAATTATTGCCCAAAAAGTTAATATTTCCCACATTTAGATAAAAACTTCAAAATTTTCAAAAATCTAATTTTTATGTATCTAGATACTTATCAATGCGCTGATTCCAAATTTTGAAACCGCAGGTCGATATCTCTTTTCGTTCTCGAGATATTTAAATTCAAAGTTTAGCACAAAACTGCCCATTTTTGGGTAATAACCCAAAAATGGGTCGAGCTATAAATTTGGCGACATCACCATTTGATTCTACGGACAAAAATACATAAGTGCACCAATTTTCAGAATTTTTGAACACCGCATACAATCTCTAAAGCAAAATAACTGAAAATGGCCGAAAATCGCAAAAATCGTAAGGGGTACCCCTTAGGATTTTTTCAGATTTTGGCCATTTTCAAGTTTTTGTTCATAAAAAATGAACCGGTTGGACGAAAATTATGAAAATTGCTACACTTATGTATTTTTGTCCGTAGAATCGAATGGTGTTGACGCCAAATTAATATCTCGACCCATTTTTGGGTTATTACCCAAAAATGGGCAGTCTTGAGCATAGCTTTAAATCTAAATATCTCGAGAACGAAACGAGATATCGACCTGCGGTTTCAAAATTGGAATCAGCGCATTGAGAAGTATCTAGATACATAAAAATTAGATTTTTGGAAATTTTGAAGTTTTTATCTAAATGTGGGGTATATTGGCTTTTGGGGTAATATTATCCGCCACATTCTGCCAAACTAGCGCCGACCAATGAAAATCGAGCTCTTTATTGACCACACTATATACATATATTCAGTCAATAAAGGAGAAATATGCAGTAACAATTATTGTAATTAATTTTTACTGTGATGAGACATTTTCATTATTGTAATCAAAATTTCTTTGTTGTAAAATATTTTAGTATTTAATTAACCATTATTTTTGTTTGAAATAGTATCATAAAAGAACATATATAGAACTATCAAGCCAATTCAAATGACTCATTATCCACGTATCCACTAATGCACCTATATATTTTACGTAGTGATGTTAAGTTGTAAAAGCTTTGAACATTACTATTAACTTTTCCTGAATATGTGAATTTTATATTAAAAGCTATTCTAATATATCTCATTCGCTATTTCATTTTCTATATTACCAAATAGATAAACATAATTTAGTATTTGAAATTGTAAATGCTTAAATTTTATTACTCCATTAAAATTTAATGTATATTTCAAATTCCGAACTGATAGAAAATATACACCGCTACTTTAGTGCTTCATAAAATCTGTAGATATATTTAATCCGTATATACAAGCCATAGTAGATGAAATATTTTCTATTTAATATCGATCTGACAATAATTTAAGATGTTGGCGCAGTCAGTAGGATATGAATCTTACCTATAATATAAACCAGTAAAAATGATTTTGTCTAAAGTTAATTGTAGAGAATGTTATTGTATATTTTACTTCATTTATACATTTCCAAATAACATTTTATATTTTCAATTTATTTTTCATTAAAATGCATGCAAACAGGTTTATATGTTTTTAAAAACATTTTTTATACTTTATTAATATTTCAGCTCAAATAAACTTCAAAATATATCCATTATTCAACGATTTAAACCTTTCACCCCAGTTCAAATGAAATGGCATATTTATTCACAATAAAAAGTATCTCCAACCTTTTATCTATGAAATCATTTGTAAGCTACCCTCTTCTCTATATACGAGGGGGAATCATTCTCATACGGCTCTTAGTATTATTTCTTCCCCTTCGTCACAAATAGTACTTCACAACAATGATGTAGATGTCACTAGCAGAAAATTGCACGATATAGTTCAGCAGGGGGAAAGATACAAAAAAGAGGACGTTTAGAAGTAATTTAGAAAGTGGAATAGACAAGGGATGTTTCCATTTATTTTGTGATAGCAGCATTCGTGTGTCATTGTCATCTATCTGAAAATAAAATTGCTAATTTTTTTTAATCTTTAACTAAAATAAAACAAATTTAATATCTGAAATCATTTTTTTAAAATGACTATGATTACAATAAAAGGATGCTTGATTACAATAAAGAAGATTTGATTACAATAATGATAATAGATTGATAAACTCGTCCAGCAATTAAATAAATGTAAAAAGTATTCGATAAAATTCGATAAAAATTGAAAATTCGCGATAAATACGAAACGTGTTCCCTGGAAACGGCACGAGAAGTAAGGTCGAGTAATATTTCCAATAGACATCTCGTTTAGTGTGTCGAGAATTTTCTATTGTCGAGTTGTATACAAGTAGACTATATCATGAATAAAAAGAAATTAAAAAGTAAACAGTAAATTTCACGCCAAACTGTATGCCACATAACCTATCTTTTCAAATATTACTATGTAATATTATTTTTCCTACGACCACTATTAAAAGTAGTCTTTTTAACGGTTGCTTAGCGAGTTAAAAATAACAGTTTATAATACAGTAAATACTTTTAAATCGTTGTCATTGACAACGGATTAAAAGTAAAAAACAAATTTACTTTTAACACTAGTGTTAAAAAAGAACTAAATCTAGTTACATTTAGTGTTAAAAATATAACTACTTCTAGTTATATTTAGTGATCATAAGTAAATGTAGTTTCATTTTATATTTATTTTTGTACTGAAATTATTTATATAGGTATTTTATTAGAAGTACACATTATTTTGGAACGTTTATTGTTATAGTACAATTATTACAATTATTTATAGTAATTCCTTGCAAGGCGCTTGAAGAATTGGAATTTAAAACAGTATTGTTGGAAGTAGAAGTTAGAATATCATAGCCTGTCATAAATGTCATTCTATAATTTTTAGTTTTTATCAAAACATAACTAGGGTCGTAGGAAAAATAGTGTATGATATTCGTGTTAAAAGTAATTTTATTTCGTTCGTGGGGTTTGTTTTACTCGGCTTCACCTCGTTTCACAAACTTCCCCACTCACTCATAAAATGTCACTTTTAACACTTATTTCATAAATAACTATTATATTATATTGAAATACTCTTATTTCTAAATAAACTTGCAGTAGCAACAACGCAGTTTCTGGACTTGTGATTAAATAACTAATAGATGCTGTGTTTGAAAAAAGATCGTACTCTATACGCTTTGTAGATAGAATTAAAAATGACACTGACAACTTTGAGTACATAGAACAGAATAACCAAACGCACCTATAAGTGAATATACGAAGATAAGTATATTCGAATATACAAAGGTTGGTATATTCGTTCACCCTGGTTACTTGATAATAACCGTTGTAATACTTGGTACCTAAGAAAAATCACGCATTCTTATGGGTTTATAATTTAACGAATGATATAGTCAATAGTTATATCCCAAGTACACGGCAAATACTTGAATATTTTTTCGAGTGCACCTACGTGTTTGGTAGAATATTTCTCGAGAATAATTGGACTTGTGCAAATACCCAAATACGCACAAGTGCAAATATTCAGATATTCGATTGGCAATGGTCGAAATTCAAAAAATACTGCATATATATATATATATATATATATATATATATATATATATATATATATTTGTTTACCTGCATAATTTTCTGAATTCATTAATAATTGAGACCCATATAATGAAAATATAATAAAATATTACCTTCATTATTGTTTATTATCCACTGTATTGTAAACAACATTAATAAGTATGGCTCAAACAATTCAAATACATTATTACAATATAATGAAATGTGTAATGGGCGTATAATAGAATCAATAAATTTCTGAATTTATAGGTAATACTGTTTAATGCTGCATTGATATAATAAACGTAGTCAATATCAATAATAAAAGGCATTTTAAAATGGTTATTATAAAAATGAAACATTTTTGGTTGTCATTTACAATATATGTACGAATGAATGAAATTGTCATACAATTTTTTCATGGTAAAATCATTAATCAATGGACATTAATCTGACAAGCAAAACTCAATTTTTGGTCACAGGCAGACATTACGTCTGATTAATGATTTGACCAAGTTTTAAAAAACTATTTTTTATTATTCAGAAGAATTGTGCCATTGAATTACATATAAAATTATTTCTGTGTATTTATTTTACAACTCGTAAAACAAGTTTGGAAAATTAAAATCTTATTCTTCTCCATAAGGCCTGTTCTACAATAAGTTGCTGTAGGATGTCGTACACTTGCGTCTTGTAATATTTAATTTCAATAAAGCTAAGTTGATTACAATAATGAAAATGACTAATCAAAAAAGCGATTTTTAAAAATCAACAAAGAATGCCTTAATTAGATAAAGAAAAGTTAATTATAATAATGAATATAAAAGTAAGTAAAAATATCTCCGGATTTTATTTGAAAATCAGCAAAAAGTTCTTAATTTCAATAAAGAAAATTTGATTACAATAATGAAAAGTAAAGATAAAAATAATTGTGATTCCTAAATAAGCCATAATATCAAAATATCTAATTAAATCATCTGGTTAATGTACATCAATTATAATTATTGTAAAATGGTGTATACAGGGTGTTCTGAAAATGGGTGAAAAGCTTCAGGTTGAACGATTCTTTGATTAATTCTGAGTCAATAATCCTAATGCAAAAAATATTGTACGGCTCTTCCTAAAGCCACACGAGCTACTTAAAAGAAATGTAAATTTGGCAACACCGAATCAAATTGTTATAGAAGTTATCAGGTAGCTATGCAAATCAGTATGAATTTTATGTCAACATTATTTTGACAGGTACACTCTGTGGAAATTCAAATTGGGAATTGAATTTATTTACTTAAGATACCAGCACCAGCTTTGCTTTATTAATTAAAAAAAATCAATGTAAACGATATTTTATAGTAATGAAATAACAAAAATAATAATACATATTAGCGTATTCGTTAAAGGTACAATCTAATTATCCAATGTTTCATTCACCATACAAAAAGAAATAAATTATAAAATCAAACATCAACTGATAAACGTCAAAATTTGACAAATTATTTATAATTTCTGTTTCAAACAAAAAACTGTTTTATACATGGTTGTCGTACGTATTCAAATTTAAAAAAATCTATTTAAGAAAAGTTAAAATTTTAAATATTTGATATCAAACGTTTAGCTACGTAGATCAAATTTTACACAATTCTTCTAGAATGTAAAGAGCAATGATATTACGTAAAAGATTTTAAAAAAATCGCTTAGTTCTAGTTGCACATTTACAAGTTTGATGGCTTCGTGGGGCTTTACGAAGGGCCGTACAAATTTTTTGCATTAGGATTATCGACTCAGAATTAATCAAAGAATCGTTCTACCTGAAGCTTTTCACCCATTTTCAGAACACCTGTATAAAATTCTTCCTGCAATTGCACTTAAGATCAAAGGGATTTAATTAGTACTGTGATTGCACATACAATATGTGTGTGTGTGTGTGTTTGTGTGTATAGACTACAGTTTATGGATTTTAGAAGCCACAAGTAGTAATTAATACTTAGTTTAATTACCTATCTATACACAATATGAGGTTGAGAATTGAAAGTGATCCTATTAAATTGAGATTCTATCTCAGGCAAAATTATTCGTCTGAATAATTTTACTTAATTACCTCAACAATGGCTGCCGTGCAAAATAAACATTTATTTTGCGGAGGAATATTAAATATCCATTTTAATAAACATTTGTTTTCCGAAAAAAATATAGGAATTAATATTCGCAGTGTTCATATGTCAATACGTCAATTAGTTATTTCATGTTTAAAATTAATCACATCATTTTCGTTACAGTTATTTCACAATTTTTATAATCGTTTTCAATTGTGATTGAGTGTATTCGATGGAGAATAAATTAATATAATTTGCAACAATTTGTCAAAAGAATGATGAACATTTTGAAAACAAATGTCATTGAAATTTCCATTTATTGATTTTTTTAAGACTTTAAAAGTGATATGTATAACTCAGAGACAGATCACTTCTCTGCCAGTTTTTGGGACGGTTTTTCCTCTGGCAAAAGGAGATTTTTTCCTGAGAAGATGCATGTTCGCCGTCCATGTTATTGCCGGGCATGCATATATTGTCTAGAAAATTGTATACATAAAAAAGGTAACATTTATGAACATTTCTTGTTACCTTGGTTACTTGTTTTTGTTATTTCACATATTTATGTCAATGTATCCCCTGAAGAAGGCACCAGTTTATGGTGCCGAAACGTTGGGTTTAAATAATAAATACAGAACTTAAACTAAAAAAAAGGTAGTATTATTCCAATTAAAATATTATTTGTTGCAATCAACATCTTCACAATGCTAGGAAAATATCAGAATTTTTGTAAAGCGGCACTACAATTAGAAATATTTTGCTATGACTTGTTATTCGTAATAAACCTTTCCAGAATGACGTCTCCTGCCCTCCACAGGAGTGATTTTAACCTCACTTTTGAATATTTTAAAAAATTATTTAGTTATATATCTTATGATAAATATCGAGAAATTTTGATTTTGATACAATTCATGCATAAAATTAAACCATAAATTTTTCCATGGCTCTATCATTGAGTAAATTATGAATGAAATTTATTTCTGACAGCTGCCCCTCACGAAATTCTTTTGCTCTGAATTTTCCTTTGGCGCGAGTTCATAGTTTGAATTCCGTAGTTTAGGTTTCATATGAGAGAAAAAAATAGCGTTTATTTCTCCGCCATTTTCATCTGACATACTTCTAGCAAACATCCTCATAGCATCAAATCTACCCCTCCGTCAGATGTCTAGTTGTGAGTAACCTCAAACCTTACTATTCTCTCTTTCTTCCAGCACGTTTCCTGGATCCGTCGCCGTGACTGGCACATCTTGTCGTCCGGCATGTTCACGTACACGAACGACGAGCGCTTCCAGATCATGCACTCGGAGGGCTCAGAAGACTGGGTACTCAAGATCCGCTACGTGCAGAAGAGGGACAACGGCACGTATGAGTGTCAGGTAGGTAGTAGTGGAAGTGAAAAGCAAAAGGGAAAAGTGTGGTTAGGTAAGCGGATTGTAAATGGAAGTGGAGTGGATTTGAGGTTAGGTTGAGTTAGGGAGGGGGGAGGATTGTGGTGGGGGATTATGGGCGGGAAATTAGTTATATTTAAATGTGTTTTTCTTATAGAGTTTTTGATTCACTGCACTAGTGCGCACTCATTACGTACTGAGTGCAAATGTGTTCGAATTCTCTGTTGCATCGCACGCGGGCAAAAGAAAACGTGTTTGATTCAAACTGCACCATCCAATTTAGTGCATTTTTCTGCACTCCAAACGGTAGTGCAAAGGGTGCACTGGTAGAATAAAATAAAAATTTTTGAAGAAAGATGTAGTTTTTAAAAACAGGAATAATATTATTATTATTATTATTGTTATATTTATTCTAGTCTAACTGGCTTAGAATCTACATATATTATATATATATATATATATATATATATATATATATATATTATAATAATAAATTGTGGTACATCATAAATTAACCCCCCGTTTCTCGATGACTTTCTTCATCCAATCTTGTCGCGACCCTATATCTTCTAACAGAACCGTTTCTTTTCTTCCTTCTCTCGTAACTTCCCTGCACGAAATCCTTAAATGCCTGATAGTTTCCTCTTCTCTCTCGCATAGCCTGCAACTCCTCTCATCACTTGATAGCCAGTATTTATTGTTCCTCTCTTCATTACAACATCTGAACCTGGCAATCATATTGATGTTTTTCTTTTCATCCAAGGAATACCTTGGTAATGACGTCGTTTTATTAGTTATTATTATTAATATATTATTATTATTATTTACTAAAATTTAGAGTTTTAATGAAAGTATAGTCAACAGCAAATTAAAATTGTTTAAAACTCCAAATTATAAAAACAAAATATTGGTGGAAAAAAATAAATTTCTGGGACGGTACACTCGCTAAGAGAGGTATTGGAATCATGCTAAAAATCGCATACCCAGATTTTAGTGGATAAGCACATATTAAGGTCCCTAGAATCCGATTATAATATTTTTACCATGTGCCCTATATAGAATTGAAAACAATACAGATTTATTTTCTATTTTTATTGAAATAATACAATAATTCTCAAAAATATTGAAACCATTTTGTTGTATGTTGTTTGCAGTAATTAATTTATTAATATTGTACTTCATTGGGAAAAATTTGTTTTGCAAAATTATTTTGGATTACACATATGCTTATGAAAAGGTGGCAATTTTTAAATTTAGTATCTATGCATCAGAGCTGGGCAGTAACTAGTTACTTTAGTAACTTAGTTACTAACTAGTTACTTTTACGGTAACTTGTAACGTAACTTAGTTACTTTTTAAAATATGGTAACTGTAACTATAACTTAACTTGCTGCGGAAAAGTAGTTGGGAACTTTACGGTTTTTAGTTACTAGTTACTTGAGTAACTTAAGTTACTTAAAATAACTCAGAAATTAGAATTTAACTTAAGTTAGTCAAAGTAACTTAAAAAGTGGAATGCAACTTAGTCATAAATGTAACGTGGGCTATCAAAATTTCTAAAAAAAATATTTTGTTGAGGCTGATTTTGATAAGGTGTTGCTCCTCTCTAGGGCCGGTTGGCGATTTTGCGGGGTCTCGGGAATATATTATTAGCGTAGCGGGTCCCCAAAATATTTATAAAAAGATACTTTTTCATCAAATTTTCTTACATATTTAAATGTACGGGGCCGATGTGAGCACGGGGCCTCAGATTGAAAATCGACATCTGATCCGAGGTTTCCAATAAATTAATCATTATCCACTAATAAGTCTAAGAAATAATGTCTGCATGTATTATACATTATAATGGTCATGTCATGTTAGAAAGAAAGTAGATTCTTTATATCTTGTTATAAGAAATCAAAATTGAAAAATAAATTAAAAATTATTTCATAGCAATCGGGCCCTGCGGGCCCCATGTCAAAGCGGGCCCTAGGCCGTGGCCTCGTGAACCTAGTCGATAATAAGGCCCTATAGGTCGGTTAACAATAACAATGATGGTCTGATTGTGTGTTGCCAGCAATAACGTTAAAATTTAAGTTAACGTAGTTAGTTCAAAAACTCCCTGATATGTATTATGTATACTACAGAATATCCAAGTCAAAAGTCGAAGTCTACACTTCACTCCATTAAAAGTAGTTAGAAAGTAACTCAAGGTAACTAAGTTACTTTTAAAGAGTAACTAGTAAATAACTTAGTTCTTTCACCAAAGTAACTGGAACTTAAGTAACTTAGTTACTTTTTGTTTGAGGTAACTGTAACTAGTTACAATTTAAAAGTAACTTGCCCAGCTCTGCTATGCATACATCTGCGTATTTTACATTTTAGTTTGTTTGATCTTGTAGTGAAATAAAAAAATCTTATTCTTAATTCAGTTTTGCAGAAAATTTCAATATTCTTCATTCTTATTCCAGACGAATTTCTCGAGATTCTTGATTCTTTGAAATATTTCTTTTAGTTTTACGTGAAGTTGTAACTAAAACAATGATTAATTAATTATTAATTAATTAATTATTAATTATATATTAATAATTTTATATTAATAAAATTTCAATTTTATTATCTATATTAATTTGTTATTTGTTTCACTCATTTGTTATTTGTTTATATTTATATTTATTTATATTAATATCATTTATTTTTCTTCCTGAAGATGAGGTAAAACCTCGAAATGTGCATTGTACTATATTTTTAAATAAAATATAATTTTTGAAACAAAGTTTATATATATTTAATAAATAACATAATGTTTCAAATGTATCCAACATATAAAAGTATAATGATCTTGAATACATTTCACGTAAATTTATTTAAAGCTTTTTCAGAATAAAATATTCAATTGTATTAAATTTGAATAGAGCGCGTCGATTTTTGTCGCCTTTTGATACTAAAATAACAAAGGTTAATAAAACAGCTGAAATTTGCTATTGAATTTCGCGACAAAGTGTTTCAATTTATTTCTGAAGAACAATGATAAAATTGCAGTACCTACTTTTAACAGAATTTAAAGCGCTTTGTCGCTACAAAAACTTAGAAACTTTCTTTTCTTTTTCTAGATTTAATTTAATTTCTTTTCATTCTTTTCGAATTCTTTTGAGGATTGAACGACATAGTTATTTCGTTTCCACAATATTACGAATTTAATTTAACTCTTTCAAGTAAATAAAGCGAAAAAGATCAATTTTGTACCGAGTGCAGGTGCGTTTACAATTAAATTCTTAACTGAGGCCACTATTTTGTTATTGTTGATTACAACAAAGGATATTTTGATTAATATCTAAGAATATCGATTACAACAATGAAGCCAACAATAGTTATTTAAACTACAACGGGTGCAGGTGTGTTTACAACTACATGTTTAACAGAGGCTACTACTTTTTTATTGTTGATTACAACATAGGATATTTTGATTGATTAATGAAGAATATTGATTACAACAATGAATCCAACAATAGTTATTTATGTTACAACGGGTGCAGGTGTGTTTACAACTAAATGTTTAACTGAAGCCACTACTTTTTTATTGTTGATTACAACATAGGATATTTTGATTGATTGATGAAGAATATTGATTACAACAATGAATTCAACAATAGTTATTTAGGCTACAACGGGTGAAGGTGCGTTATAAATGTTTAACTAAGGCCCCTACTTTTTTATTGTTGATTACAACAAAGGATATTTTGATTGATTGATGAAGACTATTGATTACAACAATGAATCCAACAATAGTTATTAATGCAATATGAGTAAAAAGCATAGTCTTATTTTATGAATAAAAAATTTGTATTCAACTAGAGTAAAAAGTGTCTTTTTGTAGGTAACAAACTTTAAAATGTCAAAAAATGATATTTATTGTCTTTTATAAAATTATTATTTTATTAATTTATTTTACAGTAATAACAAAACAAAGAAAATATTCAAATTCAAAGCCATTATTTCTTTCGCACATTTAAACTCTTTTGGAAAGATCCGACCGTTCTACGTAACTGGTGTCTAGATATAACTTTCCATATAGCACGATCATATCTAACTTTTCTTCATTTGTAAAGTTATTAAACATTATTAAACACAGAGATCTTTACGGGAGAAATTATTAAACGTCAAACAAACAAAGAATCAATTGTTTCCATGGCTTACTTGACTAAAAAACTAATAAAATAGTTTACAAAATTTAAATTTTTAACCGTAAATAACTCGTTTATTTGAAAAAATTGTACATAAATAACATTACCGTATTGGAAATAAGATAATAAAAAATATATTGTTCCATTTAAAATATATATATATATATATATATATATATATATATATATATATATATATATATATATATATATATATATATTGTCCCAAATTTTGAGAACCGCAGACACAAATTTTATGTCTACATGACCAATTTTCTAAATAAAATGGCACAATTTTGCTCATTTAACTAACCTCGTACCTCTTCAAATAAATAGTTACCAATAGTGAGCAAGCTTATTGAGACACCTGTATATATAATACAATCACATTTTGTGAGTATTAAAATTGTATTTCAATATTTGACAACCACCCTACACACATGTTAGTGAAGAGTACCACAGGGGTATATGTTTAATTGAACAAGGGAGACAATTTGAAACGCAATTTGCATTTTATTGCTTTGAATTTCACTACTAACTGTAAATTCTATTCTGGATAATTGGGAAAAAAATTAACGATACACACACATAATACTATTTTACAATTTAAACAACTTGATTTTCATTTTATGGAAGAGGGATTTTTAATTTTCGCTGTGATTCTAATTAAAATGTTTACTAAAACTCGAATATAAATTAAATTGTGGCTGTATACATTGCTTACCTAAATTGATAATTATTTGATGTAGGATCATGTTTTTATTAAAAGTTTTTGCTTGTTAATAATTTTATTTAATTAAATAAGCTCATAAATAGATTTTGTACTCGTCCTTTAATTAATTTTCTGAATAAAACATTTTTTACTTTATATTTTATCATTATTATCATCAATAAATTTCATAAACGAAAAAAAATAATCTCAACGTAATTGAAGACACCGGTGCAAAAAGTTGGCAGCTCCATTTTTATAAGAATTTCAATTTTATAGCCAGATATATTAAGAAAATGCTTCATCGATTAATAATAAAATAAGAAATTTCAGATGAATTGTTGGGTAATAACACAAGATATAATTGATGAATTACAATATACGTTGATTTGAGGGTGAGGTTGATTTATTATTGATTATACATCAACGGGATAATGGTAATTCGACCGCTGAGTTAAAAATCTGTTGTGGCCAGCACAAGACCTCTAGCCATTTCTATTTTATGATGTTATATAATTATTGTATTGCACTTTGCTATCGAACCGTCGTTTTATAACAAAAAAATTATAGAACTTTACCCAAATACTGTTTTTTATTGTATTTAACATGTCTTCTGCACACATGCAATTCTAATTTTATCTATTTTTCATTGTATGAGGAAGTTCCTAAATAACAGAGATTCTTGCAATTCATTAACTAGATTGGCGGTATTTCTGATGGACATATGTATTTTACCTATAATTTTAAATAAGAACAGCCCGATTCACAAAAAAGTTTAAGCTAATACTCATTTCTGGATTAGTGAATTCTATTCTATTCTATCCTATTCCATTCCGGTATTTAAAATTTAATTAGATTAGACTATATTTTAAGATATAAACTGTCAAAATTAGAGTAGAATTCGCTAATCCAAAAATGAGGATTAGCTTAAACTTTTTTGTGAATCGTGCTGTTAATTAATAAAACAATAAGAAAGATTAAATGTACTTCCCAGAAAAAGCTTTCAGAATGTCACTAAAACTGTTGATTTTTGACACTGACATCTATCATTTACAAACTATATTATAAACATTACTATCTTATAAACATTTGAATTTGTTACTGGTTTCCTTAGTGCCTTAGCCTCTGCGATGTACCACATTAAATTATTCTATATATTACAGTGCCTTTATCTCTAAATCTATAAAAGATATAATAAAAATTTTATGTGTATTAGATGGAGAATTTTATGTTCTTTAATATTTGTAATAACAAAAATTTTCATAAAATTATATTTAAAAGATTTTTTAAAGAATCTAATCAGCTCTTCCCAGGAATGTCATTTTGAGGAAACTGCAGTTAAATATTTTTAAAGTAATATAGAACTGTGGTTCCAACATCTACACATCCACACACACACACATCTACACACACATCCACACCCACACACATCTACACACACATCCACACCCACACACACACACACACACATACACACACACACACGGATATCATCGTAAAAATGTTATAACCGGAATATAGGGACCTTAAAACCGTGGTTCCAACATCCACACACACATAGTCACACACACACGGACAAATACACACTTACACACACGAACATCATCGTAAAAATATTATAATCGGTTTATAGGGACCTTAAAACGTGCTTATCCACTAAAATCAATTTCCAAATTTGATTTGACTTACCTTCATTAGAGTTCTTCTTTTAGCGAAAATTTATTTGTAATAATAGACGTTGTTTACGACTGATAATATTTATTTGCTCATGTTTGCTTCGTAATAATTAATAGGTAGGTGACGATATTTGACATTTCAGCAATGTTCGCCTCGCGTATTTGACAGGTATTTCGTTCGGTGACTATGTCGGTAACGGCGGATTTTTACAATGATAGATGTCGCTGCCGTGATTTTGGTTTATATAAATTAATTTTAAATATAGGAAATGTTAAAGTAAAAAAATAACTTATGGGGGCAGGAGGGCAAAAACTTATTTCCTACACCTATGCGATTTCTTAGCTAAATTTTATTAAAACATTTTTGCTTTCATTCCTGTATAATTCAATTTACTTTTCTCTGATAATATCTCCCAAATACACATTTTCACGTCTTCCACATCTCTTTTTATATTTCAATACTCTATTATAATTTTATTGCTCTATTGGGAACGTGCAACCTCAGAAAAATAATCTCTTTAGTATTTTTATATCCTATCATTCTAACCCTCTAATCTTTTTCTTCCAGGTGTCTACAGGCACGGGTCTCATCTCCCATTTCGTCAACTTGCAAATCGTCGTCCCGGAGGCGTTCATCCAGGGCACAGCAGAACGCCACGTGGACGTGGGGAGCATCATCAGCCTTGTATGCGTTATACAAAAGGTAATCACAAGCATTGTCACACAGTGGAGTCTGCAGAGTTAATTAAAAAAGTTCTATGCATGGCAGATTAGAGAATTTTCTGGTTTTGTTTGTTCTGGAGTGGATAAACAGTGACAATTGTGTGAAGTTTAATTTGAATGAAGGGTGTTACAGTCGATGTGTTGTTAAATAATAAAAGTTTGCTACTTTTGTTTTTAGCTGTCAGTGCTGTACGGCGATTCTTCAATAGATGTCTCTGCATGTGGTTAGTTATCTCTTAAGCCATCTATCTTATATGAGATGTATATCTCTTGCCGTGCCTAGCTAGTGAATTGTCTCTGCAAAGAGACAGTAGTTAAAATCTTTTCAAAGGAACTTTTGATATGGAATTTGTAAAAAATAGTATGTGTTTGTGTTATAATATTATTAAAAATTCACACAGTTCAAATAATCTAAAAGTGCGTACACTTACGTAACATTCTCTTTACAATCAAATAATATTGCCACCTAGTTTATAACTCTACCACTTTTTGAATGATTGCCCCAAAAGTCAATATACCCCACATTTAGATAAAAACTTAAAAATTTTCAAAAATCTAATTTTTGTGTATCTAGATACTTTTTAATGCGCTGATTCCAAATTTTGAAACCGCAGGTCGATATCTCGTTTCGTTCTCGAGATATTTAGATTTAAAGTTTTGTTCAAAACTGCCCATTTTTGGGCATTAACCCATAAATGGGTCGAGATATGAATTTGGCAACATCACCATTCGATTCTACGGACAAAAATACATAAGTATAGCAATTTTCATAATTTTTGTCCAACCGGTTCATTTTTTATGAACAAAAACTTGAAAATGG
Source organism: Ophonus ardosiacus (assembly GCA_943142095.1). Lineage (NCBI taxonomy): Eukaryota > Metazoa > Arthropoda > Insecta > Coleoptera > Carabidae > Ophonus > Ophonus ardosiacus. Next base: position 4,829,805 of record OW964838.1, on the reverse strand, counting down.
CCAAAATCTGAAAAAATCCTAAGGGGTACCCCTTACGATTTTTGCGATTTTTGGCCATTTTCAGTTATTTTGCTTTAGAGATTGTATGCGGTGTTCAAAAATTCTGAAAATTGGTGTGTACTTATGTAATTTTGCCCGTAGAATTGAATGGTGATGTCGCCAAATTCATATCTAGACCCATTTTTGGGTTATTACCCAAAAATGGGCAGTTTTTAGCAAAACTTTGAATCTAAATATCTCGAGAACGAAAAGAGATATCGACCTGCGGTTTCAAAATTTAGAATCAGCGTATTAAGATGTATCTAGGTGCATTAAAATTAGATTTTTGAAAATTTTGAAGTTTTTATCTAAATGTGGGGTATATTGACTTTTGAGGCAATAATTCAAAACTTGGTAGTAATATTATTTGATTGTAAAGATAATGTTGCGTAAGTGTATGCATTTTTAGAGTATTTATATATGAGTATATATAATGATAATTTTATTGGATTTATAGAATATTTTCCAAGGAACTTTCTGTATGAAATTTGTAAAAAATTGTATTATGTTCGTGTTACAATTTTACTGGATATATAGAATCGTTTCTAATGAACTTTTGGTATGGGATTTGTACAAAATACGTCAAATTAACGGCCACAACACATTTTTTGAAATGCTATTAATTTGACTGGACTTCGATTTATAAAGAATTAAAAATTGTTTTTCTAAATCACTAAATTAATACACTTGTACTTAACACATACGATAAATAAATAAAAATAAGACTATGTTGTAATAATGAATATTACTGCATAGTGACGTAGATGCATTTTTCAAAATTAAACTTACAGATAATTTTTCTGGGACACCGTCGTTGTCGTTTGTTTTAATTAAAAAACTTCACGCATATCGGATTACCCGTGACGATTTTTTGTTTTGTTTTATATAAACAAAAGTATCAAGTTTAATTTGAATTGTTTGAAAGTCTCATTAATTAAATAAACATATATCCAGGGTATCCAGAGAATTAACCTGGAAGATAAATAATGATGCGGCTTGTTGATTAACGTTTTCAACTAATTTTTAATTAAAAATATCAATATTTGTTTTAGCTAGCTGGTAATAAATTTTTTACTTATATTCAACTATGTTTTGGAACAATTATTATACGAACTGACGCCAAATATTTTGAATTTTAAATGGCACAAAAGTGACCCCTGTGGTGCACTCTCCAACCAGCAATGAGTGCCCGTGAGGTGACGCCTGGTAAACGCCCGCACGGTACAAATATGTCATTATCATTACCGATATCTGCGATAAAGCAGATTGTGACACACTCAGAAATGGGTAATATTCCGTGATGATATATTTATTTATTTATTTCCAAATAAAAATATATGTATGAATGTATTACTTGAGAATCCATATTTTTTTTTCTGTACCATTGAAATGTTGCACACGGTAAATAAAAACTTTGTTGTGATTACTAAAAATCAGTTCCAGTAGCAAATTTTTTTTGTCAATATAGGACCAGCAAATATATTTGTTACAATTACCAAGGTAAATTTGCTGGTAAAAAATTGTTGTGGCAACAAATACAGTTTTGTTATATATAACAAAAGATATTTGTTATGCGAACAAATAAATTAAGTTACCATTAAGAAATATAAATTTGTTATTCGAACAAATAAAATAAGTTACCCTTAATAACTATAAATTTGTTTTAGAAACTAATTAATTTTAATTGATATGTAGAATGAGGTAGTAAGGTAAAAATTAAATATATGCGTATTATATTATTTTTATTTATTTATAATTATAATCTATATACATGTAACAAATATTATATAAAAAAATAACATATGAAACAATAGTCACTTAAATTATATAGATTTATCAGTAATCTATACATACAAATTTCTCAATAAGACACTCTAATTGTCATTGTTTTAAAATATCTTTTACAAAATCATCCATTTTTATTGACGGGCACAAGAAACAGCACTTTTAAAACACAATTTTCGACAGGCTAAACTTAACTGCGCAAGCAAATGCGACACGACGTAGTATAGTACACGAACAGTGAATTATGCTGTATACCAGGGAATACCCTGTCTACATAAAAGTTTTAGTTACCTGTATAAAGTATATGGCGAGAAAAGAAATAATTTGTAATCTTTACAAAATATAATGTCACAGGAAAAAAAATAAAATTTGTCCCAGTAACAGATGAAATATTTTTAATTGTTGCAAAATGATTTTATAATCGGAACAAAGTAACAAAATGACTTCTTAGTACTACTAATAATAATTGCTGCCATGACTAATATTTTTCAGCAAATAATACTTTTTATATACAACAAAAAATGTTTAGTTTTGGAAACTTAAAATACAAAGTTCTTCGTATACACGGCAAAAACTTATTGTTGAAATAACAAAGAAAATGCAGCTAACTAAATTTTGTCCGGAATATCAATGTAATTTTTTACCGTGTATGTATATCTGGATGTTGTACGGACGATTCCTCAAAAACTATAAGCCTTAAAAAATATTTAACTGCAGTTTCTTCAATCTGACATTCCTGGAAAGAGCTGAAAAGGTTTTGGTAACAAGTGAACAACCGGAAGTAGTAGTTTCTTAGAAAAATTCTTCTAAATATAATTTTTTGGGAGTTTTTTTTATTAAATATTGAAGAACATAAAATTCTCCATCTAATACACTTAAAATTTACATTATATCTTGTATGGGTTTAGAGATAAAAACATTATAATTTATAGAGTAAACTAATCGCAGAGGCTAAGGCACTATGGAAACCAGTTGACAAATTCCAATGTTTATAACATAGTTTGTAAATGACACATGTCATTGTCAAATATCAACAGTTTTAATGATATTCTGATAGCTTTTTCTGGGAAGTTTAATTTTTCTTATTGTTTTATTAATTAAATATTTGAAATTATAGGTAAAATTGTGGTAAAATGCATATATCCATCAGAAATACCGCCAATCTGGTTAATGAATTGGAGGAATCTCAGACATTTAGAAACTTCCTCATACTATGAAAAATAGATATAATTAGAATTATATGTGTGTAGAAGACATGTTAAATACAATAAAAAACAATATTTGAGTAAAGTTCTGTAATTTTTTGTTATAAGACGAAGGTTCGAAAGCGAAGAGCAATACAATACTTATATAGCCTAATATGGAAATGGCGAGAGGTCTTGTGCTGGCCACAACAGATTTTTTTTTCTGTACCATTGAAATGTTGCAGTAAGTCTATACGAAGTCATATGTATGAAAATAAAAATTGATAAAAGTTATCGAATAAAGTAAAGCGCGAAAAAACAATTTGAGAAATCCCTGGGCCGAAATAATAACGGGGAATTGTTTCTAGTTACAATAAAGTGTATTTACAATACACCAACGGGCGATTCGGGCGTAGATGAAAGTTGCTCGCAACATGTAAAAACGACGCGATCATAAAATGGAAACGAACGACCCAATTTACCTAAAACGTGTACGAAATTCAGAGCATCACCGCCCCAACAGACGAACGCCACTGCTGATAAGATAAAATTATTCATACGTGCATGAAATGGAATCTGCTTTACATGCCACGGCACAAGTCCTTGTGAAACATCGCCTACTTTATGTCGTGATTATTTTATTAACAGTCCTGCTTAACATTCAACCGTCATCACTCAAGACATTAAACATTTTTTTAAAAAATAAATTGAATTATGTTACATAAACATTATAAATTAAATTACTTTTTACCTCTCGCGAAGAGAGGTATTGGAATTATGCGAAAAATCACAGATCCAGATTTTATTGAATAAGCACGATTTAAGGTCCCTACAATTCGATTATAACATTTTTAAAATGATGTCTGTGTGTGTGTGTGTGTGTGTGTGTGTGTGTGTGTGTGTGTGTGTGTGTGTGTGTGTGTGTGTGTGTGTGTATGTATGTATGTATGTCTGGATGTTGTAGTCACGATTCCTCAAAAACTATAAGACTTAAAAAATATTTAACTGCAGTTTCCTCAATCTGACATTCCTGGGAAGAGCTGAAAAGGTTTTGGTAACAATTGAACAACCGGAAGTAGTAGTTTCTTAGAAAAATTCTTTTAAATATAATTTTTTGGGAGTTTTTTTTATTAAATATTGAAGAACATAAAATTCTCCATCTAATATACTTAAAATTTTTATTATATCTTGTATAGATTTAGAGATAAAGACTCTATAATTTATAGAGTATACTAATCGCAGAGGCCAAGGCACTAAGGAAACCAGTTGACAAATTCCAATGTTTATAACATGACATATGTCATTGTCAAATATCAACAGTTTTAGTGACATTCTGATAGCTTTTCCTGGGAAGTATATTTGACTTTTCTTATTCTTTTATTAATTAAATATTTGAAATTATAGGTAAAATTGTGGTAAAATGCATATATCTATCAGAAATACCGCCAATCTGGTTAATGAATTGGAACAATATTTGACATTTAGAAACTTCCTCATACAATGAAAAATAGATATAATTTGAATTATATGTGTGCAGAAGACATGCTAAATATAGTAAGAAACAATATTTGGGTAATGTTCTGTAAGATTTTGTTATAAAACGACGGTTGGAAAGCGAAGTGCAATACAATACTTATATAGCCTAATATGGAAATGGCGAGAGGTCTTGTGCTGGCCACAACAGATTTTTAGGTATTGGAATTATGCGAAAAATCGCATATCCAGATTTTATTGGATAAGCACGTTTTAAGATATTTTTGGCATGTTTTATGGTTTTTTAAATTAGTCCTTTACAGGTAATTAAAAATTTGTAGAAAATAACGTAACATAATATACCTTTAAATTAAAAACTACAATAGTATTCAAAATGAAGACAATATGATATTTTTAAATAAATTAAAATTTCAAATTTTATAGGAAAAATTTTATAATACTTGGTATTACCACTTCCTACATTAATTATGGCTTGCTTTCTTCGCCCCATGCTTCGAAATAAATTTCGAATTGCATGGTGAGGTATGTTTTCCTATTCTTGTAACCCAGCATTCTCTAGCTCAGCATGGGACGGGTACAAGACCTTTTTCGCTTCTTTTCAGCATATCCCATACGTGCTCTATTGGATTTAATTCTGGACTGCTAGGTGGCAATTCCATACGGTTAATTCCTACCGTATTTCAATATTTATCTACGCCCTGAGTCCGATGCGATCTTACATTATCATGAATAAATATGAAAATACCTCCAATTACCGGCGAAAAAGGAGTGACATGATCTTATATGACATCCTGCACGTATTTTTGTTCATTCATTGATCTTCCACGAAGCACCGCCAACACTGTGCGTCTCTTAGAACAATTAGCTCCCCGAAACAGTATTGAATCACCAAAGCAGGGCTCTCGTGGAGCAATTTATCACTGAGTATATTGCTGTCCAGGTCTCCACCAGGTATGATCTCTTTCACCTGGTAATTTTAAGCTGACTCATGTCTCATCAGAAAACAAAACACAGTTTCAATCAGCCGAATTCCAGGGAATATGAAATTGTAAGCGAGTTACTCGATGAGTTCTGGTGAGACGCGGTTCTGTGTTAGTACATCTATTAGCCAGTCTTGCTTCCTCTAGTGTTCTTCTTACCACACGGGTAGAAATCGGCGCAGCACAGGCTTCAGGAATGTGATTATTTTGCATTTTACTTGTAATTTGTCGTCTTCTCAGAGTTTCTAGAGTTAAAAATCTGTCGTCTCTTTCTGTCGGTGGTTTCGGACGACCTTTCTATGTCTCTTAAAGTTGAATCTAGTCTCTTTAAACTTCCTTAAAGCTTGTTCCAGTAGTACTGAGATCAACTACTAAGTTTCCCAATCTTAAGACGTTAGCCCCATCCAATAGAGTTAACGCCCGAAAAACCTCAAATTCGGACAAATATCAACCTCTATTAATTTTCCCAATTCAATTTAATGTTAATTTTGTAGTAAAACACAAAAACATGAAATATTTTTACTTTCAACTACACCCTAAGAAATAGAAATATATAAGTGAATAGAATGAATTAAAAAATATATAAAGAAGATACGTGTTTTTGTATGTATCAGATATGTCAAATATATACAATACTTATACATATTCTAAGATACACGAAGTCTGTTAAATATACACTGTTATTAAAATATGCCTCGTTTTTATAATTTAAATTGGAAAATAAAATCAAATTCTTTCCATCACGTAGTTTCGCTATTTCATCAACGAAAAATATTTAAATGTATGTCTAGGGACTTTATATACTATTCCCTATACAAGTAAAAAGCAGACAGTGAAAAATAAAATATTAAAAACAAAGTTTTCACAAAACAAGTTCATTTGTTAAAATTGCAATTTATAATTAAATTTAAATGTTTTCTCTTTGTTTAGGGTTACCTATACATTTAATTAATTTTTTGTTTAGAGTACAGTATTTATATTTGAGAACTGTTGTACTTTCTACGAAGTAATTATGTTTTGTTTTGTAAATATGTGAAACAAAAACATTAATTTACATTTACGAGCATAATACTTTGTTAAATATATAACAATATTTTCTCAAATAATCGTAAACTCTATTAAATCATTAAAACATATGAGCCTAGGCTCATAAAGCTTGAAAAGGTACATGTCAAATAATATTTAAAGAATGATACTACCTAACTCATAAAAGTCGGGCAGAGTTTTGTGCGTTAGGATAGGTTATTGTATTGTTATATCTATATATAACATGAAAAAGAAATACCTTTCAAATAAAGGAACGGTAACAAAAGAGCAAAATATGTTAAACATTTGTATCAAACGTCAAAAGTATCTCAAATATGATGAAATATGTAGACTAGCCATTCTTCGTTGAACTTCAGATTACAAATTCTTGTTTCTTTTGTTGAAGTTTCAGCGAACTAAAATTACAATATAAAATATAAATTCTCTAAGTATGTTTTAGTTTGTATAGTGTTCCTGTTAATTAAGAAATGAGAACATCGGCAAACTAATTAATTTTAATTTACGTAAATAGAACCATAAATCTTAATTTAAAATTCAAAATTAAGTAGACCATTATTTCAATTACAGCGTTTAACCCATATAACACAATTTGAAAAAATGTTTGACTCGCTTTAATATACAGTGAGACGAACGTTGAATTACAAGTAGGATTATTAATAATGAACTAGTTCTTAACACTAACTGTCTCGCTCTTAGAAATTTGCGCAGTAAATAGTAGTAATATATATATATATATATATAGTGTGGACACTGAAAACCGTGACATAGGCGTTTAACATGGGAAAACAGTTTTTTTCAAATATTATCTGTCCCGCCAAAGTATAGTGGGAGTTTTTTTATATGGTTAAAAAGATTATTTAATTTGGCATCGAAGAGTATCTAAATACTCCTAATTTGATGCCTTATTATTGAAATATTTACGAAAGTATAATCCTACTTGACAGTTATTACTTATAATTTACTAAAAACAGTAATCATGGAAACGTATTCGGTAGCTGACTTGGTTAAATCAAGGTTCCATGATAATTTTTCTCTAGTTCTAATCCCTCCCGGTTCAAGTTAATATTTTTATTATTTTTATATTTATTTCGTACAATGTATTATTAAATAAATTACAAAATAACACTATAGTTTTACGGGACAGATAATATTTGAAAAAAACTGTTTTCCCATGTTAAACGCCTATGTCACGGTTTTCAGTGTCCACACTATCATATATATATATATATATATATATATATATATATATATATATATATATATATATAACTACTTAAGTAATTACGTAGAGCATTTGTTCTTCGTTTTTATCAAAGATTTATATTAGCTTTGTTCGTTGACATGTACTAGGCCGCCCTAGTGTTAACTTTCTTACACTAACATGTTTTATGAGAAACGGGCAGCTTCTGGTAGGCTGTTTGATGACAAAAATTTTAAGAACTAGTGCTCACGTTTCTGACCTGACTCGCGAGGTGGTGTAGAAAGTGCAGACTAGGAGTGGGGGTAACTAAATGTTGTTCGGTACACATTTTAATTCTATCCAATCTACACATATGTTTATTAACCTAAAATTTTACACATTGAGAAAATAAAATAATGGATTCAGATATAGTATATTCTCTTTGTTTTGTTATATAAAGAATTAATATATCTGTCTCTGAATCTGATGAAGAATCAAATGATGATTGATCTTTGTCAGAATCGTTTATTAGTTCAAACATTATGCTCTTTAAAACAGACATTTCTGCAGTCACTTCTTTGCAGCTTTATGATATGACTGTGTTTATAAACAACCTAACCTTTTACACCTTTGGCTACGCTTGGCTTGATTACTCACAACTGAGCAAACTTGCCCAAATATACACTAGTGTGTTTTATGAAACCACAAGAATTAGACTGAACTAGTGTACACTACACTGCACTGCACTATTCTGGTCTGCACTTCAAGCACTTCTCATCGAACAGAGCTATTATATAACTTTTCTTTTAGTTTCTGACGAAATCCATGTGCTTTATGTTGCACATACTTTTAAATATTTTGTTATGTTTTTAATGTTACCAATATTATCATAATTCTCATCTCATGAGGAAGGCTCATGTGGAGCTTGAATGGTCGACCCGAGAATTTAAGTAATAAAATTTATGACTGCAATCCAGAAACAATTTATTCCCTTATCATTACGAATATTGTTGAAGAATGGGTTGAATATTGTAGCATGTACAAGCCGAGGTACAGTAATTTTGTGATGAATCAAATATACAGTTTATATTTACACCAATATTTTTTGCTTGTTAAGTATTTATATTTTTGCGCGAATTTTTACCTGAATTCGTTTTTCATCATATTATTTCCAATTTGTTCGATGTTCCATTTCAACGACTCATTTTGAATTTTTAAAATTTCATTTTGTTTATTAATTTTCTATTTGTTGTCATGACATCATGACAATAATAGTAGAATTTGATTAGGTGTACTAGATAGGTACTTCAAGGGTTCGAACATTTGAGAACAAACTACATTAACATTACTATTGGACATCAATGTTAATGTTGTAATCAACGTAAACATCGTTTCATTGTTATGATCAACATAAACATCTACAGCAAACTAATCAACGTATCTGCGTTTCTATGGTACAGGATGTAGTTGTGATCGTAAATGGCTATCTACATAGCTTCACTTCAATTCAGAGGAACTATAAATGTTATCTTGTTTCATTGTTCATGGTAATAAGTTTCATTTCTAATTATTCTTACTAGTGGAAAATAATTCATATCAAGTTTTAAATTGTCATTTTTTATCAGTAAACTTTGTAAATAATAAACAAATTATGAATTTACTGTCGGCTAGAAGTGTTTCTAGGCTCATAATACACAGTAATAACAAAAAAATATTTGGAATTGGTATACAAAATGAACGAATATCATAATTGCCATTTTATTTTGCGAGAAGGAAGGAAATAATCGACAATTATGAAATGAGTTCTTTATACTATTTTTACCTATTTTGCACTTCCTATGCCTTTTTTAAATGAAAAATAGTAATGTCAAAATTAAAATTTAGGGAATTTGGTCAGTCGGCGATATTACTATGACGTTTGATAATTCGTTTGACAACTCCAACATTATTTTTGTACGATATTTTCTATTTTATGCTAAATTTACTACTTGAATTTTTTTGACAAATTCAAAATTAGTGACAAACACGTCCTAAAAAATAATATTAGGTATTATCAGTTTTCTCGTTTTGTTGTAATCACAATTCCCTTTTACCTCTCGCTAAGAGAGGTATTGGATTCATGTTAAAATTCGCATATCCAGATTTTATTGAATAAGCACGATTTAAGGTTCCTGAATCCGATTATAACATTATTAAAATGATGTCTGTGTGTGTGTGTGTGTGTGTGTGTGTGTGTGTGTGTGTGTGTGTGTGTGTGTGTGTGTGTGTGTGTGTGTGGATGTGTGGATGTGTGGATGTGTGTATGTATGTGTGTATGTATGTGTGTATGTATGTGTGTCTGGATGTTGGAGGGACGATTCCTCAAAAACTATAAGACTTAAAAAATATTTAACTGCAGTTTCTTCAATCTGACATTCCTGGGAAGAGCTGAAAAGGTTTTGGTAACAATTGAACAACCGGAAGTAGTAGTTTCTTAAAAAAATCTTCTAAATATAATTTTTTGGGATTTTTTTTATTAAATATTTAAGAACATAAAATTCTCCATCTAATACACTTAAAATTTTATATATCTTGTATAGATTTAGAGATAAAGACACTATAATTTATAGAGTAAACTAATCGCAGAGGCCAAGGCACTAAGCAAACCAGTTGACAAATTCTAATGTTTGTAACATTACACATGTCATTGTCAAATATCAACAGTTTTAGTGACATTCTGATAGCTTTTTCTGGGAAGTATATTTAACTTTTCTTATTGTTTTATTAATTAAATATTTGAAATTATAGGTAAAATTGTGATAAAATGCATAAAATAACAATTAAGTGAAATTATCGATATTTTTAAATAATATTATAGATCGTTTGTCATTCTAGTGGGTCATATGAAGGTATATTTTAAAAAATAAAACTTCATTTTTACCTCTCGCTAAGAAAAGTATGGGAAACACGTTTTAAGGCCCCCATAATTCGATTAAAGCATTTTTACGATGATGTCCGAGTAGGCGAAACTACACTAAGGAAACCAGTTGACAAATTCAAATGTTTATAACATAATTTGTAAATGACAGATTTCAGTGTCAAAAATCAACAGTTTTAGTGACATTTTGATAGCTTTTTCTGGGAAGTACATTTGATCTGTCTTATTGTTTTATTAATTAAATATTTGAAATTATAGGTAAAATGCATATATCCATCAGAAATACCGCCAATCTGGCTAATGAATTGGAAGAATCTCAGGCTTTTAGAAACTTCATCATACAATGAAAAATAGATATAATTAGAATTATATGTGTGCAGAAGACATGTTAAATACAATAAAAAACAATATTTGAGTAAAGTTCTGTAATTTTTTGTTATAAAACGAAGGTTCGAAAGCGAAGTGCAATACAATACTTATATATCCTAATATGGAAATGGCGAGAGGTCTTGTGTTGGCCACAACAGATTTTTTTCATTGTTGTAATCTAAATTTCATTTATATTTTTTGACAAATTAAAAATTAGCGACAAACACGTTCTACAAATTAATATATGGTATTATCAGTTTGCTCGTATTATAATAATCTTTTCATTGTTGTAATCACAGTTCCTTTCCTTTTCATTGTTGTAATCAAAATTTCTTTTATTTTCAGAGTCCAACCCCTCCCCAATATGTGTTCTGGTACCACAACGAACGCATGATAAACTACGACACATCTCGAAGCGGCATCAGCGTTGAGACTTTACCCGGGTCTCAAACGCAAAGTCGTCTCACTATCAGAGACACACATGATTCAGATACAGGGAATTATACTTGCAGTGCGAGTAATACCGAACCTGCGAGCATCTACGTATTCGTCGAAGAAGGTGAGATGGTTTTTACAAAAATAAACTTAGTTATACATAGGAAACAACACGCTGAACTTAAAGATTTTTGATGTAATGCATGTAAAAAATGGTTTTCTCAAAAATTAAACTTGATCACACAATGAAATAATACACTGGAGTAAAAGATTTTCAATGAAATTAATGAAATAAATGCTTTTATAACTCATTTTCGTTTTTATTTATCGAAATTTGCTTTTTCGCATGCATATAATATTGGTAACTACAAATGTTATTAAATAATAATACTATATACCCTATAATGCAATTGAAAGTTACTGCTTAAGTAAAAGGACTATGGTAGAAATGAAATGGCAGAAGACTTACGTCATCAAAAAATATCCCTAAAGTAATGACGTCATATACTACTAAGTTTACATAGGATACTAATTTATAAGGCGCGAGCAGTCATGTTACTTTGTTCGTCTTTCTTGACAAGTTTAGGTTAGTGTTCTGTGTTGACATGCAGATATGGGGACTCGTGACAGCTAATAATATAAATGACAAATGTCATCATTTTTCATTCCAAATTCAATGATATTTTCCAATTTCAGGTGGTTTATCTTCTTACTAATGATTCGAGTTTGCGCAGTTATACGATTTTGGTCAGCTGTTTTGTTAAAAATTAACCTTGTAATTTGGCGTCATTTTCTGTTATATATGTGACTGGCGAATTTTCATCTGAAGAGTCGTATGAATCGGGGGAATTTTCTTCTAGTGATGAAGACAATCTGGAAATGTTTGGCGAAAATCCGAGGTCAAAGAATGAAAATTATTTAGAACAGTAATAGTAATCATGTACATACATAGGTGTCAAATGTCAATATTTTTCATTCCAAATTTCATGTGATTTATTTAACTCGCCATGTAAAGTCCACGCACCTGATGACAAAGAAACCACGTGAACTTACAAAATCTTGATATTTTGAATTAAAATTTATGACATTTGTAAGTTATGTACATGATTACTAGCTGTCATTCTGAAACGGGTGCCCATATCTGCTTGTCAAGATTTGCTTATTTGCAGGGCATTTGCTCCTCTCTAAAAATACATAGTTTAAAGATTGTTAACAAGAGAAATATATGAAAGAAAAAAAACCTTTTGAACGGCTTTCAACGGAATTAATGGCCCACAATTCCCATTCGAAATAGTTCATGACAAGGTTAGTTTCTGACATTGCTTTTTTAAGCTTTATATGAATGTAAACTGACAACCAAGTGACAATAGTGACAGGATAGATATTCGATCGATATAAAATTTAATGTAAACATTGTCATGCCAACGTACTGGTATAAAAATGAACTACAATTATTTCAAATAATTTTAAATTGCGTAAAAGAAAAAGAGATTACCTTAAAAATACTTGTAAATTTCATTGATATATACGTTTCTTAATACTAGTATTTTTCTTTCTTCTGTATTTAAAAATAAATAATTTTTACAAGTTATATTTGATTTTATAAAGTTTATTTCAGATCTATGACGTAGGTCTTCTGCCATTTCATTTTCACTATACCATCATTTTCTGCTAAATTTAAATAAAAAAGTTACATACATACATACATACATAAAATCACGCGTGTCCCACTTAGTGGGTTAGCAAAAACCCGAAAACAATAAGAAAAGGGATAAAAAGAGTACGAGTTCAGCTGACTCACTTAACTTTTTAATAACATTCTTCTTTCGCCTTGTCCACAATCATCATAGCATTCATACATAAGAACATATTAAAGTGACCAGTTTTCGGTAGCGAATAACCACATCCGGACCACAATAATAGTTACACAACAATCATCCTTCGCCACACATTCTTATCCGTGCACACTTCTTTCACCTCAGCCACATTCATAAACGTATTCATACATAAAAATTCATTCATTTTGAAAAGTTCCATTGGTGAAAAGTAAATATAGTTCAATAAACACTTTAAATATTGAAATATTTTTTAAAAAAACATCGTTATTATATGAAAGAATAAAACAAACTTTGTTTTTACTGTGAATAAATTTTAAACGGGACATTGTATCAAAGGAAACTTTCAACAACGTAAAAATAGGTTATATTATTTTATGACATAAAATTTTTCGTGTTTTACTCGTAGCTAAAATTTTCATGAAAACAATTTTTGCAGAGTAATGCCAACTATTGAATAGCAAAAGCTAATGAAAAATCCGATATCACTGACAAAGTTCAGAGCTGGAAAAAAAAGAATAGCAGTTAGAGACGCTAATGTAAACTTAATTTTACTTTAAATCGAGAGCGTATTTTTAAAAACACGGCAGGGAGAAATGTTTTTGTAAGGCTGAACAGCGTGCGTTAATACGAAAGCAATTTAAAACCACGTTGTTTGCTCAATGTTCGCTATCAGTAAAGCTTTACATCTCGCTTATAAAATAAATTAATCAAGATGGCTGCTGATGGTTGAATTTCACGCAATCCAGAGTTTAAACAAAACTAAATCGATATGTTCGAGAATCTGGTTCATATTATGTTTTTATTCCATATTTTTTATGTATAGATAATAACAAAATAATATAGATATTTTTTTATTTATTGTTCGTGGCAAAAATGTAAATGATTGAAGGTATGCTTCATATTATCATTCTAAAATAAAAAAAAAAAATTCATATCACAGTAGAGATGCATTCGGGCCTTTGAGATTTGGATCGACTCGGCCCGAAAATAAAAAATTAACGACCGACTCAAAGATCGACTGGACAAAAAAATTTGCTGGCCCGGCTCGAAAATTTACTCGAAATCGGGCCGGGCCGGGCCAAAGCTCGAAATTGGGTGCATCCGGCATTCCTAATGTTGATTTTTATTTTAAGGCGAAATGTTTAACTTTTTTCGTGTCAAACTTATAAAAAACCTCTACATTCTTATAACTTTCAACATTAGTTAACATTAGTTGTTAAAAAAGAGACCCTTCTAGTGTAAGTTTGTTATAAAAATTACAGACCTACGAGTATTTAACACTTTGTTTACCAAAGCCGTTCAAAAATTTAAACAACTTTTTCACAAATCTTATATAAAAAATATAATTTACATAAGGATTTTTTTATCTAACTTTGTTTCTGCTCAAAAATAGGACAAGAAATCATTATAGTAGGAACAAAAATTACTTTTATTTAAGTATACGACTAATAACAATAATAGTAGCAACATCACAATATATTATTATGCTTTAATGAATAACCTTGAATTCTTGAAGTAAAATAATACATTTTTATTTATTAATATGTGAAGTATGTTGTTATTAAATCATTTTGATCCTTTTTAACTTCATCCATTTTCATTAAAATATTAAGGAAACTGTGCATTTGACTGAACTATAAGATTTTTCGGGCCGGCTCGAAAAGCTCGAATTTTCGGGCCGGGCCAAAATCAAAAGTCCGACTCGCCTCGATTTTTGAAAATGATTAGCCCGATTTGGCCCGATAAAAAATATCTTCGGCCCGGCTCGATGATCGACTCGAAATTGAGGCGGACTTCGGGCCGGGCCGGGCCAAAGCTCGAAATCGAGTGCATCTCTATATCACAGAATAAAAATCGTCAAAAATTAAAAAACTTGTCTTTGATGAGTACAATGGATACTACCTAAAGTTTTGTTTCATAAATGTTATACGAACATTTCAATTACGTACTAAAGCATGTGCATTTTTCATATTGTACGTTTTATTTTTATTAAGAACAATATATAATGGATTATTGTCAACCTTGTTTCATTATTCATAGGACGTATCTTTCTAAATCTGAATAAAATATTTATTATTCATTTGTTTGTGACAATTGCAGGAGACAAAATGGCGTCGTTACGAAAGAAGTCATCGGCAAATCGGATTCTGTGGACGGTCCCGACAGCATTTTCTATATTAATGTTTGTTGTTCTGATTTAATTTTCGTAATAGATACAGATAAGCGAAATGTTGACCCATATATGGAACTGTACTTTGTTTTATTCTGTTATTGCAGTGCTTACCGATATGATCTTTTATAACAGTCCTTCATCTTCTCCAGTGTGGAGTACTTATGTACATATTGTAAAAATAAAAATATTTGTATATAAAATGGATGATTTTTCACTAAAAAACTTTTGTACCTACCCATTTCTAGTAGGAAATATAATTCGACAAGGCAGGTAAGTTGTTTTCCTCTATTACAGTCTTTATATAGCAAATCAAGTATAGTATGGTACACTAGTAACATCCCTTGGTTTGTATGGCAACACTTTAGAACAACAAAAATCAATTTTACGATTCGATTTAATTTGATCATTGACATTAAATATTAATATTATATTTCATAAAATAGAAGTTCAGAAGCTATTCTTTGACAGTAAATTTGACATTTTGTACAAATTATAGCAACGAAGATGATTTGTTTAATTAGTGCGCGTCAACTTCAAGGCATTTGTAGTCCTGCAAAACTCTAAAATCAAACACGAACACATACTATTACTATTCTATGAATCCAATAAAATTATAACATAAACATACACTAAGTAAAATGCATTCACACTTCTTCTTATTCTTCAGCTTCCCCTATTTTATTAGAGGTAGCTGTTTCCTCTTTTCTTCCACTCATTCCTGTCCAACACATCTTCTTGACACAGGCATTCCTTTCAGTCTTCTGCGATACAGTCCTTCCATCTTCTCTTTGGCCTTTCTCTGCGTGTCACTTGCGAGGAGCACTATGAGATACCAATTTTGTGATCCTACACTTTCCATATTTGGTTTTGCACTTGCAACTGACATCTGTCAATTAGAATATATATTATATATATATATATATATATATATATATATATATATATATATATATATATATATATATATATATTTAATATATCAGCATCAGCTGTTTCCATGATAAATAGCAAAGCTGACTAATTTTTGAAAATTAATTTCTTTATAATGCTTTAACTCTACATCTATTGAATATGAAGGAAAATGTATAATCAAACCGTATAGAGAAGAATATTTTCTTTAATATGTATAATAACAAAATGCCAAAAAACAATATTTAACTGTTTTTAAGAAAAACTGTTAAAAACTTGAAATAAGGGTACTTCCGGTGGATCAATTATAACCAAAATCTAATCAACTCTTCATATGGATGTACAGAAGAGGAATACGAAAGAATTATAATTTTTAGAATTTAGAATACATACACACACACACATACAGACATCATCTTAAAAATAGTAAATTCGTATTGTAGGGACCCTAAAACGTGCTTATTCATTAAAAACTCACCACCGATTTTTTTGACCAAAGACAATACCTTCCTTACCTAAAGATGACGGAAAGTAAAAATGGCTAGAATAATCGTCTTGCCTCAAGTGCATTGCTTGATCCAAAAAAATATAATTTTTGGTAGGTCTCGGCACAGATTATAGAGCAAATTGAACGTCCTATAAACAAATTATTATTGCGCAATGCCTTTCTTACGTCATGAATAATATACAACTTTGGAAAATGCCAAATAATACTTCATATTTCATTAAAAAGTGTATTGTAACAATTCATTCGACTTCTCTTTCATGTTAAGTTAAAAAAGTGTACAAAACAATACATAGAATAGACGGCAGTTGAAAAGAAAAAGTTTTAAAAAGTTTCTATTTATTTTCCTCTTTCAAATATTCTGGAAAAGTAATTATTACACACTTTTAATGATGTCCTTTCGCCGAAAACAAATATTTTTAACAATCCCAATACTTTCAAACATTTAATGGCCTCTGGCCTTTGCTTCAACTTTAATTCGGCTTCAGTAATCTTTCTTTAAGTCAGCGGGTTTAAGATGACAGCGTGACCTTTGCCAGCAAAGTAAAAAATTACTGCAAAAAGGTAAGTTCACCCAGATTTCTCGTTGGATTTTCGCAGAGATATTTCTTTTTCCTAATTTCTTCTACACTCACCCGGAGACAAATTTTAAAAGATACTCCAACGTAATTTGTTGGATTTAATTTTTGTTTCCTTTATACTTGGTAGAACTCCATTTTACGCAAATTATAATTTTAAAGTCAACACAGTAATTCGTAATTCGTTTTGTTCGTCATGTACAGTTGTTCAAATACTCTAAAAATACGTGCACTTACGTAACATTCGCTTTACAATCAAATAATATTACTACCAAGTTTATATCTCTATCCATTTTTGAATTATTGCCCCAAAAGTTAATATACCCCACAATTAGATAAAAACTTCAAAATTTTAAAAAATCTAATTTTTATGTATCTAGATACTTCTCAATGCGCTGATTCCAAATTTTGAAACCGCAGGTCGATATCTCTTTTCGTTCTCGAGATATTTAGGCTCAAAGTTTTGCTCAAAACTGCCCATTTTTTGGTAATAACCCAAAAATGGGTCGAGATATGAATTTGGCGACATCACCATTCGATTTTACAGGCAAAATTACATAAGTACACCAATTTTCAGAATTTTTGAACACCGCATACAATCTCTAAAGCAAAATAACTGAAAATGGCCAAAAATCGAAAAAATCGTAAGGGGTACCCCTTAGGATTTTTTCAGATTTTGGCCATTTTCAAGTTTTTGTTCGTAAAAAATGAACCGGTTGGACAAAAATTATGAAAATTGCTATACTTATGTAGTTTTGTCCGTAGAATCGAATGGTGATGTCGCCAAATTAATATCTCAACCCATTTTTGGGTTAACACCCAAAAGTGGGCAGTTTTCAGCAAAACTTTAAATCTAAATATTTCGAGAACGAAAAGAGATATCGACCTGCGGTTTCAAAATTTGGAATCAGCGCATTAAGAAGTATCTAGATACATAAAAATTAGATCTTTGAAAATTTTGAAGTTTTTATCTAAATGTGGGGTATATTGACTTTTGGGGCAATAATTCAAAAATGGGTAGTAATATTATTTGATTGTAAAGAGAATGTTACGTAAATGTACGCATTTTTAGAGTATTTTATATGAGTATACATAATGTATATTCATGTGATAATTTTATTGGATTTATAGAATATTTTCCAAGGAACTTTCTGTATGGAATTTGTAAAAAATTGTATTATGTTCGTGCCACAATTTTACTGGATATATAGAATTTTTTCCAATGAACTTTTGGTATGGGATTTGTACAAAATACATAAAATTAACGGAAGGTCTTGTGCTGGCCACAACAAATAAAAACTATCGAACGATTTGTAATAAATAATAATATACAAAATTGTATAATTAACAAACTAAGTGAGAAAAACTACTTACTTCGTCTCTATTGTTATATTCTGGATATATTGTTGTAATCAAAAACGAAATCATCGTAATTTATAAAGGAATTGTGGTTGGAGCAATCAAAACCTTAGCATTTTCGCTGCAAAATATGACAGTAATTGTTTTTCCTTCTGCAAGTTTGAAAATGAGAAATAGTCTCTTACGTTTTTCTCTTTAATATCACCTCTATTTTCGTGACTTAGAGCTTGTCCATTCCATGCAGTAATTCCAGCGTCGTTCTGGAGATAACCATTATTCCGGACGTAAGTTTCCAGTTTCCAGTGACCGAAGGAGTTAGTGCTAGCACGTAATACCAACCCGTCTCGGACGGGGCTCTACACCTTAGGAAATATCCCGGGTTAAATGTATCGTGATATGCGACTAGACTACAGCGAGAGGTTTGACGTTAATTTCGGTTATAATTCACCGCAAAAAAGAGGGAATGTACGCAGTTTAACAAACACTAACGCGAATTTATTCTAGGGGAATTTTAAATTTATTGTTTCTCTGTGTCGTCGAAAGACAAATTGGGATACAGTACTATATTTAAAAATATGTACCGGGGGAGAATTGATTTATGCAATATTGGAAATTCAATGTAAATTTTTTTCTTACGGTGATATTTCGGTCCGTATTTATTTTAGAGCAAAATGCTTCAAATAAAACTTGTATACAGGATGTTTCAAAAAAAGTTCTGTAGTGGTAGCACGCCCTTTAGAATTCTATCAAAAGAGGTATTTGTTTTCGCTTTTCGCCACGAAGCGAAAATTTGGTAACATGCGTTTCTCAAAATATTCGCCTGCAAGCGTACGACTCGAGGCAAAAGTGTCAAAGTAACGTCATTATTTTCGCACAGTTCTATTCAAAGCCAATTTACATATAATTATACATTTATTATATACAACTGTCATAATATTATTTATTTTAATAGTATAAAATCCAATAATTTCCGAATCAAAAAGCGAATATAGGATTCTAATATGCATGCTACCAAGATTCGTTAAGTAAAATCGTATTCGCCTGCTTTCTATGATAGAATTCTATAGTGCGTGCTACCACTACTGATCTTCAACTGTTTCCCTTTCCATGGTAAATGAAAAATCGAAGAAAAACTGACAATGGTAGTGATCGAAAAAATTGTATCTATGTCAGTAAATAGGCTATAAAAAATCTGTTGTCGCCATTTCTATTTTATGTTATATAAGTATTGTATTGCACTTCGCTATAGAACCGTCGTTTTATAACAAAAACATTATAGAACTTTACCCAAATCTTGTATATAACATGTCTTCTGCACACATACAATTCTAATTTTCATTGTATGAGGAAGTTCCTAAATATCATAGATTCTTCCAATTCATTAACTAGATTGGCGGTATTTCTGATGGATATATGCATTTTACCTACAATTTTAAATATTTAATTAATAAAACAATAATATGCTTCCTGGAAAAAGGTTTCAGAATGTTTCACTTGTTGATTTTTGACATTTTACATTGACATCTGTCATTTACAAACTATGTTAGTGCCTTAGCCTCTGCGATAAACTACATACATTAAATTATTGTATATATGACAATGCCTTTATCTCTAAATCTATACAAGATATAATTTTTTCTATGTGTATTAGATGGACAATTTTATGTTCTTCAATAATAGTAATAACAGAAATTTTAAAAAAATAATATTTAGAAGATTTTTTTAAAGAAACTATTACTTCCGGTTGTTCAATTGTTACCAAAATCTAATCAGCACTTCCCAGGCATGTCAGATTGAGGAAACTGCAGTTAAATGTTTTATAAGTCTTATAGTATTTGAGAAACCGTGGTTCCAACATCCACACATCCACACACACACACAAACACACACATTCACATACACACACACGGATATCATCGCTAAATGTTATAATCGGATTATAGGGACCTTAAAAAGTCCTCATCGAAAATTGATATTTAACTGCGTTTTTTCCAGAAAAACTGTTAAGAACTTCAAATAAGCGTACTTTCGGTTAACCAATTATAACTAAAATCTAATCAGCTCTTCATATGGTTGTAAAGAAGAGGAATCATAATTTTTAGAATTGTAGTTTTGGAGTTATCGTCGGAGAAAAATTTGTCACACACACACGGACACACGGACACACACACAGACACACACACGGACACACACACATCAATGTAAAATTAGTAAAATCGTATTCTAGGGATATTAAAACGTATTTATTCATTAAAAACTCCCACCGAATTTTTTGACCAAAGACAATACCTCCCTTACCTAAAGGTGACGGGAGGTGACAATCACGTAAGTTTAAAACTGTTTTTGTTCATAATATTTGTAGCATCTTTGTGAATAATTTTATAGCTCCTGAAAAAGACACATGTGTTACCGATACTAGTTGAGGCCGGAAATATATTTTTCAACTATTGACTAAATTCGAGTAGTTTTCCTTTACCAATTAAAATGTTAACTTTTTGTTCCAGAAAGCACTCAATTAGCGTCAGAAAATATTAAATTGTCTTAAAAAACTATTTGAATATTCAAAATATACAAAAGGAGCAAAATAAATTGCAGTCTTTTGTTAAAAGGTCGATAACATCACTAAAACAATTTCCTTACTTATGAAAAGCTGATCACGTCGTTACTTCGTTACATCGTTTCTGTTATGACGTTAGCTGCATTTTCTAATCACTAAAGTAAACGTCTGAGACACGTTGTCGCAGTATGGCAACACAGAACCAGCACCATCCCAGCCCTAGTGAAGTGTAAACTACTTAGATTTTTCTTTTTGTTAATAAAAACGTGAAACGAGTTAATTAGTGAGCCCGTGTTCCCTCGTTATGGAATCCATTTAGTGTTGGACAGTTCACTTGCACCAACTTTGTTACTTCTTATCGTAATAACATCTTCACACTGAGAGATACTTAGCGGAGGGAAAAATTTACTCTGTCTTTTTATTTTCTCCTTTGCGAAGACGAGATAATGTGTATGATGAATTCTAAATGCGATTTTTAAACTTCAATCCACTCAAATTGTAGGAAATTACACTCATTACGTTGATTACAACAATGGAAAGGTAGGTACGGCCAAAAGTATAATAAGATATAATCAACTATTTTGTCGATAGTAATTTTCAAGTACATGAAAATTATACATTCACATATTGTTGCACAATTTAATACCGATTTACGATTTTATGGTACTAATTTCAGTAATTTTAGATACCTTACAACTTGCCTCACAAAAAATCCATTTCCATATTAGATTATATAAGTACATATTATTTATAACATTTCTGGTATACACACAAAAATTCTAATTGTATCTATGATTAATATATTTTTATATTTTTTTATTCAATTTTGACGTTTTAAACTGTCATTATTAACTCCATGGCAACAATTATAAGTAACACTTTTTTCACAAGTGAATTAAATTTTTTTAAATCACTCTCACATTTTTTAAATTCACTCTGCCACAAATAATGCATTTAAAATAATATCAGGCACGAAATTAACACTTACCATAGTATTTATCAGACATTATCAGCCATTTTCATTAGTTTTCACGGCACAAATGACAGACAATAAAGCTTTTTAAATAGATGACTTGACATCTATCATCAACGATTGTCATGTACAGTCTACTAACAGATTAGTTTTTTGTTTTGTCAAAATTAAATATTTTAATGGTTTTTATTATTATTTCGTCAAAATTGAATAAAATATTGTACAAACCACGTGAGCTAAGAAAGTTTATTTACTCGAAGAAATTATCTCACTCGCCCTTACGGGTTCGTGAGCTAAACTTTCTTCTCATGAATTCATGAATAAACATTATCTTAGCTCACTTGGTGTGTAAATATCTATTGCGTTTATCTATTATATCAGTTGATCAAATAAGTTTTAAAACTACGTAATCTTTCTTATATTGGCAGTTAATCTGGGCAATTGGACGTTCCTATTATTCCAATCTTGTTTACACGCGGATCAAGATTGGTGTCCCACACTGTACATAACATTGTCAAGTAATCTGTAATCTATCGTTCTCTTTGTCTAAATATATGCCTTATATGCCTTCACAATGATATATGTGTCTGCATTTATAAATCAAGTACCTAAATGAGTTTCTCATGTTCACCCATTATCCATTAAACCTAGTAGTACATAATTTGCTAGGAAAATAACAGGTATATTGACATATGTTCTTTACTAAATTAAAAACTGAAATAGAGTTTCAAGATTAAATTATTACTAAAAAAGAAAAATCCCTTAATCTTAACAATAATTTTTTAGTTATTTTTTACTCAACCCAATATTTCGTTGATGCAATTTTCCAAAAATATTTCCCAACACAAAAGCAATTAAACCAACAGAAGCGACTCTTGAGAGATACTGTACTCGCTCCTCTTTATCGATGGACCCAGTGAGTGCTTTTGACAGATTGTCAATAATTGCTGAAACACAATATATTTTCTCGATATCATGAGACAATGATTTTTGAAATGTTCATTAATTTAATATAAACGCCATTTTCATGTCGGCACGATTTTAACATTTTAATAAGACAAAGATTATATCCTTAATCCAAACTTTTTTAACACAATAAAGCTTTATTTTCACCGAATATTTTAATGCTTAATGCATAATGATTAGTGCATAAGGTTTAATACATTATGACAATTTACTAGGATACCATTTCCAGCTACTTTGATTAGTGACGAATTCAACGGAAATGTCACAATGTTTCCCTTATTATTTGTTTATTTTGCCATTTTAGCAGCAATTCTTCTTTTTACCTCCCGCTACCCTAGGTAAGGGAGGTATAGGGATCGTGCTAAAAATCACATATAGAGATTTTAGTGAATAAGCACGTTTTGATGTCCCTAGAATCCGATTTTAACATTTTTACAATGATGTCTGTAGGTATGTATGTATGTGTGTGTGTGTGTGTGTGTGTGTGTGTGTGTGTGTGTGTGTGTGTGTGTGAGTGTGGATCTTGTGGACACGATTACTCAAATACTATCAATCAGAAAATTGTTAAATTTTGTATACCCGTTCTATACTAATGTGGGAAGAGCTCATTAGGTTTTAGTGCATATCGGATAACCGGAAGTATCATTTATACAAGCTTTTAACAGATTTTCTTGTAAAAAATTCATTGAATATAATTTTTTAGCAGCTTTTACCAATACAAATTGAATATAATGGCACAATATTCAATTCTACGACAATAGCATTTAATAAATAACTTGAAATAACTTTATTCTATATTATAAAATAATTTATTTTTGTACATCACTTTGCCTCTGCGTCAAACAAAAACAATACATTAATAACAAATTTGACATATTTAAACAAATGTCACTGTCACGAAGCAATTTTCATTAAAATTAATAATGGAACCGTGTCAAGAAGAATTTAGTAGTTTAAATATGATTCTAATGAAATTAAGGTTTGTAAAAATAATATATTTTCCATCATACATAAATATTAGATATACAGGATAATTCGATTTAAGTTTGATGTTTGCAGCATTATATATCAAACAGCTCTCAATAGGAACGTGATTTCAAAGTGTCAAATAATAGTTTGCAACTACACATTTACGAAATGGATAATGTACGGCGAAGAATTTATACAGATTGCGTTTTAGAGCATAAAGAAGTTGGTGATGATTTTGACAATAATGTGTGTGTGACGATTTTTCCTTAAAATATATTAATGATCCAAAACTTCGCAAAGTTGGTAGGTATTTAATAATCTTATATAATTTGAAACAACATATTAGATTTTGACTATATATTATAAACCGGATGTAGTACTTAATTTGAAGCTCTAACAAATTTTTCAGGAAAAACATAATAAAATATAATCAAAAATTTTTTATTACAAACTTTTCTATTTATTGGAACAACAAAGTAGATTTTGTTTACAAACGATTAATCGGAAGTGAAACTTTACTTAAAGCTCATTGCTATTTTAAACATGGAATTGGCGGGAGGTTATGTGCTGGCCACATCATATTTTTTACGTTGACATGACAATGTTTTCATTAAATTTTATATCGATCGAATATCGATCATGTCTCTTGGTTGTCAGTTCTCTCTGTGTTAAGTATTTGATACTTGTGCTACAGTATTACTTGTTTATTTTAATAATACATCCAAAATAATGCGCAAAGCATTAAGAAAGCAATTTCAGAAACTATTCATGAATGTTGTGAACTTTTCCGAACGGTAATCGTCAAACAGTGGACCATTAATTCCGTTGAAAGCCGTTCAAAAGGTATTTTATACAAATATTTTTTTTGTTATCAATCTTTTATTAAAATATTTTTAGAGAGCAACAGATGCCTGCAAATAAGCAAATTTTGACAAGCAGATATGGGAACCTATGTCAGAATGACAGCTAGTAATCATGTACATAACTTGGAAAATTATGAAATTTGGAATGAAAAACGATGCCATTTAATTTTAATTTAATAATTTATAATAAATGCAACAAAATTGAATCAACTCACACTTCTCGCTGTTTTGTTACTAGCGCAATGCGCAAATACATTTGCATTTTGTTATGACGTTTATAAATTTATAACTGTAACAAAATAAACAGCAGGTGTTGTGCTGTTTTTATGATGATGCATCTGCATTTGTGAATTTGTGTGCAATGTTTAATTCTGTTCCACGGGAGTGCATCGCTATACTCTGCTGTGCAAGTGAAGAAAAGGCGAAATGGTGAACCGAAACAATTTTTCTACTATTTGCAGTGAACCGTCGAGAACAATTTTATTTCTATTCTGTTGATTTCCCTTGTTGCATGTTCATATATCTCTTGGTGCATACCCTATTTTCAGTATTTCTCTTTCACATTGCTCTTCAAATCAGATATTTGTCAAACGTAAATTTACAGTAACATCAAAAGAAAATTATTACAAATAAAGAGTTTTATATATTATGAATAGCTACTTTGTTTTTAAAAACATTTTAATTAAATAGGAGTATTTGATGTAGATTTAAAATATATTGATATATGGAAGCTGTTATGATGTTTTATTAATTAATTTAAAAAGATATATAGGTCCCGTTGCATTTAATTTAAATTTATGTAGTTAATATATGATAAAATAACAATTAAGTGAAATTATCGGCAATTTTAAATAATATTATAGATAGTTTGTCATTTTAGTGGTTCATATAAAGGTATATTTTCAAAAATAAAACTTTATTTTTACTTCTCCCTAAGAGAAGTATTGGAATTATGTTAAAAATCGCATATCCACATATTAATGGATAAGCAAGTTTTAAGGACCCTATAATCCGATTAAAACATTTTTACGATGATGTCTGTATGTCCGTGTGTGTGTGGATGTTGGAACCACGGTTTCTCAAATGCTAATGCCCCTATTAATAAACAATCGTAAAATTTTAAACGGGTCGTTATAATTTTTGTCCAATAAAAACAGTCGACACTAACAGAAAAATCGAAATGTAACTTGTCAAGTTTGATTCTATTTGTCAAAAATTGCAACGCGCCGTTTTGATATTTAACGAGTGTTTATGAATATGAGCATAAAACTTAAAAAATATTTAATTGCAGTTTCCTCAATCTAATATTCCTGGGAAGAGCTAATTAGATTTTGTTAACAATTGGACAACCGGAAGTAGTAGTTTCTTAAAAAAATCTTTTAAATATTATTTTTTGAAAATTTATGTTATTACGCAAATATTAAAGAATATGAAATTCTATATTCAAAACATTGAACATTTTTATTATATCTTCTATAGATTTAGAGATATACGGAATTATAAATATATAAAATAACCCATTGTATAATGAATAAATCAGCCTATGGAAACAGTTGAAAAATTAAAATGTTTGTAATTGACATAAATGTCACTGTCAAAAATCTAGACATTACTGAAGACTTTTTCTGGAAAGTACATTTTATATTTTTTATTTTATCATTAATTAAATATTTAAAATTATAGATAGATATAGAATTCGTACATAAACAAGTTGAAATGTAATAGTAATATAACATTCTGTTGTTATAGTGAGGAAAAAACTCCGTCAGCATCTAAAATTGGTATAAAAAGAAATGGGATTCATTTATAAGGCAAAGTATGTACAGTATCAGTGTCAACTAAACACGCGCTTACTATACATATAATTCATCATACACCCTTCAGAAATACCGCCAATCTCGTCAATGAATTGGAAGAATCTCGAACATTTAGAAGAGTAGAAGGAAACTTATTATAGACTTAGTATACATGTAATTAGAATTTTTTGTGTGTACCAGAAATGTTAAGTACAATACTTATTTAGCCTAATATAAAAATAATGAGAGGTATTGTGCTGGCCACAACAGATTTTTTTTCTCTCCTTACCGTTACTATCTTCTACAATATACACAATTTATTTCATTTCAGTGGGATAAGTACAAATAGAAATTTTATTAATATTTAAACAAGATATTTGAACCAAATATTACACTTTCAATGTTCAAATATCCTCCTCACACTACCATTGCGGCAACTTTTGTTGCTTAGCAGTCACATTTCGTTGAGTGCATTGTCTTCCTTGCCATTATAGAAATTCTGAGCAGCTCTTGTTGGCTTGGCACAGGGTAATCAACACCGAAAGCGCCACAATCATCAGCGAATTGTTTGAGTGGGTTCGGCCAAGTTAAATGCATCTGATTAACATTTAATGCAGTGAAGTGCATGCAAATTGCAAGAGTTTAGCGCCGCTCTGCCACCCAAGGCAAGCGAGTTTTATGCATCTGGGATTCTAATTAATTTATCTTTGGTATAATATCAAATTAGTTTTGTCTCATTCGTGTAACTTTGATCCCCGAAGAGCAGTGAGATTTAATTAGCCGTGCATAATGTGAACGTAAACGGAATGCAACCAACAAAGGATTTTTGGAACATTGTTATGGTCTACGAAGTTATTATTGGAGTTAGTTTACTTGTTGCACTATTCTATTTATATATAAATATATAAAGTTCATATTTGCATTTTCTGAATATATATACGATGCGTGGCTACAAAATCTTAGAACATTACTCTCCTCCCCGAACCCTATACCGCCCGATGCGAATATTCCATTGTTGGAACGGCCCCGAATTTGGTCCCTTTTAACGCAAAATTACAATTTTGGAATAAAAGTAAGTCACATGGCACTAAATTAAGTGAGTACAAGGTGATTTTGTATTTCGTCAAAAATGTCTTGCCGGACGGGGCGTTTTGTTCCGGCGCGTTATCTTCATGGAGAATCCATCACATTTCAGCCCTTTTTCTTCTCACCCGTGCATGAAGGGTTACCAAAACCTTCTTGTAATATGCTTGGTTAACATAATTCCGGCGGAGTACGAGAATGTAGTTAACTTCAATCAAAGGCTACTGCCGAACGATTTGCCTAATTATCTCGAAATTTTAACAGTGGATGGAGGGATGATTTTGTTATTTACTTGCCATACCTCGTGTGTTGCCACAACATTTAACATAGTACAATTATTTAAACAAAAAAGTCTTATTTAATTAAAGTCGTAACTCTTATAGTTTTCAAGATAGCAGAGATAAGTTTTTTCCTCAATCTGGTCAGTACTATACGCCCTTAAATTTTTTTTACACTCTTTTTGAAACACCCTGTATAAACAGGTTTATTATACTTGCAGCAAAAGTTTCGCACATATTAAAATGCAACTGAAAAATATTTCAACTGATGCATTGTTTAGTCTGATATTGAAAGTGTGACATATATATTACGAGACAACAACATATTATACATAAATTAAATGAAATTCTTATTTAAATTTATTTTTTTATAATGTTTCATATTACATATCTCATATTATATTACAGTTATATATCACTTGTTATTACTGCTAGTAAAAATGTAATAAAATATAAATGGGAATATCTTTCCGATATGCTAAGGCTGTGTCCGATGTTGCACTTTTATCACCCTAATATCTAAATCCTAAATTTATCTGCCCTAAATAATATCATTATTTAGGATTTAGCAATTAGATTTTGTGGTTTTGCAGTCAAAGTATAACTTCTTAGGTTCTATTTTATCAAAAAAAATATAGGTAATATTAACATTTAATCTGAAGCATCAAATTAAATCAAATTGTATGATTCGTTTTCGTTGTTCTAAAGTGTTGCCATACAAACCAATAGATGTCGTTAATGTACCAGTTGTATTAAAGTCACTAGATATATAAAGTACCGCAATTCATTGTACCAATGTGTTAGAGAGAGAAGAACGTTTTTCAGACAAAATATGGCGGAATCAGACCAATCAGGGTCTAATTGTAGTTGGCTGTGCCTATAAAAGTCACTATATCTGGGGACTTTAGCGTCAATGCTGTCATCATGTCAAACGACCTGAAGAAAATTAACCTTAATTGTACTTATTTTTTATTATTTTCTTTATAATTTTGATCAGTTATGTATTTATATGTATGCATATTATAAAAATTATGACCATAAAATCAACATTAATTAATTACCTTCATAGATTTATTTCATTGCCGATTATTTTTCTTTGTAATAACGCACTCGTTTCAAGATAATCCATTTTAAATTTGGCGCCGAAGCTCGACACAATATGGCGGTCAATTGCGGTACTTTATATATCTAGTGACTTTAAATTGTATTTATGTGAAGAAGATCTAAACCCTCGAATAACATTAGGTTTGTTTATTTTCCTTCAAAAATAAGTTGGTGACAGCTTGAACCTATCGGCTTTAAAAATGCAAAATTCTAAATTATTAATAATAACAATGTGATAGGTATGATTTAATAATAGACAACCGTCCTGTCACAATTACGAAAAAAATGACATAAAGAAAACAAATCCTCACAATATTCAGCACAAATTAAAGTTTTGAGAAAAGATCTGAACAAATGCTGCATCCATATTTTTAAATGATATTTATTACAAAATCTTTGACGTATCCCTCATTCCTGATTGTGCAAAATCTCTGCTACTGCTCCTGCTGGCGTAAAAGTATATATGCCGGTCAGCAGGAATTAGCAATGCAAATCCGTGCAATTTGCACGTGCAACATGCGGCCCGCATATGCGACATTAATCTTGGATAAATTCAATACATTTGATGAGGGCGGGGGCCGAGGATTAAACGCGAATTACTCGAACGTGCAATGAGCTATGCGCACCTACTTTGGATAAGCCACCAGAACAATACGAAGGGCGAAGCAAGAGATAGAATATGAATAGATTTGAGTATTAACAGACCAATAAGGTGTAAATAATAATGGAGGAATTATATTACAAACTATTATTCCACAATTATTTTTATCGCAGTTGGATAAAGTTTCAATGCTCATAATTCTGCGAAAAACTAGGTTTTCGTGTTAATCTCCTATAAACCCGATACAATAAAAATCTGTAAATATCTTGCATATTTATTCAAATCTATTAATGACATTTTGTATGGGTAAATAACTGTTTAAATATAATTCAACAGTGAATTTCTGTAACTAGGGGGCCTATTCAGAACTCAATATTTGCATAGTCGTTATGGTCTTTATGGTTATTATGTACTGTAAAGATTGTTAAAATCAAATTTGGTATTCTCAATACGAAAGTGGTTACCGCTAAAAATTGTTAAGTGCTTTGACAGTCTTTGGGGCCTATTCAGAACTCAATATTTGCATAGTCGTTATGGTCTTTATGGTTGTTATATACTGTAAAGATTGTTAAAATCAAAATTGGTATTCTCAGTACTGAAGGTGGTTACCGTCAACAATTGTTACGTGTTTTAACAGTCTTTATCATAACGACTGCTAAAACTATGTATTTATGGTTGTTATCACGTTGTTATTTCTAATATTTGACATGTGACAGATTATTATATCAATCATATATTATTAATAATGCCCTTTCTGCTAAATATTAGCAGGATGCAGTTGATTATTCGCATGGAACCTGCTTTGACTTAAATAATGACAATACGAACAATAAAAACCGTCGTGGACGAAAGTTACTTTTGACGTAAATACATATTTCTTTGAAAATATTATATTCTGTGGTAGGTATTCGTGAAAACCTAGTTATTTATTCTGGTGCTAATGTGTGCTTTTTCTTCAATCAAAATTTAAAAAAAAATCTTTCCATAACTTTTCAGTCACTTTGAGATCAGTGGTAGGAATTAACATACCCGTTCTAAATAATTTAAAAGTTTTCAAATATGACAGAAATGTCATATTCTTCTTTAGTTGTTTTGCCAGAATGTTTGCATTTTAAATATAATTGGCAACACATTATTAAAAGAATAAAGCGTTGACATATAAGGTTAGGTTAAGTTCATATATGCATAATGAAGTTAGCTATTGTCAAATAATCTGGTTCATTCACAAGTATTATTTTGTAAAGATTGTCAATAATACCGACGTAGGTTCTGAATTGACAAATTCATAAAGATTGTTACAAATGTCTTTATGATAACAATCTTTATATCCGTAACAACCTTTATGACTGTGTTTCTCTGAATAGGCCACTTTATCATAACGACTGCTAAAACTATGTATTTATGGTTGTTATCACGTTGTTATATTTGACATGTGACATGTTATACCAATCAAATATTATTAATTTCTGCCAAATATTGGTGTTTTTATCAGAATGCAGTTTATTATACGTATAGATCTTGCTTCGATTTACAAATGATCTTAGGAACTGTCATGGAAGAAAGTCACTTTTAAGAATATATTCCTTTAAAAATAGTATTCTTCAAAACTTTGTTAGTAATATTTATTTATTTTATTGTAAATACTTGCTGTTTCTGTTATGTATTAATTTAAAATATATACAGTGTGTTAATTAAAAACCTGGCCATAGGCGTTTAACATGGGAAAACAGTTTGTCTTTGCGCAAAAGTCCCCAATTCATTTTAGACAAAAATGTTTCAAATAAATGTTGTATATATTAATATTCTACGCCTAAATCACTAAACAGATTTAATTTTGCACGTTTAGTAACTTGCAAAATCTAACTTGAAATTGTACAAATATTGCTCATTTGTAGCGATACCCATGAGATTGAAACAAATTTACAAAGAAATTCATATCGCTTGAACTGTCAGAAATTTAATTTTATATATTACAGAATGTGGAAAACTAATAATATTAAAAGTAATTTAAGTGCTAGATTTTTAAAATAATACCTGTGTAGTAATTTAGGTGCAGAATTGAATTATCTGCAACTTTTAATTGAAAATTGAATTTCTGACAGTTATAACGATACGCATTTCTTTCTAACTTTGTTTCAATATCATGGGTATCGCTGGACATGAGCAATATTTTTATACAATTTCAAATTAGATTTTAAAAGTTACCAAACTTGCAAAATTAAAACTGTTTACTGATTTAGGCGTAGAATATAATTATCTACAACATTTATTTGCAACATTTTGTCTAAAATTAATTGGGGACTTTTGCGCAAAGAAAAACTGTTTTCCCATGTTAAACGCCTATGGCCAGGTTTTTAATTAACACACTGTATATTGTCTGTACCAGAAATGTTAAATCAATACTTGTAAAGCCTAATATGAAAATAGCGAGAGGTATTGTGCTGGCCACAACAGATTTTTTTTTTTCTAGAACTTTGTAAAATATAGAGAGAGATGGAGGTAGATACAGGAAAGTAAAAATTCTTCGGAGTTTCAGTCAATTAATAAAATTTATTCACGCCGACGTTTCGACTATACTATAGTCTTCTTCAGGGCTCTAAAATATGATATAAAGGCGAAATAATAACATATGAACACAAAATATAAATTACAAAAATTATAAAATATAGACTTACAGAATGGTCAGTTGAAACAAGGAAACCACATGTGGATAATATAACATACAGCACGGACAATTAAAAAAATAAATAAATAAATATGAATAAATAAATAAATAGTTAAAACCAACATATCACAGAGAGAAATTCGTCTAAAAATGAAAAACTTGTCTTTGATTAGTGCAATACTTATGGAACTACAAATAACTAGTAACGTGTAAAAATTTTTTTAAGAATAATCAAAGTTGAGGACTAATGTGGATAATTTTCGATTAATTACTGCAGGACCAATAGATGAGTGGGTGTGAGAACTCTGCAGAAAAATTTTTTTACACGTTACTAGTTATTTGTAGTTCCATAAGTATTGCACTAATCAAAGACAAGTTTTTCATTTTTAGACGAATTTCTCTCTGTGATATGTTGGTTTTAACTATTTATTTATTTATTCATATTTATTTATTTATTTTTTTAATTGTCCGTGCTGTATGTTATATTATCCACATGTGGTTTTCTTTTTTCAACTGACCATTCTGTAAGTCTATATTTTATAATTTTTGTAATTTATATTTTGTGTTCATATGTTATTATTTCGCCTTTATATCATATTTTAGAGCCCTGAAGAAGACTATAGTATAGTCGAAACGTCGGCGTGAATAAATTTTATTAATTGACTGAAAGTCCGAAGAATTTTTACTTTCCTGTATCTACCTCCATCCTAACACAGTCGAATATTGATTTTTCAACTATCATAGAGAGAGATGTTTTTATATTTTTCACACTGGTGTTATTTAAGAACAACATTTTGAATGAATTTACAATGTGATCTTTTGGGCAAATTCATGATCTATTTATAAAGTTAGTTTGATAAACAGTGCAAATCACCCTGCATTATTAACGACCCAGGTTCAATGTTAAAAATATGCACACTTCCAGTATAACTGTCAGTCAGCTCTTCCATCTGATCTAGAATTCAACTCTAGGCTTATAAACATTTTACAATCCGCGGCGATATAAAGTATCCTCCACGAATATTCCTTCGGGACCACATGTGTCACTCAATATTTTATTCCTGTTTTATATGGCCGGATTTTTCTTCCGAAAACGATATGTGGGGAGTATTGCTAGTAGAACATGTTTTCAATCATTTTGTTATGGCTTGGAATGGTTTTGTTTTGTTGTTGTTTCCACGGTAACGGCCCGACAAATTGTTTGAAATAATTTTTTGACAAAACAGATTTATTTTATACACAAAATATCAGTAAAGGGATTTGAATATGTACAACCTTTTGAAGCTGACTTTTTACCTTCCGTCACCTTTAGGTAAGGAAGGTATTGTCTTTGGTCAAAAAATTCGGTGGTGAGTTTTTAATGAATAAGCACGTTTTAGGGTCCATACAATACGAATTTACTATTTTTAAGATGATGTCTGTATGCATGCATGTGTGTGTGTGTGTGTGTGTGTGTGGCCGTGTGTGTGTGTGTCCGTGTGTGTGTATGTATGTCCGTGTGTGACAAATTTTTCTCCGACGATAACTCTAATACTACAATTCTAAAAATTATAATTCTTTCGTATTCCTCTTCTGTACATCCATATGAAAAGTTGATTAGATTTTGGTTATAATTGATCCACCGGAAGTACCCTTATTTGAAGTTTTTAACAGTTTTTCTTAAAAAATAGCAGTTAAATATTGTTTTTTGTCATTTTGTGATTATCAATATGAAAGAATATCTTATTCTCTATACGGTTTGATTATACATTTTCCTTCAGATTCAATACATATAAAGTTATAGAGATATTAAGAGAGATTAACTTTCAAAAATTAGTCAGCCTTGCTAAAATTATGGAAACAGCAGATAATTAAAAAAAAAATAATTGACAGATGTCAGTGTCAAATGCAAAACCAAAGTTGAAAGTATAGGGTCAGAAAGTTATATGTGAATGTGATAGAGTGTCCCTCGCAAGTGACTTGCAGTTGCAGATTCGCCTCAAGATTGGAATTTTCAATGCCAGAAGTACAAGAAAGGCCAAAGAGAAATGGAAGGACTGTGTAGATATGAGAGAAGAAGAATTATGTGAAGAAGATGCGTTGGACAGGAAAAGAGAAGACTAAGAAACAGCGACCCCTAATAAAATAGGGAAAGGAACTTTCGGTATGGAATTTGTAAAAAATAGTGTGTTGGTGTTAAAATTTTACAGGATATACAATATCTTTTTCAAGGAACTTTTGGTATGGGATATGTATAAAATACATCGATTTGACGGAAGGTCTTTTACTGGCCACAACAGATTTTTTTTATATAATGGTAGATTTTGTTATTAGGATTAAAAGTGAGACTTTGTTTGATGAGCAATTAGTTTGCAAACAAAAATTGCGAATCAAAGACACTTTTAATCAGAATAACACATACTATTTTTTCTTCAACCGCAATAAATATGATGAATACATACATCTAAATACCATGAAGACAAATTTTCGAAATGTAAAGCTCAGCGGGTAGTTAGCCATGACTTTTGTTTTGTTTACATATTTCTTTGTTCTGTGCTGTCAAGTAGCAAAATTGTATAAATATTCGTATTTGCATTTAAATTTTGATTTAAAATGTCTGGATTTGAAGAATATGATTTACCATTTGATATTGAAGATAGTGCAAAAGAAATAGTGATAAATTTATTGCCATCAAAATCCCGTGAAGTTTACGAGTGCGCATATAATCGTTTCATGGAATTATTTGCTATACAGATGGGGTCCCGTGGCCGCGTGCCTGAGTGTCTGGTCGCGAACCTGGGGGAACCGGGTTCGATCCCGACAGACGCCAAATATTTCCAATTTCAAATGGCACTAAAGTGACCCCTGTGGTGCACTCTCCACACCAGCTATGAGTGCCCGTGAGGTGACGCCTGGTAAGCGCCCACACGGTAAAATATATCGTCATCATTATCGATGTCTACATGTGTTGTAGATACTGGCACACCCAGAAATGGGTAATATGCCGTGATGATATATTTATTTATTTATTTATTTGCTATTCAGGATTAAAAGTAATTTTAATACATGTAAGTAAAAGTGTTACCTAGCAACAGTTACATTTTTATACTAGTAACAAAAAGATTAACTTTTAAAACAAAAAAAAGTATTAAAAGCATAGCCTTTTAATACGGTTGAAGAAAAATGAGTTTTCTTTCCCAAAGTATTAATGGAATATAATGAAGAAAATTACAAAAGAATATCAGACAGCGTTTTTAATAATCTTATTAAAATGTGTAATACTTTTATAAAATAAATGTCGTTGGATGTATTTTTAAGAAAATGCGACTATTTTTGCTCTTTTGATATTGAAATTTTATGTAAATTTAAAATACCAATATATAAAAAATCTTATAAGATACTCTCGAAGAAATATTATGTTTAGAAACCAAAACAATTGTATACAAATATTATTTTTTAATTTCAAAAAATATTAAAGTATTAAGAAAACACTCGCATGTTTCACAAGATTATACCTAATTTGCTAATTTATAATATGAAATATGCATTTATAATTTAGGAAATTTCAATATTTTAATGAAAAGGCGGTCTTCGGAAATTACCACAGATTAAAGAAAATGGTATGAAAATCTAAAATAAAGCACTTACCTACTGTTAGTAGAGCCTTCATAGAGGATATGTAGATCTACCCCACCTGTAAAATAATATAAATGTTAATTTATATAAGAAAAATTAAGTTTTAAACAGACAGTTAATATTAAGTAATTTATAATTCTGCGGATATTTATTGTTATTTTCATTTGTAAAACTAAAACTTTCCATTTGAAAATAATCTAGTTTATTGTATCACATTCAGATATTTCAAGATATCAAAATATGAAATTTATTCCAAATAAGAGTCAATAACTAGAAAATTTCGTCCAGTTTTGGATTATATACCAATAACAAAAATTACTTGAAATTGGTAACAGTGATACAAAAATTTATTTTCTGTTGTTGACAAATTTGAAAATTTAAATTTGTAGAATGTAGGAAACCATAAGTAAGACAGAGATACACATACGATACGTATATCTAATATACGAACATCAAACTATGACGTAACGGTCAAGTGTGAAAATCGGTGTGTATTTGTGTGTGTGTGTGTGTATGTGGATCCCGTGGACACGATTACTCAAATACTATCAATAAGAAAATTTTGAAATTTTGTATACCCATTCTATAGTAATGTGGGATGAGCTCTTTAGTTTTTAATGTATATCGGATAACCAAAAGTATCACTTATACAAGCTTTTAACAGTTTTTCTTGTAAAAAATTCATTGAATATAATTTTTCAGCAACTTTTACTAATAAAAATTGAATATAATGATACAATCTTCAATTCTATGATAATAGCATTTAGTAAATAACTTTAAATTTAAAATTATTAAAGAATTTATTTTTGTACATTATCTTTCCTACGCCTCAAACAAAAACATAATATTTTAATAACAATTTTGATATATTTAAACCAATGTTACTGTCACGAAGCAATTACATTAAAATTAATAATGAAACCGTGTTAAGCAGATTGTATTGATTCTAATGAAATTAAGGTTTGTAAAAATAATATATTTTCCATCATACATAAATATAAGATGTATAGGATGATCCGATTTAAGTTTGCTATGTTTGCAGAACTATAAATCAAATAGCTGTGAATAAGCACGTGTAATCAAAGTGTCAAATATTAGTTTACAATATAGTTTGCAGGATTAGCAAATATGTAGGTATGTATTTAAATAAATTAAAATTAAATAGCGGGAGGTATTGTGTTGACCACATCAGATTCTTTTAATTGTTTCCTATGTCTTGTACTGTAAATCCATCTCATCCCAATCTTCCTCGTCCTATTTCATTATTTCAGTTGTCCAAATATTTTTCATGCCACTTTGTCGTTCATGACGATAATGCTAAAATGAAATAAAAGAAAATTCCTATCTAATATGTTAAGGGAAAGATATATTACAGGGAATTTATTTTAACATGCAACATATGGCGAATCACTTCCATGGTTACTCACTATTGTCAAAAAATGACAGCAATGTAATATTTGTCCGTTTTAAAATGCAACATACAAAATTTGTAGTTTTGTATTATCAAAACTAATTTCCAATAAATTAGCCTACAGACGATTAACAAATAATCGAAACATGAATGTTGCACATCTTAACAAACTTTAGCTTACAAAAATTCATAACTTTCATGTAATAAATGTTTAAAAAAAATACCCCTAATCACTCTGAGGCAATATTCTAGTCGGTCGTAATAAGAATTGACAGCATTTGTGATGTGCTTTGGAGGTATCTTCTGTGCTGCAATACTATTTATAATGTTGCATTTTAAAATGGACAAATATTACATTGCTGTCATTTTTTGACAATAGTGAGTAACCATGGAAGTGATGAACTATAATGTTGCATTTTAAAATAAATTCTCTGTATATTCATGTAATCATAAACAAACATCTTATTTAGAAACCAAAACAAAGTACAACAAATAAACAGTCGACTGCAGACAAGATAATTCTCTATTTTTCTTCTATCTCAATTACTTCCAGCTACTCTGGTCTAGGTAAATACCGTCAGTAGCTCAACAGCTTTCTTAAAGTAATTTACACTGTAATTGCATTTGTTGTACACTAATTGTATATCAACACTGAATTTTCAGAGAGCAAATTTACTAATGGTTACTTTACCATGACAACATTTTGTTGTTTATGTTATGCATTGAATTATTTATTACTAAAGAGTAAATATTATTGCGCAGAATATATCAATAATATTTTTTGTTCATAGTGTTTGTAGAGCATTTCCAATGCATTAAAATATTATTGGTAATGCTTGTTTGTGAAGAGACTTATTACCAGTTGGTCCAGCTGTTTAATATATAATAATATTCATATACTCGTACATATTTAATGAATTCCTTGATCTGTAAAATATTATAATAGTTATTGTACTTATACATGTTTCGCTAAATAATAATGCCCAAAATAGGGATCCCAGAATTTCAAATCGAAAAAGCGGGTCGCTGCAGTGGTTTGGCCGGTTAACATATTCACCAAACATGTCATTTTAATTTCAATTATTTCATGATTAAAGATTGATTTGAGGAAAAATAAAACAATACGGGTCTATTATTTATCGTTACTTTATTGTTTAAAGCTAGAAAAAGTCGTGCGTGACCTTATTTGATTGTGTTATATTGACATAGGTCAAAATAATTGTTCTGTGCCACAGAATTTTTGAAAGCAGCATTAATAAAAGAATTTCAAAATATAATATTTATTAATAACGTTTTAATTTTCTCGAGATGAGAAACGGGATAACATATTTAATATAATTTGATTGATTGAATCCGTCGCTGGCACTAGGTGTAACATTTTAATAATTAACACTTGGCTAAGTTTCACAAAATAAAGTTTATTATCTTTACCTCGATTTCGGCTTTTACGCCATCTTCAGAAGACTGAGAAATGTACAAGAGAATTACATGAATATATATACAAAGACACAAGTATAAGATTATAAACTAATTTGTTGGGAGTCTTGGGAATACCATCTTAAGGGATCAACAAAAATTCCCTTTCGATAATATTTCCAAAATATCTGAATGGAGAACATCTGTTTGGTCATTAATCAGTTTCTTGTTGCGTTTCATGTAATAAATGTTAAAAAATACCAACAATCACTCTGAGGCAATATTCTAGTCGGTCGTAATAAGAATTGACACCATTTGTGATATGTTTTCGAGGTATCTCCTGTGCTGCAATACTATTTATAATGTTGCATTTTAAAATGGACAAATTTTACATTGCTGTCATTTTTTGACAATAGTGAGTAACTATGGAGGGGATGAACTATAATGTTGCATTTTAAAATAAATTCTCTGTATAAATAACAAATAAATAAATATATCATCACGGCATATTACCCATTTCTGGGTGTGCCAATCTGCTTTATCGCAGATATCGGTAATGATGATGACATATTTGTACCGTGGGGGCGCTAATCAGGCGTCACCTCACGAGCACTCATTGCTGGCGTGGAGAGTGCACCACAGGGGTCACTTTTGTGCCATTTAAAATTCGAAATATTTGGCGTTGGTCGGGATCGAACCCGGTACCCCCAGGTTCGCGACCAGACACTCAGGCAATAACAATTTTCCGTAAATTTATATAGGGAGCAACTAAACCTGTATAACAAAATTTAAGGATATATAGTACTGACAAAAATGAGTAAAAAAATAAATCAACAAACCAAGGTCTGATCTTCAATTGTTTCCGGGATAAATGAAAAATCAAAAAATTATCTTATTTTTTACTGCTTCATATCTCGGAAACTATTGAAGATCGGACCCATGTTGATTAACTTTTTTATTCAATTTGGTTAGTACTATATGCCCTTAAATTTTGTTACACAGTTATACAGGTTCAGGTACACCCTGTATTTACAATCAGAATAATAAAGCTGTTAAAATATGTTTTATAAAGGAGTAAATAAATATTAAATTTTCCATCCATTCCATTACAAACCCCTAACAAACATCATTTGGGAAAATAAACACGGTCAATAAAAAAGGAGCTTACATTACGGGGCTCGGGATTCCTGTAAAATATTCAGGAATAAAAAGGACCACGTGAGGCATTATAAAAGCCAGATCCTCTGGGATTACCACACGGGTTCTACGGTTAAGGCACCGTTTGCAGATTACATGCATCAGAAGCTGAAATTACCGATCTGTCACATATACCTATCACATATTAGTACACCAAGTTCTCTTTATTCAAGTTAAAAGCAATAGTTATTTACATCATTCGCGCGGTAGGTGTTATTTTACAACGCGAGGTTTGTAATAAAACCGAGTGTTGTACAAATACCTAAAGCACACATTATGTATCTATTAAAATACGCATTTTCTCTAAATTTTGCTTGTTAACCTTAAACCATTGTTGTCATTACACTATTAAATACATTGTTCAATTAATTAACGACTTTAATTCATGTACAGTTAAATATTCATGCTTTTTTGAGAGGCTGGGACATAGAACAAAAATTTGAAATTTGATTATTTGATTTATTTAAGAATGTCTATGCTGGAAGAAAATTAAAGTTTGGTATATTAGTGTCTACATATATCTAGATCTAGTTCCTAAACAGTATA
This sequence comes from Ophonus ardosiacus, assembly GCA_943142095.1. Taxonomy (NCBI): domain Eukaryota; kingdom Metazoa; phylum Arthropoda; class Insecta; order Coleoptera; family Carabidae; genus Ophonus; species Ophonus ardosiacus. The sequence continues at coordinate 4,788,973 of OW964838.1, read as the reverse complement.
CATGAATGATTCTAAAGTTACGTACCTGCTTCGAATTATTTGGACCAAATGTAAATGTAAATAATAAATGCTCGAAGGACCAAATGTTTCGAATTATTTGGACCAAATGTAAATGTAAATAATAAATGCTCGAAGGACCAGAATTCCAATTAGAATTCAATTAATGAATAATCAATATGAATATAGGTGTGGGAATAATATCACAAAGGGACCAGTAAACCAAGCACAGACTACTGACCTTATGTGACGGGAACCAGCGTTGACTCGAAGGAGGTTACAACACAGGAACAACGGGAAATGGATTTGAGCACGAACCAGCGTAGACTGCTCGGGAACAGCTAACAGGAACTAGGCTGCTTTGTACCTCCAAAGGATTGAAGGAACAGCTTACTTATGAAAACCAATCCCACAATTGAATTGGTCCAAAATTTATTAAACTCAATCGCTTAATAAAAGAATGTCAATTTCTAAATAGATCTAGATGGAACGGCAGATAACCATTAGGAATATACCACTTGAATTGAATTCTCGAACTATCACAAGTAAGATTCACTATAATATTTAAAGTCCCAACACTTTAACTCATATTGATTTGCCAAAGAACATAAGAAGTTTTAATTAGAATACGAATACATTTTAATTGATAACTATTTAATTACAACGAATGAAGAATTTTGACTTGATATGAAAAATTACAAGAGTAACTCACAATACTTGCGGATGCGTCAAGGAATAAAATTGTACTCTTATTTATTTTTGTTAATTTTTTGTTATATTGCTAGACTCTTCGTATTGTTGTGATTAAATTGTTTTTACAGGCTTCTATATGTTTTTTATATTTACAATTCATGAAATACCCTATTTTTACCTCTCGCTAAGAGAGGTATTGGATTCATGCTAAAATTCGCATATCCAGATTTTATTGAATAAGCACGATTTAAGGTCCCTACAATCCGATTATAACATTTTTAAAATGATGTCTGTGTGTGTGTGTGGATGTGTGTATGTGTGTATGTGTGTATGTGTGTATGTGTGTATGTGTGTATGTGTGTATGTGTGTATGTGTGTATGTGTGTATGTCTGGATGTTGTAGACACGATTGCTCAAAAACTATAAGACTTAAAAAATATTTAACTGCAGTTTCCTCAATCTGACATTCCTGGGAAGAGCTGATTAGATTTTGGTAACAATTGAACAACCGGAAGTAGTAGTTTCTTAGAAAAATTATTCAAAATATAATTTTTTGGGATTTTTTTTTATTAAATATTGAAGAACATAAAATTCTACATGTAATACACTTAAAAATTTTATTATATCTTGCATAGATTTAGAGATAAAGACACTATAATTTATAGAGTACACTTATCGCAGAGGCTAAGGCACTAAGGAAACCAGTTGACAAATTCCAATGTTTATAACATGACACATGTCATTGTCAAATATCAACAGTTTAAGTGACATTCTGATAGCTTTTTCTGGGAAGTATATTTAATTCTTCTTATTGTTTTATTAATTAAATATTTGAAATTATAGGTAAAATTGTGGTAAAATACATATATCCATCAGAAATACCGCCAATCTGGTTAATGAATTGGAACAATCTCTTACATTTAGAAACTTCCTCATACAATGAAAAATATATATATATAATTAGAATTATATGTGTGCAGAAGACATGTTAAATACAATAAAAAACAATATTTGGGTAAAGTTCTGTAATATTTTGTTATAAAACGACGGTTCGAAAGCGAAGTGCAGTACAATACTTATATAGCCTAATATGGAAATGGCGAGAGGTCTTGTGCTGCCCACAACAGATTTTTTCTTCTTTATAAGGCGATATTCCTTTGTGTCAGTAGCCGCCTTGATTCATCTAGTCGCTCTGTGATATTATTCCCAAACAGTACCCTTTTCAGTATTCTTTATTAAAATGAATTTAATACATTAAACAATTCTCATCAACCTTCAACAAAGTTTATTATTTGAAAATTTTGACACATTGACATTGCCGACTGAGAATTATTATTTGCTAATGCTAACAGATGGTGTTTGCAGATTTAATTAAAATAAATTCAGTTTTATTTATTTATTATTAATATTGATCTATGAATGGCGGTAACTACCGTTTTTGTAGGTACTCTTTACTATTACAAAGTAGCTTTATTTATTAATGGCCTCTTAAAACTTAAAAATGTGGGTGTTTATTACTTTATTCGGCGTAGTAAAGTCAGCGGATGTATAAAATCTCAACTACTACAGACGCCAACGATGTGTGATAGTTATTTTTACAGTTCAGGAGGACAAAAAATAATATTTAGAACCAATAAAACTTCACATATCAATTCCAATATGAGCTAATCCAATTTCAACATTCGATTAAGAAATGAAGGATTTTCAAGCTGATTTAAAGTTCAATAATTAAATTCCTATCGCAAACTGAAAAACCAAACCTGTAATTTAACTATCAATAAAGTAATAACTTCATTGTTTGCATTGACTCGTCTCTAGGGATGGAGAAATAATGAACTCCGTCCATTATAATTGGCAATTTGTTGGAAATGGATCATTGCACAGGTTGCCAGCTATTTTATGATGCAGCAGATGTTCAAAGATTATTACGTAATTTTTCACCTGCACGCTTCGAAGATCTGCATTTCATTAAAGAGGGAAAATAATATCTTTGACATATTTTCCCAGATAATATAAAAGTATTAAATTAATCCTCATTCGTTTCATTTTTATAAAACTAACATTGGTAATTTTCGCGTAATTGATTTGGCCCCCTATCGTATATAATTTGTTTGAAAGTCACCTCATGGGCACTCATAGCTGGTGTGGAGAGTGCACCACAGGGGTCATTTTTGTGCCATTTAAAATTGGAAATATTTGGCGTCTGTCAGGATCGAACCCGGTTCCCCCAGGTTCGCGACCAGACATTCAGGTATTTCTAAACACGATAGTAATGAGCATATAAGGTACACTAATAGCCGAGACAGACGACAGAAATGAATGATCTTTAACGATTAGATAACAAACCAGATTTATTGACTGTAGTAAGTACGTGTTACTTATTTTGTTGAGTACAATACAATAAGTAGCACGAGCTTACTACATTCAATATTTTCTGGCTTCAAATCCCAGTGAGATTCATGAATTTTTCACAAATCTGAACAATTAACACTGTTCACTGTAATTAATTTACAGAAATTCACTATTGAAATACATCTAAACAGTTATTTACAAAATTAAATTATTTTTTATTAGTTTCATTTTTATAAAGCATTGGTCATTTCTGTGTAATATATATATATATATATAATAGTTTTAAAATAGTTATTTACATTCGAGTGCGAGTAAGTTGAATTTTACAGCGCGACAGTTTTGTTTGAGGCACGAGCCCTTAAGGAGAGTGCCTTATTAGCTGGAGCGCTGTAAAATACTCCACGCACGAGAATTGTATCAAATTTTTTGGCCGACGATAATGAAAATCACTTTTTTTAATAAGATAGGTTATACTTCTGAAAAGGGTTAGTTTAAAATACTGGGGTTAAGTCAATTTCCAAATTTGATTTTACTTACCTTCATTAGACTACTTCTTTTAGCGAAAATTTATTTGTAATAATAGACGTTGTTTATGATTGATAATATATTTATTTGCTCATGTTTTCGTTTTTCGTTTTCGTAATAAATAATAGGTAGGTGTCGATATTTGACATTTCAGCAATGTTCGCCTCGCGTATTTGACAGGTATATAGATCGGTGACTATGTCGGTAACGGCGGATTTTTACAATAATGACAGATATCGCTGCCATGATTTTCGTTTATATAAATTAATTTTAAATATAGGAAATGTTAAAGTAAAAAAATAACTTAAGTAGGTAGTACTTTTTTACATGAACTTTATTACAGTAAAGATGATTTCTTTTTTAAATGCCCATAAACGTCCACTGTGTTTTGATTATTTTACCACATAGTTATACAAGTTACAAAACAGTAAGCGTAAAATGTAGGTTACACTTGCTGTGTATACAGTTGTAAAGTTCCCATTACACTTCAGGAGGGCAAAAATTAGATATTTACTTATGTACATTTTATCTTTTCACTGCAGGTGATATAACTTGGCATCGCCAGAGACTAGAAAAATGAGGTTAGAATTTGCCTTTGACATAAGTTCATGATTTGAATTCCCATTGTGAAGTGCTGCATTTTTGTTGAAATAATTATAAGTTATGCACAGTTCATGTGAATATTAATGTACGAATCTGGAAATGAAGGATAGAGCTAGGTGCTATATATAATACATTGCATATTATGATATTTCTCGGTCTTTAAAGTTGAGCAAACATTTTTACCGGAATAAATACACGGGGATCAAAATCATATTCTCAGCGTTATTAACTGAAATTGAATTTGGCTGTATTCTTACAAAATATGAAAAAGGATATGAAAATATGAACTAAATAAACGTACCTACTCAACAAGTTAGTTAGTTAGACACAAATTTTGTGAAGGTAAATAAAACAATGTATTAATCCATAATCTGATCCTTTCACCAATGAACCCTACATAATATATGAACCGTAATTATAATTTTCGTTCATAATTATACAATTAATTATATTCACGGTTGATTTATTCAAAAAGACCTAAATTTCAATCAATATTCCATTAAAAACGCGGCAAAAACTGCGAACACCAAAATTAAAAATAATAGCAGAGATGAAGCAATACATCAAATGGATTCCATTTGCAATGCAGAAAGAAAAATGCAAAACTAGCGAGTGAAAGAGTTTTCATCACGGCATTATCAACTCTCTAATTGTATAAAATATTAATGGCGTGAGCTAAAATCAACAGTACGTCAGTAACATTGGTGATTAATTCAGAATCTGTCACACGCTTTCATTAATCAGACGCTATCTCTTGCAGTTTTATTAAAAATGCGAAAAAGAAGTAGATGTGATAGCATATTCAAATCTAAATACGGAGTAGGTAAATAGAAATGCGAAAAATTCAGGTAACAAATGATAACCTCATCTTTGATGCTACACTGCTTTCATATTTTCCATTTTTCATATTTTTTATATTTTTTCTTTCATATTTTTTAATAAATTAATGGCGGACAGAAAGACTGGAACGAAACAGATTTGTATAGTAGATATTAAATTGATTTTTTACCTCCCGCTACCCTGGGGAGGTAAAGGGATCGTGCTAAAATCGCATACAGAGAATTTATTTTAAAATGCAACATTATAGTTCATCACTTCCATGGTTACTCATTATTGTCAAAAAATGACAGCAATGTAAAATTTGTCCATTTTAAAATGCAACATTATAAATAGTATTGCAGCACAAGAGATACCTCCAAAACACATCACAAATGGTGTCAATTCTTATTACGACCGACTAGAATATTGCCTCAGAGTTAATGGGGGTATTCTTTAACATTTATTACATGAAAGTTATGAATTTTTGTAAGTTTTTTAAAATGTACAACATTCATGTTTTGATTATTTGTTAATCATATGTAGGCTAATTTATAGGAAATTAGTTTTGATAATACAAAACTACAAATTTTGTATGTTGCATTTTAAAATGGACAAATATTAAATTGCTCTCATTTTTTGATAATAGTAAGTAACCATGGAAGTGATTCGCCATATGTTGCATGTTAAAATAAATTCCCTGTATTCAGATTTTAGTGGACAAGCACGTTTTAAGGTCTCTATAATTCGATTACATTTTTACGATGATGTCTGCATATGTGGATGTGTGGATGTTGGAACCACGGTTTCTCAAATACTGTAAGACTTAAAAAATATTTAACTTCAGTTTCCTTAATCTGACATCCTTGGGTAGAGCATTCTCATATTTATTTTTTGGAAATTTATGTTATTACAAATATTATACCGTGAGTATTTTTTAACGTGAAACATTGGGTTTGTCATATCCATGGTTACGACTTCATATTTAATTGACAGCAATGTATTTGCCCGTTCCATTTAAAATGAAACATAGGGAACGAATTTGACATTTGATAAGACGTCAATAGAGGTTAATTTTGTTTAAATAATGATACCTGCATTCTAAATTAAAATTAGTTGTAGAAAAAATATACTGTGTACCTTCTACCCGAGTGGTTTTCTGACTCGGCTAAATTTTTGCAATATTTAAATATAATACTTCTGTCAAATTCATTCCCCATGTGTCATTTTAAATGAGACAGACAAATACATTGCTGTCAATCAAATGTCAAATCATAACTTATAGGAAAATTCAACGGTTATCTATCATATTGACAAGATGTCATTAGAGGTTAATTTTGTTTAAATAATTCTACCTGTTTTCTAAAAATTAAATTTTGTTGTAGAAAATATATTGTGTGCACCTTGTGCCCGAAATATGTTCAGTGCTCTCGAGTGGTTTTCTGACTCCGCTAAATTTCTTACAATATTTAAATATAATACTTCTGTCAGATTCGTTCCCTATGTTTTATTTTAAATGGAACGGGCAAATACATTGTTGTCAATCAAATATCAAGTCGTAACTATGGATAGGCCAAACTTAATGTCTCACGTTAAAAAATACTCACGGTATTTTAAATAAGTCGAAAGAAAATTATAGATTTTTCTCACCATTTGCACAGGTTTTACCATTTTCTTGTTGAATATGTAAACTGACCGAAGCATGGGCTCGTAGATAAAATAACAATTTGCTTTCCACATAAGATTCTTTCCTTCAGTATTTTGTATTGAACTTTTCATATTTCCATTTTGTTTTATAAATTTGTAAATCCAAAGTTTCACAAATAAAATCCTTTGTAAAGTATATAATCCCAATTTCAAAGCACAAGCTGCACAACCAATGCATATAATTAAATTTTTCTCTTTTATGTACGAAAATAAAATATTTGTAAGTATGCATAACATAATGTAATGACAAGTTCTCAACAGAATTGCATTACATTTCCTTTTGTGCACATCAAAGAGACAAGCACAATAGGAATTGAGCAAAGTAAAGTTTAGTTGCAGGTAAACAAATCGTTCTAGTTTGATATAGTTTTCAGTGAATTTGAAACAGAGATGAATTGAGGACAATGAGAATATAAAGGCGACAAACTAACAATTTGTTATCGTTATGAATTAATAAACACTTACTTACAATGTTTATTCTTGATTACAACAATGATTAAATTGATTACAACAATGATTAAATTGATTACAACAACCAATATTATTATAACCAGAATAATAATTACATTGAATTATTTGGTTAAAAAGTGAATGAATAAGGGCTGTGTGTGTGCGTGTGTTTGTGTGTGTATGTGTGTGTGTGTGAGTGTGTGTGTGGGTGTGTATGTGTGTCTGGATGTTGGAGGGACGATTCCTCAAAAACTATAAGACTTAAAAAATATTTAACAGCAGTTTCCTTAATCTGACATTCCTGGGAAGAGCTGAAAAGGTTTTGGTAACAATTGGACAACCGGAAGTAGTAGTTTCTTAGAAAAATTCTTCTAAATATATTTTTTTGGAAATTTTTGTTATGACAAATATTGAAGATTAAAATTTTCCATCTAATACACTTAAAAATTTTATTATATCTTGTATAGATTTAGAGATAAATATATATAATATTCTAATCGCAGAGGCTAAGGCACTAAGGAAACCACTTGACAAATTCAAATGTTTATAACATAGTTTGTAAATGACATATGTCAGTGTCAAAAATCAACAGTTTTAGTGACATTCTGATAGTTTTTTCTGGAAAGCACATTTAATCTTTCTTATTGTTTTAATAATTAAATATTTGAATTATAGGTAAAATGCATATATCCATCAGAAATACCGCCAATCTGATTAATGAATTGGAAGAATCTCTGAAATTTAGGAATTTCCTCATTCAATGAAAAATAGATATAATTAGAATTATATATGTGTGCAGAAGACATGTTAAATATAATCAAAAACAATATTTGGGTAAAGTTCTGTGATATTTTGTTATAAAAAGACGGTTTGATAGCGAAGTGCAATACAATACTTATATAGCCTAATATGGAAATGGCGAGAGGTATTGTGCTGGCCACAACAGATTTTTTTTTTCAGAAATTAACTCCAAGCTTGATATTAAAAAAATCATCAAAAAAAAATTCGTTTGTTTGCAATAATAGTGCGTAAGTCGTTGTACATACTTCAGGCCGAATGAAGTTTACACTCTTGGACAATTAGAAGCCCACCACTACGCGTCGTGCCTCAAATTTCGTCCGCAGGCGTAAACCTTTTCTTTTGGCTCTCTATACGTAAATAACTATTGTGTCGAGTCCTGATCTGGTGTTGTTACATATTCACTTCATAAAACAAACCAATTTCAATAATGGAATTCGGTATATACAAGACTATGTTTTTGTTTTAATAATTTGGTTGAAACTTTCCTCATCAACTTCTGACTAGACAATATTAATTTTGAAGTAGTGTAAATAATTAATTTATTCTCTAAAGTTTTACCATGACTTCAAATATTTAACGTATACATCTCATCTAGTTTACTCTCCGAGTCATATACTTTGTTTACTATATCAATATGTTTGTTGTTGTAAATAGAAATTTTGGATATTAATTTCAAAATATCATAGTGTATTGCAGAGAAAGTAATATAGCCTCGTTAAATCGAGGCTATAGCTATTTGCATTTATGTCTGGAAAACTGTATTGACATTAGAGAAATATCTGCAAAACAGATTGAAACATCCCACAGAAGATAAAAGACTGTGGTGACATTTATTTATTTTGTTCAAAAACTCAAGTAAATATGACGTGACGTCAAAAGTAATATGCTTTTTTATCTACTTATCCCTAACCTAACAAAAATAGAAACGCCTCGTCTCTGAAGTTTTTGAAAACTATATCCATGTCTTCTCAAACTTCGATAAAATTATAGGTCAAAACTTAGAAACTATAAAGTGTGGAAAAATGTTCCAAAACCTCAGAGGGGTGAAGGCATATAAGGCAACCCACAATAAGTCATACACGTTTTTCGGTTTATCCATTTTTATTTCAATACTTTTATTTCTAAAAATTTACACATACGTAACATTCTCTTTACAATCAAATAATATTACTAGCAAGTTTATATCTCTACCCATTTTTGAATTATTGCCCCAAAAGTCAATATACCCCACATTTCGATAAAAACTTCAAAATTTTCAAAAATCTAATTTTTATGTTTCTAGATACTTCTCAATGAGCTGATTCCAAATTTTGAAACCGCAGGTCGATATCTCGTTCGGTTCTCGAGATATTTAGATTTAAAGTTTTATTCAAAACTGCCCATTTTTGGGTAATAACCCAAAAATGGGCCGAGATATGAATTTGGCGACATCACCATTCGATTCTACGGACAAAAATACATAAGAATAGCAATTTTCATAAGTTTTGTCCAACCGGTTCATTTTTTATGAACAAAAGTTTGAAAACCCCTGAAAATGGCTAAAATCTGAAAAAATCCTAAGGGGTACCCCTTAGGATTTTTGTGATTTTTGGTCATTTTCAGTTATTTTGCTTTAGAGATTGTATGCGGTGTTCAAAAATTCTGAAAATTGGTGTACTTATGTAATTTTGACCGTAGAATCGAATGGTGTTGTCGCCAAATTCATATCTCGACCCATTTTTGGGTTATTACCCAAAAATGGGCAGTTTTGAGAAAAACTTTAAATCTAAATATCTCGAGAACGAAACGAGATATCGACCTGCGGTTTCAAAATTTGGAATCATCGCATTAAGATGTATCTAGATACATAAAAATTAGATTTTTTAAAATTTTGAAGTTTTTATCTAAATGTGGGGTATATTGACTTTTGGGGCAATATGTCAAAAATGGTAGTAATATCATTTGATTGTAAAGAGAATGTTACGCAAGTGTAAGCTTTTTTAGAGTATTTATATATGAGTATACATAATGTATATTCATGTGATAATTTTACTGGATTTATAGAATATTTTCCAATGAACTTTCTGTATGGAATTTGTAAAAAATTGTATTAAGTTCGTGTTACAATTTTACTTGAAATATAGAATCTTTTCCAATGAACTTTTTGGTATGGGATTTGTACAAAATACATCAAATTAACGGAAGGTCTTGTGCTGGCCTCAACAGATTTTTATCATTATCATTTCATCACATAACATTTTATTTTGTTGCGTTGATGGAGATTAGACGATGAAAGGACACACAAACAACCATACCTTACCCGGGATTCGAACCTAGAACCGCTGGCACATGAAGCTAGAACTCTACTACCAATCCGCTTCGGTCGGTAGTTTAAAAATAATTGACATCAATTGTTTGTCATAGTTTAGAAATTACCGCAATTTTTAGGCATAATCGATGAATTATCCAGTCTTGATAAATAATAGAAATTACTAATAAATTTGAGTTATTATTATACTGTTAAATATTCATGGTTAGCTAGAAATATAATTTAAAGTTAATGTGGAAATACCTTTAAATAAAAACTCTATAAATAAATAAATAAATATATCATCACGGCATATTACCCATATCTGAGTGTGCCACAATCTGCTTTATCGCAGACATCCGTAATGATGATGACATATTTGTACCGTGTGGGCGCTTACCAGACGTCACCTCACGGGCACTCATTGCTGGCGTGGAGAGTGCACCACAGGGGTCACTTTTGTGCTATTTACAACCGAATTCACCATCCTTGAATCAAATTTGATTCTCTGATTAACAAAATTTGACACTGTTGCTTTGTTAAAACTGTTGATCTCCAAGGTAAACCAGAACTTGATTTACTGATCAGTATTGATCAGAGAATCAAGACTTGATTAACGGTTGGTGAATTTGGTGCTTAAAATTCGAAATATTTGGCGTCGGTCGGGATCGAACCCGGTTCCCCCAGACACTTAGGCACGCGGTCACGGGACCCCATAATTAGAAATAATACTATTTAAGTCACGATGAATGAATTTAACAATAGTCCAACTACTATGGGTATATAATCGAATTTTGTAACGATTTAGTAACATTGGCTGGTAGCACAAGCCCTGTTTTAACTAAAACACTGTTTTAAGAAATGTCAAATTCAAATTTCAATATTTAATTTCACCTTTATGTTTAAAGAACGATTTTTTTAAAAATATTTATTTGAATACAAACTATGTTCTGCTTTAAAATCATATTTTGATAAATTTGATACTATTTATTTTTGTTATTAAATAATGAAATCTGACATTTCTTAAAACAGCGTTTTAGTTAAAACAGGGCTTGTGCTACCAGCCATTATTCTTACAGATTTCTTAAACATGTTGCAGACCTGTGGTCTAGAACTGAATAACATTTTGTTGAAATCTATAAGTAATTAATTTATACGTATATTTTTATAAGCTACAAATTTATAAGTTCTACTATAACTCTGGGAAAAACTTTTCCATTTTTAAGTTTGTTTAGCAGTATAAAAGATTAATTGCTCTACATTTTCCAGTCTAGAAAAAAAAGTACCAAACTAAATCAAAGTAAAATGGAAAAGGCCTGGCCCATTTATGCAGAAAGCATATACCCACGCAAAATTTATCTTGGCTGAGAGTAAGTATATTCTCGCGTTGATAAAATGTAAATCTGTGTATCTGGCGAAGGCTGAAGATACACGTATTTATTCATATTGCCACTGCTGGCTTCGAATTCGTTCTTTGCATCATTTTACTGCAAATTGTCAAACGGTTACCGTTGCTATGGCGATATTTAAACGAACGTCGGATTTTCCTAACTCGGCCAGCCACAAAGGCAATTTTGATTCTATCGGGCAGAATGCTTTGACACTAGAATAAGTATGGTTTTATCTCGCTATCTGCAATTATTGATTCTGCGTCGGTGTTGCATTATCTGACCGACACTCAGCGCGAAATGTGTGGGAGGCTTTCATATTGGTTGGTATTTTACAAATATCGGTTTTCTACTTTAATGTGCTTTACCTTTCAAAATACTAATAGCTATTTATGTTACAGTTATGCAATAATTTTGACAAAAACTAGGGTTTTACGTCTATAATGTATGATAGATTACTCACATGCGTAAATAATGTAAATAATGGAGGTAGATACAGGAAAGTAAGAATTCTTCGGACTTGCAGTCAAATAATAAAATTTATTCACGCTGACATTCTTCTTCAGGGCTAGAATGGTCTAGTCGAAAAAAGAAACCACATGTGAATAACGGAACATACAACACGGACAATTAAAAAAATAAATTAATTAATATGAATAAATAAATAAATAAATAAATAGTTAAAAACAACATATCACAGAGAGAAAATCGTCAAAAAATTAAAAACTTGTCTTGGATGCATACAATACACATGTAAATACAAATAACTATAGTCTTTGTATTTCTATATCTGTATCTCAGAATAAAAGTGTATTAAATCACAAAATTAATATTTTACAGGAAAGCATTTAAATGATTTTTGAAAGAGATTTATGTTTTTAATTTCGAATTATTCTATCAATGAATGTTATTATAAACTTTTTAATTATAATAATTTATAATCTTTCAAACCTAATTTCTTTTGTAAAATATTATTCCAAATTGTGTGCTCGAGATGTAACAAATTTCTTAAATTTGCTAAATACTGTTTTCATTTATAATGAAATTACTGTACTTACCACAGTATCCCGTTCGAAAGAGAAGTTAAGGTTATGTTTATTCCCAGAGAAAATTAATTTTCCGAAAATATGGACTTAATACTGTTTTATCCTGGGGTACAGATATGTATTGTATTCATCCAAGACAAGTTTTTAATTTTTTGACGATTTTCTCTCTGTGATATGTTGTTTTTAACTATTTATTTATTTATTTATTTTTTTAATTGTTCGTATTGTATGTTCCGTTATCCACATGTGGTTTCTTTTTTCGACTAGACTATTCTAGCCCTGAAGAAGACTATTTTATATTTTCAAATGTAAAGAATAATGTGAAGTGTAGACAATGCGTAGAGAATATAAACTATGTACTCAAAAGCGAACAAAATTTTAAAAAGTTAAATTTACTTTAAAGAACGTAAAAGACAAATACAAATTTCCTCAGTTATCAAAATTAGGCTTAAGACTTAAGAATTCCGCTAGTTCAGCGCAAATAGAAAGATAGTTTTCTAATAATTGATCTTTAATTCATACAGCGTTTGAGATGACCAAAAAAATTGATGAAAATATATTATGATTTAAGTTTAAAATCGTCTGTTGATGATTTTGGTGATGATGAAAATCAAATAGGATATTGTCTATTATATATCTAAGTACATAATATATTTATACAGGCATTTTTTCATTTTTGTAATACCATATTGTTACTCTGACAACCGAATTCACCATCCCTGAATCAAATTTGATTCTCTGATCAACAAAATTTGACACTGTTGCTTTGTTAAAACTGTTGATCTCTAAGGTAAACCAGAACTTGATTTACAGATCAGTGTTGATCAGAGAATCAAGACTTGATTCACGTTTGGTGAATTTGGTGGTGACATAACTAAAAATAAAAGTGAAAAGATAAAAATAACGTCCGCCCGCCGTTATTTTTTAAAACAGTCGCCTAAATCATAGCATCTTGATGGACCGTTGTTAAGGGGAATTTATAAATCAACAAAAAAGTTTTTCAGTGTGTCAGAAAGAGAAGAATTTTATTATTATTCCTAAAAGGTTTAAATTTTATGTTATTACAAAAAATCTTGAACACCACATGGTCGATTATAAACCTCGACTATTGCCTCGGTTTACAAATCTTACCCAAGTCCGTTACTTGTCTTATATTCGCTAAATGACGTTAATATCTATTTGATCTTCATATCATTAGTATTATTTTATAAAAATTACGTGAGAAAGCAATTATTTTTTGGCTACAACGTAAAATAATAACTTGCTTTACTATTTGAATAAAATTTCAACATATGCAACTTTGAACGGCATATATCTTATAAATTAATCAATAATAGTCAATTTTTATATCCCTTAAAAAAAAGTAATCTACATGCGCGTAGACAAAGTACAAATTTTAAGGTCGGTTTTATAGGGAAATTTAATCTTCACTTAAAATTAAACAAATTCGTAGCAGTTTCTTTGTTCTTATAACATTTAAATTCCGAATTTGAATCAATGCTGTCGAAAAAACACATTGAATTTTTCTTTTCATTAAATTTACCAAGTAAATTTTAAGTAAAGATTAAATTTCTTAATAAAGGCTGTGTCCGATGTTGTACTTTTATTACCCTAATATCTAAAACCTAAATTTATATGCTGTAAATAATGTCATTATTTAGGCTATGTCCGATGTTACACTTTTATCTCCGTAATATCTAAATCCTAAATTTATGTGCCCTAAATCTAGTGATTATTTGGGATTTTAGGAATTAGATTTTAGGGTTTTGCAGGAGCACACTATGCCTTGAAGTTGACGCGCACTAATTAAACAAATCATGTTCGTTGCTATAATTTGAACAAAACGTTCAAATTTGCTGTCAATGAATAGCTTCTTAAATTATATTTTATGAAATATAATATTAATATTAAATTGAAGCATCAAATTAAATCGAATTGTATAATTCATTTTTGTTATTCTAAAGTGTTGCCATACAAACCAATGGATGTCATTACTGTGCCATTCGGAGTTGTATTTTTGTGAAGAAGACCTAAATCCTAAAATGTAAATGACAAAATTCGACATCGGACATTAGGAGTTTAGGAATTAGATCATAGGATTTTGCAAGAGTACACTATGCTTGTCGCACACTAATTAAACAATTCATGTTTGTTGCTATAATTTGAACAAAACGTTAAATTTACTGTCAAAAAATAGTATTTTAGCTTCTATTTTATGAAAAATAATATTAACATTTAATCTGAATCATCAAATTAAATCGAATTGTATAATTCATTTTTGTTATTCCAAAGTGTTGCTACACAAACCAATGGATGCTATAAATGTGCCATTCGGAGTTGTATTTATGTAAAAAAGACTTAAATCCTAAATACTAAATGCCAAAATGACTTGTTTTACCTAGCATACTTTACAGGTACAATCCAGATAAAAAGATCAAAACCCGCAACAACTGTTGTTAACATGACCCAAAACCAAAAATCCCTGTTAATACCACCACTGAAAGCTGAAGCCAGAGATCATCGACTTCCATGGTCCTCAGGTAATACGCAATCCATCACAACTTCTCGTGATATATCTCGACTAAAGATATTAAACGACATCTCGGAATGGAAAACAAAGCCCGAGTGGAAGAAATAGATTTATGACGGGCTCTCGAAGCCAACGCTGTGGAAGTTGACCAAAAAACCCGATGATGAAGCTTCATTCAGCGCCCGGATAAATCAAGACTCTGCCTCGCGACTTTGATTCGTAGTTACTGATGTGTGGAGATAATATTGGAGAAATCACCAACCATGCTAAATTGATTGGAATGTCTCAAGAAATTGAAAGAAGTGGACATTGCCAAAAGAAGTAATAACTATGAGACGTACTTCAGATAGAGACATATTAAATTGTGGAATGTACAACTCATCTGCTCATCTCAATAAATACATTAAAATTGAAAGAGTTCACTATTTAATGGTCTATTTATAATGAAGTAACGTTAAACGCAATGTGACCGGTAATGTAAACAAAAAATCTGTGATTTGTAATGAACACCAACGATAGCACTTCTAACCAATCAGAAGAATTCGGTATATTTCTTTGAAATTCGGTTCACTTTTAGTTTTTGTCTTTATATGACATATATAAGTATAAATAAGGTTAGTATTTAAAGGATATTTACCCACCAAATGAGCTAAGGTAATGTTTATTCATGAGAAGAAAGTTTAGCTCACGAGCCCGTTATTTTATGGAGTGAAAATTGAAAGTATTCATAATTTCATGACAAAAAATCTGTTGTGGCCAGCACAAGACCTCTCGCCATTTCCATATTAGTCTATATAAGTATTGTATTGCACTTTGCTATCGAACCGTGGTTTTATAACAAAAAAATATAGAACTTTACCCAAATATTGTTTATTTATTGTTTTTAACATGTCTTCTGCACACATATAATTCTAATTATATCTATTTTTTATTGTATGAGGAAGTTTCTAAATGTCAGAGATTGTTCCAATTTATTAACCAGATTGGCGGTATTTCTGATGGATATATGCATTTTACCTATAATTTCAAATATTTAATTAATAAAACAATAAGAAAGATTAAATATACTTCCCAGAAAAAGCTGTCAGAATGTCACTAAAACTGTTGATTTTTGACACTGATATGTGTCATTTAAAAACTATGTTATAAACATTGGAATTTGTCAACTGGTTTCCTTAGTGCCTTAGCCTCTGCGATTAAATTACTTTATATATTATAGTGTCTTTATCTCTATCTTTATCAAGATATAATAAAAATTTTAAGTGTATAAACTCCCAAAAAATTATATTTAAAAGAATTTTTCTAAGAAACTACTACTTTCGGTTGTTCAATTGTTACCAAAACCTTTTCAGCTCTTCCCAGGAATGTCAGATTGAGGAATCCATAGTTAAACAGTTCTTAAGTCTTGTAGTTTTTGAGGAATCGTGTCTACAACATCCAGACATACATACATACACACATCCACACACTCACACCGACATCATTTTAAAAATGTTGTAATCAGATTCTAGGGACCTTATCGTGCTTATACACTAAAATCTGGATATGCGAATTTTAGCATGAATTCAATACCTCTCTTATTGAGAGGTAAAAACATTAAAATTTTATATTAAACATTTTTCTCAATTTCTAATAGGTACGAAGTTATATGAAAATTAATATTGGCCAAATTCGCCACATCATTTAACTTAGTACAATTATTTGATTTTTATAAAGAAACAAAAGCACATTTAAGTTGACTTCTGAAAGATAAACAAAAAGTCGTAAGTCTTATAGTTTTCAAGATAGCAGAGGTAAACCACGTAAAACTCATTTTTCACTGCCTCAGATTTCGGAAAGTGTTTTATTCAATTGGTTAGTACTATATGCCCTTAAAATTTTTACACTTTCTTTGAAATACTTTGTATTGGGTTTTAGACTGCTATTTTTCCTAAAATAGATTAAAATTATTATCGTACGGAGACTTTTTTGTATAACTGTAAATATCTACCTCTAATAATTTTTGTCTGTCTTGTTATTTAATCGCACGGCCTTACGTCATGCTTGCTACTGTATTCTAAAAGTTAAATAACTAATTTAATTCTTAAAATTATAAATACTTCCTAACGAACAGCCAAACAGCCATTTGAATTTTGAATTTTGTCGAGTTCACTTCTATATGTGGTAGTTACCTCTGCCCAGTAAATGTTTAACTAAAAATAATTTCTTTAATATTAGAGTCAATAAAAACTTAATAATATATAGTGCGCCTACATCCAGATCCGGGTTTCCTGTCCCAGAAGGACGAAGGATGGCTTCTTGACCCAGAAGGACGAAGGATGGTTTCTTGGCCCAGAAGGACGATGGACAACGGGGGATATCTATATATATATTGGTATTTGGTTAATTCAAGTTTATCTTGAATGAAGGTACTCTAATTTTAAGGTAAACTTCCCAGCAAATATTTTTTTTTCTAATTTTTGGATACTAAAGTGAACCGCAGGATAATACATCCAACAATGGGTAATAAGTCCTAAAAATATTTCATTGTTATATACCAATCTATTACATATTAAATTTTAATTTAATATTAAAAATTTTTAATACATAATAGTCAATTTTAGGCAAATATAAATAATTATTTATTACATACTTACATTGGACTAATTTAAATAATTTGAAGAATTTTTTACAAAATTTTTATTCAAAATTTTTTTCTGGTCAATATTTTGGCATTTTCCTTTAAGCTAATAATTATTACTATACCCATATAAAGGTATAAGGCATCACTATACAATATAGTACTCTAAATATATTATTTTTTTATAAATAGAATCTAAATCTTATATTTTCACATAATAGTATATTATGCAACGAGTTTATAATGATAGCTATTAATACACGAGCATGAAGTTTACGATACCAGCCATGGTGAGTATCGTAAATCATATGTGAGCGTATTAATAGTCATTATACATGAGTTGCATACATTGTTTTTCTACGACTATTTATAATAATTTAAAAAAATAAATTATAAACCAATAAATGGTTATAAAATCAATCTGCATCATAATGATAATCTTAATAAGTAGAGAACATAATTTTAAAAAATATATCATTAATTTTATTCCAAATATAGTATGCCTTATACCTTTTCTACTGACTTTCTTTTATTTTTAATCAAAATATAATTTAATTCTATTGAAAATAATATATGCTATATGCATATTTTTTTTTCTAATTTACGCTATTCAAAATTTTTATTTTAAGAAACTATTTCTAAATGTTTCATAGATTGTTGGCAAGGTTTTTTTTTTGTATACATACACTGTTTCATAGCATGTGTAATTAAATATAATACAATTTTTTATTTCAATTTTTAATAATTATAAAACTGAGTACAATGTGGCACTAGTTATAAACGAATGACAGTGTGTGAGCGAATGAGTAAGCGAAATCTTGCTCTATAAAATTGCCCGGGAAATTTTATAGAGTAGGACTAGCTTTAGTTAAGTAGGATAAGTAGAATAAGATAGCTTAGGATAAGTTAAATTAAGATAGGGCAGCCATACTTGTACTCAGTTTTTTTTTTTGCATTTTCTTTTACAATTTTACCATTTTTCAATTAATGTCGTTCATATTAATAACAAATAGTTGTTTATTAATAACAAATACTTTAAATATATTTTTTATTTATAATATTAGCTTTTAAAAATCCTGCCAACATAATATGTCTCGTTTGAAATAGTTTATTTATAATTTTAAATATTTAATACAATTTTATAATATTTAAATTCAATATTTAATGCAATTAATACAAGTAATAGTTTATTAATAATAAATTTCTTTTGTTTATAATATTCGCTTTTAAAAATGCTGACATAGAAAGTTTTATTTTAATTTTAAATATCTGATTCAATTTTTTTATTTTTCAAATTAAAATATTTTATACTTCATATACCAATTAGCTTAGATTCAAACCGTGTTCTAAATAATTATTAGCTGAAGAGGAAATGTCAAATATATGACCAAATAATAATAAAAATATTTTATAAAATCACGAAAACATAATACATATTTTCCAAATATGTATAAATGTTTGTAAAATGATTAAAAACAATATTTTTAAAGTACAATTACAATTTTGCTGGGAAGTTGCTGTACATGCAATGAATGTTTATTTTTTGATTACTTAATAATAATTACTAGAAATTCAAAATAAAATGAAGATAATAAGGAATGGAAGGTGAGTGAGTCTGGATGAATACATGGGTAAACAAAAAAAAAAAACAAAAAAAAAAAAACAAAAAAAAAACAAAAAAAAATTCAAAAATAATATGGAGTTTTATTTGAGTGAATGTAACCCCGAATGAGAGTGTGATTGTGTTTTATTTAGATTTTTACACCCAATAATGGGTAAAAGATGTGACACTAATAATACATTTAGTTAGAGAATATTTCGAAATGATATACAATAATTTAATATTAAAGATAATTTTGAGTATATTTTATTTATGACTAGAGATTTTTATGTTAATGCTACACCTAGTTTTGAGTAAAAGTAATGTCTATACATTTATAATTTTAAGTAAATATTAGTATATTTTGAATTTATTTGAAATAACTTTGAAAAGTAATTTTAATTTTGTATAATCTAGATGGCATGAGATTGTTAGGGAATATAGGTTATTGCTACACCCATATTTGGGAAAAGTAATATCTGTTCATTTATAATTATTTAGTAAATATTAATAGATTTTGAATTTATATAAAATAACTTTGAGAAATAATTTTCATTTTGCTCTACCTAATTTGAAAGATATTGTCAGGATATAGATGTCACATATGTATATATACAAATGCTCAGTATGTATTACAAGTAAACAATTATAAAAAATGATATAAGTTCAAATAATTTCAAATGAATAAAGCCTCATTTCCACCGAATGTTTTAATGCATAAAACTTAATGTATTTTGTCAATTTAGTAGGATACCATTTGTTTTGTGTCTAATTCAACAGAAATGTTACAATTACTAATTTTTGTCTAGTAGACTGCCATTGCAGCAGCAATTCTTTTTTTAAATATGTTATGTATATAATTTTCTGTACCTATATCCATACCGTAAAATTAAACAATTGAAAATTATAAAATAGACTGACAGTTGACAGTTCAGGTTAGAAGTTTGAAAACTTTTGTTCTTACGCATTGCTCTTAATTCTTAATCAGTAATCCTTATACAAAGTTGGAAATAGTAGTAAATGTTGCCATATGATAAAACATTTTTGGCATTGCGCTTAGTTGTTAGCTATAGCTCTTACGCATTAGGATAATAGTTGGAATTGAGGCTTTATTACAACAAAAACATTCATTGCAGTACAGCCTAGTTAAGTTTAGCTTTAGTTTAGTTTAAAGGGGCGCGTCGTCATCCTAACTTTAACAATAAATTTAACTTCACATTAAATTTAACTTTAAATCTAACTATAGTTTTCGTTTCGGGTATATTTTCTCGCGTAGCCGGCATGAGGTCCGAATCCGTATAGTTTTCGTTCCGTTTTTGCCTTAGCTTTTAGCTCGTGTTACCAAGCTATGAGAGTTTGGCGCGTTTAGGCCAGGCTAATGTCCTGGACAACGGGGGACAACGTGGGACATCATCTTCATCACAACTAACATAAATTTAACTTAACTGTAGCTTAACCCGGCATGAGGTCCGGATTGTTTTTGTTTGTATTAGCTCGTGTAATTCGGCATGAGGTCCGAGTCGACTAGGTCAGGTCAATTGGCCTGGACAACGGGGGACCACGAGGGACCGGGAAATTTAGCAAGGCCTTGAGGGCTTTGTTTGCCTCGAGGCCATCCAGACGATCCGGAAGGAACATCCGCGAATTTAAGACGCGAAAATATTCAATTTTTTTCGAAATACCGCGGTCGCGAATTTTTTTTATTATTAAATATAAATAAGTGTCAATAGTTAAAATCATATAATACTAAAAGTATAAAATTATTGTTGTATTTTGTTTTTTTGTTGAACTTATTTGAAATAAAAATGTAGTTTGGGGTTTGTATGGTTAATTTTTGCTCATTTTATTTTTGTATCGCGACCGATATTATTATAAGTTTGGGGTGGGATTTTGGGATTGTATTTATGTATGTACTTTTTTCCTAGGTGGCTCTGAATATTATAATGTCGTTCTGATGTTATAATATTCATCCGAACTCTCTATGGTCTCTCACAAATTGTCGGGGGGCCTTAGAAGGGCATCAAAAAGGCGAAACTGATGCATCAAACATGTCATGCCCACTATAGGGTAAAAGCTATAGTGGGCATGGGGTGGTTGAGCTGCTGGTCCTGAGCCGGTTTCGTTTCCCAACCTGTTTCCTTCCCAACTGTTAGGATCATTCATTGTTAGGCCATTTCGTATCATGATCGCGGGCGATTCAATAGCTAAAATGAGATAGGTAGGGTTTAGGCAGGTTTTTCAGGTGACACCTTGGTCGTGGTTTAGACCGGGGTGGCTCTGTCCTCAACTCCTTTGAATCGCAGGAGGTTTGGACAGGGTTCCCTGCCCATGTGGAGAGACCTTGACGTGGTGGCAGGGCTTAACCATCCCCCAAAATTTGGGGGGTGGGACCAACGTCTCCACAAAGCAGACAAACTTTTTTTCAGATCATCTTTACCAGAGAAAGTATCTGCATGAAGACACCAGCATATCTAGCTGGGTATACCAAAATGAGCAACAGTTACAGACAAGAAATATCTGACGATCCAGGAAGTAGTTTTAACATCGTCCAGAGACAAATGAGACAAGGTATTAAAAAAATTGCGTTGCATTAAAGGTAACGGTCACTTGTCAGTGTTTTAAAAATATTTATTTATAAATTTGTATTATTGTATTTTAAATTGTTGTATTCTAATAAAAAGGAAAGGTTTGATGATCTTATTTTAAGTTGTGTTTAATTTTAAATAAACAAATTTTGTTGTTAAATGAGCTGACTTTAATTTCTGATACCCTAAAAGCAAAATATTGTTCATTTTTATTTTTCAGGTAACGCAAAAGTAACTTCTATAGTTCTTTTTCCAATTCAGTGTAGAGAGCCCATAAGGTAAAAGCTGTTTTAATACCTATGTCACGAAAAGTGAGGCTATTATTTACAAGAACATAATGTTAGTATTTTGCAAAGATTTTCGCAAAATTCCAAACTCATTAAATACTTTTTAATAGAAAAATACATAATTTGAAAGAAATAAACAAATATTTACAAAAGCAATTCTAATACATAGTTCACAACTTAGGTACATTTATTTAATTACTAATAATTATTTTTTTTTATTTTTTAAAGTACTTAACTATCGTATGAGTCCTAATCCATATTAGTTGGCCAGTTCGTTAAATTTATATATCGTGACTGAAATAATACTATTTCTAATAATAATAGAGGAAGTTTTTTTCTTTTTAAGTAATGTAAAGATATTTCCACATTTTAACGTAACTTTAAATTATATTTTTAGCTAAACATAAATATTTAACATTTAAATATGACATCTGTCATTTACAAACTATGTTATGAGCATTACCATGTAATAAACATTTGAATTTGTCAACTGGTTTCCTTAGTGCCTTAGCTTCTGCGATGTACTACATTAAATTATTCTATATATTACAGTGTCTTTATCTCTAAATCTATGCAAGATATAATAAAAATTTTAAGTGTATTAGATGGAGAATTTTATGTTCTTCAATATTTGTAATAATAAAAATTTCCAAAAAATGATATTTAGAAGATTTTTTTAAAGAAACTATTACTTCCGGTTGTCCAATTGTTACCAAAATCTAATCAGCTCTTCCCAGGAATGTCAGATTGAGGAAACTGCAGTTAAATATTTTTTAAGTCTTATACTATTTGAGAAACTGTGGTTCTAACATCCACACATAAACACAGGCACACGGACATCATCGTAAAAATGTTATATTTGGATTATAGGGACCTTAAAACTCGCTTATCCATTCAAATCTGGATATGCAATTTTTAGCATGATTCCAATACCTCTTTTAGCGAGAAATAAAAAAAAATTTCAAAAATTGACTTTTTCAGCGTTTTTGAATAGAGGTTAGAAATAATAGGAATGTAATATGAAAACAAATATATTATTATATATTAATTATTACATCTTCAATAGGTTAATGCCCGTATTCATAAACACTCGTAAAAATTTTAAACGGTTCGTTATAATTTTTATCCAATAAAAACAGTCGACATTGAAAGAAAAATCGAAATTTTATTTGTCAAGTTTGATTTTATTTGTCAAAAATTATAACGAACCGTTTTGAAACTTTACGAGTGTTTATGAATATGGACATAAGAGATAAAAAAGAATAATCTGATGTAATAAATCGCACACTCCAAACTCCACCAAAGAAACCAGTTGACAATAGTCTGTAATTGACAGATATGTCAGTATCTGAAAACAGTTTTAGTAACATTACTTTCTTTACCCATATGTCACGAGCATTTTACAACTGTCGTTATGTAATATAGTGTTACACATTAAAAATTTGATATGCGAATAGTAGTTTGGTTTCACGATTATAATCTTTATTTTAAACCTGCAAAACCGATAGAATATTAAGCATCATTTACTTTATTTTCAAATGAAAAGAATAAAAGAAGTATAAGGCTTCATCTTCCTCTTAGTCGGTAATTTTCCAATATACCTACCATCTAATGTAGCAAGAAATATAAAAGAGCTTCCTTCAATAATTTTTATCGTCCCCGAGAGAATATTTTTTCAATCTACGCTATAATATTACAGCAAAGCATGCCTCTTGTATCTTGTTCAAATATTAATATCCTCGTACTTCAGTTCTGAGTATCTGAGTGCTTGTGCTCCTGGTGTAATAAAAACAGGCACGCAGCGAAACAAAAACACAATTGAGGGACGTAACACCAGCCAACGCATTCTAGATTTGTGTGTTTCTTTTGTTGTATTTACATACTTTAATATAGGGTGTAGGTTCCAGATGGGTCCGATACTTTTTATTGCAGAGAACACAGGTTGTAGTGATGTAGGAACTTGGTAGGGAAGCATTATTGATTGAAGATTGGTATGTGAGAATTACAGGTATAGATGCTGTTTTACCTCCCACAATATATAATTTAGGGAGGTATTATCTAGTAAAAACGTTATCGAATAAGAAGGTTTTAGGTTTTGTGGTTTTTACCTCTTGCTAAAAGAGGTATTGGAATCATGTTAAAAAACGCATATACAGGTTTTAGTGGATAAGCGCGTTTTAAAGTCCCTAGAATCTGATTATCAAAGGAGGATTAGACTCGAATTGTACAAATTGTACATTAAATATTAATATTAAAATTATGTTAGCTTAGAACTCATTATATCAAAAAAATATTACTTTTTTACCTCCCGCTACCCTTGGTAAGGGAGGTATAGGGATCGTGCTGAAAATCACATATCAAGATTTTAGTAAATGACCACGTTTTAAGGTCCCTAGAATCCAATTTTAACACTTTCACAATGATGTCTGTATGTATGTATGTGTGTGTGTGTGTGTGTGTGTGTGTGTGTGTGTGTGTGTATGTGTGTGTGTGTATGTGTGAATGTGTATGGATTTTGTTGGCACTCTAACTCAAATACTATCATTCATAAAATTCTGAAACCTTGTATTTCTACCCTGTTCCATTATATTTTGGTGTAAATCAGATAACCAGAAATGGCACTTACTGAAATACCATTAAATGACAATTTTTCGTTATTAAGTCATTATGAAAAATAGAGATAATTGAATTTTTTACAGGAATACTTTAATACTTCTTCTACAGGGAATTTATTTTAACATGCAACATATGGCGAATCACTTCCATGGTTACTCACTATTGTCAAAAAATGACAGCAATGTAATATTTGTCCATTTTAAAATGCAACATACAAAATTTGTAGTTTTGTATTATCAAAACTAATTTCCTATAAATTAGCCTACATAGGATTAACAAATAATCAAAACATGAATGTTGAATATCATAAAAAAAATTTAGCTTACAAAAATTCATAACTTTCATGTAATAAATGTTAAAAAATACCCCCATTCCACTGAGGCAATATTCTAGTCGGTCGAAATAAGAATTGACACCATTTGTGATGTGTTTTGGAGGTACTTCCTGTGTTGCAATACTATTTATAATGTTGCCTTTTAAAATGGACAAATTTTACATTGCTATCATTTTTTGACAATAGTGAGTAACCATGGAAGTGATGAACTATAATGTTTCATTTTAAAATAAATTCTCTGTATATATATTTTACAGATAAATTTAAAAATAATTTTCTTTGTTAATCCCGAAGCCTAAGATAAACACATTCCTTTGTTACACAGTTGATATTTCAAATGAATGTAGCTGACAAGTAAATATCACTCTCAAAAAAATAATCACTTCAAATTAATAATACTGACACTTTAAAAAGAAAATAGTAAATAAAGCAACAGTTATATGCAATGGAACATAATATAGTTTGTAGCATTAGTAAAAACGTAGGTATGTATTTAAATTAATAAAAATTAAATAGCGGGAGGTTTTGTGTTAGCCACATCAGATTTTTAAGAATTAGGTTAGTACTCAATTTGTTAATAAAAATGATTACACTTATTTCGTTTGCCGTGTATAATAATACCACTGAATTACTTTTATAATTATTTAGTACCTAATTAATTACTGGACAGGTAAATTAACCGAATGTGTACGTTGCCTCGCAACGCCTATTTACTTTTCACGGAGTAGTGCTTGAAAAGTGACTCTTTACAAACTGTAAAGAGAGCGTAAAGTATGTACTTTTTGCACGGTTGTAGGAAAAAACATTTTTACGCATTGCATTTCACTTATTTATTACATGTAGCTGTTACTCATTAAAACAGTCGATGTAAGTGATACTTAACACATTTAGCAACTAGAATTCCTTTTCTTGTATCTGTAAAATATGCAAAGCCCTTGTTCTCTTACGAACTTCTCAAGTTCGAAGTCCTCAGGCGATGACGGACTTGAAACCTCAAACGAACCGCACGCGGAGAATAAAATAGAAAACTTTGTTTCACAAGTGGCGATTTACAAACAGACATCAACTTAGGCCCAGCTGCAGGGAAAATGTACCACAGTATTTTTATAAAGAGTTCTCAGTCTTTGTCCGCATACTCATAGTTCTGGAGTTCTTCGTTAAGTTCAACAAAGACGATATGGAATACGTAGTATTTAGTTACAAAGTTTCATTTATACAGGGAAGTTTGCGTTGTTTGTTTTTAATAACATCTGCAGGGGAAATAAAATATGTTTCACCCTAAATATTGAGGGGGAACTCTCTAATCTTTTTCCCTTCTTTTAAAGAGGAAATTTAAGACCTTTTAGGGAACTCCTTAACTTCTGGTATTATAATATTTTATATGATGAGTAAACACGATAAATTTTCTTTTCTCTGGCTTATGAATTTAAGTCTCAAAGGAATATTTTTAAAGGTATCATGTTAAAAATTATTCAGGTACCAAAGTTTAATGAATGTACGGGTTTTATGATCCGTAATATCGAATTTTATTATTTTCACGATGCTTAAAGGCGATTTTCAAATGCCATAAAATTAAAACGTATAATTTTTTAACGACCAATCTAATATAAACATAGAAGTCAAATTTACAAAACTGAATTCATGAAATCATTAAATATAGAGCCCGTTAAACAGTAATAAATTTATTACTTAATGAAGTTACCAAATTTGTTAAACAGGATTTATGATCTTGTACCCTCCACAAATTTTATTGTAAAAACATTTTGCTAATATTGATGTACGCAATAATTAATTTCTTTTTTCGCGATCGTCCTTCTCTGCTGAGTTAGCTCGGAAAGTTGTGTATAAGGGATCGGAAAGTACTTTACCGATCCCGGGACCGGTAAAGCTAAATGTTTCCATGGAGATCAGTTGTTTATTTATTTCTTATTTGCTCGCAGTAAAAAATAAAATAACACTTTTTTATTCTTTTTTCAGGATCGCAAAAAATATTGTACCTAACATGACCTGAAAGTGTCTATACTGTAAATAAATATTTCTAATTATATCTCTTCTTTATACATTATTATATTTTTAATTCATTCTATGAACAAGTTTGCTCTTACTCTTCTAATTTCTCCAATTCATTGATGAGATTGGCGGTATTTCTGAAAAGTATATGTACTATAAATGTGTACCTATAATTTAAAATATTTGATTAATGATAAAATAAGAAACATTATATGTCTCTGGATTTTTGACACTCACATTTACCTGTCATTTATAAACATTTTAATGTTTTAACTGCTTTTTGCTGTGAGATTCATAGCAACATATTATTTTATATATATTTAAATTTCTCTATCTCTAAATTTTCAGAAAATACGCTAAAAAAATTAATTGTATCAGACAAAGATTTTTATATTCTTTAATATTTGTAATAATATAAATTTTTAAAAATTATATTTAGATATTTTTTAAGAAACTACTGCTTCCGGTTGTCCAATTGTTACCAAAATCTAGTCAGCTGTTCCCATTAATGTCAGATTGAGGACTTCCGTAGTTAAATATGTCTTAAGTCTTACAGTATTTGAAAAATCGTGGTTCCAACACACTCACACACACACACACACTTACTCACACTCTTACTCACACGGACATTGTCGCAAAAATGTTAAATTTGTTTATTCACTAATATCTGGATATACAATTTTTAGTTTGATCCCAAAACCTGTCTTAGCGAGGAGTAAAAACTGTGTAGAAGGGTATCAAAAATTGAATATGCATAAAATTTATAATTTAATAACATTACCCCATAATTTGTTAAAAATATTTGCAACGGGTACTGCTAGCTATTTATAAAAAGCAGTTATTTTAAATATCTAAACACCAAATAACTTATGTTAGATTTTATGGGTGTAAAATGGTCTCCAAAAAAATGCTGAGGGCATAAATACTGCTTTGCAAGCACGACATCATCTTCTTGACTTATTTGCTTGCAATATTTAAAGGTTCATGTTCGTGGACGCGTCTCTGCACATAAAGGAATTTCCTCGGCTTGAGACACCACGAAAAAGTAAGCGCAGAAATCATTTTATTGTGCAAAAGGCAGTTAAGGTCGCAGCCTAAATCATTTTATATGTTGTTTCATCCGTAGTTATTGCCAGCAGTAAAAGAAAATGGAAAGTGACGTATCTGATATAACCGCAGGAGTTTTTTAAAGCGGTAAACCCAAGCAGAAGCCGAAATGTGACAGATGATTGCAGACTCAATCCGAGGAAGAATTTACATTAGTTCGAATTGGCTGGGTCACGACCTTTCAAAATGTCACCCAATGTACATTTTCCATTTCTCACGCTGAAAGCAGACTTGACTTTGAAGCGAGAAAGTTGGAGGAAGACAATAATTTCAAATTTTTACCATAATTTTACCTATAATTTCAAATATTTAATTAATAAACCAGTAGTTAAATATACTTCCCAGAAAAAGCTATCAGAATGTCACTAAAACTGTTAATATCTAGCAATGCCATGTGTCATGTTATAAACATTGGAATTTGTCAACTGGTTTCCTTAGTGCCTTGGCCTCTGCGATTAGTTTACTCTACCGTGAGTATTTTTTAACGTGAAACATTGGGTTTGTCATGTCCATGGTTACGATTTGACATTTCATTGACAGCAATGTATTTGCGTGTCCCATTTAAAATGAAACATAGGGAACGAATTATGTAAGAAATTTAGCTAAGTCAGAAAATCACTCGAGAGCACTGAACATATTTCGGGCACACAATATTTTTTTTGCAACTGAATTTCATTTTTAAAAAACAGGTATTATTATTTAAACAAAATTAACCTCTCTTCAATATGACAGATAACCGCTGAATTTTCCTATAAGTTACGACTTGACATTTGATTGACAGTAACATATTTGCCTGTCTCATTGTATTATATTTAAATATTGTAAGAAATTTGGCCAAGTTAGAAAATCACTCGAGCACAAGCTACACTAAATTTAATTTAGAAAGCAGGTATAATTATTTAAACAAAATTAACCTCTACTGACGTCTTATCAAATGCCAAATTCGTTCCCTATGTTTCATTTTAAATGGGACACGCAAATACATTGCTGTCAATCAAATGTCGAATCGTAACCATAGATATGACAAACCCAATGTTTCACGTTAAAAAATACTAACGGTATAAATTATAGTGTCTTTATATAATAAAATTTTTAAGTGTATTACATGGAGAATTTTATGTTCTTCAATATTTAATAAAAAAAAAACTCCCAAAAAATTATATTTAGAAATTTTTTTTTAAGAAACTACTACTTTTGGTTGTTCAAATGTTACCAAAACCTTTTCAGCTCTTTCCAGGAATTTCAGATTGAAGAAACTGCAGTTAAATATTTTTTAAGTCTTATAGTTTTTAAGGAATCGTCCCTCCAACATCCATAAATACACACACACACACACCCACACACATACACACATCCACACATCCACACACACACACACACATACACACATCTACACACACAAACATACACTCATCCTCACACATACACACACAGATATAATTTAAAAAATGTTATAATCGGTTTCTAGGGACCATAATATCAATAAAATCTGGATATGCGAATTTAAGCATGAATCTAATATACTTCCCAGAAAAAGCTGTCAGAATGTCACTAAAACTGTTGATTTTTGACACTGACATGTGTCATTTAAAAACTATGTTATAAACATTGGAATTTGTCAACTGGTTTCCTTAGTGCCTTGGCCTCTGCGTTTAAATTACTCTATATATTATAGTGTCTTTATCTCTAAATCTATACAAGATATAATAAAAATTTTAAGTGTATTAGATGGAAAATTTATTTTCTTCAATATTTAATAACAAAAATTTCCAAAAAATTATATTTAGAAGAATTTTTCTCAGAAACTACTACTTCCGGTTGTTCAATTGTTACCAAAACCTTTTCAGCTCTCTAATAAGTTCTTCAATCACAATTTGTGGAACTCGCACAAATATATCTTTTAACTTTTTGTTTCTAGTATGACGAGAAATTGTATACATACTATCGATGTGATAGTCTTACTAGTACAAGCGGACATTAATACTTCTTAAGTGTAAGCATCCACTGTCTTGTGTCCAAGACAGTAGGTTAGCCAGGTTAGCTACTAGTATAAGTATATAAGCTTAGTTATTACATCATACACCAATGTAAACCCATCTTAAACGATTTTGGCTTGAATTCATGATTGCACAATAACGAAAACAATGCAGAAACCGAAATGTAATAGATGATTGTAGACTCCCCCGAAGAGAAATTACATTAGTTTGAATAGGAAGGGCCACGACCTTTACAGAATGTCACCCACCGTACTTTTTTCATTTTTCACTGGAGAGTAGGTTTTCATTTGGAAACGAGCTTTATTTCCAGTTTCATTCGTTACTGGATCAACGAGCAGTTATTTATTTACAAATCCCAGCCTTCCAGCCTCATACGCAAAAGGGATTATGGATACAAGATTTGACCCAGTATAATATCAGGATTATGCCATAATTTGACAGGACATTAATGATATTTGTTTAATTTGCGAGGTAAAATGTATTGGATGGATGGTTAGCTTACAATGGAAAATAAAAATTAAGCTTTGTGGATCAAGTTTATAAAATTATTGAAAGTATCTAGAGATTTATACTGATCTCATAGTCTGTTTTTTACCTCTTGTTAAGAGAGAGGTATTGGAATCATGCAAAAAATTGCTTATCCAGATTTTAGTGCATAGGCACGTGTGTGTATGTGTGTGTGTGAGTGTGTATGTGTGTGAAGAATGTGTGGATGTGTGGATACTGAAACAACGGTTTCTCATATACTATAAGACATAAAAAAATATTTAACTGCCGTTTCCTCAATCTGACATTCCTGGGAAGACCTGATTAGATTTTGGTAACAATTGGACAACCGGAAGTACTAGTTTCTTTAAAAAAAAATCTTCTAAATATTGTTTTTTGAAAATTTCTGTTATTACTAATATTGAAGAATATAAAAATCTATCCGATACATTTAAAAATTTTATTATATCTTTTATGGAGTTAAAGATAGAGACATTTAAATATATAAAATAATAAGGAGTAAATTTGTGTTTCAGCTCATGGAAAACAAGTGGACAAATTAAAATGTTTGTAAATGGCAGATAAATGTGAGTGTCAAAAAGCCAGCCACATTACTAAAGACTTTTCCTGGGAAGTACATTTAATATTATTTTATTATTAATTAAATATTTATAATTACAGATACATATATTACATAATACCCTTCAGAAATACCGCCAATCTCATCAATGAATTGGAAGAATCTCGAACATTTACAAAAAAGTTTAAGCTAATCCTCATTTTTGGATTAGTGAATTATATTCTATTCCGGTATTTAAAATTTAATTTTCATGATATTATCAATAAAGGTAGATACTAGGAATAGATTAGACTATAAATCAAATATAATAATAAACCTTTCTTCACAAATTTTTTATTATCAAAATGTATATTTCGATTGCAATGCAATCATCGTCATTTGTAGTACAATAATATAATAAACATAATATTTATTTATTTATTTTTATGTTCACGTATACTCAAATAATTATAATAGATTAGAATATGTTTTAAGTTATAAACTGTCAAAATTAGAGTAGAATTCGCTAATCCAAAAATGAGGATTAGCTTAAACTTTTTTGTGAATCGGGCTGTAAAAGAATAAGAGTGAATATAATGAATTAAAAAATATAAAAATATATAAAGATATGTGTTTTGTGTGTATCAGAAATGTCAAAAATTCCAATAAATAATATCTAAAATTTTTTTTTTTAAGACAGTACTACTTCCGGTTTTCCAATTTTTACCAAAATCTTTTCAGCTCTTCCCATTAATGTCAGATTAAGGAATACGTTGTTAAATTGGTCTTTAGACTTATATAATTTGAGAAACACTCCCTCAAATATCCATTCACAGACATTATTTTAAAAATGTCAAAATCGGATTCTAGTGGCCTTAAAACATATTTATTTACTAAAATCTGGATATGCTATTTTTAGCAAGAATCCAAGACATGTTTTTTCTTAATTAAAGTACAGTTATATATTTACTAATTATTTATTATAGCTACATGTGCTCATTAATTAATCATGGTATTATTATATGGGGAGCATCTTCTAGATTAAACGAAATTTTCATTGTTCAAAAACGTGCACTTAGAACTATACACAAATTAGGTCCAAGAGAGTCGTGTCGGGATAAATTTAAAAAATTAAATTTATTAACTGTTCCATCTATATACATACTAGAGCTTTTTAAGAATGTTTTTAATAACTTAAATTCTTTTACTTTAATATGCTCAAAATATACAACCAGACAGAATAATAAACTTATACAAATACCTAATCATAAAATTACGTCATATGAAAATGGTGCTCACTATATGAGTATTAAAATATTCAATTGTTTACCCGAAAATATAAAAGTTCTTTCCACAAACCGTGCACTTGCTACAATAAAACAAATACTAGTTTTTAAGGAATATTATTCATTACGAGAATATTTTGATGATTGTAGAAAAAATAATTTTCAAATGTAATGTATGTTCTTATATTTAATATTATTTAAACATCATTTCTTTTTATTTTTACTATTATGTATTTACATACCTTTGTTATATTAATACTGTACTGACAATATTGTAATTATTGTAAACATTATTATTACTTTTGTTTTACTTTGTATTAGCAGAGTGGAAGACCAGTGGATACTGAACTCTTGCTATTTAATCGTATTTTGATCAATTTTTATTATGCTACAGAAACTATATAATTTTATTAATAGACACTGAGTGGCTAATTAGAATATGCTGTCACTTTACTTTTTAGTTTCTCTCGCAGTTTGTGGCGGCGCTAGTGTCCACATGGCGTAAAGCCCTTTATGTTATCTGCAGTGCTCGGGTTGGCTCGACACAGATGCTGCATTCGCTGAATTTTGTATTTATTCTGCGGGTGAAAGCTCGTGAACACCTGGGTTATTTTACGTGCAAATTCGCCGGAATTTATTAAATATTTCCATAACGTTTCCAATAAAAACCAACCGAGGCATACATTACCAACTTTTTGTTTTTTTATTATATATTAGGTATGACCAAGCAAAAAAGAGACCTTCCCTTACACAAATTAGCTGTTAGAGTTGCAATTCATCTTTACTCTAACTCTGGATTTCCTTCGTCGTCTTGGTCGTATAGCTTTGTATTTTTCAACTGGATGTTCCATTGTGCTAGTGCTTCTCTTCAATAACTTAAAGTAATTCATCCGGGACATCCCTAACTACGTGAGTCATTATATTTAAACTCAATAAAAAATTGTATTGTTACTTTAAAAATTGGTAAAATAATTTTTAATTTAATTAAAACCAAATGCACAGTTCTCTTTTTTCAAAATTAGTTTTAACATAAGTTCTCTGTACAACTTTAGTAGTATCGAAATAAAAAATCTGTTGTAGCCAGCACAAAACCTTCCGTCAATTCGATGTATTTTGTACATAATACCAAAAGTTCCTTGAAAAAGATTTTGTATATCCTGTAAAATTGTAACACAAACACACTTTTTTTACAAATTCCATACCGAAAGTTCCTTTCCCTATTTTATTAGTGGTCGCTGTTTCTTACTCTTCTCTTTTACACATTCCTGTCCAACGCATCTTCACACAATTCTTCCTCTCTCAAATCTTCTGCTACACAGTGCTTCCATGTTCTCTTTGGCCTTTCTCGTACTCCGGCATTCCAATCTTGAGGCGAGGCTGCAACTGCAAGTCACTTGCGAGGGACACTCTATCACATTCACATATAACTTTCTGATCCTATACTTTCAACTTCAAATTTTTTTTAATATATCTGCTGTTTCCATAACTTTAGCAAAGCTGACTAATTCTTGATAGTTAATCTCTTTTAATGTCTCTATAATTCTATATCTATTGAATATGAAGGAAAATGTATAATCAAACCGTATAGAGAATAAGATATTCTTTCACAAAATATCGAAAAATTCTATTTAACTGCGTTTTTTCAAGAAAAACTGTTAAAAACTTCAAATAAGAGTACTTTCGGTGTATCAATTATAACCAAAATCTAATCAGCTCATCATATGGATGTAAAGAAGAGGAATAAGAAAGAATTATAATTTTTAGAATTGTAGTTTTGGAGTTATCGTCGGAGAAAAAAATGTCACACACGGACACACACACACGGACACATACACACACATACAGACATCATCTTAAAAATAGTAAATTCGTATGGTAGGGCCCTAAAACGTGCTTATTCATTAAAAACTCACCAACGAATTTTCTGACCAAAGACAATACATTCCTTACCTAAAGGTGACGGAAGGTAAAAATCCAGGCTAGTGATATGGCAACAATGATTTTTATATAAAAAGGTCTAATATTCTACGATTTTATGGTACACACCTTTTACCTTCCGTCACCTTTAGGAAAGGAAGGAATCTCAAGTGGCAACGAGTAATTCGCAAACAAATGACATTACATAGAGTGCCAGTAGGTTCTTGTGGTGTCTGCAGTCCCGCATATACAGAAAACTAAAGATTTTCTCTCGAAAAACAGAAGTTATTTTTATTTTCATCTTCCATCTTGTAGCTTTTTTGAATTCTTGTCACAATACCACATTTGTTGAGTTTATTTCAATGCGGGCTAGCAATTTCTCGGAATGCAGGCAGACAAATTAACACAGGGTTAATGTAAACGGACGGCAGGATTCCAACCCTGGCCTGGTGTTGTGTGTCGGCTGATGTCCGAGCGACTCAAAGCAAGGGTCATGCTTAGATGTCATGAGAATTGATAATTTATAACACATGTAGTCATCCCGTGAATAAATTTCCACATAATGAGGCTTCACAGGTGGCGATGTTTCTTAAAAATAGATTTTTACCTCTCTCTAAGAGAGGCATTGGAATCATGCTAAAATTCGCATATCCAGATCAAATTATCACATGAATATACACTATATACACCTACTTATATATAAATACTCTAAAAATGCGCACACTTACGTAACATTCTCTTTACAATCAAATAATATTACTAGCCACTATTGAATTATTGCCCCAAAAGTCAATATACCCCACATTTAGATAAAAACTTCAAAATTTTCAAAAATCTAATTTTTATGTATCTAGATATTTCTCAATGCGCTGATTCCAAATTTTGAAACCGCAAGTCGATATCTCGTTTCGTTCTCGAGATATTTAGATTTAAAATTTTGCTCAAACCTGCCCATTTTTGGGTACTAACCCAAAAATGGGTCGAGATATGAATCTGGCGACATCCCCATTCGATTCTACGGACAAAAATACATAAGTATAGCAATTTTCATAATGTTTATACAACCGGTTCATTTTTTATGAACAAAAACTTGAAAACCCCTGAAAATGGCAAAAATCTGAAAAAATCCTAAGGGGTACCCCTTAGGATTTTTGCGATTTTTGGCTATTTTCAGTTATTTTGCCTTAGAGATTGTATGCGGTGTTCAAAAATTCTGAAAATTGGTGTACTTATGTAATTTTGCCCGTAAAATCGAATGGTGTTGTCGCCAAATTCATATCTCGACCCATTTTTGAGTTATTACCCAAAAATGGGCAGTTTTGAGCAAAACTTTGAATCTAAATATCTCGAGAACGAAAAGAGATATCGACCTGCGGTTTCAAAATTTGGAATCAGCGCATTGAGAAGTATCTAGATACATAAAAATTAGATTTTTTAAAAATTTTGAAGTTTTTATTTAAAAGTGGGGTATATTGACTTTTGAGGCAACAATTCAAAAATGGGTGGAGATATTAACTTGGTAGCAATATTATTTGATTGTACAGAGAATGTTACGTAAGTAAGGAATTTATATGAGCCTACATAATTTATATTCATATGATAATGAACTTTTGGTATAGGATTTGTACAAAATACATCAAATTAACGGAAGGTCACAACAGATTTTTTAATTAATCTTTATTGAAACTACTGCACCAAATTGTATGTCTTTCCATTTAAATAAATAGCATAATTTTTTCTTTGAACACTCTTCCTTTGAGCCCATCTTCGTTAGAATAAAAGCTCAATTTAAATCTCATTGCTTCTCCAACTACAAGGTAAACAGTTCCCGGAATACAAATCGGTGTTTTAGTGAGCTAGAAACAGCAACGGTTTCATCCGTAGTGATTCTTTAATGAGAATAAGTTTTATTTCAAATTAAAGACAATTACACCTCTTGATTCCTCACGCAAACTTCCACTTACAATCAGAACCAGAGAGTAAGGCACTATTTGCGCGACGGGACAGTCACGCGACACATTGTCCTCGGCAAATAAATATTTTATAGCAAAAAGAAAAGAGCTTTTACGGTTTTTACTGGGTGTAAAGCGCTATCTTGATGCAGTAAGTGTGAATGAAACTGCATGTACGGGAATAGAGACAATGTAATAAGAATAAGAATACGAGGTGGGTATGGTGCACTTTGAAATTTATGGTTTTGCGGTTGGAATTCAGTAACTACTAAAATAATTTATAATATGTAATTGTGTGCTGCACAAGTAATTTATGTCCCACTATCTTATTTTACAGCAAAAGATTTTCGATGTAATGAACGGAAAAAAATAATTTAGTCACACATATGAAACTACATACGTAAAATATTTTTTCTACGACCACCATGAAAAGTTGGCATGTGTGCTCTATTTTGTCATCGTAAAGTTGATGGTTACTAAGGAACGAGCAAAAAAAATACTTTACCGCGCGTCTCCCATAGCAACGCGCGGTAAAGTGCTCAATTTGCTCGCTTAGATAAATATATATTTTTACTGAAATCTTAATTTATTAAAATAATACTTACGAAATCTAAAATATAGGTTAGGTTCATTTTTACACTAGAAACGTGCTACAAACAATATACCTGAATTATTAAAATATCTTTCAGAACTCATATTATTAATTGGAAAAATACTACCTTTTTTAATGTCAATGTATCCCCTGAAGAAGGCACCAGTTTATGGTGCCGAAACGTTGGGTTTAAATTAATAAATACAGAAAATAAACTAAAAAAAGGTAGTATTTTTCCAATGAATATACCTGAAGTTAGCTATATTACCAATTTAGTTAGGTTAGGTATTTAATTATATATAATAACAACTCTACTGGTGAATGTACATTGCATTACAACTTTAAATATTTATTAACACACATTTCATAATAATTAACAAACTTATTGGATGTAATTATTGGCGGATAATGTTAAAATTGAATGTGCACTTTTGGCAGTTTTGTATATTCATTCCAGAACTTGAAAACAGCTGATGAAGATAAATTAGATTCTGTGACTGTGACACTCACTAGAGTTTTCAGTTCTTAACTGCTAGTGTTGATTTTAACATGGAATAAATGGACCAAAGAGAAAACTATTTCATTAGATTTTTACAAAAAGTAAGCTAGTAAGACATTTTCACTGTTATAATTCTTTTCGTATAATGCTTTTGATTTTGCAGATAATAAATTCAAGGAAGTATTTTGCGCCGTTTCAAATATATCTGGAGGAGTGCAGGAAAAATCACTATCTTTTACTGTCAGAATTTTGTATTTATTTACTTGGATATATCGTCATGGTTACACACAACACAAAACAGAAATTGGTTGAGGTTGAATTGAACTTACTAATTAGGTATTATTATTTTTTTCTATTTTGGTTAGTAAAGTCGTAGAAAAAATTATGTGTGCATCTCTAGCGTAAAGTATCTTTATTGCTCTCGCTCGATTGTAGCGCTCGCTACGTTCGCGCTTCAATTTTCGAGCGCGAGCAATAAAGATCCACTTTACGCTCTTGATACACAAATAACTATTACGCACATCTGCATTAAATTATCTTAGTTACCAGGAATGTTGACCATTGCGCCCGCAGGGCTTTTTACCAGTTTTACCATCCGTCGAGCTGTAAAAAAGTCAAAACTCCCGATAATGATACTAACCTTTATTTAATTATATGAATTTTGGAAGTATTTTTTAAAATTATTTATAATATAACGACAAAATAAGGTTAACCTGGCCACGTAATATTTTACATAGCAACAAACTTTCCAAATATTTAAAAATAATTTAAAAACATTTCATTTGATGGCAGTTGTGCGTAAAATGTTGTACATATCTCAGGCCGAAAGAAGTTTATAGCTTTGGACGCAGGCGTAAACCTTTTCTTTCGGCCCTCTATACGTAAATAACTATTCAGTGTCATGAATGTAAAATATTTGCTATGGCCAGTACAATACCTCTCGCCGTTTCCATTGTAGGTTATATAAGTATTGTATTTAACAATTTTTGTATTCGCAAAAATTGTAATTACATCTATTATTATATATTTAGATATTTTTTATAATTTTAAAATCATTCTAGCAAATTTTCTCCTACTTTTCTAAATATTCGCGATTTCTCAAATTCACATTAAACTACATTCATAATTAAACTATCGTTGTCGAAATTGGATATTGATTTAGCAATAGCGTAAACTTTGTAAGGTACAAAGTTAGATAATTTATTAGTAAATAATTTGTCAAATACCTATAAGATTGTTAGGAGATGGATATCACGACCCCTTTTACAGAAGATAT
Source organism: Ophonus ardosiacus (assembly GCA_943142095.1). NCBI lineage: Eukaryota > Metazoa > Arthropoda > Insecta > Coleoptera > Carabidae > Ophonus > Ophonus ardosiacus. The sequence goes on along the minus strand of OW964838.1, from coordinate 4,750,055 downwards.
AATAAAATTTTTAAATGCATTGGATAGAGAATTTTATGTTCTTTATTATTTGTAATAACATAATTTTTCAAAAAATGATATTTAATTTTTTTATATACTACTACTTCCGGTTATTCAATTGTTACCAAAACCTATTCAACTTTTTTCATTAAAGTTAAATTGAAAATCCCTAGTTGTATAGATCTTTAGTTATAGAATTTGAGGGACCTTCAAACGTGCTTATTCATTAAAATCTGGATATTTGTTTTTTAACATGAATCCAATACCTCTCTTAGCAAAAAAATGGTTTTCACAATAAATAAACTTAACAACACATGTGGAACAACATCTGGAGTTAAAGATTTTCAATGTAATAAACGTAAAGAATAAGTATATCCATTATTTACACATCATGAATCAATTTTACATACGAGTAGTTCTGTAGGCGTCAAGAAAAATAGTATGAGTAGTCTTATTCATATAAAGAACAATAAGAACATATTTTCCAAAAATAGTATAGCCTTGAAGGTCCATTACTGTATCAATTTTTTATTATACTAGAAATATTAATATGAATATGGGTTGTTATTTGGTTTTCAAAGAAGAAATTTATCTTCTATTTATATGTATTGATCCATAGGCGCCGTCAGAAATTTTTCTAAGGGGGGGAAACTTATACATCTTCTTACCTTCCGTCACCTTTAGGTAAGCAAGGTGTTGTCTTTGGTCAAAAAATTCGGTGGTGAGTTTTTAATGAATAGTACGTTTTAGTGTCCCTAAAATACGATTTTACTAGTTTTACGATGATGTCTGTATGTATGTATGTGTGTGTGTGACAAAATTTTCTCCGACGATAACTCCAAAAATTATGATTCTTTCGTATTCCTCTTCTTTACATTCACACGAAGAGCTGATTAGATTTTGGTTATAATCAGCCAACCGGAAGTTCCCATATTTCAAGTTCTTAACAGTTTTTCTTGAAATAATAAATTCAAATAATTTTAATTGACAGATGTCAGTGTCAAGTGCAATTTACATAGTGTATATTCGTGTTATAATTTTATTGGATTTATAGAATCTTTTCCAAGGAACATTCGATATAGAATTAAAAAAAATAGTATATATTCGTGGTACAATTTTACTGGATATATAGAATCTTTTCCAAGGAATTTCTAGTATATGATTTGTACAAAATACATCGAATTGACGGAAGGTCTTGTGCTGGCTACAACAGATTTTTTTCGAAACCAAAAACTATTTATCAGTAACACTTAAATAAAAATAAAAATATTTACTTATTCATTGAACAGAAATTTAAATTTTCAATTGACTAGCGAAACTATTTATAACTTCGTCTTTAATTTGGTTCTATATTGAAAATTTTAAAAATTACTGATATTAAGCACAAATAATTAAGTTTTTAAAATGTAAGTTTAAAATATATAATTAATTTGTAAATAATAAACACAGATATTGAATTAAATCATTTAATACTAGAGACGAAAGGGAAATATATAGTGCAGCGCATTGATGTAATCAAACAATGCCATTGTTGCAATCAATTTTATCATTGTTGTAATCAAGTTTTTTGAAGTACTTATTTATTTAATATTAAATAAATAAATATATCATCACGGCATATTACCCATTTCTGGGTGTGCCAGTCCGTTTTCACATATATCGGTAATGATGATGACATATTTGTACCGTGCGGGCGCTTACCAGGTGTCACCTCACGGGCACTCATTGCTGGCGTGGAGAGTGCACCACAGGAGTCACTTTTGTGCCATTTAAAATTCGAAATATAATATATATTTAATATTAAGTTCAGAAAGATATTTCAATATATTAAAAATATAACAATGTAATTTATGCAATTTTAAAATTACTGGAATTAATAAAACAGATCATTTCTTGTGCCCTTTGTCGGCGCCCATGTATTGATTCTCTAAATAGCCTCACATTTTTTTGACATAAAACGTTTCAGTGCTAATGTGTTTATCGTTCACCTTAAGTGTCATTTCATTTTTAGTACTTTCACAGCTTTTCTTAATTTATTCTTGAATTATTCTACCTTAAGACGTGGCTTGGGGTTAGTGCTTAATTATTGACTCGGAATTTATGCTCTCCCTAAAGACCTTTTACTCTTTTTTACGGCAGAATGCGTCGGAAGCCTTTCCTTTAATTTTATTGCCTCATTTTCTTTGGAATATTCACAAAGATGCTCTTAAACTTTCAAGCGGACTTAGATAAGTTCACAATTTTCATGAATAGTTATTAATCGGTAGTTCCAGGGAAGGGAATATAGTTAGAAATTCTTTCGACTCAATGAATAGTTTAATAGTAATTAATATTTCATGAGGCAGAAAAAGTATATCTCCAATTTGCATTTTAATTAATGTATGCAGTTTTTAATTTAATATTTTTTTTCGAACTATTGGACTTTGTACATAGTTGAGAGTAAAAAATAAATATTTGTTTAGAATATTAATTCGCGTTTACAATTTTTTGTATCTGTATTTTTAAACAAAAAATCTGATGTGGCCAACACATTATCTTCCGTCATTTTTATTTATTTTGTACGAAACCCATACCAAAAGATCCTTGGAACAGGTTTTATAAATAAAATAAAATTATAACACGAACATACACACATCCATCATCATGAAATTGTTAAAATCGGTTTCTAGGGACCTTAAAACTTGATCATTTTCCAAAATGTCGATATGCGATTTTTAGCCTGAACGCTATACCTCCCTTCCTAAAGGTAGCGAGAGGTAAATAAATATGCATATGTACTTGTATCTAATAAAATTAAGGTTTGTAAAAATAACATATTTTCAATCATACATAAATATTAGAAGTGGTATTGATTTGCCTCATTGTCTTCCAGAATACGGGTTTTAAAAGACTTTATGTCAAGATGCGAGTACTATTTTGATTTTTGTTTAGTCTTTTAGTTTTGTCAATATTTGTGAAATTTATTTTGTGTATGATATATTTGTTAAATGTAAAATAAAAACTGTTATAATTGAATGTAAAAATATTTGAACATAATGATTGCTTTATTTATATACTGCACGGTTAAATACCCGGCGGGAGGTTATGGGCTGGCCACATCAGGTGTTTTATTAAGGTACATAAAGTATCCTAAAATCAAAAATACCTGACCATTTGCAGGATAAATCTACGCTAGAACTGAACTACAGTTAGAGATGCACTCGATCTCGAGCTTTGGCCCGGCTCGGCCCGAAGCCCGCCTCGATTTCGAGTCGATCATCGGCCCGAAAAATCTTATAGTTTAATCAAATGCACAGTTTCCTTAATATTTTAATGAAAATGGACGAAGTTGAAAAGGGTCAAAATGATTTAATAACAACATACTTCACATCTGAATAATAAAAATGTTATTTTACTTCAAAAATTCAAGGTTATTCATTAAAGCATAATAATACTATTGTCATGTTGTTATTACTATTGTTACTATTCGTATACTAAAATAAAAGTGATTTTTATTTCTACTATAATATTTTTTTGTCTTATTTTTGAGTAGAAATAAAGTTAGATAAAAAAATTCTTATGTAAATGATATTTTTTTGTATAAGATTTGTGAAACAGTTTAAATTTTCGAGCGCCTTTGGGAAACTAAGTGTAAAATACTCGTAAGTCTGTAATTTTTGTAACAAACTTACACTAGAAGTGTCTCCTTTTTTTTAACTTCTTATGTTAACTAATGTCGAAAGTTATAAGGATGTAGAGTTTTTTATAAATTTGGCACGAAAAAAGTTAAACATTTCGCCTCACATAAAAATCAAAATTAGGAATGTCGGATGCACCCAATATCAAGCTTTGGCCCGGCCCGATTTCGAGTCAATTTTCGAGCCGGGCCAGCTATTTTTTTTGTCGAGTCGATCTTTGAATCGGGCCGGCAATTTTTATTTTCGGGCCGAGTCGATCCAAACATCAAAGCCCGGTCCGGCCCGGCCCGAATGCATCTCTAACTACAGTGTAAAAATAAAACAGGACGTCGGCATTGTAAAAGCTGTAAACACGAAATATTAACAAAACCATGGTAACCTAGTTGTAAAAGCGGAAATTAACTATTAGCGCGCAAAATTCTACCATGAATTTTACTACTCTATATTCAAGCATAAATTTAAATTTATTATAGTGTAGTTCACAGAATAGTGTGAACTTTTCATAAAAACACAAAATATACTCATTTTCTTTTCTATCTGTAATATTAACTAGGAATAGCTAATGTATATTATAGAAAAATCGTAAAAGCAACAAAAATTTAAAAAATAACACTCTCCCTTAGTATTAAAGATAAATTTTGGTAGAAAGTAAACAGGAAAAAGTTGCACGGCATTCATTAATACAACTCAGCTTAGAATCAGTTCTATTCATTCTTCTATTCATCTATTTTACATGGAGTGTAACAAGCACCTCATTAATCAGCCTGTATTTTTCTCCTCAAATCTTCTGGGTAATATTTCACTCAACACTCGTTACAATAGCCTCTCGCGCGCCCCATTGGGAACTCGGCCGTATCCCAGCTATCCTGAACTCAAATCTGGATCGAACATATCCCCAAGGATGCCAGATGCAACAATAAGACTACGTTTACTACAAATTACGTGAACTAAGGTAGTTAAACGTAGTCCAATTAAGAGTTTAATGTACTATAAACAGCAACATAATAAATGGCGATCAGTTAATCAAATGACCAAGTTTTAGAACTTGAAATGGAGATAAAAATGTCGTTAAGGCTTTGTTTGGTTTTACGGTGGAATTTTAGATTCAAAGCTCATCATGGATTTGATAATGATTGCAGAGTTGATGACTCGCTTAAAATCAAATGAGGAGGTTTATATACGAATTCTTGGATGGCAGTAAATTATTATGAATTTAGAAGCATTACTTCTCGTTGAGACAAGAGTTGTATTGTGAGGAGTGGTTATTTTTTGTTAAAATTATTTTTTTGTCATCCGCTACTCTTATGCCCGTATTCACCAACATCAAATAAATCTTTGAATAGCTTATTCATTGAATAAGAGAAAAATATCGCATCAAAATATGACAGCTAGAATAAATACCTTCAGTTGTGTTATGGTATCGATGCGATATTTTTCTCTTATTCAATGAATAAGCTATTCGAAGATTTATTTAATGTTGGTGAATACGGGCGTTAATCATTAAAAATTAGTTGTTTGACATTTGGATAGACTGCTAGATTAAATTTATTTTAAAAATTTAGCTGAGCAGACAATCAGATTTTATTTTTTTCTGTGTGAACCCTAATAAATATCACAAATTACACAGAGAGAGAAAAGTTTATTATTGAATGTATCTTTTTAAGGAAAAATAATTTCACGTTATCGGCGTTGCCATTAAAAAGTTACGCTCGAATTAATGTTGGGACACCTAAGTTTCATACACTAGTGGTTCGGCAATTATAACAAGTACAAACTGCCATACCAAATTTCATCCAAATCGAATAAAGCGTCCGGTTATTATAAGCAAAGTTTTTGATTGGACAACCGGAAGTAGTAGTTTCTTTAAAAAATCCTCTAAAGAATATAAAATTCTCCATTTAATAAACTTCAAATTTTTATTATATCTTCTATAGATTTAGAGATAGAGCAAATATAATATATAGAATAATCTGTTGCAATAAATCGCCTAGTCCAGACTACACCAAAGAAATCAGTTGTCAAATTTAAATGTTTTTCATTGGCAGATAAATGTCATTGTCAAAACTCAACAGTTTTATTGACATTACTAAAAGCTTCTTCTGGGAAGTAGGTAGTACTATTTCTTATTGAATTACTAATTAAATATTTAAAATGGTAGGTAGGTATGTATATTAATAGTAATAGTACATATACCCTTAAGAAATACCGTCAACCCCGTAAATAAATTGGAACCATCTTGAACATTTTAGAAGAGTAGGACAAGATTCTTTATAGAATGAAAGAATGGATATAATTAGAATTATTTACTTGTACAAGAAATGTTAAATTCGACACTGATGTAACAAAATGGAAATGGCGAGAGGTATTGTGCTGACCACAACAGATTTTTTTGATTTTGTGTAGGTTTTATAATTTGTTTGTTGAAAACATAATGGACCCGGCTTAAGTCGTCGACTGTTAAAAATAAAAAATTAACAATCAACCCAATTGTCGCAACTGTCAAGTGAAGTGAGCTGAAATTTACTGGTATAGCATAAAGCTAATACCTGTCCAGGTAATTTCAAGTTAATTTTCAGTCAATGGGTGAAATTTCCATGTGTCACTAGATCACTAACTAATCCAATACGAGCATGGCTCAATTCTGTATATTTTCCGCGTGCAATCACAATTTGAAGCAATTTAATCGGCAATTTCTGCGCTAACTGTCTTCCTTCTCCATGCAACAATCAATCCAGTTGTAATTGTTCGACTAGTAGGCATTGATGAAGCCAAACAATGATGAATGCCACATTGCGTGGGTGGGTGAGAATCTAGAGTTGAGTTGGATTCAACCGCTTCGTTAGTAGTTGCCTCATGACTAGTTAATTAGTGAATTAGTTCATTTTGCCCAGACAGAAGCCAACGCATTACGAGCAATCTATCAATCAACATATCACCAGCACTGAACGATCAGTAAATAGTAAATGGAATAGTTATACATCTAGTATATTGAGACATTTCGAGAATAAGGTTACTTCCAACTTCCAATATCATAAAAATTGTATTAAACTATTATTCTCACATTATTTAACATTATTTTTAAATAATTATTATTTTTTAAAAATATTTTAATCACCCAATAATAAGCTCTGTATTTGTAACAAAAAAATAAATGCATTTTAACAATTAAAACCTACCTTTGCTGCTGTCTGCATCATCCAATGTTGCTGGGACGTTCACCATGGCACCAAAAGTCTTTTACCAAGTCCACCACCACTATTACACTTGTCTGTCACTAAAACAACCCTTAATTATTATTAAAATCTGTGAAAAACACTAATAATGTCAATAATATTTGCACACGACTCCAAGGCTCGCGGTAGACTAAATTGTAGAGCACAGAACAATGTTTTAACTGGTTTATGTTCGTAAATTTATGGAAAACAAATGAATTGTATGTATTAGCGGGAATATTTAACTTAAAATTTGAATAAAATTATTGTTTTATGTGGAATTAATTGAATGAATATTATTTTCCATGTTTGCCTGAGTGTGTGGTGCACTCTCCACTCCAGCAATGAGTGCCCGTGGAGTAATTCGTATGTACGGTATCTGAAGCAAAGCAGTTTGGCACACCTAGAAATAAATAATATGCCGTGATGCTATATTTTATTTATTGTTTTAGTACACCTTGAAAAAAAAAAATCTGTTGTGGCTAGCACAATACCTCTCGCCATTTACATATTTTTATATAAGTATTGTATTACACTTCGCTATCGAACCGTCGTTTTATAACAAAAAAATCTGTTGTGGCCAGCATAAAACCTTCCGTCAATTCGATGTATTTTGTACAAATCCGATACCAAAAGTTCCTTGAAAAAGATTCTATATATCTTGTAAAATAATAACACGAACACACTATTTTTTACAAATTCTATACAGCAAGTTCTTTAGAAAAGATTCTACAAATGCAACAAAATTATAACTCATGTACATTATGTAAGTTCTTCCTCTCTCAAATCTTCTGCTACACAGTCCTTCCATCTTTTCTTTCCTTCCTCGTACTCCCGGCATTGAAACTGCAAGTCACTTGCGAGGAACACTCTGTCATTTATATTACTTTCTGATCCTATACTTTCCACTTTGGTTTTGCACTTGACACTGACATCTGTCAATTACATTTTTTTAATGTATCTGCTGGTTCCATAATCTCTCTTAATCTCTCTATATCTCTTGAACATAAAGGAAAATATATAATCAAACCGTATAGAGAATAAGATTTTCTTTCATATTGATAATCATAAAATGTCGAAAAAAGATATTTAACTGCATTTTTTCAAGAAAAACTGTTAAGAACTTCAAATAAGGGTACTTCCGGTTGACTAATTATAACCAAAATCTAATCAGCTCTTCATATGGTTGTAAAGAAGAGGAATACGAAAGAATCATAATTTTTAGAATTGTAGTTTTGGAGTTATCGTCGGAGAAAAATTTGTCACACACATATACGCGGACACACACACACACGCACACACGCACACACACACACATACAGAGAGAGAGAGAGAGAGAATTATCGTAAAATTAGTAAAATCGTATTCAAAAGCACTTAATTTACATGAGTTCACAGTATCGCATATAATTTCTGACTTAAAAGTTGTTTTCGAGCCTTCTAAAATCCGTATAATCCTCTTTCTTACTTACTATCTTTAAGGCCAAAACTCTAGTATGATGTTCCGAAGCGATGCAGATATAAGTTATGTAATGTATTATAAGTAAGATTAATAGTTATAATACCTGGGAGATAGAATTTACAGTTATAATTTGCGAATTGAAAAAAGCACTAATTTCATTTTTCCATATAAACCCGTGTTTCATACATATGTTCTTTATGTTAACATACGCGAGTATGTAACAGCGACATATTGTCTGCATGTGAATTCGGTTTTAAAGTTCGCGTAATGTATAGCCACCCGGCAAGAGAAATTGAGGTGTGTATATAGGGCAGTTTATCGTACTTTTTCTCTGTTTTTCAGTGCATTGTTTGGTATTGTTGCATTATGCATAAGCTGCATTTCCGCTGCATACAAATCCATGTAATTTTCACTTCATTTAGCAAAGTCATTATTTTCTTTTTTACAATACCAGTATTATTCATGCTCTATACTCCTACACAATTCATTAACACACATTCCCAGCAAAACTGATTTTGTTCGCGTTGAAATATTTATTTCTTTGCACCGCGCAATTATTGATGACCGAGAGTTTCAAATAGAGAATAGGATTTTTTATTTATGAAATATTATTGAAAGCTTCGCAAGCTTTCAATGGGATTTTTATTTATTTATATTATTAGCTTTTTACTAATATTGGTTTTATTTCTTAATACTATTTATTAAGCCGGGTTTACACATTGGTATAGTAATTGGATTAGTTGCTTGTACCAATAACTTGCAAGACAGTTACTAACCTAGTGTAAATCCTATGACAGTACTTGTACCAGTACTTGCACAAGTAATCAGGACAAGCAAATAGATAGTCTTCCAAGCTATCTACTTACCACTTGCAAAGCCATTGTCCTTATTGTTATTGTTATTATTGTCGGGAGGTGGTTCATTCTTGCCCCCGTACTGCGACCTTTCTGGTCTATTGTACCCTCCGTGTTTCCTCCTATTCTAGGAGCCCTGTATGTTTTGTAAGCTCCAAGATTTTCTTTAGACTAATGTCCTTTAGTGTCTCAGTGTGCAATTTCTTTGCTCCTAAAAGACTATGTCTGTTTGCCATAAATGCTTCGCAGTGACATATTAAGTGTTCAGGGGTTTCATCCTCTTCTCCACATCCTCTGCATGTTGGTTCTTGTTTGAGGCCCAACCCATGGACCCATGCAAATGTTTATTTAATTGACAGTGTCCTGTTACCAGTCCTGTTATTAGTCTGACATCTTGCCTGCTCATTACAAGTAAGTTGTCTGTTCTTTTCTTGGATGGCTCATTCAGGAAGAGCTTGGAATGTCTTTGGCCTGATGTGGCTGTCCAATGCCGTTTGTGCCATTGCCAAAGCAAAGTATTAAGTTCTTGCTTAACTGTTTGCGCAGTTATTCTGCAAGCAGGTTCTGGTCCTATAAAAGGTATATTTGTCCCATCTTTTGCAAGATGGTCGGCTGCCTGGTTTCCTTCAATTTCTGAATGCCCGGGTACCCATATCAATCTTAATTTATTCGTCGCTCCTAAGGCATTCAATCTGTGGATGCCCACCAGCATATTTGACACTAGCCTACTGGGTTGTATGTCTACTATAGTGAAAATGAAATGGCAGAAGACCTACGTCATAGATCTGAAAAAAACTTTATAAAATCAAATATAACTTGTAAAAATTATTTATTTTTAAATACAGAAGAAAGAAAAATACTAGTATTAAGAAACGTATATATTAATGAAATTTACAAGTATTTTTAAGTTAATCTCTTTTTCTTTTACGCAATTTGAAATTATTTGAAATAATTGTAGTTCATTTTTATACCGATACGTTGGCATGACAATGTTTACATTAAATTTTATATCGATCGAATATCTATCCTGTCACTATTGTCACTTGGTTGTCAGTTTACATTCATATAAAGCTTAAAAAAGCAATTTCAGAAACTAACCTTGTCATGAACTATTTCGAATGGGAATTGTGGGCCATTAATTCCGTTGAAAGCCGTTCAAAAGGTATTTTTTTTTCAAATATTTCTCTTGTTATGTATGTTTAAACTATGTGTTTTTAGAGAGGAGCAAATGCCCTGCAAATAAGCAAATCTTGACAAGCAGATATGGGCACCCGTTTCAGAATGACAGCTAGTAATCATGTACATAACTTACAAATGTCATAAATTTTAATTTAAAATATCAAGATTTTGTAAGTTCACGTGGTTTCTTTGTCACCAGGTGCGTGGACTTTACTTGGCGAGTTACATAAATCACATGAAATTTGGAATGAAAAATATTGACATTTGACATCTATGTATGTACATAATTACTATTACTGTTCTAAATAATTTTCATTCTTTGACCTCGGATTTTCGCCAAACATTTCCAGATTGTCTTCATCACTAGAAGAAAATTTCCCCGATTCATACGACTCTTCAAATGAAAATTCGCCAATCATATATATAACAGAAAATGACGCCAAATTACAAGGTTAATTTTTAACAAAACAGCTGACCAAAATCGTATAACTGCGCAAACTCGAATCATTAGTAAGAAGATAAACCACCTGAAATTGGAAAATATCATGAAATTTGGAAAGAAAAATGATGACATTTGCCATTTATATTACTAGCTGTCATTCTGTCACGAGTCCCCATATCTGCTTGTCAACACAGAACACTAACCTAAACTTGTCAAGAAAGACCAACAAAGTAACATGACTGCTCGCGCCTTATAAATTAGTATCCTATGTAAACTTAGTAGTATATGACGTCATTACTTTAGGGATATTTTTTGATGACGTAAGTCTTCTGCCATTTTATTTCTACCATACACCAGTGTATTCTAGAAACACTAAAACGTGCTTATTCATTAAAAATTCACCACCGAATTTTTTGACTAAAGACAATACCTACCCCCCAGTTTTACTAAAAATCTTTATTATAAACATGTTCATGAACTGTCACATCTACAAAATAAATACTCTATTTTCGACACTGTCCATTTCTATTTAAATTATTTTATAATACTAACCTTATTTATACTTATGTATGTCATATAAAGACAATAAATAAAATTGAGCTGAATTTCAGAGAAATATACAGAATTCTTCTGATTGATTAGAAGTGCTATCTTTGGAGTTCATTATAAATCACAGATTTTGTTCGCGTTTACGATTACGTTGTGTCGTTACGTTGTGTCGTTGCGTTGCGTTAAAAGTTACTTTATTATAAATAGGCCTTAAAGGTAACGGAAGGTAAAAACAAGCTTTATAGTATCTACATGATTTTTCACACGCGTCAAAGTTTAGGAAACGAGCCCTGGTGAGTTTTCTAAATGACAAGTGAGAAAAAAATTGAATAGTGCACATTTGTACTTTTGTAAACAAAACTTTAAAGTATGCAAACATTTTCATCAGCATTATCACATATTAAAAACAACTACAACTTCAAATTATTGAAATTTTAGTTGGATAATGAGCAATTTGGTGGTGTTATTTGGTTTGTGTTATTGGGATGTCATATGTTAAACGCTGTTCTATCAGTTCAATACACTTGTCCGATGTGAAAAGCGAATTATACGATTGACGAATTCCGTGTATGTTCATCAATCAAATACAGATTTATTGTAATTGCATAGTGGCGGAGATTGAAAATTGTAAAGAGATGAAAGGAATGATTTAATTGTCAAATTAATTGCGGTTAGTCTTTGAATTAAATGCACCGCAAATAAATTATTTTTTTCCTCTCGTTAAGAGAGGTATTGGATTCATGCTAAAATTGCATATCTAGATTTTAGTGAATAAGCACGTTTTAAGGTCCCTAGAATCCGTATATAACATTTTTACAATGATGTCTGTGTGTATGTGACTAAATTATTTAGTATTTTAGTTCATTTCTCATATTTTCATGCACCACTCATACACGGTTAAAGATAGAATAATTCACAGAGCTAGCTACAACATATTACATCCTGATTTTAGTGGATAAGCACGTTTTAAGGTTCCTATAATCCAATTATAACATTTTTACGATGATGTCCGTGTGTGTGGGTATGTGTGTGTGTGTGTGTGTGTGTGTGTGTGTGTGTGAGAGAGAGAGTGGATGTGTGTGTGGATGTGTGGATGTTGGAAACACGGATTTTAATACTATAAGACTTAAAAAATATTTAAATGCATTTTCCTTAATCTGACATTTCTGGGAACAGCTGATTAGATTTTGGTAACAATTAGACAACCGAAAATAATAGTTTCTTTAAAAGAAATCGTCTAAATGTAGTTTTTTGAAAATTTCTGTTATAACTATTATTGTAGAACATAAAATTCTACATCTGATACATTTAAAATTTTTATTATATCTTGGATAGATTTAGAGACAAAGGCACTGTGATATATAGAATAGTCTAATCGCAGAGGCTACGGTTCTAAGGAAACCAGTTGACAAATTCAAATGTTTATAACATAGTTTATAAATGACAGATGTCAATGTCAAAAATCAACAGTTTTAGTGACATTCTGAAAGCTTTTTCTGGGAAGTACATTTAATCTTTCTTATTGTTTTATTTATTAAATATTTAAAATTGTAGGTAAAATGCATATATCCATAAGAAACATCTTGCTAATAAATTGAAAGAATCTCTGACATTTAGAAACTTACTCATATATTGAAAAAGAGATATAATTAGAATTGCATGTGTGTAGAAGACATGTTAAATACAATAAAAACAATGAAAACAATAATTTTTCTTGAGCGCAAAATTTGTAAACAATTCTTTCTTCCTAGGGATATCACTCAATTGCAGCTGTAGACACGTGTTTCGCTCTTATTAGAGCTCATCAGTACAGCATAGCTAGTTAATAGGTGGACATTAACTAGAGGTAGTAATAAAAAAAACTGACACAGTGTAACAGAACTAGTAAGCAGCCAAATACACCCATGTTGTCTCGGTCAGCATTTCCACACACACACAGCGACGGTGATGAGCTCTAATAAGAGCGAAACACGTGTCTACAGCTGCATTTGAGCGATAACCCTAGGAAAATAAAAACAATATTTGGGTAAAGTTCTGTAATGTTTCTGTTATAAAACGACGGTTCGTTAGCAAAGTGCAATACAACACTTATATAACATAAAATGGAAATGGCGTGAGGTCTTATGCTAGCCACAACATTATTTTTTTTATGAAATGCGGACTTAATATGTTAAAATTATTATTCTTTGATATTACGCGCAATATTCCGAAATACATCACAAATTTCTTTGTTGTAAGTTGTAACATACATTATAACTAGAGAAGAATATTGTAATACAAAAGCATAACACCTCCAAAATGAGTTCGTTCTCAAAGCAATACGTTCATGTTTACTAACAAAACCCTGTGGCATTTTCTTTATTCTCTTGTATATTTATTTTACTAGCGAACTAATATATCCAGCGGTGATAATTTAGCTGTACCACACAAAGCTTTGATAATATATTCACAAGATTTTGTGCCTTGTTACCATGATAATAAGTACAGTAGAATATTCTGCAACTTCAGTTAAAGTCTCTTTCGCACGTTCAGGATGTTATCAAAACGGATATTGCGTTTTCTACATTGTAAGAGGTCACTAGAGAATAGTTACATTGCGCTTTTTGCGGCTCAAATGTAGATAGGAAAGACTAACCGGGGTTACTGTACGCATTTGAGATATTCTAATTTTCTAAAGCTTGCAGACAAGGACTATAATATTGTGCTTGCACTTCTCATGTTTTGAATGGAGCTAAACACATATATGAATATTTACTGAACAAAACTATCACTATATTGAAACTCTTTCAACAAATAAATAAATAAATATATCATCACGATTATTTACCCATTACTGGGTGTGTCAGTGCCAGTATCTACAATACATGTAGACACAATACATGTAGACACAATACCGTGAGTATTTTTTAACGTAAAATATTGGGTTTGTCATATACATGGTTACGACTTGACATTTGATTGACAGCAATGTATTTGCCCGTTCCATTTAAAATGAAACATAGGGAACGAATTTGACATTTGGTAAGACGTCAATAGAGAATTTTGTTTAAATAATTATACCTGCATTCTAAATTAAAATTAGTTGTAGAAAAAATATAGTGTGCAACTTGTGCCCGAGTGGTTTTCTGACTCGGCTAAATTTCTTACAATATTTATGGTGCTATTCTGTAACTTTGCTCTATAACACTGTAACTCTATACGCTCTGTAAGCTATAGAGCTCTATAAGATCACACCTTATAGAATAGTAAAATTACCTATTCTGTAACTCTCTCTGTATCAAGTCTGGCTATAGAGTTGTTTTGGTTGTTATTCATGTCAAACTGTCAAATATTCTATAACCATATTTTTGACAAGACGTTAAGGAATCATGTTTAGCTCTAATAATATGTAAATATATATTTAATTATATTATTGAATTATTGTTTATTGTCATATACATTTTGATTATTGTAACTGTAATTCTTGTTGTTGTTGTGATATAAATAAATAAAATAAATATACCATCACGGCGTATTGCTGGGTGGGCCAAACTGCTTTATATGCAGATATCGGTAATGATGATAACATATTCGTACCGTGCGGTCGTTTAAGATTCGATATAATTTTGGCTTCTGTCGCGATCGAACCCGGTTCTCCAGATTCGCGACCCGACACTCAGGCGCTATGAGACCCCAATTATTATTAATTATTAAGACATCATTTCACTCTTATTTTAAATATTCTATTAAGCTATGAACACCAATGTTGATTTCTCCTCTTGTCTTGACCTTTCTAATATAATATATTTTGTGACAAATATAGCTACGTAAAATGATTCAATTTTGTCATAGAAATTGTTTTAAAATAGCTTTAATTAATTTTTTATGTAAATCTAGCACGAAACGAAAAAGGATTCCAAACACAAGTGAAGAACAGTATGAATTTTTTTTTTAATGAAATGGAAACTGACTATGTTTTTCGGAGTGCCACAACAAATTCTTTCATTTTCCATTTCAATATTTCGTAACATTTGACAATATTTTTTTAATATAAATATTTTTGACGTTTCACTATGCTCTGTAAATACTTTACAGTCAAGATTTTGGCGCTGTAAGATTTATAGAAATTTCTGTAAGACTATAGCCCTTATAGTACTATAACCTAGTTACAGAATAGCTATTTTCTTACATATCATAACGTCGGTTGTTTATAGAGCCTATAGAGCTTATAGAACGTTACAGAATAGCACCATTAAATATAATACTTCTGTCAAATTCATTCCCCATGTGTCATTTTAAATGAGACAGACAAATACATTGCATTCAATCAAATGTCAAATCATAACTTATAGGAAAATTCAACGATTATCTATCTTATTGACAAAATGTCATTAGAGGTTAATTTTGTTTAAATAATTATATCTGTTTTCTAAAAATTAAATTTAGATGTAGAAAAAATACTGTGTGCACCTTGTACCCGAAATATGTTTAGTTCTCTCGAGTGGTTTTCTGACTCCGCTTAAATATTTAAATATAATACTTCAGTCAGATTCGTTCCCTATGTTTCGTTTTAAATAGACCGGGCAAATATATTGCTGTCAATCAAATATGAAGTCGTAACCATGGATATGACAAACCCAATGTTTCACGTTAAAAAATACTCATGGTATATACATGACTAACGTCAGCAGAGGCGACACTGTTGTGTGTATTGCCGTCCGTGTACTCATAGCTATGTGAACGTGAACTTAGACCAGGGAGGAGTAACACAAGGAGATTGGGCGTACTCCAGTACGCCCGGCTATGCCAGTGACGGAGTGATAACGTTCGTGTTTAGAGCCGTTCAGCGCAAGAATATTACTATCAGTCTTGACTACTAGATGTAATGCCGGCTGCTATATATTGTTGCGTAAAAGGCATTAACATTGATATTAACCTAAATTATATTTCCTCCTAGACCCCTAGGCTGATATCTTACGTACGCCTAAGAAATGTAAATTTATAAATTAAATTTTTCATGAACTAGACTTTAGGTAACCGTTCTTAATAAAAAACGCATTAAGTATAAATAATTCTTGATACCCTTATTACAATATGAACAAACTAAAACAATATTTGTTTTTAATGTGCGAAAACAAGATGCAACTAACTTCTACAATGCAATTTAAAGTTAGGAAGTTACATCGTCTAATAAAACTTGCAAGCTTGCTATTATAATCCGTGAAATTTAAAGCTGCATTTGAATACTAGAACTGTTCGTCTGCCAGATATATTTCCAGCTGTTTTCTTTACTAGGCATGGCCTACTAACCGGATTAAACTAAAAATAATACCCAGAAAGTCCGAATGTTTTTTGTCCTTGCAAAAGTTTTAATTGCATTATAATTATGAGATCGATGCCAGAAGAAAAACTTTATATATTGCTTTGCTATTAACACTGAGGTTATTAGAAACTATATTAAATAAATACGTCAGCGCAACTTCTTAAATTATATAGAAAGTTTTCTTTAGGCACACTTGATAGATGAAGTATTTTGTTAAGTTTGGCATTTATTTTTGACCTTTTACAGTAGATGTTGTTATGTAGTTTTGAAAAGTATAATTCAAAGTTTTGAACTTTCAACATATAAATTTTTTATCAACACTGACTCATAATATACTTGTTACTATGGTTATTTGAAATAACTAATGTACAACATTACTCACTCCGCGCGAGAATGTTTAAGAAGTCACAGAGGAATTATTACTGATTTTTGCGGTTTTTTTTTATGTAAATAAAAAGTTTACAAAATTATTTAACATTGTAAAAATTAAGTTATTAAAATATCTTTTAGAACTCATATAAATAATTGGAATAATATTACTTTTTTAGTTTATGGTCTGTATTTTTATTAAAAAAACAACGTTTCGGCGCCATAAAGTGATGCCTTCTTCAGGAAAAATTGACATATAAAAAGTGACAAAAGCAAAAAACAAGTAACCAAGGTAACATGAAAAGTACGTAAATGTTACCTTTTTATGTATACAATTTACTAGATAATATATGCATGCCCGGCAATAACTTGGACGGCAAACATGCATAAGGCTTCAAAACCTATATTCCACATTTTCTCAAAATCTTCAAAATTTTCAAAAATCCAATTTTTATACATGTAGGTACATTTCAACGCGCTGACTTCAAATTTTTAAACCGCAGGTCGATATCTCTTTCCTTTCTCGAGATATTTACATTTTAAATTTTACCCAGTTTTGGGTCATAACCCTAAAATGGGTGGAGATACAAGCCTGGCGACTTCACCATTCGATTCTACGGGCAAAATTACATAAGTATACAAATTTTCAGTTTTTTTGAACACCGTATACAATCTCTAAAGCAAAATAACTGAAAATGGCCAAAAATCGCAAAAATCTAAGGTGTACCCCTTGCCATTTTTTCAGATTTTGGAAATTTTCAGTTATTTTACTCTAGAAATTGTACACATTGTTCAAAAAATTTGAAAATTTGTATACCTATGTAATTTTGCCCGTAGAATCGAATGGTGAAGTCGCCAGGCTTGTATCTCTACCCATTTTAGGGTTATGACCCAAAAATGGGTAAAATTTGAAATGTAAATATCTCGAGAATGAAATGAGATATCGACCTGCCGTTTTAAAATCTGAAGTCAGAGCGTTGAGATGTACCTACATGTATAAAAATTGGATTTTTGAAAATTTTGAAGATTTTGGAGAAAATGCGGAATATGGGTTTGGATGCCTTATAACCTGACTGGAACAAAGACTTAAATCTTTGACAAAAGGAATTTTGTTAATGGTGACATTACTTCGACAACTTTCTGTTAAGAAAGACTTTTTTTACCTTGCGTCACCTTTAGGTAAGGAAGGTATTGTCTTTGGTCAAAAAATTCTGCCTTAAATGGTGACAAGAGCCACTATACTTCGTAGTAACTTTTTTCGAAATCGCAATTTCTTTTCTGGAAATAAATATTATCAATTTCGAGATATATATACTGGTGAAACAGAAAAAAGTATGTGACATTGACAGAACTCTTCGAGAGCAACAATATTTCGTAGGATAAATAAATAATAAATAATTTTCGAAATACTTTTCTTGTCAGTCGTATTCATAACGATATGTTTAAATATATTTCAAAACCTTTTCACACCAAAAATAGCATTTAAGTTCGCCCCAACTTTGTAATTTACACTATAGTCTAAAAATAATAATGAATATAGCCATTTGTATAAAACAAAATAAATATTTTTTGCATATTTTTTACAATTTTACACATTCAAATCTTCCGCGATAAAAATAGTTCACTGTATAGTGATTTTTATTTAAATTATTCGTTGTTTGTACAAATTAATTTCTGGTTTTTTCTTGCGTAATGTTCGTCAGTTCTACATGATCGCTGAGTGAAGTAGGTGATTTTGTTGTTATTTGTGAACAATTTTGACGTTTTATTTATTATTATAAACTATTACAAGTCTAATTAAATATGTGCTATTTGTACTATATGTATTTAGTGATCTTTGTAAGTGTAATTACGATTACATCCAGCTGGTATGGAGTTCAATGATATCAACCAAAGAAGACCTCGTAAAGGTTAGTTATTGTAATATTGTTTTAAAATTTGCTTGTAATAAATGATCTGAATATAATACACTGCTCCACCTTTGAACTGGTACACTTATATAACATGCAGTAAAAGGAAACAACTTTTCTTAGGCGTTTGGCATGACTTCCTACATGATCTGGGCTGTGTTTCGGAATGCAAACAAATGCCTATCGAATAACATTTGAGATTCAATTGTTCTTTATTCTGTCATAAGTGCAGTTAATGAGCTCGCGGACGCTTATACTTTAAGAGAATTGTGTGTGTGTGTTGTGTATATATATGGACGTTGGAGGGACGATTCCTCAATAACTATAAGACTTAAAAAATATTTAACTGCAGTTTCCTCAATCTGATATTCCTGGGAAGAGCTGAAAAGGTTTTGGTAACAATTGAACAACCGGAAGTAGTATTTTCTTAGAATAATTCATCTAAATATATTTTTTTTTAAATTCTCCATCTAATACAATTAAAAGTTTTATTATATCTTGTATAGATTTAGAGATAAAGACACTATAATTTATAGAGTTAACTAATCGCAGAGGCTAAGGCACTAAGGAAACCAGTTGACAAATATAGTTTGTAAATGACACATGTCAGTGTCAAAAATCAACAGTTTTAGTGACATTCTGATAGTTTTTTCTGGGAAGTATATTTAATCTTTCTTATTGTTTTATTAATTAAATATTTGAAATTATAGGTAAAATTGTGGTAAAATGCATATATCCATCAGAAATACCGCCAATCTGGTTAATGAATTGGAAGAATCTCTGACATTTAGAATTATATGTGTGTAGAAGGCATGTTAAATACAATAAAAAACAATATTTGGGTAAAGTTCTGCAATATTTTGTTATAAAACGACGGTTCGAAAGCGAAGTGCAATACAATACTTATATAGCCTAATATGGAAATGGCGAGAGGTCTTGTGCTGGACACAACAGAATTTTTATACTTATAACCTTATGGCAATAATTTCGAGCATGTCTGTAAGTAACAGATATTTTTAAATATGTTATAGATGTCTAAAACTTTAGGGGTAGCATATTGTTGAATGTTTTTACAATTTAACAATTTTCAAAATTCCAGTTTTTATTATTTCCTGGTTTTTACGGTATGTAAAATTTCACGGTTTAATATTTTTAACATTTGACAGCTAAAATAATATTAGGACAATAAATATTTATGCACACTGGCAGAAGCACAGGAACTGTTGCACTCTGTTACTTTCGAAGTACCTTGGTTGAATTTCATCTCCTGCAAGTGCAGTAATCCTCCTCCTCATCCTTAAATGAAGCTGCAGGACGTTCTCGTCTAGTGGGATGTTACATTATCACTCCAACTGCCAAGAAGTGTCAACTCCTGCTATTGCATATTAATTGGAATCTGGGTAAATAATTACTTCATTTGCTAAACTCTGCATGTGGAGAAGGATCAAGGAGAAGGACTCAAGCAGGGTACAGGATTAGGATTTAGGTCAATGTGTTGCAAGGATTAAATGGTATTAGATGCAGGAAAATCAGGAAATTGTATACTTGTTTACATAAGAATATTTAATTCTATAATATGGAAACAAAATTAATTTTGTCAGCTTTTTATTCAATCAAAGATTTTTGAATTTCGCGCGTTATTTGTTTACACTAGACCAGAAAACTTAGGTTAGAATTTGCCGTTGGCGCGAATTCATAGTTTGAATTCTCCTCATACAAGGTTAAAGATAAAATAACGAACGATGAAGTTTGAATTCAGCATGAAATTTCCATGAAAAATCATGTAACTTCAAACGGCTGTAATTCGAGATTAGATAAAGTAAAAAAAATCATGCTTGACATGAAAATAAACAGAATTTCATGCTGAATGTAGACTGTTATTGTCTGTTATTCTATCTTTAACCGTGTATGAGTGGTGCATAAAAATATGAGAAATGATCTAAATAATTTAGTTCATTTCTCATATTTTTATGCACCACTCATGCACGGTTGAATATAGAATATCGGACAATAAATGTCTAAATTTACACAAATCAAAACAAATCTTATAGTAATATAATAAATGCGACAGTAACTCTGTCGGTCTGTCTGTCTGTTACGTTTTCACGCCTAAACCGCTGAACCAATTTTGATGAATTTTGGTATAGAAATAGATTGGACCTTGGAGAAGGGCATAGGCTACCTTTTGTTAAGAAAATAAAACTTGAAGAGAGTGAAATAGGGGATGAAAGTTTGTATGGAAAACCCATCATTTCTCAATTTAGGGATATAAAAATTCTTATTTATGCTTTTGGTAAGAAATAAAGTGTTTTAGCGTTTTTGAAAAATCATCTCTCAAGGCGGTACACTAGAGGAGAATTTCAATTATTTTTTTTATCTTTTTATCTATAGTTAAGTTTTAATCATTAGTAGATTTTCGATATTTGTTGGAGAGATAGTTTGCATCATATGTACTTAAGTAAAAGTACCCGAGACATGTTTAGAAAAAAGGCGCTGTTAGGTGCGGTACGGGGATCGGAAGGGCAGTGGGCGGAGCCTGTTACATGTACGATGCGAGGCATGTTGCCGGCTCCCTACGCAGCGCATGTCTCAGAAGTAAATGTGAAGAATTACTGGTACACGTGTAGCTAATCGTTATTCTAGCTTTACCCATGCGAAGCCGAAGCGGGTCAGCTAGTATATAATATCTTAATTAAAGTATAACTAATATGATTACATACATTGACTATTAATTAATATTGATTAATCCTAATTCGAAGGGTAGACTTTACGAGAAAACGAAAGTTTTATTTGAACTTTAGAGCAAAAATTTTACATAAAATTTTGATGGAACTTCGTTACTGGAGACACAATATGTCAAATAACACAGTTTTAACAAAATTCATCGACTCATTAAGGCTTTATAAGTTGCGTGGCCTTAAAATTTTCAAATTTACCAATCTTACTATTTTTCTTTTAGTTGTTGAGTGTAGGATTTGTAAACACGCTTTCGTTCTGTACCTAAGTGAACACCCGTTTTCTGAAATAATGAACGTCAAATTTCATTCCCTCGTTCGCTTTGCTCTTGCTCACACGGTGTATTTTTATTTTCACAACACGAGTAGAAACGATAAAGCGGCCATAATGGCTCCCTCCTGACGGTAATTTCCCTGTACAGTGTGAGATACATTTCAAGTCGTTGGTTATAAACTGCTTAATTAAACTTGAATTATCTTACAATACAGACGTATTTCTTCGCATTTTTCACCGCACTGTGTTTTTAATTCTCTCTTCCGTTGTAGTTCTTTCTCTCATATTTTCATTGCTGCCATAATTACCTCGGTTTATTTACTCCGTTCAGCAGGAATTATTGCGCTTAATATTTTACTTTTATTTATAGTTTTAGTTGGAATTTACATCATATTACGAAGAAATAAGTGTTATTGAATTACAGAACAGTGTTTATAGAAGAACTTTGTTCTCCATGCAAAACTTTCATTCCCTATTTCACCCCCTTCAAGTTTTATTTTCGTGACAAAAGGTAGCCTATGTCCTTCTCCAAGGTCCAATCTATCTCTATACCAAAATTCATCAAAATTGGTATAGCGGTTTAAGCGTGAAAACGTAACAGACCGACGCCGACAGAGTTACTTTCGCATTTATTATATTACTATAATATTTGTTTTGATATGTGTAAATTTAGACATTTATTGTCCGATATTCTATATTCAACTGTGCATGAGTGGTGCATAAAAATATGAGAAATGAACTAAATTATTTAGCTCATTTCTCATATTTTTATGCACCACTCATACACGGTTAAAGATTAAATAACAGACAATAAAAGTCTAAATTCAGCATGAAATTCTCTTTATTTTCATGTCAAGCCTGATTTTTTTTACTTTATCGAATCTCGAATTACAGCCGTTTGAAGTTACTTGATTTTTCATGGAAAATTCATGCTGAATTCAAACTTCATCGTCCATTATTTTATCTATAACCGTGTATGAGAGGAATTCAAACTATAAATTCGCGCCAAATACAAACTCTAACCTAAGTTTTCTGGTCTAGTGTAAACGAATAACGCGCGAAATTCAAAAATCTTCGATTGAATAAAAAGCTGACAAAATTAATTTTGTTTCTATATTATAGTATTAAATATAAAAAATAATTGAAATTCTCCTCTAGTGTACCGCCTTGAGAGATGATTTTTCAAAAACGCTAAAACACTTTATTTCTTACCAAAAGCATAAATAAGAATTTTTATATCCCTAAATTGAGAAATGCTGGGTTTTCCATACAAACTTTCATCCCCTATTTCACTTCACCTTCAAGTTTTATTTTCGCGACGAAAGATGGCCTATGTCCTTCTCCATGCTCCAATTTATCTCTATACCAAAATTCATCAAAATTGGTTCACCACTAAGTTAAATAACCAACTTCTGCTTAAGCGAACCTACAAATATTTCAGCTTGCCAATCGAAGAAGCCCGTGACGCTATAGGGAGGCAATACTTCTGCGGTAAGTCTACGAACGCGTGGTTTACAACAGAAGATACAACGTCGATAGGAGAAGCAAATAAACAGTTCGTATACGACTAAAATAAAATTATATACGTATTATGTTCATTACTTTTTTAAAACTTTTAAAATTTTGCAATGCACATATTATTAAACTTTTTCATATAAGCAAGTTGAAAATATTTTATGCTCTTCTTCTTCGTTAATATCGTCTTTATTCTTGTTGTGCAATAAAAACCCATCGTTCGTGTGTCTCGCAAGGAGGAAATGAAATTTAACGTTAATTATTTGAGAGTAGTTGAGCTGCACGCGCTTAATGTTTGGCGTATAGCAGCATCAGAGATATAAAGTAGCAAGTTTTAATACCGCGTCTTAAGTAAGTTCTGCAGCGTTGACGCCATACAGCAAACTTCATATTTTAATTAATGCTGTGTAAGGGAAATCACGAGCCCGGCCCGTCCTAATCTCGCAACCCCCGAGAGAGATGCCGAAGAGGAAGCATGGAGGCTTTCACTCTTCAGACTTAATACCGACAAATTAAATACCAAGTGGGTGATTATTTATTTATTCGCATATTCATGATCATCACAATAACCCGTCTATCTGCAGTCCAGTACTGCTGTAGATTTACTACGCAAAAGGTGTACTTTTACCTCCCGCTACACTTGGTAAGAGAGGTATAGGAATCGTGCTAAAAATCACATATCAAGATTTTAGTAAATGACCACGTTTTAAGGTCCCTAGAATCCAATTTTAACATTTTCACGATGATGTCTGTATGTGTGTATGTGTGTGTATGTATGTATGTATGTGTGTGTGTAGGGATTTTGTCTTCGCTCTAATTCAAATACTGTCATTTAGAAAATTCTGAAACCTTGTATTTTTATTCTATTCTAATATGAATAGAAGCCATTAGATTTTGGTGTAAATCGGATAACCGGAAATGGCAAGCTATCTACCTGAAGCTCATAATGGTAATATCATTAAATGCCATTTTTTCGCATTTTATGTCATAAAAATTAGATTATTGAATTTTCTACAGGAATACACTAATACTTTTTCTATATATTTTACAGATAAATTTTAAAATAATATTTTTTATTAGTCTCGAAGCCTAAGGTAAACACAATTCCTTTGTTACACAGTTCATATTTCAAATGAATGTAACTGACAGTAAATGTCACTGTAAAAAACTAATCACTTCAAATTAATAATAGTGACATTTTAAAAAGAAAATAGTAAATAAATCAATAGTTTTATGCAATGAAACGGTTTGCAGCGTTAGTAAATACGTAAGTATGTATTTAAATTAATAAAAATGGATAGGAATGTGTGGCGAAGGATGATTATTGCGTAACTATTATTGTGGTCTGGATGCGGTTATTCAATACCGAAAATCGGTCACTTTAATATGTTCTTATGTATGAATGCTGTAGAAAATTCAATAATTTTTTATTTTTATAGTGACATAAAATGCGAAAAAATGTCATTTAATGGTTTCTTTCCAGAGTCGAAATACAAGGTTTCAGAATTTTCTGAATGATAATATTTGAGTTAGAGCGTAGACAAAATGCATGCACATACACACACATACAGACATCATCGAAAAAATGTTAAAATTGGATTCTAGGACCTGAAAATATGGTCATTTGCTAAAATCTCGATATGTTAGTTTTAGAACGATCCCTATACCTCCCTTTCCAAGGGTAGCGAAAGATTTAAAATACTCTTTGGAGTACAGTGTCCCTCCGTACTAATCCAGCTCGTCCTCTGAATGAAATTTTGCGCTATCCTCTACTGCATAAATTTACGTCCTGTAAAACTGCGAGCCTCGCCTTTTCTACACTGGAAATTACTGTCATGGAAGTGTCAAAACTGCAGGAAATGAGAATAGAGATTTATATACTTTTCACAAAACACTAATAGTACGATGTGTTTGCATTCTTGCGTGGCGAAAATTACAGGAACTTCTGTTTTGTTACTGAGATTTTGACACTGGAATTTTTCGTGTACTATTTGTTTCCAATTTATGTATTTTGTATTACTTTAATATTTGTATGTACATATGTTAAATCACGCAATATGCACACAAATAAATTGATAGTAAACTATTTGTACTTCTAGTCAATAGTGAAAAATATACAAAAATTGTGAATAAACAAAATCACCACAAATATTCAGGTTTTGTTTGTGAAATTTAAATAAACCGAAATCGAAGTCAAAACAAACAAATACATAAAATAGTGATAACTGTTTACGAAAATGTAGTGCATTATTTTGATAGCAAATGTTTTTATCTAAACATCATTAGACGATTGTATAAATTTGTAAAACTCATAAAATAATTTCCTATAAACAACTAGAATGTTATATTAATTTATACTGGCTCTCTACTTTTTGTGGCTGCAAATTCTGTCCTATTATAGATTCTCACAGAAAATTACAGAAACTATAGCGGACATAAATGGAGATACCATTCACCTAGTGGACGAAAAGTTTAGAGCATTCGTTGAAAAATGTGTAACACTAGGCGAGCAATATGCAGAATAAGTTTTCTTTGTTTTTGTGTATTGTGAAAATTGTGTGATAAATTGTAACCACCCTGTACGTTATTTCGAAATTTTAGTAGTTGCTGCGGACTTGCTAGATGAAGCAAAACTTTTTATAAAATAAGAAAGTTTACAAATATAGTTATGTCCATCCGGGGACACACTGTATAGGTATATACCGTGAAACATTGGGTTTGTCATATCCATGGTTACGACTTGATATTTGATTGACAGCAATGTATTTGCCCGTTCCATTTAAAATGAAACCTTAGGGAACTAATCTGACAGAAGTATTATTCTTAAATATTGTAAGAAATTTAGCGGATTCAGAAAACCACTCGAGAGCACTAAACATATGTTCTACATCTAAATTTAATTTTTAAACAGGTATAATTATTTAAACAAAATTAACCTCTAATGATATCTTGTCAATATGACAGATAACCGTTGAATTTGACACATGGGGAATGATTTTGACAGAAGTAATATATTTAAATATTGTAAGAAATTTAGCCGAGTCAGAAAAACACTCGGGCACAAGGTGCACACTATATTTTTTCTACAACTAATTTTAATTTAGAATGCAGGTATAATTATTTAAATAAAATTAACCTCTATTGGCGTCTTATCAAATGTCAAATTCGTTCCCTATGTTTCATTTTAAATGGAACGGGCAAATACATTGCTGTCAATCAAATGTCAAGTCGTAATCATGGATATGACAAACCCAATGTTTCACGTTAAAAATACTCACGGTACTTCAGTGGTTCACATTTACACCCTGTCAGATTTTTTTAATATAAATATTAAATTAAACATTTAACAAAAACGCAAATTGCTACCTTTCAACAGCAAAATTCCTTCTAAATCTTAAGTGTCTCTTCACTATGAATCCATTTTCCGTTCGTTTACATAACAATTCCTCAAATATTTATACTTACTGAATATTTTATAGCTGCGCGCCTTACAAAATCTCCGAGGAAAATATTTGTTTGTAAAAATAAGAGCAAGAGAACGTGGAAAGATTAACGGAATGGGGAAGAAAATTAGACGTCCTGACAGCTAGGAATTCTCCCTTTCTAGTGCTTCTTTGCAGTGGTTGCTGGTTAGTTAGTAGAAGTGGTTGCATTTTAATGATGAATAGTTGTGAATAGAAGTTGTTTTCTCTGCTACAATGCTGCAATTGTAATGAAAATCAGATGTATGCTACTCACGTTTATGTGTCAATAACTATTCAATTTCATATGCATACGATATTACATTTTAGGTAAAATATAATGTCTGTTTATTCTATCTGTATTATGCATGACTTGTTTTGTTGCATAAACAACAGAATTTATATGCCTGCATTATAGTTGGAGATTATAACTAGCAACAGTAATAATGCTTCTACACTTTGATTATGTAAAAATAATATCCTTTTTTGACTTGGCACTTAATTCCACGCGCTAACTATTCTTCAGTATTTAGCTAATTTCTTGCAATGGTTTTAAATTACGATTAATTCCTGTTACATCTGGGGTACCACAAGGATCTTATCTGAGTCCTTTGCTTTTTTCCTCTCGCTAAGAGAGGTATTGGAATCATGCCACAAATCGCATATCCAGATTTTAGTGCATAAGCACGTTTTAAGTGTGTGTGTGTGTGTGTGTGTGTGTGTGTGTGTGTGTTTGAAATATAGGGTTGATATCTCGAAAACTTTAAGAGTTATGACTTTGATTAAATGATATTTTTTGTTTACGCCTCAGAGGTAAACTTAGATGTGTTTTTGTTTTTCAAAAAATATCGAATAAATATAATAAGACAAATGTTGTGGCGATCTTGGACAATATTTAGTTTTGAAATAACTTCGTAACTATTAGAAAGTAAAAAAATCTGTTGTGGCCAGCACAAGACCTTCCGTGAAATTGATGTATTTTGTACAAATCCCATACCAAAAGTTCATTGGAAAAGATTCTATATATCCAGTAAAATTGTAACATGAACATAATACAATTTTTTTACAAATTCCATACAGAAAGTTCCTTGGAAAATATTCTGTAAATCCCATAAAATTATTACATGAATATACATTATGTATACTCGTATATATCAAGTTTATATCTCTACCCATTTTTGAATTATTGCTCCAAAAGTCAATATACCCCACATTTAGATAAAAACTTCAACATTTTCAATATACATTTCAATGCGTTGATTCCAAATTTTGAAACAGCAAGTCGATATGTCTTTTCGTTCGAGATATTTAGATTCAAAGTTTTGCCAAAACTGCCCATTTTTTGGTAATAACCCTAAAATGGGTCAAAATATGAATTTGGCGACATCGCCATTCGATTCTACGGACAAAAATATATAAGTGTAGCAATTTTCATAATTTTTGTCCAACTGGTTCATTTTTTATGAATAAAATTTTGAAAACCCCTGAAAAGACCAAAATCTGATAAAATCATAAGGGGTACACCTTAGATTTTTGCGATTTTTGGCCATTTTCAGTTATTTTGCTTTACAGATTGTATGCGGTGTTCAAAAATTCTGAAAATTAGTATACTTACGTAATTTTGCCCGTAGAAACAAATGATATTGCCAAATTCATATCTCCACCCAAAAATGGGCAGCTTTGAGCAAAATTTTAAATCTAAATATCTCGAGAATGAAACGAGATATCGACCTGCGGTTTCAAAAGTTTTTATCTAAATGTGGGGTATATTGACTTTTGGGGCAATAAATCAAAAATGGGTAGAGATATAAACTTGGTAGTAATATTATTTGATTGTAAAAAGAATGCTACGTAAGTGTACGCATTCTAATACAAAATGGGCTCTCCTTCAAAAACAGTTGAAGATCGAACTCATGTTGATTAAACATTTTTTACTTATAATTTGTTACACTTATTTTTTAGCACTCTGTACACAATGTTATAATGTGCAAACAAATAGATCGGCCTATATTTGTCTTACCTTATACATTTTTCTAACCTATAAAATTTTTAGCGAACTCATTTTTCATTGCCTAGATCTCTCTCATGCCGACATTCACGTCAAGGTCTCTGTCTTTTCTGCAACCAACTAAACTATATTTATGTTTGAAGATCCACCTGTGAAAATATGCAAAACACAATCCATTATGCTTTCGAAAAACGACAACAGCGGAGAGAGGCGAATCTTAAAATGAACTAGTCCGTTTACGAGCTAATGTAATTAAAACACGCGTGTTAATTTATGCCCCGGACGTAGACAGCAATTATATGTGAATTAAAACGAGTTGTAGGTGGGAAACCTGCGCGCTTTTTCACCGCACGTTTTTGCTACCGGTGCACGGAATGGAATAATTTCATGCCAAAGAAAAACGATATGATTCATTTCTCCCAGCTTGATGGTTTCATTTTCTCACAAAACAATCTGAAGTTTGGGAACAGTGAACTCTATAATAAATTACGACTACACAGAAAAAGAATCTGTTGCGGCCAGCACAAGACCTTCTGTTAATTTGATGTAATTTGTACAAATCCCATACCAAAAGTTCATTGGAAAAGGTTCTATATATCCAGTATTCATATATAAATACTCTAAAAATGCGTACACTTACATAACATTCTCTTTACAATCAAATAATATTACTAACAAGTTTATATGTCTAACTATTTTTGAATTATTGCCCCAAAAGTCAATATACCCCACATTTATATAAAAAATTTAAAATTTTCAAAAATCTAATTTTTATGTGTCTAGATACTTCTCAATGCGCTGATTCCAAATTTTGAAACCGCAGGTCGATATCTCTTTTCATTCTTGAGATATTTAGATTCAAAGTTTTGCTCAAAACTGCCCATTTTTGGGTAATAACCCAAAAATGGGTCGAGATATGAATTTGGCGACAACACCATTCGATTCTACGTGCAAAATTACATAAGTACACAAATTTTCAGAATTTTTGAACACCGCATACAATATCTAAAGCAAAATAACTGAAAATGACCACAAATCGAAAAAATCCTAAGGGGTACCCCTTAGGATTTTTTCAGATTTTGGCCATTTTCAGGGGTTTTCAAGCTTTTGTTCATAAAAAATGAACCGGTTGGACAAAAATTATGAAAATTGCTATACTTATGTATTTTTGTCCGCAGAATCGAATGATGAAGTCGCCAAATTCATATCTCGACCCATTTTTGGGTTATTGCCCAAAAATGGGCAGTTCTGAGCAAAACTTTAAATCTAAATATCTCGAGAATGAAACAAGATATCGACCTGCGGTTTCAAAATTTGGAATCAGCGTATTAAAAAGTATCTAGATACATAAAAATTAGATTTTTTAAAATTTTGAAGTTTTTATCTAAATGTGGGGTATATTGACTTTTGGGGCAATAATTCAAAAATAGGTAGAGATATAAACTTGGTAGTAATATTATTTGATTTTAAATGAATGTTACGTAAGTGTACGCATTTTTAGAGTATTTGAATAACTGTGTGAATTTTTAGAAATAAAATTATTGAAATAAAAATGGATAAATGCTAAACAAAATAATAAATAAACAAATTACAAATTTCAATTACTTACACATCTACCACTTCCACAAGTCAATCTGACATTTGACTGCTCTGTCATTATATTACATAACCAAACAAAATTCCGTACTGCTCTGTAAAGGAATACAAAAATAAAATGGGGCATTCATTTCCAAAGACGAGGGTAAAAAATACTTAGATTAGATTGAAGCAATAGCTCAAGAGGAATGGAAAACAACTATAAATTAAAATTAAAAAATATAATCGTTATTTATTAGGTGGTACTGTAAGTACAAAATATACATTTTATTATTTTTTATTATTGCGGAGGACTCAATTGTGGTGACTGTAGAAAAAATCTTATGTGTGTTCGAGCG
This sequence comes from Ophonus ardosiacus, assembly GCA_943142095.1. Lineage (NCBI taxonomy): Eukaryota > Metazoa > Arthropoda > Insecta > Coleoptera > Carabidae > Ophonus > Ophonus ardosiacus. The sequence goes on along the minus strand of OW964838.1, from coordinate 4,719,173 downwards.
CAAATAGACATGGTCGATTTCGAGAAAATGCCGTACTCCTACGTCTCGCAGCAATACAATCGGCAATGCCATATTTTGTGCTCTTAATACACAAATAGCTATTCTATAATCTCCAAAATGGACAATATATAAAAAATAATATCAGAAAGAGGCACTGTCGGCGGAGCCCTAGGAAAAACCGGGAGTAGCAAGTTGAAATGCTGTATTATAGGTTTAAAACAAAGCAATAATATTAATTGAATTTCCATGTTGTAAAGACAACTATAATAACATAAAATGTAAATATTAATTACCACATATCTCCAATGTAGGTACTATGTTTACTATATCATAATTACCTTTCGAGCACGAAACTCATACTACATTGCACACTGTATTTAATTAGAAATTACACTTGACCTCACCCTTTTGCATACAATACAAAGCCATAAAGGCATTACTTGGATCAATAATTCCCGTATCAATGATAAATCTTGTGACAATGTGACCCTTGCTAAAGCTAATCTCTTATAGTCCAAGTTCTGTCGTTGGAATTGACTGTAACTACACTATAACCTATGCTGGTTAATTATATCTTTACCTGTTGTATGCAAATATCTATAATGGTATGGGAATGTTCTGTCGCTGTAACGTGTAACCGATCTGAAAGATAAATGTGATGAATGAGGTTAAAGGCACTAAAGGAGAGAAAGTTACCAGCCTGTTTGACAGCTCAGGAACACAGGAGTACTGGAGTGATAGGTCGGTCACAAGTAGATGGGTGGTTCAATGAAGAGAGAAAAGTATTAACAAATTACTTTTTACCTCCCGCTACCCTGAGGGTGGACTGCATGAAAGTGGGTTAACTCTCAAGTTACGCTAACCTAGGGTTAAGTACATAAACAGAGAGATACCAGTTTGTTTGATAGCTAACCTTAGATCAAAAAATAATAATATGGCCAGCAGTTGTCATTTCACGTAACACAAGAAAGGAAAATATTAACAAAATTACTTTTTAGGTTAGTTGTCAAACAGGCTGGTAACAATGTGTTTGTGTACATTGTAAAGTTGTAAATTCAGTTATTTGGTGATTATCAAATGAATATCAGAGTTGCTGACGGTTGATGTTATTATATTGTTATTATGTTTAAAAACCAAGTAAACTCTGTATTTATAATAAAAAAATCTCAGACATCTGTAAAATAAAGAAGGATGCAACAATGAAACTCCATAACGAAAAATAACACTCACGAAAAAATATTAATAAACGAGTCGGTATCGAACCAAAGTGGGGTTCAGTCGTGTTTACTTTCATTCCTAAAATTTTCATATCTATTCATTTCTGCATTCTTCTTCGATCAATTTACAATTAAACTTTAATTCTTTACTCCGGCGTTTCATTGAGTTGGGGACAACTTACATTTCAGATCTAAAGTGACTAAGTGTAAGTGAATAGTGTATTTGTGTTGTGCTTCAAGTTGCTCGTTAGTTTCAAGAACAACGGGCCAAATTTAGTCTTCGGGCCGGCCAACCGTGCACGCAGCGCCTGCTGCACTCATCGTCTCCACTACTCTTCTGCGTTTGTACAATATAATTAGAATTATATGTGTGCAGAAGACATATTAAATACAATAAAGCAATATTTTGGAAAAGTTCTGTAATTTTTTTGTTATAAAACGACGGTTCGATAGCTAAGTGCAATACAATACTTAAATAACATAAATAGAAATGGCGAGAAGTATTGTGTGGCCACAACAGATTTTTTTTAAAATGCAGGTTAATATGAAAAGTAGGTTTATCTAATGTTGAATTTTTTAAAATGTTAATACATCTAGTACTAGCACAAGTTATTTGAATTCTTCCGTCATATTTTAGTACTGATGTATGTAATGTTCTTAAATCTGTTGTATACTGTTATTGCCTGGATATCATCTTTATCTTATGTAAATATGCAAGCATATTTCGTAGTTGTTCCTGGTGTGTAAGATATAAAATGATGTATGGGGCTATAGCCATTGAAAGGCTGCTATGACAACTGTATTGTGCTTGAATAATGTGATAGACGCGAAGTTAAAAGCAAAAAATAGTGCAATTTGTTATAGTGACACATGTTTCTTTTGTGTTAAATTGGAATTCTTTGTGTTCTATTCATTGCAAAAAAGTTTTTGTACATCGTTGATCATAATGGTCTTGTCTACTTTCCTTTTAATTTCGACTAATTTTGATGACACGAAAAATTATTATAAAAGGCTGTTGTGGTCGGCACAAGACCTCTCGGCATTTCCATATAAGGTTATACCGTGAATATTTTTTAACGTGAAACATTGGGTTTGTCATATCCTTGGTTACGACTTGACATTTGATTGACAGCAATGTATTTCTCCGTTCCATTTAAAATGAAACATAGGGAACGAATTTGACATTTGATAAGACGTCAATAGAGGTTAATTTTGTTTAAATAATTATACTTGCATTCTAAATTAAAATTAGTTGTAGAAAAAATATAGTGTGCACCTTGTGCCCGAGTGTTTTTCTGACTCAGCTAAATTTCTTACAATATTTAAATATAATACTACTGTCAAATTCATTCCCCATGTGTCATTTTAAATGAGACAGACAAATACATTGCTGTCAATCAAATGTCAAATCATAACTTTTAGGAAAATTCAGCGGTTATCTGTCGTATTAAGATGTCATTAGAGGTTAATTTTGTTTAAATAATTACACCTGTTTTCTAAAATTTAAATTTAGATGTAGAAAAATACTGTGTGCACCTTGTGCCCGAAATATGTTTAGTGCTCTCGAGTGGTTTTCTGACTCCGCTAAATTTCTTACAATATTTGAATATAATACTTCTGTCAGATTCGTTCCCTATGTTTCATTTTAAATGGAACGAGCAAATAAATTGCTGTCAATCAAACATCAAGTCGTAACCATGGATATGACAAACCCAATGTTTCATGTTAAAAAATACTCACGGTATAAGAATTGTACATATTTAACATTTCTTTTTAATATATTTTTATATTTCTAAATTTATTCTATGAACAAGTTTTTCATATTCTTCTAATTAAATAATAAATAAATAAATATATCACCACGGCATATTACCCATTTCTGGGTGTGCCAGTATCTACAACATATGTAGACATCGGTAATGATGACGTTATATTTTACCGTGTGGGCGCTTACCAGGCGTCACCTCACGGGCACTCTTAGCTGAAGAGTGCACCACAGGGGTCACTTTTGTGCCATTTAAAATTGGAAATATTTGGCGTCTGTCGGGATCGAAGATATAATAAAAAAATTAAATATAGACATTTTTAGATACTTTAATATTTGTACTAGCATAAATTTTCAAAAAATAATATTTAGAAATTTTTATTTAAGAATCTAGTATTTCCGGTTAGTATTGTCTGATTGAGGAAACAGCAGATAAAAATGTCTTAAGTCTTAGTATTTGAGAAACCGTGGTTCCAACATCCACCCACACACACGGACATCATCGTAAAAATGATTTAATCGGACTCTGACTCTAGGGACCTTAAAACGTGCTTATCCACTAAAATATGGATATATGATTATTAGCATGATACCAATATCTCTCTTAGCTAGAGGTACCTACATTAAAATGTTTCAATGAACGGTATTATTATATCTCGTATCCAAACCATACACGCGTAAAAGTTAGTAAATGTATATAATATACAGTAGCGGAAATAATTTGAGAAAATTTCTTTAAAATTAAAACAATTTCGTACGTTGAAAGTTATAATTTCTTTTTAAATTACTTAAACTTCATAATTCACTTCATAATTTACTCGAACCCCGTCTAGACAAAAATTTGGAAACATTTTCCTGTAAAAATTTTTTCTTATGGTTACAGCAATAAACGTTTTGTAGTTAGTTTCATGCTGAAGTAATCATTTCTTCAAAGAATTCATAAAGTTGTCAGGTTAGACATTAATACATAATGCTAATGGGAAACGGCTGGTTTTTGCTGTTTTAATTTATTATTAAAGGCCATTATTTGATATTACGCTCCGATGAATATTAAACGCAACACGAGAAATAGAGGGAATACTTAACGACCAAGAGGGAAATATTCAAAGGGTGATTTACAAGGAAGTGGTAAGAATAGGAGGGTTCTTTGCAGTGGAGATTTGTCAGAAGAGACTAGGGAGACGAATCCGCTTCTAACGTACACTGGCTTGCAAAAATAGCGGACAGTTTAAAAATAATAATAAAGTAATACAGTTTTTACTTATTTAAGGCATGACAAACTACAGAGCCTGTGTCCGATGTTGCACTTTTATCACCCTAATATCTAAATCCTAAATTTATATACCGTAAATCTAGTGATTATTTAGGATTTTAGGAATTAGATTTTCGGGTTTTACAGGAGAACACTATGCCTTGAAGTTGACGCGCACTAATTAAACAAGTCATATTCGTTGCTATAATTTGTACAAAACATCAAATTTACTGTCAAAAAATAGCTTCTTAGCTTCTATTTTATGAAATATAATATTAACATTTATTCTCAAGCATTAAATTGAATCGAATTGTTTAATTGATTTTTGTTGTTCTAAAGAGTGCCATACAAACCAATGGATATCACTAGTGTGCCATTCGGAGTTGTATTTATGTGAAGAAGACGTAAATTCTAAATACAAAATCCAAAATGCGACATCGGACACAGCCTTAGCTACGAGATTTATTTTTGTTTGGCTTCATTGCAGGCTATGTCATATTAATTTGTCATCTTCCCTCCATCCACTGTTAAAATTTCAAGATAAGCAAACCGTTCGGCAGTAGCCTTTATCGAAGTTAACTACTTTCTCGTACTCCACCGGAATTATGTTAGTGTCAATATGAAATTCTGTGCGAAATTTAAAAAATCCGCTACAGAAATGTACGAATTGTTGAAGAATGTTTATGGTGATGAGGGTCTATCTAGTACTCAAGTTTTCGAGCTGTTTAGAAGATTTAAAGCAGGAAGAAAAGAGATCGGAGACGATTAGCGCCTCGGCCGTGTACTGACATTGTTTTTTCCAAAATGCGAGTGATTTACCACAGGTATTAAGTTTTTTGCGTCCACAGCTTAGGGTAGAATATGTTATTAACAAAAGTTTATGTACAAAGAATCCAATTTTCAAATCTATTACAAAAATAGAAGAATAGAAATTGCTTAATTGATATTTAACAAGACCTGTTTAAATCTTGGAAAGGTCGTGAAAAAATTTATAGAAGTTCATTTCTCATATTTTTCGTGGAAAAATCTGGAAATCGATAATGTTACTATAATTCACAAATTTGATACATTTCTCTGGATTTATTGGTGAACCCTTTTCTGCTATTAATGTGGAAAGTTGGAAATTGATCATATTTTAATCTTATTTTTCGAAGAGACGAATACCTAAATTTTTATTTCAACATTTAAAGATATGTTATTAAAAACAAATAATAATCATTTAATTCAAACGTTATTTAAACTTTTTACCTCTCGCTAAGAGAGGTATTGGATTCATGCTAAAAATCACATATCGAGATTTAAGTGAATAAGCACGATTTAAGGTCCACATAAACCAATTTTAACATTTTTACGATGATGTCTGTGTGTGTGTGGATGTGTGTATGTGTGTATGTATGTGTGGATGTGTGTATGTGTGTATGTATGTGTGTATGTGGGGATGTTGGAGGGACGATTACACAAAAACTATAAGACATAAGACCTGTTTAACTATGAATTCCTCAATCTGGCATTCCTGGGAAGAGCTGAAAAGGTTTTGGTAACAATTAAACAAACGGAAGTAGTAGTTTTAAAAAAAAATCTTCTAAATATTACTTTTTGAAAATTTTTGATATTACGCATTTCGAAGAACAAAATTCTACATCTGCTACATTTAAATTTTTTATTACATCTTATATAAATTTAGAGATAAAGACGCTATAATATGTAGAATATTGGGATATAATAAGTCGAGTAGGCGAAACTACACTAAGGAAACCAGTTGACAAATTCAAATGTTTATAACATAATTTGTAAATGACAGCTATCAATGTCAAAAATCAAAAGTTTTAGTTACAATCTGAAAGCTTTTTCTGGGAATATTTAAAATTATAGGTAACCTGCATATATCCATTAGAAATACCGCTAATCTTGTTAATGAATTGGAAGAATCTCTGACATAGGAATTTCCTCATACAATGAAAACTAGATATAATTAGAATTGTATGTGTGCAGAAGACATGTTAAATACAATCAAATACAATATTTGGGTAAAGTTATGTAATTTTTTTTGTTACAAAACAACGGTTCGATAGTGAAGTGCAATACATTACTTATATAACATAAAATGAAAATGATGAGAGGTCTTGTGCTGGCCACAACAGATTTTTTTGATGTTTTTTTTTTATGAATTTAGAAGAAAAAGAATAATATAATTTGTTAATTCCATGAGGAACAACAGATATTTGAATATCTGTAAATGATAGTCGGATTTAAAAATAAAAAACTTGTAATTAAATTTAACCTCGTTGATATATTTATTTAATTCACAAAGTTTCGGCATAATAATTGGAAAATAATTTAAATTTTTAATTCGGAAATTACCTCTGATTAAAAAATAAATCGCATGAGCCGGCTTTGTGAAAAATTCATTTCATTCCGAAATGTCCCCTTCCAAGTCGAGCTATATTTCATAATTGAAGTTTTCCAATGCGCGAATTATAGGATTAGAAGATAATGAACGATAATTAAAATGACTCATTTCCCTCTGCCATTCCCTAGCGAAAACACTGACAACAATTTACTAATTATTTTGAAATTCTACCGCCATTAACGAAATGAATACTATGATATATACATATATATTTGTGCTGTAATCGTGTAATCCACCATTGTTCTCGAAGTAAATATGGAAAGAATAATTTCCGTTTCTAAAAATCCACAACAATCAACAATGATTTGTTTATAGAAAGTTTTTTTTTTTAGGAATTGTATTTAATTATTTGTTATTTCTATGAATTGATTTTTAAAGATTGAATTATAATAATTATGTATTAAGCTAGTTTTACTATATTTTTTCTTACAATGAAAAACATTTACAACTTTTTATTGCAACATGTGTTTTTTTAACTCTTAGGCTGTGTCCGATATCGTATTTTGGCATTTAGAATTTAGGATTTAGGTCTTCTTCACATAAATACAACTCCGAATAGCACACTAATGACATCCATTGGTTTATATGGCAACACTTTAGAACTACAAAAATGAATTGTACAATTCGATTTAATTTGATGTTTCATATTAAATGTAATATTATATTTCATAAAATAGAAGCTAAGAAGCTATTCTTTGACAATAAATTTGACATTTTGTTTAAATTATAGCAACGAACATGATTTTTTTAATTTGTGCGCGTCAACTTCAAGGCATAGTGTGCACATATATTTTGAACTCTCCGAGAGAAATTTGTAGAAATATCTCTCCATTTGAGCAGGTTTTATAATTCGTTTGTTGAAAATGTAAACGGGCCGAACATTCTTGAAAGTTTAAATTTTATTTCAATCAAAATGAATTGTAAAATTTTATATAAATTGACAATGCCAGTCTTTATTTCTCCAATTATGATTTCTGAAAGCTTTTTCATTTATTAATTTTTTTATTATGATTTCATTTCTGGAAATTATAACACGTCAAAACTTTCATCGTTAAACTGAAGTTCAATAAAAATAATTACATCAATTACGAACATTAAACTTCTGTTGAAAACTTTACTGTTTCAACTTTGTTTTTTATTAAGTGATTGATATTTTCCTTTCTGTTACAATTTGTTGACAAGGCCTCCATATTTATGACATATTTATTATACATAATATCAAATCTAGTGAAAAAAAAACTATTGTGGCCAGCACAATACCTCTCGGCATTTCCATTTTATGTTATATAGGTATTATATTGCAATTTGCTTTTCTCTTATTTTCATGCACCACTCATACACGGTTAAAGATAGAATAAAGGACGATAAAAGTCTGAATTCAGCATGAAATTCTCTTTCTTTTCATGTCACACAAGATTTTAATGGGAAATCATGTAGCTTCAAACGGCGTTTTTTTTTACAAAAAAATTACAGAACTTTACCCAAATATTGTTTTTTATTGTATTTAGCATGTCTTCTGCACGCATACAATTCTAATTAAAGCTATTTTTCATTTTATGGTGAAGTTCCTAAATGGCAGAGATTTTTCCGATTCATTAACAAGAATGGCGGTATTTCTGATGGATACATGCATTTTACCTATAATTTTAAATATTTAATTAATGAAACAATAATAAAGATTAAATGTACTTCACAGAAAAAGCTTTCAGAATGTCACTAGAACTGTTGATATTTGACACTGACTTTTATCTGTCATTTACAAACAGTTACAGACATTTGGATATGTCAGCTGGTATTCTTAGTGTAATTTAGCCTCTGTGATTTATACATCCGATTATTATATACAGGTTGTCTCACAACTCGCGCCCCAGAGCGAATGAGGAAACACGGGACTGCACTCCGATGTGTAATTTCGAAAAAAAAATCTAGCTTAAAAGATATTAGAGGAAAAACGTCTTAAAATTGACCAATCAGAGACCTACACCTTTAACGTGTGTTTGCCGTAATTTTACGTTACTATGGTTTTATACAAATCAAATCTTCTTTAAAATGTGTGGGCGACTGTAGTTTTCGAAAAATGTCAGTGTCAAATTAAATTTGACACGGTGAATAAAAAAAGGCAAATTCTTACCACGTATTCAGCCACTGATTACTTAGATATGATTATAATTTTCGGAGAATGTGGACAATAATATTTTCGTTTAACACATTTTACACAGCTGCTACAACACGTTGCAAATTTGTTGACAGTGAAAAGTCAACTCTAAAGTGTCAAAATTATATTAAGTCAAACAAATTTTGTAACTCACTAGTAGTATTTTTAAAACCTAGCAACCAGTTTTATTTTGTAATAATATCATCACACCTCAAGATATCCTTCCGGGATTGGTGGATTAAAAAGTCTTGTAACTCCGTTATGCAAGCAGCCGCAAATTATTTTCTTATATTTGTTGGCAACCTATTGTCGTCGGCAAATGTCAGTTTCGTCTGGGGCGCGAGTTGTGAGACCCCCTGTATATTATAGTGTCTTTGTCTTTTATTTATTTATAGAAGATATAATAAAAATTGTAAGTGTAGTAGATGGAGAAATTTATGTTTTTCAATAATTGAAATAGCAATAATTTCCAAAAAATAATATTTAGCAAAATTTTTCTAAGAAACTACTACTTCCGGTTGTCCAATTGTTGCCAAAACTATTTCAGCTTTTCCCATGAATGTCCACACGCATGTCCACGCACACACACACACACACACACACACACACACACACACACACACACACACACACACACACATACCTAGAGAGAGAGAAACATCGTAAAAATTGGATTTTAGGGACCTTATAGGGTGGTTATTCACTAAAATCTGGATATTCGTTTTTAGCATGAATCCAATACCTCTCTTAGGTAGAGGTAAAAATATATGTTGAATTATTAAAATATATTCAAATTTGTGATGCCGTTAATATTGGTTAAAAGTGCTAAACGTATAGGAACTATTATAAAGTAATTTAAAATCAAATTAGATTATCCTTGCTCTGACTGAATTCAATAAAATTAAATAAATAGATTTCCTGTTTCAAATATTGGATGTACGAGTAGTTAAATCAACACACTATGTTTACATTTAATTTACTTACTGTTATTTGTAGAGCTCAATAGTTTTCGTAATAATTCTACCTATGCTATTACAAATTTTTATTTTCAGCTGTGTATATTTTATATGCTCGCAATAAAATGTAACATGAAAAATTTTACGATCTATGTTACAACAGCAATAAATAACAAGATTTACGAATGCATGCGAATAAATTATTTTGAAAATGTGTCAGTAATCTCAAAAGAACAACTGACAATACTTGTCACTGCATCTGTCACAGATGATTTAATGGTTTATAAAAAATGTGTACTGAATTATTTCAGAACCCGTACAAAGTTTAAAATATACATCGATCGACAATGTTTTATTTTTCCGATGTTGCAATGTTTATCAAAAACAGGGTTGAAATTTATTTGCAATTAATATGAAGTAAAAATAAATGCTCGTTTTAAATTATATATTTTTATATTTACTCTAAATAATAAAATTGATATAAACAATAATATGTAATAGTTATTTACATTCGAGTGCGTGTAAGTTGTATTTTACAGCGCGACAGGTTTGTTTAAGGCACGAGCCCTTATGGCGAGTGCCTTATTAGCTGGAGCGCTGTAAAATACTTCACGCACGAGAATTGTATCAAATTTTTTGGCCGACGATAATGAAAATCACTTTTTTCAATGAGATAGGTTGTACCTCTGAAAAGGGTTAGTTTAAAATACTGTGGTTGTCAATTTCCAAATTTGATTTTTCTTACCTTCATTAGACTACTTCTTCTAGCAAAAATTTATCTGTAATAATAAACGTTGTTTATGACTGATAATATATTTATTTGCTCATGTTTTCTTCGTAATAAATAATAGGTAGGTGTCGATATTTGACATTTCAGCAATGCTCGCGTATTTGACAGGTATATCGATCGGTGACTATGTCGGTAACGGCGGATTTTTACAATAATGACAGATGTCGCTACCGTGAGTTTGGTTTATATAAATTAATTTTAAATATAGGAAATGTTAAATAAATAAATAAAATAAATATATCATCACGGCATATTACCCATTTCTGGGTGTGCCAGTATCTACAACACATGTAGACATCGGTAATGATGACGATATATTTTACCGTGTGGGCGCTTACCAGGCGTCACCTCACGGGCACTCAAAGCTGGTATGGAGAGTGCACCACAGGGGTCACTTTTTGTGCCATTTAAAATGAAATGTTAAAGTAAAAAAATAACTTATGTAGGTAGTACTTTTTTACATGAACTTTATTATAGTAAAGATGATTTCTCTTCTAAATGCCCATAAAGAGATGTATTGGATTCATGCTAAAAATCACATATCCAGATTTTAGTAAATAAGCACGATTTAAGGTCTCTATAAACCGATTTTAACATTTTTATGATGATGTCTCTCTCTCTCTCTTTCTGTATGTGTGTGTTTGTGTGTGTGTGTATGAGTGTATGTGTGTATGTTGGAGGGACGATTACTCAAAAACTATAAGACATAAGATCAGTTTAACTATGAATTCCTCACTCTGACATTCATGGGAAGAGCTGAAAAGGTTTTGGTAACAATTGGACATCCGGAAGTAGTAGTTTCTTAAAAAAAATGTTCTAAATATTATTTTTTGGAAATTTATGTTACAACAAATATTAAAGAATATAAAATTCTCTTTCTAGTATATTAAACATTTTTATTATAACTTGTATAGGTTTAAAGATAGAGAGATAAATATATAAAATAATTCATTGTATCCATCAAATAGCCCATGGAAACCAGTTGAAAAATTAAAATGTTTGTCAAAAATCCAGAGATATTACTGAAGGCTTTTTCTGGGAAGTACATTTAATATTTATTACAAAATTAGCCTCTACTGACGTCTTGTCAAATGTCAAATGCGTACCCTTTGTTTTATTTTAAATGGGACAGGCAAATACATTGCTGTCAATCAAATGTCAAGTCGCAACCATGGATATGACAAATCCAATATTTCATTTATATTATTTCTATATAAAAATATGTAGTATGAAGGATTATTTTAACTGAGTGGTTAGTTTGGTAACAATGAATTTTGTTTTTATTGTCCACGTAGTCATAACAATCCCAAGTAAAAAATCTGATGTGGCCAACACAAAACCTCCCGCTATTTAATTTTTATTAATTTAAATACATACCTACCTACCTATTTACTAATGCTGTAAACTGTTCCATTGCAAAAAACTATTGCTTTATTTACTATTTTCTTTTTAAAATGTCACTATTATTAATTTGAAGTGATAAGTTTTCTGACAGTGACATTTACTGTCAGTTACATTCATTTGGAAAATGAACTGTGTAACAAAGGAATAGTTTTTATCTTAGGCTTCGCGACTGATAAAAAAAATTCTTTTTAAATTTATCTGTAAAATATATAGAAAAAGTATTAATGTATTCCTGTACAAAATTCAATAATCTTTAATTTTCATAAGACATAAAATTCGAAAAAATGGCATTTAATGGTATTTTTTGAAGAAAAACCATTATGAGCTTCAAGTAAAGTACCATTTCTGTTTATTCGATTTACACCAAAATTTATTGGCTTCTATTCCTATTAGAATAGGGTAGAAGTACAAAGTTTCAGAATTTTCTGAATGATAGTATTTGAGTTAGAGTGCAAACAAAATTCGTACACACACATACACACATACAGACATCATCGTGAAAATATTAAAAATGGATTCTAGGGACCTTAAAACGTGGTCATTTACTAAAATCTCGATATTAGATTTTTAGCACGATCCCTATACCTTGCTTATCAAGGGTAGCGGGAGGTAAAAATGTAACCAAAAATCGTTCAAAAATGAAGCACCTTTTAGCATCAATATGCATTCTGAAACAGAGAAAAACATGACAATTAAAGCGCAGTGGCATTAAATGCCTTTCATCGCTTGAAAATATTCATGTAATCCTTGAAAATATATCCCTTATTCCACGCTCTTGTAACAAGCAAAATTCCAATATCCATAAATTTCATTCCTATTTATAACCGAGTTTTTGTTTCACTCAAAGTAAAAACCACTCGTCGCCAGTCGCGCGATCTAGTGAGCCGTGCTCTCCTGCAAACAAAAGCCTATCATCGGACGCAACCGCCGCCTACGATGCGAACTATTCGGCCGGCAGAATTGCTAAATTGTTGCGATGCCGACAAAGCCGCCGTAATTTTTACACAAAGCTCAATGTGAACAACCAACGAGAGAAAAAATTACATCAAAGAATTATTCAATGATTAATCGATAGCCAACGAGGAAATAGTTTCCCGGTGCCGGGGTTTTCGTTTTTATTTTCTTCCAGGAATGTCCTGGCAAAAAACTCGCGATAAAATTGGTTTCATTTATGCGAGGTAACTACAATATGAAATGGATTGAAAGGTTTTGTACCGGTAAACATTTTCAAAAGAAAATTTATAAACATTATATACTTTACTAATTAATGTATTTATTCTATGGCACATACGATTGACCTACATTTTCATGTCCCCATTTTTTAAATTCTTGTTCCCGGGTGAACTAATACAAACTTTTTACAATACGCGGTTTTTCAATTTAACAAAAATGATTTAAATAATTCAGAATACATGTGTTCGTAGAAATATGTGAGCCTTTTTACAAAAATATTATGTAGACACCACCATATCGATGGTCTATTTGAAACACGGGGTAACAATAAAGATGTTTTTACTTTTTATGTTTATACCATAAAAAGTTTTTACATTTTATGTATATGGTATAAAAAATTCTTTTTTTATGTGTATACCATGAAAAGTTTTTACTTTTTATGTTTATACCATGACATGTTTTTACTTTTTGTGTATATATTCTATGAAAATTTTTTACTTTTTATGTTTATCCCATGAAAAGTTTTTACATTATGTGTATTTACTATGAAACCTTTTTACTTTTTATGTTTATATCATGAAAAATATTTACTTTTTGAGTATGTACTATAAAAAACTTTTACTTTTTATATTTATACCATAAAAAGTTTTTACTTTTCGGGTATATACATAAAAACTTTTAATTTTTGACTATGTACTATAATAATCTTTTACTTTTTATGTTTATACCATAAAAAGTTCTTACTTTTCGGCTATATACATAAAGAGTTTTAACTTTTTACGTTTATACCATAAAAAGTTTTTACTTTTCGGCTATATACATAAAAAGTTTTAAGTTTTTATGTTTATACCATAAAAAGTTCTTACTTTTCAGCTATATGCATAAAAAGTTTTAACTTTTTATGTTTATACCATAAAAAGTTCTTACTTTTCGGCTATATACATAAAAAGTTCTTACTTTTCGGCTATATACATAAAAAGGTTTAACTTTTTACGTTTATACCATAAAAAGTTCTTACTTTTCGGCTATATACATAAAAAGTTTAAACTTTTTATATTTGTACCATAAAAAGTTCTTACTTGTCAATTATATACATAAAAAGTTTTAACTTTTTACGTTTATACCATAAAAAGTTCTTACTTTTCGGCTATATACATAAAAAGTTTTAACTATTTATGTTTATACCATAAAAATTTTTTACTTTTCGGCTATATACATAAAAAGTTTTAACTTTTTATGTTTATACCATAAAAAGGTCTTACTTTTCGGCTATATACATAAAAAGTTTTAACTTTTTATGTTTATACCATAAAAAGTTCTTACTTTTCGGCTATATACATAAAAAGTTCTTACTTTTCGGCTATATGCATAAAAAGTTTTAACTTTTTATGTTTATACCATAAAAAATTCTTACTTCTCGGCTATATACATAAAAAGTTTTAACTTTTTACGTTTATACTATAAAAAGTTCTTACTATTTGGCTATAAACATAAAAAGTTTTAACTTTTTACGTTTATACTATAAAAAGTTCTTAGTATTTGGCTATATACATAAAAAGTTTTAACTTTTTACGTTTATACTATAAAAAGTTCTTACTATTTGGCTATAAACATAAAAAGTTTTAACTTTTTACGTTTATACTATAAAAAGTTCTTAGTATTTGGCTATATACATAAAAAGTTTTAACTTTTTACGTTTATACTATAAAAAGTTCTTACTATTTGGCTATAAACATAAAAAGTTTTAACTTTTTACGTTTATACTATAAAAAGTTCTTAGTATTTGGCTATATACATAAAAAGTTTTAACTTTTTACGTTTATACCATAAAAAGTTCTTACTTTTTGGCTATAAACATAAAAAGTTTTAACTTTTTTCGTTTATACTATAAAAAGTTCTTACTTTTTGGCTATAAACATAATATGTTTTAACTTTTTACGTTTATACTATAAAAAGTTCTTACTTTTTGGCTATAAACATAAAAAGTTTTAACTTTTTACGTTTATACTATAAAAAGTTCTTACTTTTTGGCTATAAACATAAAAAGTTTTAACTTTTTACGTTTATACTATAAAAAGTTCTTACTTTTTGGCTATAAACATAAAAAGTTTTAACTTTTTACGTTTATACTATAAAAAGTTCTTACTTTTTGGCTATAAACATAAAAAGTTTTAACTTTTTACGTTTATACCATAAAAAGTTCTTACTTTTTGGCTATAAACATAAAAAGTTTTAACTTTTTACGTTTATACTATAAAAAGTTCTTACTTTTTGGCTATAAACATAAAAAGTTTTAACTTTTTACGTTTATACTATAAAAAGTTCTTACTTTTTGGCTATAAACATAAAAAGTTTTAACTTTTTACGTTTATACTATAAAAAGTTCTTACTTTTTGGCTATAAACATAAAAAGTTTTAACGTTTTACGTTTATACTATAAAAAGTTCTTACTTTTTGGCTATAAACATAAAAAGTTTTAACTTTTTACGTTTATACTATAAAAAGTTTTACTTTTTGGCTATAAACATAAAAAGGTTTAACTTTTTACGTTTATACTATAAAAAGTTCTTACTATTTGGCTATATACATAAAAAGTTTTAACTTTTTACGTTTATACTATAAAAAGTTCTTACTATTTGGCTATAAACATAAAAAATTTAAACTTTTTACGTTTATACTATAAAAAGTTCTTACTTTTTGGCTATAAACATAAAAAGTTTTAACTTTTTACGTTTATACTATAAAAAGTTCTTACTTTTTGGCTATAAACATAAAAAGTTTTAACTTTTTACGTTTATACTATAAAAAGTTCTTACTTTTTGGCTATAAACATAAAAAGTTTTAACTTTTTACGTTTATACTATAAAAAGTTCTTACTATTTGGCTATATACATAAAAAGTTTTAACTTTTTACGTTTATACCATAAAAAGTTCTTACTTTTTGGCTATAAACATAAAAAGTTTTAACTTTTTACGTTTATACTATAAAAAGTTCTTACTATTTGGCTATATACATAAAAAGTTTTAACTTTTTACGTTTATACCATAAAAAGTTCTTACTTTTTGGCTATAAACATAAAAAGTTTTAACTTTTTACGTTTATACCATAAAAAGTTTTTACTTTTCGGCTATATACATAAAAAGTTTTAAGTTTTTATGTTTATACCATAAAAAGTTCTTACTTTTCAGCTATATGCATAAAAAGTTTTAACTTTTTATGTTTATACCATAAAAAGTTCTTACTTTTCGGCTATATACATAAAAAGTTCTTACTTTTCGGCTATATACATAAAAAGGTTTAACTTTTTACGTTTATACCATAAAAAGTTCTTACTTTTCGGCTATATACATAAAAAGTTTAAACTTTTTATGTTTGTACCATAAAAAGTTCTTACTTGTCAATTATATACATAAAAAGTTTTAACTTTTTACGTTTATACCATAAAAAGTTCTTACTTTTCGGCTATATACATAAAAAGTTTTAACTATTTATGTTTATACCATAAAAATTTTTTACTTTTCGGCTATATACATAAAAAGTTTTAACTTTTTATGTTTGTACCATAAAAAGGTCTTACTTTTCGGCTATATACATAAAAAGTTTTAACTTTTTATGTTTATACCATAAAAAGTTCTTACTTTTCGGCTATATACATAAAAAGTTCTTACTTTTCGGCTATATGCATAAAAAGTTTTAACTTTTTATGTTTATACCATAAAAAATTCTTACTTTTCGGCTATATACATAAAAAGTTTTAACTTTTTACGTTTATACTATAAAAAGTTCTTACTATTTGGCTATAAACATAAAAAGTTTTAACTTTTTACGTTTATACTATAAAAAGTTCTTAGTATTTGGCTATATACATAAAAAGTTTTAACTTTTTACGTTTATACTATAAAAAGTTCTTACTTTTTGGCTATATACATAAAAAGTTTTAACTTTTTACGTTTATACCATAAAAAGTTCTTACTTTTTGGCTATAAACATAAAAAGTTTTAACTTTTTACGTTTATACTATAAAAAGTTCTTACTTTTTGGCTATAAACATAATATGTTTTAACTTTTTACGTTTATACTATAAAAAGTTCTTACTTTTTGGCTATAAACATAAAAAGTTTTAACTTTTTACGTTTATACTATAAAAAGTTCTTACTTTTTGGCTATAAACATAAAAAGTTTTAACTATTTACGTTTATACTATAAAAAGTTCTTACTTTTTGGCTATAAACATAAAAAGTTTTAACTTTTTACGTTTATACTATAAAAAGTTCTTACTTTTTGGCTATAAACATAAAAAGTTTTAACTTTTTACGTTTATACCATAAAAAGTTCTTACTTTTTGGCTATAAACATAAAAAGTTTTAACTTTTTACGTTTATACTATAAAAAGTTCTTACTTTTTGGCTATAAACATAAAAAGTTTTAACTTTTTACGTTTATACTATAAAAAGTTCTTACTTTTTGGCTATAAACATAAAAAGTTTTAACTTTTTACGTTTATACTATAAAAAGTTCTTACTTTTTGGCTATAAACATAAAAAGTTTTAACGTTTTACGTTTATACTATAAAAAGTTCTTACTTTTTGGCTATAAACATAAAAAGTTTTAACTTTTTACGTTTATACTATAAAAAGTTTTACTTTTTGGCTATAAACATAAAAAGGTTTAACTTTTTACGTTTATACTATAAAAAGTTCTTACTATTTGGCTATATACATAAAAAGTTTTAACTTTTTACGTTTATACTATAAAAAGTTCTTACTATTTGGCTATAAACATAAAAAATTTAAACTTTTTACGTTTATACTATAAAAAGTTCTTACTTTTTGGCTATAAACATAAAAAGTTTTAACTTTTTACGTTTATACTATAAAAAGTTCTTACTTTTTGTCTATAAACATAAAAAGTTTTAACTTTATACCATAAAAAGTTCTTACTTTTTGGCTATAAACATAAAAAGTTTTAACTTTTTACGTTTATACTATAAAAAGTTCTTACTATTTGGCTATATACATAAAAAGTTTTAACTTTTTACGTTTATACTATAAAAAGTTCTTACTATCTGGCTATATATATAAAAAGTTTTAACTTTTTACGTTTATACTATAAAAAGTTCTTACTTTTTGGCTATATACATAAAAAGTTTTAACTTTTTACGTTTATACTATAAAAAGTTCTTACTTTTTGGCTATATACATAAAAAGTTTTAACTTTTTACGTTTATACTATAAAAAGTTCTTACTTTTTGGCTATAAACATAAAAAGTTTTAACTTTTCACGTTTATAATATAAAAAGTTCTTACTATTTAGCTATATACATAAAAAGTTTTAACTTTTTACGTTTATACTATAAAAAGTTCTTACTTTTTGGCTATATACATAAAAAGTTTTAACTTTTTACGTTTATACTATAAAATGTTCTTACTATTTGGCTATATACATAAAAAGTTTTAACTTTTTACGTTTATACTATAAAAAGTTCTTACTTTTTGGCTATAAACATAAAAAGTTTTAACTTTTTACGTTTATACTATAAAAAGTTCTTAGTATTTGGCTATATACATAAAAAGTTTTAACTTTTTACGTTTATACTATAAAAAGTTCTTACTTTTTGGCTATACACATAAAAAGTTTTAACTTTTTACGTTTATACTATAAAAAGTTCTTACTATTTGGCTATAAACATAAAAAGTTTTAACTTTTTACGTTTATACTATAAAAAGTTCATAGTATTTGGCTATAAACATAAAAAGTTTTAACTTTTTACATTTATACTATAAAAAGTTCTTACTTTTTGGCTATAAACATAAAAAGTTTTAACTTTTTACGTTTATACTATAGAAAGTTCTTACTATTTGGCTATATACATAAAAAGTTTGAACTTTTTACGTTTATACTATAAAAAGTTCTTACTATTTGGCTATAAACATAAAAAGTTTTAACTTTTTACGTTTATACTATAAAAAGTTCTTACTATTTGGCTATATACATAAAAAGTTTTAACTTTTTACGTTTATACCATAAAAAGTTCTTACTTTTTGGCTATAAACATAAAAAGTTTTAACTTTTTACGTTTATACTATAAAAAGTTCTTACTATTTGGCTATATACATAAAAAGTTTTAACTTTTTACGTTTATACCATAAAAAGTTCTTACTTTTTGGCTATATACATAAAAAGTTTTAACTTTCTACGTTTATACTATAAAAAGTTCTTACTATTTGGCTATACACATAAAAAGTTTTAACTTTTTACGTTTATACTATAAAAAGTTCTTACTTTTTGGCTACAAACATAAAAAGTTTTAACTTTTTACGTTTATACTATAAAAAGTTCTTACTATTTGGCTACATACATAAAAAGTTTTAACTTTTTACGTTTATACTATAAAAAGTTCTTACTATTTGGCTATATACATAAAAAGTTTTAACTTTTTACGTTTATACTATAAAAAGTTCTTACTATTTGGCTATATACATAAAAAGTTTTAACTTTTTACGCTTATACTATAAAAAGTTCTTACTTTTTGGCTATAAACATAAAAAGTTTTAACTTTTTACGTTTATACTATAAAAAGTTCTTACTATTTGGCTATATACATAAAAAGTTTTAACTTTTTACGTTTATACTATAAAAAGTTCTTACTATTTGGCTATATACATAAAAAGTTTTAACTTTTTACGTTTATACTATAAAAAGTTCTTACTATTTGGCTATAAACATAAAAAGTTTTAACTTTTTACGTTTATACTATAAAAAGTTCTTAGTATTTGGCTATATACATAAAAAGTTTTAACTTTTTACGTTTATACTATAAAAAGTTCTTACTTTTTGGCTATATACATAAAAAGTTTTAACTTTTTACGTTTATACTATAAAAAGTTCTTACTATTTGGCTATAAACATAAAAAGTTTTAACTTTTTACGTTTATACTATAAAAAGTTCTTACTATTTGGCTATATACATGAAAAGTTTTAACTTTTTACGTTTATACTATAAAAAGTTCTTACTTTTTGGTTATAAACATAAAAAGTTTTAACTTTTTACGTTTATACTATAAAAAGTTTTTAGTATTTGGCTATATACATAAAAAGTTTTAACTTTTTACGTTTATACTATAAAAAGTTCTTACTATTTGGCTATAAACATAAAAAGTTTTAACTTTTTACGTTTATACTATAAAAAGTTCTTAGTATTTGGCTATATACATAAAAAGTTTTAACTTTTTACGTTTATACTATAAAAAGTTCTTACTTTTTGGCTATATACATAAAAAGTTTTAACTTTTTACGTTTATACTATAAAAAGTTCTTACTATTTGGCTATATACATAAAAAGTTTTAACTTTTTACCTTTATACTATAAAAAGTTCTTACTTTTTGGCTATAAACATAAAAAGTTTGAACTTTTTACGTTTATACTATAAAAAGTTCTTACTATTTGGCTATATACATAAAAAGTTTTAACTTTTTACGTTTATACCATAAAAAGTTCTTACTTTTTGGCTATATACATAAAAAGTTTTAACTTTTTACGTTTATACTATAAAAAGTTCTTACTTTTTGGCTATATACATAAAAAGTTTTAACTTTTTACGTTTATACTATAAAAAGTTCTTACAATTTGGCTATAAACATAAAAAGTTTTAACTTTTTACGTTTATACTATAAAAAGTTCTTACTTTTTGGCTATAAACATAAAAAGTTTTAACTTTTTACGTTTATACTATAAAAAGTTCTTACTATTTGGCTATATACATAAAAAGTTTTAACTTTTTACGTTTATTCCATAAAAAGTTCTTACTTTTTGGCTATAAACATAAAAAGTTTGAACTTTTTACGTTTATACTATAAAAAGTTCTTACTATTTGGCTATATACATAAAAAGTTTTAACTTTTTACGTTTATACCATAAAAAGTTCTTACTTTTTGGCTATATACATAAAAAGTTTTAACTTTTTACGTTTATACTATAAAAAGTTCTTACTTTTTGGCTATATACATAAAAAGTTTTAACTTTTTACGTTTATACTATAAAAAGTTCTTACTTTTGGCTATAAACATAAAAAGTTTCAACTTTTTAGGTTTATACTATAAAAAGTTCTTACTTTTTGGCTATAAACATAAAAAGTTTTAACTTTTTACGTTTATACTATAAAAAGTTCTTACTTTTTGGCTATAAACATAAAAAGTTTTAACTTTTTACGTTTATACTATAAAAAGTTCTTACTTTTTTGGCTATAAACATAAAAAGTTTTAACTTTTTACGTTTATACTATAAAAAAGTTCTTACTTTTTAGCTATAAACATAAAAAGTTTAATCTTTTTACGTTTATACTATAAAAAGTTCTTACTATTTGGCTATATACATAAAAAGTTTTTACTTTTTACGTTTATACCATAAAAAGTTCTTACTTTTTGGCTATAAACATAAAAGTTTTAACTTTTTACGTTTATACTATAAAAAGTTCTTACTATTTGGCTATATACATAAAAAGTTTTAACTTTTTACGTTTATACCATAAAAAGTTCTTACTTTTTGGCTATAAACATAAAAAGTTTTAACTTTTTACGTTTATACTATAAAAAGTTCTTACTATTTGGCTATATACATAAAAAGTTTTAACTTTTTACGTTTATACCATAAAAAGTTCTTACTTTTTGGCTAAAACATAAAAAGTTTTAACTTTTTACGTTTATACTATAAAAAGTTCTTACTTTTTGGCTATATACATAAAAAGTTTTAACTTTCTACGTTTATACTATAAAAAGTTCTTACTATTTGGCTATACACATAAAAAGTTTTAACTTTTTACGTTTATACTATAAAAAGTTCTTACTTTTTGGCTATAAACATAAAAAGTTTTAACTTTTTACGTTTATACTATAAAAAGTTCTTACTATTTAGCTATATACATAAAAAGTTTTAACTTTTTACGTTTATACTATAAAAAGTTCTTACTTTTTGGCTATATACATAAAAAGTTTTAACTTTTTACGTTATATACTATAAAAAGTTCTTACTTTTTGGCTATATACAAAAAAGTTTTAACTTTATACGTTTATACTATAAAAAGTTCTTACTATTTGGCTATATACATAAAAAGTTTTAACTTTTTACGTTTATGCTATAAAAAGTTCTTACTTTTTTGGCTATAAACATAAAAAGTTTTAACTTTTTACGTTTATACTATAAAAAGTTCTTACTTTTTTGGCTATAAACATAAAAAGTTTTAACTTTTTACGTTTATACCATAAAAAGTTCTTACTTTTTGGCTATATTACATAAAAAGTTTTAACTTTTTACGTTTATATTATAAAAAGTTCTTACTATTTGGCTATATACATAAAAAGTTTTAACTTTTTACGTTTATACTATAAAAAGTTCTTACTTTTTGGCTATAAACATAAAAAGTTTTAACTTTTTACGTTTATACTATAAAAAGTTCTTACTATTTGGCTATATACATAAAAAGTTTTAACTTTTTACGTTTATACTATAAAAAGTTCTTACTTTTTGGCTATAAACATAAAAAGTTTTACCTTTTTACGTTTATACTATAAAAAGTTCTTACTTTTTGGCTATAAACATAAAAAGTTTTAACTTTTTACGTTTATACTATAAAAAGTTCTTACTTTTTGGCTATAAACATAAAAAGTTTTAACTTTTTACGTTTATACTATAAAAAAGTTCTTACTTTTTGGCTATAAACATAAAAAGTTTTAACTTTTTACGTTTATAACTATAAAAAGTTCTTACTATTTGGCTATATACATAAAAAGTTTTAACTTTTTACGTTTATACCATAAAAAGTTCTTACTTTTTGGCTATAAACATAAAAAGTTTTTAACTTTTTACGTTTATACTATAAAAGTTCTTACTATTTGGCTATATACATAAAAAGTTTTAACTTTTTACGTTTATACCATAAAAAGTTCTTACTTTTTAGCTATAAACATAAAAAGTTTTAACTTTTTACGTTTATACTATAAAAAGTTCTTACTATTTGGCTATATACATAAAAAGTTTTAAACTTTTTACGTTTATACCATAAAAAGTTCTTACTTTTTGGCTATATACATAAAAAAGTTTTAACTTTCTACGTTTATACTATAAAAAGTTCTTACTATTTGGCTATACACATAAAAAGTTTTAACTTTTTACGTTTATACTATAAAAAGTTCTTACTTTTTGGCTATAAACATAAAAAGTTTTAACTTTTTACGTTTATACTATAAAAAGTTCTTACTATTTGGCTATATACATAAAAAGTTTTAACTTTTTACGTTTATACTATAAAAAGTTCTTACTATTTGGCTATACACATAAAAAGTTTTAACTTTTTACGTTTATACTATAAAAAGTTCTTACTTTTTGGCTACAAACATAAAAAGTTTTAACTTTTTACGTTTATACTATAAAAAGTTCTTACTATTTGGCTATATACATAAAAAGTTTTAACTTTTTACGCTTATACTATAAAAAGTTCTTACTTTTTGGCTATAAACATAAAAAGTTTTAACTTTTTACGTTTATACTATAAAAAGTTCTTACTATTTGGCTATATACATAAAAAGTTTTAACTTTTTACGTTTATACCATAGAAAGTTCTTACTTTTTGGCTATATACATAAAAAGTTTTAACTTTTTACGTTTATACTATAAAAAGTTCTTACTATTTGGCTATAAACATAAAAAGTTTTAACTTTTTACGTTTATACTATAAAAAGTTCTTAGTATTTGGCTATATACATAAAAAGTTTTAACTTTTTACGTTTATACTATAAAAAGTTCTTATTTTTTGGCTATATACATAAAAAGTTTTAACTTTTTACGTTTATACTATAACAAGTTCTTACTATTTGGCTATAAACATAAAAAGTTTTAACTTTTTACGTTTATACTATAAAAAGTTCTTACTATTTGGCTATATACATGAAAAGTTTTAACTTTTTACGTTTATACTATAAAAAGTTCTTACTTTTTGGCTATAAACATAAAAAGTTTTAACTTTTTACGTTTATACTATAAAAAGTTATTAGTATTTGGCTATATACATAAAAAGTTTTAACTTTTTAAGTTTATACTATAAAAAGTTCTTACTTTTTGGCTATATACATAAAAAAGTTTTAACTTTTTTACGTTTATACTATAAAAAGTTCTTACTATTTGGCTATAAACATAAAAAGTTTTAACTTTTTACGTTTAGTTCTTAGTATTTGGCTATATACATAAAAAGTTTTAACTTTTTACGTTTATACTATAAAAAGTTCTTATTTTTTGGCTATATACATAAAAAGTTTTAACTTTTTACGTTTATACTATAAAAAGTTCTTACTATTTGGCTATAAACATAAAAAGTTTTAACTTTTTACGTTTATACTATAAAAAGTTCTTAGTATTTGGCTATATACATAAAAAGTTTTAACTTTTTACGTTTATACTATAAAAAGTTCTTACTTTTTGGCTATATACATAAAAAGTTTTAACTTTTTACGTTTATACTATAAAAAGTTCTTAGTATTTGGCTATATACATAAAAAGTTTTAACTTTTTACGTTTATACTATAAAAAGTTCTTACTTTTTGGCTATATACATAAAAAGTTTTAACTTTTTACGTTTATACTATAAAAAGTTCTTACTATTTGGCTATAAACATAAAAAGTTTTAACTTTTTACGTTTATACTATAAAAAGTTCTTACTTTTTGGCTATAAACATAATATGTTTTAACTTTTTACGTTTATACTATAAAAAGTTCTTACTTTTTGGCTATAAACATAAAAAGTTTTAACTTTTTACGTTTATACTATAAAAAGTTCTTACTTTTTGGCTATAAACATAAAAAGTTTTAACTTTTTACGTTTATACTATAAAAAGTTCTTACTTTTTGGCTATAAACATAAAAAGTTTTAACTTTTTACGTTTATACTATAAAAAGTTCTTACTTTTTGGCTATAAACATAAAAAGTTTTAACTTTTTACGTTTATACCATAAAAAGTTCTTACTTTTTGGCTATAAACATAAAAAGTTTTAACTTTTTACGTTTATACTATAAAAAGTTCTTACTTTTTGGCTATAAACATAAAAAGTTTTAACTTTTTACGTTTATACTATAAAAAGTTCTTACTTTTTGGCTATAAACATAAAAAGTTTTAACTTTTTACGTTTATACTATAAAAAGTTCTTACTTTTTGGCTATAAACATAAAAAGTTTTAACTTTTTACGTTTATACTATAAAAAGTTCAACTTTTTGGCTATAAACATAAAAAGTTTTAACTTTTTACGTTTATACTATAAAAAGTTCTTACTATTTGGCTATATACATAAAAAGTTTTAACTTTTTACGTTTATACTATAAAAAGTTCTTACTATTTGGCTATAAACATAAAAAATTTAAACTTTTTACGTTTATACTATAAAAAGTTCTTACTTTTTGGCTATAAACATAAAAAGTTTTAACTTTTTACGTTTATACTATAAAAAGTTCTTACTTTTTGGCTATAAACATAAAAAGTTTTAACTTTTTACGTTTATACTATAAAAAGTTCTTACTTTTTGGCTATAAACATAATATGTTTTAACTTTTTACGTTTATACTATAAAAAGTTCTTACTATTTGGCTATATACATAAAAAGTTTTAACTTTTTACGTTTATACTATAAAAAGTTCTTACTATTTGGCTATAAACATAAAAAGTTTTAACTTTTTACGTTTATACTATAAAAAGTTCTTAGTATTTGGCTATATACATAAAAAGTTTTAACTTTTTACGTTTATACTATAAAAAGTTCTTACTTTTTGGCTATATACATAAAAAAATTAACTTTTTACGTTTATACTATAAAAAGTTCTTAGTATTTGGCTATATACATAAAAAGTTTTAACTTTTTACGTTTATACTATAAAAAGTTCTTACTTTTTGGCTATATACATAAAAAGTTTTAACTTTTTACGTTTATACTATAAAAAGTTCTTACTATTTGGCTATAAACATAAAAAGTTTTAACTTTTTACGTTTATACTATAAAAAGTTCTTACTTTTTGGCTATAAACATAATATGTTTTAACTTTTTACGTTTATACTATAAAAAGTTCTTACTTTTTGGCTATAAACATAAAAAGTTTTAACTTTGTACGTTTATACTATAAAAAGTTTTAACTTTTTACGTTTATACTATAAAAAGTTCTTACTTTTTGGCTATAAACATAAAAAGTTTTAACTTTTTACGTTTATACTATAAAAAGTTCTTACTTTTTGGCTATAAACATAAAAAGTTTTAACTTTTTACGTTTATACTATAAAAAGTTCTTACTTTTTGGCTATAAACATAAAAAGTTTTAACTTTTTACGTTTATACTATAAAAAGTTTTACTTTTTGGCTATAAACATAAAAAGTTTTAACTTTTTACGTTTATACTATAAAAAGTTCTTACTATTTGGCTATATACATAAAAAGTTTTAACTTTTTACGTTTATACTATAAAAAGTTCTTACTATTTGGCTATAAACATAAAAAATTTAAACTTTTTACGTTTATACTATAAAAAGTTCTTACTTTTTGGCTATAAACATAAAAAGTTTTAACTTTTTACGTTTATACTATAAAAAGTTCTTACTTTTTGGCTATAAACATAAAAAGTTTTATCTTTTTACGTTTATACTATAAAAAGTTCTTACTTTTTGGCTATAAACATAAAAAGTTTTAACTTTTTACGTTTATACTATAAAAAGTTCTTAGTATTTGGCTATATACATAAAAAGTTTTAACTTTTTACGTTTATACTATAAAAAGTTCTTACTTTTTGGCTATAAACATAAAAAGTTTTAACTTTTTACGTTTATACTATAAAAAGTTCTTAGTATTTGGCTATATACATAAAAAGTTTTAACTTTTTAAGTTTATACTATAAAAATTTCTTACTTTTTGGCTATATACATAAAAAGTTTTAACTTTTTACGTTTATACTATAAAAAGTTCTTACTATTTGGCTATAAACATAAAAAGTTTTAACTTTTTACGTTTATACTATAAAAAGTTCTTACTATTTGGCTATATACATAAAAAGTTTTAACTTTTTACGTTTATACTATAAAAAGTTCTTACTTTTTGGCTATATACATAAAAAGTTTTAACTTTTTACGTTTATACTATAAAAAGTTCTTACTATTTGGCTATAAACATAAAAAGTTTTAACTTTTTACGTTTATACTATAAAAAGTTCTTAGTATTTGGCTATATACATAAAAAGTTTTAACTTTTTACGTTTATACTATAAAAAGTTCTTACTTTTTGGCTATATACATAAAAAGTTTTAACTTTTTACGTTTATACTATAAAAAGTTCTTACTATTTGGCTATAAACATAAAAAGTTTTAACTTTTTACGTTTATACTATAAAAAGTTCTTAGTATTTGGCTATATACATAAAAAGTTTATCTTTTTACGTTTATACTATAAAAAGTTCTTACTTTTTGGCTATATACATAAAAAGTTTTAACTTTTTACGTTTATACTATAAAAAGTTCTTACTTTTTGGCTATAAACATAAAAAGTTTTAACTTTTTACGTTTATACTATAAAAAGTTCTTACTTTTTGGCTATAAACATAAAAAGTTTTAACTTTTTACGTTTATACCATAAAAAGTTCTTACTTTTTGGCTATAAACATAAAAAGTTTTAACTTTTTACGTTTATACTATAAAAAGTTCTTACTTTTTGGCTATAAACATAAAAAGTTTTAACTTTTTACGTTTATACTATAAAAAGTTCTTACTTTTTGGTTATAAACATAAAAAGTTTTAACTTTTTACGTTTATACTATAAAAAGTTCTTACTTTTAGGCTATAAACATAAAAAGTTTTAACTTTTTACGTTTATACTATAAAAAGTTCTTACTTTTTGGCTATAAACATAAAAAGTTTTAACTTTTTACGTTTATACTATAAAAAGTTTTACTTTTTGGCTATAAACATAAAAAGTTTTAACTTTTTACGTTTATACTATAAAAAGTTCTTACTATTTGGCTATATACATAAAAAGTTTTAACTTTTTACGTTTATACTATAAAAAGTTCTTACTATTTGGCTATAAACATAAAAAATTTAAACTTTTTACGTTTATACTATAAAAAGTTCTTACTTTTTGGCTATAAACATAAAAAGTTTTAACTTTTTACGTTTATACTATAAAAAGTTCTTACTTTTTGGCTATAAACATAAAAAGTTTTAACTTTTTTCGTTTATACTATAAAAAGTTCTTACTTTTTGGCTATAAACATAAAAAGTTTTAACTTTTTACGTTTATACTATAAAAAGTTCTTACTATTTGGCTATATACATAAAAAGTTTTAACTTTTTACGTTTATACCATAAAAAGTTCTTACTTTTTGGCTATAAACATAAAAAGTTTTAACTTTTTACGTTTATACTACAAAAAGTTCTTACTATTTGGCTATATACATAAAAAGTTTTAACTTTTTACGTTTATACCATAAAAAGTTCTTACTTTTTGGCTATAAACATAAAAAGTTTTAACTTTTTACGTTTATACTATAAAAAGTTCTTACTATTTGGCTATATACATAAAAAGTTTTAACTTTTTACGTTTATACCATAAAAAGTTCTTACTTTTTGGCTATATACATAAAAAGTTTTAACTTTTTACGTTTATACTATAAAAAGTTCTTACTATTTGGCTATATACATAAAAAGTTTTAACTTTTTACGTTTATACTATAAAAAGTTCTTACTTTTTGGCTATATACATAAAAAGTTTTAACTTTTTACGTTTATACTATAAAAAGTTCTTACTATTTGGCTATATACATAAAAAGTTTTAACTTTTTACGTTTATACTATAAAAAGTTCTTACTTTTTGGCTATAAACATAAAAAGTTTTAACTTTTTACGTTTATACTATAAAAAGTTCTTACTTTTCGGCTATATACATAAAAAGTTTTAACTTTTTAAGTTTATACAATAAAAAGTTCTTACTTTTCGGCTATATACATAAAAAGTTTTAACTTTTTACGTTTATACCATAAAAAGTTCTTACTTTTTGGCTATGTACATAAAAAGTTTTAACTTTTTACGTTTATACTATAAAAAGTTCTTACTTTTTGGCTATATACATAAAAAGTTTTAACTTTTTACGTTTATACTATAAAAAGTTATTACTCTTTGGCTATATACCATAAAAAGTTCTTACTTTTCGGCTATATACATAAAAAGTTTTAACTTTTTACGTTTATACTATAAAAAGTTCTTACTTTTTGGCTATATACATAAAAAGTTTTAACTTTTTACGTTTATACTATAAAAAGTTCTTACTTTTTGGCTATATACATAAAAAGTTTTAACTTGTTACGTTTATACTATAAAAAGTTCTTACTATTTGGCTATATACATAAAAAGTTTTAACTTTTTACGTTTATACCATAAAAAGTTCTTACTTTTTGGCTATATACATAAAAAGTTTTAACTTTTTACGTTTATACCATAAAAAGTTCTTACTTTTTGGCTATATACATAAAAAGTTTTAACTTGTTACGTTTATACTATAAAAAGTTCTTACTATTTGGCTATATACATAAAAAGTTTTAACTTTTTACGTTTATACCATAAAAAGTTCTTACTTTTTGGCTATATACATAAAAAGTTTTAACTTTTTACGTTTATACTATAAAAAGTTCTTACTTTTTGGCTATAAACATAAAAAGTTTTAACTTTTTACGTTTATACTATAAAAAGTTCTTACTTTTCGGCTATATACATAAAAAGTTTTAACTTTTTACGTTTATACCATAAAAAGTTCTTACTTTTTGGCTATATACATAAAAAGTTTTAACTTTTTACGTTTATTCCATAAAAAGTTCTTTCTTTTCGGCTATATACATAAAAAGTTTTAACTTTTTACGTTTATACTATAAAAAGTTCTTACTATTTGGCTATATACATAAAAAGTTTTAACTTTTTACGTTTATACTATAAAAAGTTCATACTTTTTGGCTATATACATAAAAAGTTTTAACTTTTTACGTTTATACTATAAAAAGTTTTACTTTTCGGCTATATACATAAAAAGTTTTAACTTTTTACGTTTATACTATAAAAAGTTCTTACTATTTGGCTATATACATAAAAAGTTTTAACTTTTTACGTTTATACTATAAAAAGTTCATACTTTTTGGCTATATACATAAAAAGTTTTAACTTTTTACGTTTATACCATAAAAAGTTCTTACTTTTCGGCTATATACATAAAAAGTTTTAACTTTTTACGTTTATACTATAAAAAGTTCTTACTATTTGGCTATATACATAAAAAGTTTTAACTTTTTACGTTTATACTATAAAAAGTTCATACTTTTTGGCTATATACATAAAAAGTTTTAACTTTTTACGTTTATACTATAAAAAGTTCTTACTTTTCGGCTATATACATAAAAAGTTTTAACTTTTTAAGTTTATACCATAAAAAGTTCTTACTTTTCGGCTATATACATAAAAAGTTTTAACTTTTTACGTTTATACTATAAAAAGTTCTTACTATTTGGCTATATACATAAAAAGTTTTAACTTTTTACGTTTATACTATAAAAAGTTCTTACTTTTTGGCTATATACATAAAAAGTTTTAACTTTTTATGTTCATACTATAAAAAGTTCTTACTATTTGGCTATATACATAAAAAGTTTTAACTTTTTACGTTTATACTATAAAAAGTTCTTACTTTTTGGCTATAAACATAAAAAGTTTTAACTTTTTACGTTTATACTATAAAAAGTTCTTACTTTTCGGCTATATACATAAAAAGTTTTAACTTTTTACGTTTATACCATAAAAAGTTCTTACTTTTTGGCTATATACATAAAAAGTTTTAACTTTTTACGTTTATACCATAAAAAGTTCTTACTTTTCGGCTATATACATAAAAAGTTTTAACTTTTTACGTTTATACTATAAAAAGTTCTTACTTTTCGGCTATATACATAAAAAGTTTTAACTTTTTACGTTTATACTATAAAAAGTTCTTACTTTTTGGCTATATACATAAAAAGTTTTAACTTTTTACGTTTATACTATAAAAAGTTCTTACTTTTCGGCTATATACATAAAAAGTTTTAACTTTTTAAGTTTATACCATAAAAAGTTCTTACTTTTCGGCTATATTCATAAAAAGTTTTAACTCTTTACGTTTATACTATAAAAAGTACTTACTATTTGGCTATATACATAAAAAGTTTTAACTTTTTACGTTTATACTATAAAAAGTTCTTACTTTTTGGCTATATACATAAAAAGTTTTAACTTTTTACGTTTATACCATAAAAAGTTCTTACTTTTTGGCTATATACATAAAAAGTTTTAACTTTTTACGTTTATACTATAAAAAGTTCTTACTTTTTGGCTATATACATAAAAAGTTTTAACTTTTTACGTTTATACCATAAAAAGTTCTTACTTTTTGGCTATAAACATAAAAAGTTTTAACTTTTTAAGTTTACACCATAAAAAGTTCTTACTTTTTGGCTATATACATAAAAAGTTTTAACTTTTTACGTTTATACCATAAAAAGTTCTTACTATTTGGCTATAAACATAAAAAGTTTTAACTTTTTAAGTTTACACCATAAAAAGTTCTTACTTTTTGGCTATAAACATAAAAAGTTTTAACTTTTTAAGTTTACACCATAAAAAGTTCTTACTTTTTGGCTATAAACATAAAAAGTTTTAACTTTTTAAGTTTACACCATAAAAAGTTCTTACTTTTTGGCTATAAACATAAAAAGTTTTAACTTTTTACGTTTATACCATAAAAAGTTCTTACTTTTTGGCTATAAACATAAAAAGTTTTAACTTTTTACGTTTATACTATAAAAAGTTCTTACTTTTTGGCTATAAACATAAAAAGTTTTAACTCTTTACGTTTATTTTATAAAAAGTTCTTACTTTTCGGCTATATACATAAAAAGTTTTAACTTTTTACGTTTATACTATAAAAAGTTCTTACTTTTTGGCTATATACATAAAAAGTTTTAACTTTTTACGTTTATACTATAAAAAGTTCTTACTTTTTGGCTATAAACATAAAAAGTTTTAACTCTTTACGTTTATACTATAAAAAGTTCTTACTATTTGGCTATATACATAAAAAGTTTTAACTTTTTACGTTTATACTATAAAAAGTTCTTACTTTTTGGCTATATACATAAAAAGTTTTAACTTTTTACGTTTATACTATAAAAAGTTCTTACTTTTTGGCTATAAACATAAAAAGTTTTAACTTTTTACGTTTACACCATAAAAAGTTCTTACTTTTTGGCTATAAACATAAAAAGTTTTAACTTTTTACGTTTATACCATAAAAAGTTCTTACTATTTGGCTATATACATAAAAAGTTTTAACTTTTTACGTTTATACTATAAAAAGTTCTTACTTTTTGGCTATATACATAAAAAGTTTTAACTTTTTACGTTTATACTATAAAAAGTTCTTACTTTTTGGCTATATACATAAAAAGTTTTAACTTTTTACGTTTATACCATAAAAAGTTCTTACTTTTTGGCTATATACATAAAAAGTTTTAACTTTTTACGTTTATACCATAAAAAGTTCTTACTTTTTGGCTATAAACATAAAAAGTTTTAACTTTTTACGTTTACACCATAAAAAGTTCTTACTTTTTGGCTATAAACATAAAAAGTTTTAACTTTTTACGTTTATACCATAAAAAGTTCTTACTATTTGGCTATATAGGTACATAAAAAGTTTTAACTTTTTACGTTTATACTATAAAAAGTTCTTACTTTTTGGCTATATACATAAAAAGTTTTAACTTTTTACGTTTATACTATAAAAAGTTCTTACTTTTCGGCTATATACATAAAAAGTTTTAACTTTTTACGTTTATACCATAAAAAGTTCTTACTTTTCGGCTATATACATAAAAAGTTTTAACTTTTTACGTTTATACCATAAAAAGTTCTTACTTTTCGGCTATATACATAAAAAGTTTTAACTTTTTACGTTTATACTATAAAAAGTTCTTACTTTTCGGCTATATACATAAAAAGTTTTAACTTTTTACGTTTATACTATAAAAAGTTCTTACTTTTTGGCTATATACATAAAAAGTTTTAACTTTTTACGTTTATACTATAAAAAGTTCTTACTTTTCGGCTATATACATAAAAAGTTTTAACTTTTTAAGTTTATACCATAAAAAGTTCTTACTTTTCGGCTATATTCATAAAAAGTTTTAACTCTTTACGTTTATACTATAAAAAGTACTTACTATTTGGCTATATACATAAAAAGTTTTAACTTTTTACGTTTATACTATAAAAAGTTCTTACTTTTTGGCTATATACATAAAAAGTTTTAACTTTTTACGTTTATACCATAAAAAGTTCTTACTTTTTGGCTATATACATAAAAAGTTTTAACTTTTTACGTTTATACTATAAAAAGTTCTTACTTTTTGGCTATATACATAAAAAGTTTTAACTTTTTACGTTTATACCATAAAAAGTTCTTACTTTTTGGCTATAAACATAAAAAGTTTTAACTTTTTAAGTTTACACCATAAAAAGTTCTTACTTTTTGGCTATATACATAAAAAGTTTTAACTTTTTACGTTTATACCATAAAAAGTTCTTACTATTTGGCTATAAACATAAAAAGTTTTAACTTTTTAAGTTTACACCATAAAAAGTTCTTACTTTTTGGCTATAAACATAAAAAGTTTTAACTTTTTAAGTTTACACCATAAAAAGTTCTTACTTTTTGGCTATAAACATAAAAAGTTTTAACTTTTTAAGTTTACACCATAAAAAGTTCTTACTTTTTGGCTATAAACATAAAAAGTTTTAACTTTTTACGTTTATACCATAAAAAGTTCTTACTTTTTGGCTATAAACATAAAAAGTTTTAACTTTTTACGTTTATACTATAAAAAGTTCTTACTTTTTGGCTATAAACATAAAAAGTTTTAACTCTTTACGTTTATTTTATAAAAAGTTCTTACTTTTCGGCTATATACATAAAAAGTTTTAACTTTTTACGTTTATACTATAAAAAGTTCTTACTTTTTGGCTATATACATAAAAAGTTTTAACTTTTTACGTTTATACTATAAAAAGTTCTTACTTTTTGGCTATAAACATAAAAAGTTTTAACTCTTTACGTTTATACTATAAAAAGTTCTTACTATTTGGCTATATACATAAAAAGTTTTAACTTTTTACGTTTATACTATAAAAAGTTCTTACTTTTTGGCTATATACATAAAAAGTTTTAACTTTTTACGTTTATACTATAAAAAGTTCTTACTTTTTGGCTATAAACATAAAAAGTTTTAACTTTTTACGTTTACACCATAAAAAGTTCTTACTTTTTGGCTATAAACATAAAAAGTTTTAACTTTTTACGTTTATACCATAAAAAGTTCTTACTATTTGGCTATATACATAAAAAGTTTTAACTTTTTACGTTTATACTATAAAAAGTTCTTACTTTTTGGCTATATACATAAAAAGTTTTAACTTTTTACGTTTATACTATAAAAAGTTCTTACTTTTTGGCTATATACATAAAAAGTTTTAACTTTTTACGTTTATACCATAAAAAGTTCTTACTTTTTGGCTATATACATAAAAAGTTTTAACTTTTTACGTTTATACCATAAAAAGTTCTTACTTTTTGGCTATAAACATAAAAAGTTTTAACTTTTTACGTTTACACCATAAAAAGTTCTTACTTTTTGGCTATAAACATAAAAAGTTTTAACTTTTTACGTTTATACCATAAAAAGTTCTTACTATTTGGCTATATACATAAAAAGTTTTAACTTTTTACGTTTATACTATAAAAAGTTCTTACTTTTTGGCTATATACATAAAAAGTTTTAACTTTTTACGTTTATACTATAAAAAGTTCTTACTTTTCGGCTATATACATAAAAAGTTTTAACTTTTTACGTTTATACCATAAAAAGTTCTTACTTTTCGGCTATATACATAAAAAGTTTTAACTTTTTACGTTTATACCATAAAAAGTTCTTACTTTTTGGCTATATACATAAAAAGTTTTAACTTTTTACGTTTACACCATAAAAAGTTCTTACTTTTTGGCTATAAACATAAAAAGTTTTAACTTTTTACGTTTATACCATAAAAAGTTCTTACTATTTGGCTATATACATAAAAAGTTTTAACTTTTT
This sequence comes from Ophonus ardosiacus, assembly GCA_943142095.1. Taxonomy (NCBI): domain Eukaryota; kingdom Metazoa; phylum Arthropoda; class Insecta; order Coleoptera; family Carabidae; genus Ophonus; species Ophonus ardosiacus. Next base: position 4,683,816 of record OW964838.1, on the reverse strand, counting down.
ACGTTTATACTATAAAAAGTTCTTACTTTTTGGCTATATACATAAAAAGTTTTAACTTTTTACGTTTATACTATAAAAAGTTCTTACTTTTTGGCTATAAACATAAAAAGTTTTAACTCTTTACGTTTATTTTATAAAAAGTTCTTACTTTTCGGCTATATACATAAAAAGTTTTAACTTTTTAAGTTTACACCATAAAAAGTTCTTACTTTTCGGCTATATACATAAAAAGTTTTAACTTTTTACGTTTATACCATAAAAAGTTCTTACTTTTTGGCTATATACATAAAAAGTTTTAACTTTTTACGTTTATACTATAAAAAGTTCTTACTTTTCGGCTATATACATAAAAAGTTTTAACTTTTTACGTTTATACTATAAAAAGTTCTTACTATTTGGCTATATACATAAAAAAGTTTTAACTTTTTACGTTTATACTATAAAAAGTTCTTACTTTTTGTCTATATACATAAAAAGTTTTAACTTTTTATGTTTATACTATAAAAAGTTCTTACTATTTGGCTATATACATAAAAAGTTTTAACTTTTTACGTTTATACTATAAAAAGTTCTTACTTTTTGGCTATAAACATAAAAAGTTTTAACTTTTTACGTTTATACTATAAAAAGTTCTTACTTTTCGGCTATATACATAAAAAGTTTTAACTTTTTACGTTTATACCATAAAAAGTTCTTACTTTTTGGCTATATACATAAAAAGTTTTAACTTTTTACTTTTATACCATAAAAAGTTCTTACTTTTCGGCTATATACATAAAAAGTTTTAACTTTTTACGTTTATACTATAAAAAGTTCTTACTTTTCGGCTATATACATAAAAAGTTTTAACTTTTTACGTTTATACTATAAAAAGTTCTTACTTTTTGGCTATATACATAAAAAGTTTTAACTTTTTACGTTTATACTATAAAAAGTTCTTACTTTTCGGCTATATACATAAAAAGTTTTAACTTTTTAAGATTATACCATAAAAAGTTCTTACTTTTCGGCTATATTCATAAAAAGTTTTAACTTTTTACGTTTATACTATAAAAAGTACTTACTATTTGGCTATATACATAAAAAGTTTTAACTTTTTACGTTTATACTATAAAAAGTTCTTACTTTTTGGCTATATACATAAAAAGTTTTAACTTTTTACGTTTATACCATAAAAAGTTCTTACTTTTTGGCTATATACATAAAAAGTTTTAACTTTTTACGTTTATACTATAAAAAGTTCTTACTTTTTGGCTATATACATAAAAAGTTTTAACTTTTTACGTTTATACCATAAAAAGTTCTTACTTTTTGGCTATAAACATAAAAAGTTTTAACTTTTTAAGTTTACACCATACAAAGTTCTTACTTTTTGGCTATATACATAAAAAGTTTTAACTTTTTACGTTTATACCATAAAAAGTTCTTACTATTTGGCTATAAACATAAAAAGTTTTAACTTTTTAAGTTTACACCATAAAAAGTTCTTACTTTTTGGCTATAAACATAAAAAGTTTTAACTTTTTAAGTTTACACCATAAAAAGTTCTTACTTTTTGGCTATAAACATAAAAAGTTTTAACTTTTTACGTTTATACCATAAAAAGTTCTTACTTTTTAGCTATAAACATAAAAAGTTTTAACTTTTTAAGTTTACACCATAAAAAGTTCTTACTTTTTGGCTATAAACATAAAAAGTTTTAACTTTTTAAGTTCACACCATAATAAGTTCTTACTTTTTGGCTATATACATAAAAAGTTTTAACTTTTTACGTTTATACCATAAAAAGTTCTTACTTTTTGGCTATAAACATAAAAAGTTTTAACTTTTTAAGTTTACACCATAAAAAGTTCTTACTTTTTGGCGATAAACATAAAAAGTTTTAACTTTTTAAGTTTACACCATAAAAAGTTCTTACTTTTTGGCTATATACATAAAAAGTTTTAACTTTTTACGTTTATACCATAAAAAGTTCTTACTTTTTGGCTATAAACATAAAAAGTTTTAACTTTTTAAGTTTACACCATAAAAAGTTCTTACTTTTTGGCTATATACATAAAAAGTTTTAACTTTTTACGTTTATACCATAAAAAGTTCTTACTTTTTGGCTATAAACATAAAAAGTTTTAACTTTTTAAGTTTACACCATAAAAAGTTCTTACTTTTTGGCTATAAACATAAAAAGTTTTAACTTTTTAAGTTTACACCATAAAAAGTTCTTACTTTTTGGCTATATACATAAAAAGTTTTAACTTTTTACGTTTATACCATAAAAAGTTCTTACTTTTTGGCTATAAACATAAAAAGTTTTAACTTTTTAAGTTTATACCATAAAAAGTTCTTACTTTTCGGCTATATACATAAAAAGTTTTAACTTTTTACGTTTATACCATAAAAAGTTCTTACTTTTTGGCTATAAACATAAAAAGTTTTAACTTTTTAAGTTTACACCATAAAAAGTTCTTACTTTTTGGCTATAAACATAAAAAGTTTTAACTTTTTAAGTTTATACCATAAAAAGTTCTTACTTTTCGGCTATATACATAAAAAGTTTTAACTTTTTACGTTTATACCATAAAAAGTTCTTACTTTTTGGCTATAAACATAAAAAGTTTTAACTTTTTAAGTTTACACCATAAAAAGTTCTTACTTTTTGGCTATATACATAAAAAGTTTTAACTTTTTATGTTTATACTATAAAAAGTTTTTACTTTTCGTGTATATACATGAAAAGTTTTTACTCTTTATGTTTATACCATAAAAAGTTTTTACATTTCGACTATATACATAAAAAGTTTTTACTTTTTATGTTTATACCATAAAAAGTTTTTACTTTTCGGCTATATACATAAAAAGTTTCTACTTTTATATTTATACCATAAAGAGTTTATACTTTTCGGCTATATAGGTACATAAAAAGTTTTTACTTTTTATGTTTATACCACAAAAAGTTCTTACTTTTCGGCTATATACATAAAAAGTTTTTACTTATCGGGTATATACATGAAGCACCCTAGTTAATAAATTTTTATTAGGTTATTGCTACTAAAATAATTTCAAACTTTATTCGTTATCTCCGTAAATAAACAACTTTTACTAATTTTTTTTTCATTATCTGTTATTACCTATCACAAACTACCATTCCCCACATTTATAGGTCAAGAATCACTTGTATACTTAAAAAGTAAAAACTTATAATAGTATATACACAATTTTAATTAATTTTAAAATAAATTGGCATCAGTTATTGATTTGTTATAAAATATATTATTGCAGTTATACTGCAATGCAGAATTATCAGAGCTGAATTGATATAATATATGTTTTCATAATCAAGTTACTTTAAGAATGTCTATAGTCTAAGTTTCATGAAGATTGGGGTAAAACAAAAAGTTTAAGTGCAAACAAAAGTATTTATATATTGAAGAGAAGCTTGGAACTGAAATAAAATAATGAATAAATAAACAATAACAAATACATCTATATATATATATATATATATATATATATATATATATATATATATATATATATATATATATTTATATATAAATTGAATTCCACCTCTGTAGCAGTAGAAAACCGGTCGTATATCAATGTTGTCAGTGACACTAATCAAGTAGCATGCAAGCGTCACTTGCAGGCGTTTGTCACTGACGCCGACGCCTGGCGTCCATGGCAACGGTAGTTAGGGGAACAAGACGAATACAACTTAGCTGCAACTCTTTAACTTGTTTACCAGTCGAACAACTGCCAGTGAAAGTTAAATTGAGAGATTTCGGAACAGACACTGACGACTTAATATTTTCCCTTTTTACAGTTCTAAGAAGTTTCGCCCTTCTAAACTTCTTGTACAAATAAAGTTATTTCATTAATTTGGTTTGCTGTTGTTATACACTATTGTAGATTGTGCATTTGTTTGAAATTAATTTTAATTATTAAGTAAAACGCTTGGAATATTGTTACTATTATGACCCCGAGATGTTTTAGTATAAGCCCGCTAGCTTTTAAACATTAGAGAAAGGAATGGAATTATTAAAACTAAATCACGAAAGATACTTATTGAAGAAATTTTTACTTACCTGGAAATGATTTAACAAAATTTTAATGTTTAAAAACAACTTTATATCTACACCTGATTTTTTACCTCTCGCTAAGAGAGGTATTGGAATCATGCTAAAAATCTCATATCCAGATTTTAATTAATAAGCACGTTTCAAGGTCACTAGAGTCCGATTTTAACATTTTTACAATGATGTCTGTGTGTTTGTGTGTGTGTGTGTGTGTGTGTGTGTGTGTGTGTGTGTGTGTGTGTGTGTGTGGATGTGTGCATGTGTGTATGTGTGTGTGTGTGTGTGTGTGTGTGTGTGTTTGTATGGCTGGATGTTGGACGGACGATTCCTCAAAATCTATAAGATATAAGATCTGTTTAACTATGAATTCCTCAATCTGACATTCCTGGGAAGAGCTGAAAAGGTTTTGGTAACAATTTTTGATATTACTAATTTTGAAGAACAAAATTCTACATCTAATACATTTAAATTTTGTAATATATCTTCTATAAATTTAGAGATAAAGACACTATAATATATAGAATATCGGGATATAATAAGTCCAGTAGGCGAAACTACACTAAGGAAACCAGTTGACAAATTCAAATGTCTATAAGATAGTTTGTAAATGATATATATTAATGTCAGTGTCAAAAATCAAAAGTTTTAGTGACATTCTGATAGCTTTTTCTGGGAAGTATATTTAATCTTTCTTATTGTTTTATTAATTAAATATTTGAAATTATAGGTAATTGCTTATATCCATCTGAAATACCGCCAATCTGGTTAATGAATTGGAAGAATCTCTGATAATCAGAAACTTCCTCATACAATGACAAATAGATGTAATTAGAATTATATGTGTGTAGAAGATATGTTAAATACAACAAAAAACAATATTTGGGTAAAGTTCTGTAATATTTTGTTATAAAACGACGTTTCGATAGCAAAGTGCAAAACAATACTTATATAGCCTAATATGGAAATGGCGAGAGGTCTTGTGCTGACCACAACATATTTTTTATGCTGGTTAAATGATTTAACCTAATTGATCTGTAATTATTTAATCATGTACTAGTAATACTAGTCTACTCAATAAGTTTTCATAAAGAATTATTGATAATCCCTGCGGGGTTACCGGATTTTTTCACAAAATATTTCTTCGTATATTTAAAATCTTCATGGTCCATTAGCCCATTTATGTATTATAAAAAATTATTGTTAGTAAACTAGAAATATGGATAAATGCTAATTATGCACAAAAATATTTAAAATTTATTTAGAAAATTTGTATTACTATAAATGTATAATATAAAATTATATATGGGATTTATAAATTTATATAATAATTGTAAAAAACTAATTTAAACTTAATAATTCATTACAAATTTAATTTGAATGCATTGTAATATAGTTCAGTTGCATATTAAAATAATTATAATAAATTTTTAATAATGTCAATACAAATTACAATATTCCCAATTATACAAACCAGATTAATAATTAAACAATACTAAAACAAAATAATAGCTATTGTGTTTTACATTAACACTAGAGCGAAACACTTTAAAACATAATAAAGTAAAATGTTCATTTTTACCTCTCGCTAAGAGAGGTACTGAATTTATGCTAAAAATCGCATATGTATATTTTTAGGTCACTAGAATCCGATTTTAACATTTTACAACGGTATGTGTGTGTTTATGAGTGTGTGTGTGTTTGTGTGTGTGTGTGTGTGTGTGTGTGTGTGTGTGTGTGTGTGTGTGTGTGTGTGGATGTTGGAAGGACGATTTTCCAAATTCTATAAAAATAAAGACCAATTTAACTACGTATTCCTTAATCAAACATTAATGGGAAAGGCTGAAATGGTTTTGGTAACAATTGGACAACCGAAAGTATTAGTTTCTTTAAAAAAAATTGAAAATATTATATTTTGGAAGTCTATATTATTACAAATATGAAGACAAAATTCTCTATCCGATACATTGAACATTTTTATTACATCATCTATAGATTTAGAGATAGAGAATTATAAATACATAAAATAATCTAGTGTATTGAATTTCACAGTCCAAATAACTCCATGGAAACTAATTGAAAAATGTTTATAATTGACAAAAAAGTGTTTTAATCAAAAATCCAGATACATTACTGAAGGATTTTTCTCGGGAGCACATTTAATATTTCTTATTTTATTATTAATTAAATGTTTAAAATTCTAGAATCTCGAACATTTAGAAGAGTAGGAAGAAACTTATTCATAGAATGAATTAAAAAATATAAAGAATAATACTACCTTTTTAGTTTATCTTCTGTATTTTTATTTAATACTAACGTTTCGGCACCATAAACTGGTTATTTTTTATGTCATTTTTCCCTGAAGAAGGAACTGGTTTATGGTGACGTTGATATTAAATAAAAATACAGTACATAAACTAAAAAGGTAGTATTATTCTAATTATTAATATGAGTTCTGAAAGATAATTTTTCTTGTACCATTTTATAATATTATTTTCTACATATCTTTTAACGTACTTGCAATTTTAGATTGCAAAATATAATCAGATTTTCATGTCTCGCATTTTAAAGATAGTCTTTATCTTATTCTTTACCCTACAAACGTCCGAAAACAGCACCATCGCAATTACGAAGAAATATCTCGTGTAAAACGTAAGAAAAGGCGTAAGAATGATATTTAATCTGACCTGTATTATCCTTCCTCAGTAAAGCACAAGGATGAGCTTAATCCTTTCCCAGGAGCTTCGCAGGACGGCCGAGATGCTGCTGCAGGCGCCACTGTACCGGGATTAACTCCAGAAAGAAAAGATTTATTTACTTCCGGCGCAAAAAAGTAAATATGAAAAAGGATAGAGCGAGAAGAAATGATGGAAGGATTTTTAAACTTGTAACAAGAAAACGTGTCTCTGATTATCTTGATTTTCTTCTAGAATTTTGATTACAACAATGAAATGTTTGATTACAATAATAGTTATTTGTAAAAGATAAGGAGGAAGGTCATTGGTCTGTATTACGAGCTTATTTTTATAACAAAAGAATTTTGATTACAACAATGGTATGCTTAATGACAATAAAGAATATTTCATTAAGATAGTTATAATGGTTACAATGGGGTATGTGACTACAATCGAATTTCAATATATAAGTAATAATTTACAAAAACAAACATTAGTTTTTAATAATATTGTTATTAGCAATTTATTGTTTTGGAGAAGTGATCTGTGACGTCAGTAGGGTAGAATGGTAGAAGAAGAAAGTTAGACAGAGATAGATATGTTGTGATTGTGATAGGTTATGGAATGGCGAAAGTGGCAGCGGCTGTCAATTTCGCCTACCACAATATATCTATCTCAGTCTAACTGTCTTCTTCTATAATTCTACCCCACTGACGTCACAGATCCCTTCTCCAAAGTTTTAATAATTATTTTCTCGTAAACTACGAATAATTAATAAATTTAAAAAATACGGGTATTTTATTTTTTCGTTTAGTATCATATATGTAAAAATCAAAATTTAGTCAAATACCCCATTGAAATAAAATAGGTTAAATAAATAAATCAGTTACAGCTTAATTCTCGAAAAAGTTTAAGCTAAACCTCATTTTTGGATTAGTGATTTCTATTCTAATTCTGATAGTTTATATCGTAAAATATAGTTTAATCAATGTCTAGTATATTCCTTTTTTTGATAATATTATGAAGATTGCATTTTAATTACCGAAATAGAGTAGAATTTGTTAATCAAAAAATGAAGATTAGTTTAAACTTTTCAGGAATCGAGCTGATAATGTTAAATTGACAGATTATTAAACTAATGTCTAATTATCAATTATCGAGATTCCAATTCCGAACCAAACTTTCAGGTAGGTACCTACCTCCGTAGATTGCTTATCCCAACTTAGGATAATAATAGAGTATTAGTATTAATCATTTAATTAAACATTTCGGCTCGGAGTCTATTGAGAATACTAATGGGCTAATAATAATATTAATCTGTGTACATATACCGTTGTTTAAGGATTATAGGTAGATAATCAATTACACAGCTACAGTAAACGTTTAATATTAAAAATATATGCATTTTACATTATACAGGTGTTTCTAAAATAGGGGGACATGGCTTAATCACAGATTCCTGAGGCTAAAATAAGACGATTTAACTAAACTTACCTTTGTCGGAAAGTGTACCTCTTAGCCAGTATTCTGCTTCAAAGTTCTTCGAATTTTTTTTTTTTTAATAATAACGGAACACTTTATTCGATTTGGATGAAATTTGGTATGGCACTTTACATGATTGTAAGTCTTTTAAGATTATAGTTGTTATTATTAGTGATCCACTAGTGTACGAAACTTGGTTAAACAGGAACGTTTTAATGGCCACGCCGATAAAGTAATTTTTTTCAGATACCTTCAATAGTAAACTATTCTCTTTCTCTCTCTCTGTTTAATTTGTGATATCTGTTACGGTTCACACACAAAAAAAGTAAAACCTAAATGACTGCACCGTTAAATTTTCAAAATAAATTTTATCTAGCAATCTGTCCAAATGTCAAATATCTAATTTTTAATGACATTATCGAGTTGTTAAATCTTCTCAACGTATTTAGGAGTAAACTAACATTATTTAATCGTCTTATTACTTATAATAATAGTAGTAAAATACTATTATAGGCCGAACAAACGGATGTTACTATACTCGCGGTCAAATGATGTTCAACTTTTCCCTTCTGCGCACCCTGTCCCTTGCCAAGCGGTGTTGCCGCTTCTTCATAGCTTAGCATTTTCAACATTGCCCCTGAATTAGCAACAGTGTAGAAATCTCCGGTCTATAATTATTTGACGAAGTATAGTTTTAGAATATTGCGAAGAGAATTCTTGACAATCCATAAACAATTGTTACTGTCAATTAAAATTGGTTGTATGACATTTGGATAGACTGCTAGATAAAATTCATTTTAAAAATTAACGGTGCAGTCACTCAGGTTTTATTTTTTCTGTGTGAACCGTACCAGATATCACAAATGAAACATATAAAGTGCCATACTAAATTTCATCCAAATCGAATAAAGCGTTTTGTTATTAGAAGTAAAATTATTTTTTTTTTCGAAGAACTTAAGCAGAATACCGTCTAAACGGTACACTTTCCGGTAAAGGTAAGTTTATATAAATCGTCTTACTTTAGCCTCAGGAATATGTGGTTAAGCCATGTCCCTCTATTTAAGAGACACCCTGTATTTCAAGCTGATTCCGATTCATTGGAAATTCATTGTGTTTATTGTTATAACAAAATAAATAATTCTCCCTTATTATAATATCATCCTGTCTGCTAACCATACAAACATTCTTTGTCAATCTTCCGGCCTTCTTTCCGCGTTAATAATTTAAAACTCCCGCTAAACCGGAAACACGGAAACGCGCGCTTGTATCCGGTGTAGAGGGATTGAATTACCTAGTGAGGGAGCAGCCGTCCTGTGGGACTAGGGATCTGATAACAGCGCTGCTGCAACGAACTAATTGTTTATGCAGAGCACGGGAAACTTATCTCGAATATTTTTCTGCGGCTAAAAATGCTAGATTACATGGAAATGTTTGCGAAATTTTGTAATGTGTAAAGAGCTTCAAGGATTAACATACGCAGTGCTGAGTTTTTATATCAGAGTGTTTTCACCTTGTTTAGAGTTATTTATGTGTTTGCAAGGAGCACAAACATATTCTAGATGTTAAAATACGTTCATAAATAATTTACACTTCATTATTTAAATTTGTTTATGTATTACAAAGTATATTTTAATTTCTTCTCTGTTGGCTTTTACTTGTAATTATTATAAAATAAAAATTTATTTTGTTTTTTGCCTTCTGTCACATTTAGGTAAGGGAGGTCCCTAGGATATTATTGTACTAGTTTTACGATAATGTATGTATTTGTGTGTGTTTGTGGGTGTCTGTGTGTGTGTGTGTGTGTGTGTGTGTGTGTGTGTGTGTGTGTGTGTGTGTGTGTGTGTGTGTGTGTGTGTGTGTGTGTGTTGCGACTTGACATTTGATTGACAGCAATGTATTTGCCCGTTCCATTTAAAATGAAACATAGGGAACGAATTTGACATTTGATAAGACGTCAATAGAGGTTAATTTTGTTTAAATAATTATACCTGCATTCTAAATTAAAATTAGTAAAAAAAATATAGTGTGCACCTTGTGTCCGAGTGGTTTTCTGACTCGGCTAAATTTCTTACAATATTTAAATATAATACTTCTGTCAAATTCATTCCCCATGTGTCATTTTAAATGAGAGACAAATACATTGCTGTCAATCAAATGTCAAATCATAACATAGAGAAATTCAATGGTTATCTGTCATATTGACAAGATGTCATTAGAGGTTAATTTTGTTTAAATAATTATACCTGTTTTCTAAAAATTAGAAAAAATACTGTGTGCACCTTGTGCCCGAATTATGTTTAGTGTTCTCCAGTGGTTTTCTGACTCCGCTAAATATTTTACAATGTTTCACGTTAAAAAATACTCACGGTATGTATATTCGTGTAACAATTTTACTGGATATATAGAATCTTTTCCAAGGAACTTTTGGTATGGGATTTGTAAAAAATATATAGAATTGACGGAAAGTAATATGCTGGCCAGATTTTTTCACTCAGGTCGGCAAATTTAAGAATGAATCTTGTGTTCGTGATTAGCCATTTCCATTATTGTAATCAAATTTAAATCGTACAAAACCACTTTCTTTGCCAAGGCTGACAAGGAAAAAGGCTTTATACTTTAAAAGCCGTCCAGTAACTTAGATAAGGTCTCCACGTACAACCTACAAATCGTAGTTGTAATTTGCAATATCTCGTGGACTAATTCTAGTTGTCCTTTTCAGGCTTTTATTTTTATCTTTTATACATTTAAGTTTATTTCGGTTTTAATCTGATTTGCAAATAGATTGCAATCCTAATTCGTACCGTATTGAGAATCTTCTTAGCAACATGCACAATGAACATACGCACACGCACATACTTTACACATGCGTATATTGTTGGAATTCTGTAGCCTTTGTTACCATCCATTATCGCCACGTTTCACCTTCATCTGTCATCTAGCGAGTCCTGTAAATATTTGAGAGCACCGCAATCACCACTTGGCCGTCCCCAGAATTCTACGACCAGATTTATAACTCATTTTTATTGAGGCAACGGCTTACCCGTTGTCTTTTGCCTCTTCATTATTTTTCTTGTCAAATTTCAAACCTTTGTATATGTTAAATTGTTACTATTGATTTCGTATGTTATTCTTATTCGTACTTGCAATCAAATTACAATATCGAATTTATAGCTACCATATGAAAGTTTATATTCTCCAGCGACTGTATTACGTTGGACTATATACTTACAAAGTAAAAATACCCTAGTAAGTATTTTTGGACAATAAATCAAAGTTGGCATAAATTTTTTTTGTGTTACGACTAGAAACTGCTTTGCGAGTATCGTATTTAAAGCCAAAAGTGCAGTTTTAGATCAAAGATACAAGAAACTATTATTGTAATCAATCATTTCATTGTTGTAATCAAAATTATATTTGATCTGGGGTGGGATTCGGTATTTCTTGTTATTTAATAAATTATATTTTTTTTTTTCAGGATGTAACAGCTATTTTTTGCTTTGCGAGTATCATATTTAAAGCCAAAAGTGCAGTTTTTAGACTAGGGATACAAGGAACTATTATTGTAATCAATCATTTCATTGTTGTAATCAAAATTATATTTAATCTGGGGTGGGATTCGGTATTTCTTGTTATTTAATAAATTATAATTTTTTTTCAGGATGTAACACCAATTTTTTGAAAAAATTGTGTATGTTGGCAATAATTGTTTTTGCCTGCCCATTTAAATCTTGTTGTCCTAAACGTTTCTTTAAAAGAACCAGGATTATTTAATTCATGAGTTTCATTCATTTTCTTTTTTTAAGTCTAAATATAATGCAATTTATAGGATTGGGAATAAAAAGCGCACGCAAGTACTAACGAAAATGTCAGAATATAAAATGACATTGTCAGATTACAGATATTTGTACAGGTAGACAATTAAAAAATTTGACATCAATATAGAAATTTCCAGTCCATAATTATTTGACGGCAACAAATGAATTTCGTGATGGGCAGCTGTCAGAAATAAATTTCATACATAATTTACTCAGTGATAGAGCTATGAAAAAAATTATAGTTTGGTTTTATAAATTAATTGTATCAAAATCAAAATTTCTCGATATTTATCATAAGATATATAATTAAATAATTTTTAAAAATATTCAAAAGTGAGGTTAAAATCACTCTTGTGGAGTACAGCTGACGTCATTCTGGAATGGTCTATAGTAACATAACCTCATTTCATAAAACAATAAATGCAAATAGGTTAATTTATCAAATGACTATGAATTAAGTAACTCAATCTAGATTTGTTTCATTGAATTTATTTAAGCATTGTCTGCAATTGCATAAGTAAAGTATCAGGCTTCTAACTAAGTGTTGAATGTAAAGTGCAGTTGCAGTGAATGCTCCGTGTTTAGCATCGTTGCCAGGACGACGCGACGACAATGCACCCCTGAAATTGTATTATCTGCGAGAGCTCAGCTTCGCACGACAAGCCGGGGAATTGAACTCACTCGGTTACAATTTACAGAATGAGATTCGTGTGTTTATTAAAACCTGATATTGTCTAGCAATTATAGAGTAGTATTTACGAAGTGTGGCTTTCAAATAAACTGGTGCATTGTGTTGGAGGAAACAGAGATTGTTTTACAAACATAACAGAAAGTGGAAGAGTGGAAAATAGTCTGACATGCAGTCAAGCAAAAATTATTTCTTTGTGGCCTATGTTTCGACTGTACTATAATCTTCTTCGGGGCTAGACTGACATTTCTAGCCCTGAAGAAAACTGTAGTAAAGGGTCTGTTATTAAGAGTGATATACCCGAGACAGACGACAAAAATTAATGATCATTAATGGTTAGATATAGTCAGGGGTGTAGTCGAGGGTATACGCGGGTATACGCCGTATACCCTCTGGATTTTTTAGGTGCCCGAGCGTGTACCCTCTGCTTTTAAATATTTGAGACAAAAATTATAAAAATCAAATCAACTAATGAAAATTTTATCCCACAATTAAAATCATTTTTTTTAAAATTATATTGAAATTATCTTTATGTTTATAAAATGTACTTTATTTGATTGGCGTCGCCATCTATTATTGAAATTTTAATTTTGATTTTTGTTATATAGAAGCCGTATACTGTTTTCAGTTTTCGCAAAATGTACTATTTGTAGTAGGCAGGTTTGCGACTTTGATACGTAAGGCAGTATTTAATTATTTTATTTTTTTCTTTGTGTTTATAGTTTTTGTATTTTGAATTTTAGTTGAAAATTTAAAAGATGTCATTAACTTCGTATTAAGTCACAATGTATAATAGTCGCGCGCATGTTGTGTTGTTGTGTTTCGATTTTAGACAGTTTATCCAGATAAATATATTCTCTTTTGTAAAATGTTCTGTGATCTGGCAATTTATTTTTATACATGAAAGGGAAAAAACATGCAACTTCACATCCCTTGAAAAAATATAATTTTCAATTATAAGGCATTTGACCTTGAATGAAAAACAATTTCGCCTGCGGCGCCATTTTTTTTTAGTTATTGCTCCCCCCTGCGTATTTTTTCTTCTTAATTATTACCCCCCCCCCCCCCCCCCTGCGTATACCCTATGTTTACAAATATATTTTCAGCGTATACCCTCTGCTAATTTTACGACTACAGCACTGGATATAGTATGTACAAGTGACTATTGACAAATATCAAAATTGCGTCTATTAACAAACCAGAAAATATTCACTGTAATAAGTAAGTGTTACTTATTGTTTTGTACTGTATAATGCAGTACAATAAATAGCACGAGTTTATTACGTTCAATATTTTCTGGTTTTTTAATAGACGCAATTTTGACATCTATCAATAGTCTCAAGTTCACATGTGCATACTATATCTAACCGTCAATGATCATTAATTTTTGTCGTCTGTCTCGGCTAATAGGATTTTAATTTTAAATAAAACGAAAACGGTTTGAAGTATCAATTTAGTTTTTACCTCTCGCTAAGAGAGGTATTGGATTCATGCTAAAATTCGCATATCCAGATTTTAGTGAATAAACACGATTAAAAGTCTCTAGAAGATTATAGCATTTTTAAAATGATGTATGTGTTTGTGTGGATGTGTGTATGTGTGTATGTCTGGATGTTGTAGAGACGATTCCTCAAAAACTATAAGACTTAAGAACTGTTTAACTATGGATTCCTCAATCTGACATTCCTGGGAAGAGCTGAAAAGGTTTTGGTAACAACTGAACAACCGAAAATAGTAGTTTCTTAGAAAAATTCTTCTAAATATAATATTTTAGAAATTTTTGTTATTAAATATTGAAGTACATAAAATTCTTCATCTAATACACTTCATAAAGTAATCTAATCGCAGAGGCTAAGGCACTAAGGAATCCAGTTGACAAATTCCAATATTTATAATATAGTTTGTAAATGACACATGTCAGTGTCAAAAATCAACAGTATTAATGACATTCTGATAGATTTTTCTGGAAAGTATATTTAATTTTTCTTATTGTTTTATTAATTAAATATTTGAAATTATAGGTAAAATTGTGGTAAAATGCATATATCCATCAGAAATACCGCCAATCTGGTTAATGAATTGGAAGAATCTCACATTTAGGAACTTCCTCATACAATGAAAAATAGATATGCTTAATTAGAATTATATGTGTGTAGAAGACATGTTAAATACAATAAAAAACAATATTTGGGTAAAGTTCTGTAATTTTTTGTTATAAAACGACGGTTCGAAAGCAAAGTGCAAAACAATACTTATATGCTTTGGCTTCAGTTCTAGAGTCAATAAGACCCAAATTCTTACGTCTTGAACTAGACTAAATGCCAAAATGTGACATCGGGCACAATTTTAAAGCATATAAATTTAGGATTTAGATATTAGGATGATAAAAGTGCAACAACAACTATTAGTAACACTCTTTTCATTTTTTAAACATCAGTTTCTTGTTTATTTTTTATCGGGTAAATTAACTTTGAAAATCTTCAACTCCATTATGTTGTTCTTCATGTGTAACTAATACCCGTATTCATAAACAGTCGTAAAAAATTAAAGGGTTGGTTATAATTTTTATCCAATAGAAACAGCCGACATTGGTACTCCTGGTAAGCGCCCACACGGTAAAATATATTGTCATCATTACCGATTTCTACATGTGTTGTAGATACTGGCACACCCAGAAATGGGTAATATGCCGTGATGATATATTTATTTATTTTTGAATATGGGCATGTTTTTTTTTTGTTAAAACTATTTTTGCATTTATTACACTGAAAATATTTTAATCCAGTACTTATATTGTTTCATATGTGTGTTACTAAGTTTAAAATTGAAAAGCTGCTCTAATTATATTCCGCAAGTAGACCATTGTCTTTTTATATTAAACAGAATTATAATATGCCGATCAACAAGTTATGTAATGCATCATAGACATCAATTAACTATAAATTATTATTAATCATTTTGATTGATAATTTTATTTTTGGTATTATTATCTAATATCTACCTACTATTAAGGTTAATTATTTAGTCATTTTTATTTTTGTAGTGCTAGTGAACAGACGTGTGTAGGGTATGCTGGTTTATTTCGGCTTCTCAGTGCTCAGAGAGAATTTTAGGACACCTTCATGACCTGGATTTATACCTATCGATATAATTATTCATGGTAAGATCAGAACTTATTTTTATACTATTTCATATTTGTATCCACTATTTCATATGTGAATAATTATTTCCAATACACCTATCTTAGATTAGGCTACATTTAAATAGTTATCAATGTATCAAAAATAGTTTATGTAAGGCTGTGTCCGATGTTGCACTTTTATCAGAAGTAATATCACAAGACCTCCTGATTTTATTGATAAATTTTTATTTTGCACGAAGTTTTTTGCTTAGCAACAAACACGAAAGCAAACTGCATGGTACCTAATGTCAGTTTTCTTGAGTGATTTTGCTTAAAGGCAAAAAAATGAGTGCTTAAAAATAAAAGTTTGTCTGAGAAAATCTGAGTGGTCGTGTGGTATTTGGTGAGATAAATTCCAAAGACAACGCAAAATGAAACTTGACACATTAATTGTCACACTGACAGTTATAAACAATAACAACTGTTTATTTACTTGGTAGCGGAAAATTATCGGGGTAACGGGGTTTTATCGGGGTAACGAGGTTTTATCAGTATAATACTGTTCCCATTGGTTGAATTTTCAAGTGTTTTGCATCATGATTGGTTAAAAACTAGTCATTGGAATTTATCACCCTAATATCTAAAACCTAAATTTATATGTCCTAAATAATTTCATTATTTAGGATTTTAGGAATTAGATTTTAGGGTTTTGCAGGAACACACTATGTCTTGAAGTTGACGTGCACTAATTAAACAAATCATGTTCGTTGATCGTTGGTATATTTTGTACAAAACTTCAAATTTGCTGTCAAAGAATAGCATCTTAGCTTGTATTAATCTGAAGCATCAAATTAAATCGAATTTTATAATTAATTTTTGTTACTATAAAGTGTTGTTATACAAACCAATATTTATATGAAAAAGACCTAAATCCTAAAATCTAAATGTCAAAATGCGACATCAGAGCCAGCCTTATTAATAATTGTTTATTAATACAATATTTCATATCATATTTGAATCGTCTACTTAGCCTATAGGTAAATCCGGCAATTAATTATCCGTGTGCTAATGTGTTTAAATAATTATTAAGTTGCAACATATCATTTCCAAAAATTCGTATGATTGTTTTGCTTTATTTTTAGTAAAAACCATTATTATTTTGAAAATCTTTTACTGTAGCTTTTGTTTCACAATTGGGTGTTTGATTTTTGTAAAATCTCAAATGTATTTGGTATTTTTATGTAAAAATCTCCCTTTGAATTTAAAATCTTTGTCAGAATTGTGAACAATTCCAAACAACAAAAACAAGAAATGAAATTAAACAACTAAGTGTAAAACTCGCAAACAAGAACTAGATTTATAGCCGTAGAGAGTGCAGAGTTACCAACTGAACAAAATCCAATAAATTCTCTGTCGATATGAAACACCACTCAGTATACAAATAAATCAAAAGAAGCCTTTCGGGAGACTGCAGCCAGTAATTTCTCTTTAATCTTTAAACTATTTTGCAATGTTTATGAATTGCATTTTATTAATGTGCACTTCAAAGGGAAATGCTAGGTTTTAAATATTTTAGTGCGTACAAAGCGCGATATTTGAAAACTAGTCATGGATATAATTATCTGTTTGTGCATATTCTATGATGATAATGATGGTATGAATATTTATCGTATCTATAAACCAGATGCATTATAATTTTGGATTATTTATTAGTATTTATCAATAGCGACAGATTAGTATTTTTTAAATATACATATCATCTATTTCAATTCGATATTTCATTATTACACCAGTAGTGGTAGCATGCACTTTAGAATTCTATCATAAAAAGCAGGCGAATGCGATTTTACTTTTACGAATCTTAGTAGCATGCACTTTGGAATTCTATATTCTCTTTTTGTTTTCGAATTTTTTGGATTTTATACCATTAAAATATAAAATATTATGACAGTTTTATAATAATAATGACGTTACTTTGACACTTTCGCTTCGAATCGTACGCTTGCAGGCGAATATTTTGAGATACGCATGTTACCAAATTTTTGCTTCGTGGCGAAAAGCGAAAACAAATGCCCCATTTGATAGAATTCTAAAGTGCGTGCTGTCACTACAGGTACTTAATAAAAATGTAATATATTAATCATTCGCTATTGTATTTTTGAATAATATAATAAGATTATTTTATACCTACTATTAGATAGTAAATTTCATATACTTTTTAAATTAGAGTAGATATACATAGTGTTTTCCAATTGAATATATAAAATTACATATCATTACGTAAAAATGGAACAGCCTGTAAAAAAACCTGTACCTGCTGCAGAGTCATAAACATATCAATTTTAAATAAACTTTGTTTGAAATTTTCTTCCTTAATATTTAAAATAATAGAGTTATCAAAAAATAACACTGAGTAATCATCCTGTATAAGAGAATAGAATTGGACACCCGGGATGTTTTTATTGTCATATTTTAAAATATTTTTTACACATAGTCTTTCTTATCCTTTTTTAAATCTTTATACATATATACAGGGTGTAACAGAAATAAGTACATTAAATTTAACCAGTGATAGAACGTGTCGGGAGCAACAATATTTCTTAGTATTTCTTTTTTTGTAAACCTTCTAGATGTTGTGATAGAAATTTAAAAAGTTTTGTAAAAACATGCATTATCTGTCTAAAAATACTAAAAAAATTCAAAAAAATATTACTAAGAAATATTGTTGTTCTCTACGAGTTCTTTCCATATCACTTACCTTTTCTGTTTCATCAGTGAATGTTTCGAAAATAGAAATATTTTTCCAAACAATAAATTGCGTTTTTGGAGAAAAGTTAGTCAGATATATTGTTTATTTTTATAAAAATAAATTCAGCATTAACATAAAAGAAGAAAGCTCGAATAATACTAGCTGGCGCCCTTAAATTAATCCACTCCTTTCTCCGCTAAAATATTTTAAATGAAACTAAGGTACAAAGAAGCAAAAATAGTTTTGTTGATTTTTAATTTTCATTCCTTTGTTTCTATAAGATTAGTTATAATTTGTACATATTAAATTGATTTAAGATTTGTTTTAAAAAGTTATTGCTGTTTGTATATAATGTTTCAAAGATAGTATTGTCTTTCTTGCATGTTTGTGAATGTTGTTTATATTTGTTTGAAACCATGAGTATATAAAATAGATGAAAGAAAATAATCATATTTATTCAGTAACAATATAAATATGTTTATTTGTATATATAATTTTGTTGGTTTTATTTAGTTTTAAAAGATGTTTATCGGTACTGTCTATAAAATATAAAATGTTGCAGCAACAATACATTAAATATTTTCCAAATATACGTTCAACAGTATGGAATCAAAACTAATATATTTCATATTTTTAATAATAACTGTTACATCATTTGAAATAATTGATACTGACAAACATTTTGCTGAATATGTTTTCAAAATAGTACAAAATCAATGCAGATTATGTAACACAATACTTAGCGTTTATTTCGAAAACACATTTGTTGTTGAAAAAACTATAAATTTAATTCATCATCAAAAATATCCTTTAATTTCTTTGCAATTAAATAACTACACTTTTGCTAATAAGACAATTATTCCTTTTGCGTATAAACCAGATTTAAATTTAATATTTCTAAATGAAGAAAATTTTGAAAATATCGGTGATATTATTTACAAATTAGTAGATTCGCCATATTGGAACAACAAAGCTAAGTTTTTAGTCGTTGCAGAATTTGAAATTAACGAAGATTGGATCAAAGAAACATTTGAAGCATTTTGGGACGACATTCAGGTGTTACGCGTGCTCATTTGTTTCAACCAAAAACTGTTTTCTTATAATCCATTTTTTGGTAATTTTGGTGAAGATATTACCAATAATCCAGATGATTTGGAAAGATACAATAGAAGAATAACAAAAATGAATGGACATATTATAAAATCATATTATTTTGACATAATTTTTCCGAGAAATGTTTTAGTTAGACATAAAAATAACAAGCAAATATTATGGGGAAAAGATGGTATATTTTTGCAGACCATAGCTTCAACATTGAACGCATCTATGGAACTTTATTATCTCTCAGAGGATTTAACGATAGATATGCTAGTTCAAGTTAAACCTGAAGATTCATACATGGATGCCATGAAAACTTTGTCAGAATTGTACGATTTTGATCTTCTATCTATAAGTATGACAGTGTATGATTACAATAAATTTGACCATGTTTTCAAAGACAGAAACGATAAATTTATAATAATTCCAAAAGCTGTAACCATACCTGCATATTTATATATTTTTGTTTTAATTAGTTTTGAAGTATGGTGTATGGCTATATTATCATATTTTCTTGTTAGTATCACCATGGTTTTCATACAAAAATCTAACTACAGTCATATTTTTTTAAACAACTACAGGCTTTTGTTGAATGAGTCACCACCTACTATGAATATGTCTGATAAAATAAGAACTATTTTCTTGGTATGGGTTATTCATTGTTTGGTGTTAAGCACATTGTTTCAAAGTTCTTTTATGGAAGCAATGATGGTACCCAAGTATTATCCAAATATTGATTCATTGGAAGACTTAATGAAAACTGATTTGAAAATATATTGCCCTGAAGAAGTCTGTGCTTTGACTAAAGTTTTACAAAAAGATAACCAGAAATTGTTGGATAAATTGGTGTCTGTACCAAATGAAGAAACATTTTTTGGAGAGTCTACCTTTGATTGGATTTTTCCATATTTATCGTAAGTATATTTTGAAATTGGAATCTCGGTTTTAAAAATTTAATTTTTAGATGCATTTCAGTTCGCTGATTTTGTAATAGCAGATAGATATCTTTTTTTAAATAACAAAATTACGTTACTCCAACAAAATTTAAGTTGTGCTTTTTATTTAGTGACAATCACGGCGTAGTACTTCCTCAAGATGAAGTCAACAATCTCTTAGAAACAAGAATAAGTAATCAGTTTCATATTGTTAAAGAAAGTATTATTCCTGGCATTAATGGTTACAATTTTCGACCAGAAAGGAATTATTATGAAGAAGCATTAATGATTTTACTACGAATATACGAAGCTGGATTAAATGACTTTTGGAGAAAATATAATTACAACATGGATGACATATTTGAACCTCAGAATGATATGAACGTTACAGTTATTGATGAAGATGTAGGATTTAAAAAACTTGAAATGGAACATCTTGAAGGTGTAATATATCTATTAGTTTTTGGGTATATATTAGCATTGGTAGTTTTAATAATTGAAATTGTTGTTTATCTAATAAAAAAATAAATTTTTAATACAAAATTTAATATTAAATTTAATAGCGTAACTTGCTAACAATTTGCACTGTGTTTTTAAATTTTAAAATTAGTAGAAATTTTTATCACTTATCGTTACTACTTACAAAATTATTGGTATGCTTTACTTTTCTCAGTAAAATGTAAAATAAAAATCTGTTGCGGTCAGCACAAAACCTCTCGCATGTCTATATTAGGCTACATAAGTATTGTATTTAACATATCTGGTACTCTCAAAAAAATCGAATTACATCTATTCTTTTTCTCCCACTGTTTTAAATGTTAGAGTTTCTTTCACTTCATTTGCGGTATTTCTAAATGGTAAATACGTACTAAAGCTGTATCCAATGTCACATTTTGACATTTAGATTTTAGGATTTAGGTCTTCTTCATATAAATACAACTCCGAATGGACACTAATGACATACATTGGTTTTCATGGGAACACTTTAGAATAACAAAAATGAATTATACACTTCGATTTAATTTGATGCATCAAATTAAATATTAATATTATATTTCATAAAATAGAAGCTAAGAAGCTATTCTTTGACAGTAAATTTGACGTTTTGCACAAATTGTAGCAACGAACATAATTTGTTTAATTAGTGCGCGTCAACTTCATGCCATAGTGTGTTCCTGCAAAACTATAAAATATTATTTTTAAAAACCTAAATAATCACTAGATTTAGGGCACATAAATTGGATTTTAGATATTAGAGCGATAAAAGTGCAACATCGGACACAGCTTAAGTATCTATAATTTTAAATATTTAGTAAAATAAGAAATATTTTATGTACTTTCCAGAAAAGCTATCAGAAATATCTTTGACGT
This sequence comes from Ophonus ardosiacus, assembly GCA_943142095.1. NCBI lineage: Eukaryota > Metazoa > Arthropoda > Insecta > Coleoptera > Carabidae > Ophonus > Ophonus ardosiacus. Next base: position 4,661,812 of record OW964838.1, on the reverse strand, counting down.
GGCCACTTATCCATCAATTACGAACATTTACTTTCGTATTCTTCTTCTGTACAACCATATGAAGAGTTGATTAGATTTTGGTTATAATTGATCCACTGGAAGTACGCTTATTTGAAGTTTTTAACAGTTTTTCTTAAAAAAACGCAGTTAAATATTGTATTTTGACTTTTTATTATTATACATATTAGAGAAAATACTCCTCTCTATACGGTTTGATTATACATTTTCCGTCATATTCAATAAATAAAATTTTAATTGACAGGTGTCAGTTGCAAGTGCAAAACCAAATATAGAAAGTAAAGGATCTAAAATTGGTATGTCATAGTGTTCCTCGCAAGTGACATGCAGAGAAAGGCCAAAGAGAAGATGGAAAGACTGTATCGCAGAAGACTTGAGAAAGAAAGGACTGTGTGAAGAAGATGCGTTGGACAGGAATGAGTGGAAGAGAAGAGGAAACAGCGACCCCTAATAAAATAGTGGAAAGCTGAAGAAGAAATGAAGGAAGTGTCAAGTGCATTTTACTTAGTGTGTGTTTATGTTATAATTTTATTGGATTTGTAGAACCTTTTCAAATGAACTTTTGGTATGAAATTTGTAAAAAATAGTATGTGTTCGTATTTGATTTTACATGATATTATATAGAATCTGTTCCAAGGACCTTTTGGTATGGGATTTGTACAAAATACATCTAATTGACGGAAGGTCTTGTGCTGGCCACAACAGATTTTTTTGTAACTCGTTTTATACATTTTACTAATAAAAGTACAGTGTACGAATAATTTTGTAAACCACAGTATGTAAGATTAATAATAATTACAAGATTTTGTAAACACCCTGAAAACAATATTTCTTGTATTGTATTGAATAAATAAAAAAAAGTCCCGACTGATCCAATTTAAGTTTTAAACATATTCAAAAGATAATTAACGAAATAATCCTCTCCATATTTACTTTTTTTTTCAACATGAAGCAGAGCCGTTGCTCTAACGCGATAGAAGTGTAGTCATTCTTTGACAAACTTTTAATTAATTTTACTCGCTTTTCTTATTTTAGCTTCCGAATGCTATGGAGTCATGACGTTATATTCAAGTTTTAATAACCACTTGAATTAGTAATTAATTCAAGTAATTTAAATGTATTTCCAGAGATTTTCATTTAAAGGCCGCCGATAAAATTTTATTCTAAATGACGGCTTTAGAATCGGAATAATCATTTGGAACGACTTTATTTCTTTTTGAATTTACATCACTTTGGAAAGACTGTTTCAATTAATTGTTTTGTTTAATTAGCAACTATGATCCAGACTCATTTCAATACCATTTTCATTAGGAAACGAAAAACAGCTGAAGAGATTTCATTAAAATTCCATTTTTTTCTCTCTTTTCATTTAATTACTAGTATTCCATTCTGTAATTTTGTTTTTATATTATTACTATCAATATGTAAGTAGATACTTGTAATAATTATTTAATTTCCTCACAGAATAAAATAATAGAATTAGAATTTTTGTTATTTTGCGTAAAAAGTTCAAAATTTTAAAATATCCAATTTTTAATGTACCTATTTAGATACTTTTCATCATTATGATTTCTAATTTTTTTCGTTTCGAGACATTTGTTATTAAAATCATGGCTAAAAATACTCATTTATTGGTTATAACCCCAAAATGGGTGACAGACTTAGCGACATTGCCATTCGATTCTACTGGTAAAATTATATAAGTATGCCAATTTTCAAAATATTTGAGGAACATAATGCGTACACTTATGTAACATCCTCTTTACAATCAAATAATATTACTACGAAGTTTGTATCTCTACACATTTTTGAAATATTGCCCCAAAAGTCAATATACCCCACATTCACATAAAAACTTCAAAATTTTTAAAAATCTAATTTATATGTATCTAGATACTTCTCAACGCGCTGATACCGAATTTTGAAACCGCAGGTCGATATCTCTACTCCTTCTCGAGATATTTAGATTCAAAGTTTTGCTCAAAACTGCCCATTTTTGGGTAATAACCCAAAAATGGGTCGAGATATGAATTTGGCGACCACACCATTCTACGGGCAAAATTACATAAGTACACCAATTTTCAGAATTTTTGAACACCGCATACAATCTCTAAAGGAAAATAACTGAAAACGGCCAAAAATCGAAAAAATCGTAAGGGGTACCCCTTACGATTTTTTCAGATTTTGGCCATTTTCAAACTTTTGATCATAAAAAATGAACCGGTTGGAAAAAAATTATGAAAATTGGTATACTTGTGTATTTTTGTCCGTAGAATCGAATGGTGATGTCTCCAAATTCATATCTCGTCCCATTTTTGGGTTAATACCCAAAAATGGGCAGTTTTGAGCAAAACTTTAAATCTAAATATCTCGAGAACGAAAAGAGATATCGACCTGCGGTTTCAAAATTTGGAATCAGAGCATTGGGAAGTATCCAGATACATAAAAATTAGATTTTTAAAAATTTTTAAGTTTTTATCTGAAAAGTGGGGTATATTGACTTTTGGGGTAATAATTCAAAAATGGGTAGAGATATAAACTTGGTAGTAATATTATTTGATTGTAAAGAGAATGTTACGTAAGTGTACGCATTTTTAGAGTATGTGAACAACTGTGTGAATTTTTAGAAATAAAAGTATTGAAATAAAAATGGATAAATGCTATAAAAAGTTTCTTGGGAACGATTCTACATATCCAATAAAATTACGAACACATACTATTTTTTACAAATTCCATACCAAAAGTTCCTTTGAAAAGATACGAAGATATATACAGCCTTGATATATGTACGTATGTACAAATTGAAAAATGTGCAAAAAAGCAAACAGTTCATGAATGTAAAATAACTTCATGTCATGACGAAATTAAATATAGCCTTGGAAACCAGACATGAATACGAAATGTGAACTATTTCAGTTCTATCCAAAATGAGAGATTAAATATGGATAGGGGCTTGATTACTTTGGATTAAGCTCATAATCTCCTGTTTAGGTACAGGATATTGTATAATAATACTCTGTTTTTGACAATCTAAGATGTTTGATGTTATTTATTTGCTCACATAGGAATTATCTTATTTCGTAAAAGATACATTTACTAATTATTACAAGTATTGAAATTACATTTGCATATGTGATCAGCAAAATTAATTTATTCTATAATTAACTGTAAAATAATAAGAGTATGCATTATAATGTGTACTCCACAATAATTACAATGTTGTTGTAATATGCGCGGATGTTAATATTATTAAAAATATCTAGTTTGTACATAACAGCATTTTCCATGCAATATAGGTAAAATATAATTAAAAATTACTCATATTTTTGGCTTTTAATGTACTTCATATAATTTTAATATTAGTATTAATAATAACAATGTTCATGACACATCATATTATTATATTTCATCCATATAATTTAACATATAAATATTATTAAAACTTGTTAATTTATTGAAATTAATTATATTTATTTTATGTCTCATTGTCATTTGGCGACTAATATTCAACTAGATTTACAAATGAGATCAAAAATTAGTTTAAAGTCCATTAACTAATTTATTGAATCAAATTTTATGAACTAATTTCAAAAATAGATAAAAATCTAACTAGATTTTATATTAGTCAAGCTTGTCTTACGGTTATTTTTGACTATATTTTGATAATCTTTTATTCCACTCTAATATGTTCTATCTTATGAAAACTATATTTCCTACAACTGTAATAGTTATTTACATTCGAGTGCGTCTAAGTTGTATTTTACAGTACGACAGCTTTATTAAAGGCACGAGCCCTTAAGGCTAGTGCCTTATTAGCTGGAGCGCTGTAAAATACTTCACGCACGAGAATTGTATCAAATTTTTTGGCCGACGATAATGAAAATCACTTTTTTTAATGAGATAGGTTGTACATCTGAAAAGGGTTAGTTTAAAATACTGGGGTTGTCAATTTCCAAATTTGATTTTACTTACTTTCGTTAGAGTACTTCTAGCGAAAATTTATTTGTAATAATAGACGTGGTTTATGACTGATAATATATTTACTTGCTCATGTTTTCTTCGTAATAAATAATAGGTAGGTGTCGATATTTGACATTTCAGCAATGCTCGCGTATTTGACAGGTATATTGATCGGTGACTATGTCGGTAACGGCGGATTTTTACAATAATGACAGATGTCGTTGACGTGATTTTGGTTTACATAAATTAATTTTAAATATAGGAAATGTTAAAGTAAAAAAATTACTTAAGTAGGTAGTACTTTTTTACATGAACTTTATTATAGTAAAGATGATTTCTTTTCTAAATGCCCATAAACGTTCAGTGTATTTTGATTATTTTACCGCATAGTTAGACAAGTTACAACACAGTAAGCATAAAAAATGTAGGTTACACTTGCTGTGTATATAATTGTAAAGTTCCCATTACACTTCAGGAGGGCAAAAAGTATTTTACGCACTCTTTATAATGCGTAAAGCGTCACTTTTCAAATACTACTGCATGAATAGCTATTTATGTTATAAACTGCGAAATGGTAGCGTTTTAGGCACGCGACGTGAAATTTGTACGACCGAGCGTAAGCTAATGGTACAACACGTCAAATGCCTAAAACACTCATATCGCAATGTATTAAAAACAAGAATTTTTATAATAGCGTTTTAAAACAGATTATTTATTCGCAAATATCAACATTCTCAATTTTTCAAAATTAAGAAGTAGGCAGACGTCAGATTTATCTATTAGTTGCTAAATCAAATACTTTGATGCACTAGTGTTTAAAAGCAACATTTTACGCATTAAACTGTCACTTTTATTGTCATTTTTAAGCACTAGTGCTTAAAAATGTTACCTTTAAGCACTAGTGTATTTCATTTAACAACGAAAATGACAATCAAAAAGTTGTTTTTATAAAACGCTAGTATAAGAAGTACTTTTCAAGCAGTAATTGAAAATTAAATACGTTGCTAGGCAATAAGCACATTCGGTTCATTTGTTTGTCAATTAACATTTCAGTTGTAGGTAAATAACTAGTATGCAACTCGTGTGTATATCGTATTTTTTATCTCGTGCTAATTTCCGCATTCGGTTGACCAGAAAAGGTACTACTTTACACACTTGTTACATAAAAAAGTAATTTACATTCAGTACACATAAAATTTGACTCCAACGTGTTGCTACACATTCATCAATTAAAAATCTGCTCTAATTATATTTCGCGCGTAGTTCATTGTTCTCGTTGTTATTAAAAATTGCCTGTCAACAACAAGTTATATAATACATAGACATCAATGACCCAACTATAAATTATTATTAATCATTTTGATTGTTAATTTTTGTTTTTGTATTATAACATAAACCCCTAGCTATTATAAAGATTAATTTAGTCATTTTTATTGTTGCAGTGCTAGTGAATAAACGTGTGTATGGTGTGCTTGTGTACTGTGACTTCGAGGACGATTTCCTGGTGCACAGAAAGAACTTTCGGACGCCTGCAAGACATGGAGTTGCCTGAGTGTCTGGTCGCGAACCTGGGGGAACTGGGTTCGATCCCGAATGACGCCAATATTTCGAATTTTAAATGGCACAAAAGTGACCCCTGTGGTGTACTCTCCACGCCAGCTATGGGTGCCCGTGAGGTGACGCTTGGTAAGCGCCTGCACGGTAAAATATATCGTCATCATTACCGATGTCAACATGTGTTGTAGATACTGGCACACCCAGAAATGGTTAATATGCCGTGATGATATATTTATTTTATATTCGAATCCATTATTCACCAAATGTATAATTATTTCTACGAACGATTAATGCATTTCTTAAGAATCTGCACCTAAATTATTTTCTAAATGGAATAATACAAAGTAACTAATTTTGAGTATGTTTTACAACGTTACAGAATCCTGCATCATACAGACGAGCTACGGACCTAAACGATCTGTAGAAACAATCCTGATTCCAGTTCCGGAGATCGTCATATTTTTGTAAGGGGTTCCGAAACATGAAGTATTCTTTCCAGGAGAGACTGCGCCCTGCCCTACCACCGCCCCCAAAACACCCCCTATGTGTATTTGTTCCCCTATAGATCTTATGTGTAAAATTTGTGTAGATGTATAAATAAAAGTTCATCTCCTGTATGCAATATATAAATATAACATTTACCTATATCGTAAAAACACCTACTCGTATTCTGTAACAACATACAATTATATTTAAATAGCAAGTATTTCAGAAAAAGGTATAGTAATCGTATAATATAAAACACATATATGCTTATAAACATTTTTTTTTTTTTCGAAGCGTATTACGTATAGGTACATATACATTTCATTGTCGTTATCAACACATATCACACACATATTTATAGACAGTCTATAATAGAGTACAACAAAAAAAAAACTATGTCTAATATAATAAAAAAAAATCATGGAGTAAAAGGTTTTTCGTATTTTGTACAGTAATGTACTATTTTAATATACTGTAAATCGTACAGTAATGGATTACTTTACAACATAGCAACTGTTTCTGAATAATAACGGTTTTGTCATTAAAATACATTTTGATACAAAGAATTGTTTATTTTAATTTTTTATTGTTTATCTTCTAAATCATTTTCTAAGTTCTTTTCATCATCTAGATCCATCGTTTTGCAAATCGATCTACAAAAATTAGTTTGTTTGGAGTTTGTAAGGTACAAAAAACAATAACTGTCAAGTTACTTTGTTACTGAGAATCAGACTACTATGTTTTTTAGATGCTTTTTATTCAATATATTATACCGCAAAAAATCAAATTTTAATAATGATGAAAATTTCTGTTAAAATCATAACATATTTAATAGTTGTCAAAGATAACACTGATTATTACAAATAACACAATAAATAAAATCTAATATAAATATGAAATTTTTCATTTTATTCAGTACCAATACACACCATGTAGTTAATGGAAAACAATTTATTTGCGTTATTTTTTTCGTTTATAAATAACATTTTCTTTTATTGTATCATATTTTTCTGGTAAAATAAAATATTGACGATACATATAAGCTCCGAAAAACATTAATATATAAATATTCATACATTTTTACAAATAGGAATAAATCATATATTGTTACCGTCAGAAAATAAAACGCATATTGTAGCATACATTGTTAAGACGATCCTATAGCGATGAAGTAATAGAGAAGCGTAACGAAGTGAAGGTAGTGAGTAGCTAAGACTGTACTACTGAACTATGAGCGCAAATTAATAAGAATTATAGACAATAGTGTTTATCGCGCGAAACTCCTCGGCCTCTATTTCTAGGAATTTGAGTATAAATTTTTAGTATGTTATTAACATAAAACCAATGAACAATATATTCCAAACGAAATTTTGAAATTTTGCATGGGTCTGATGATATCAGTTATCAAAAATAGCTATTTTTCAAGTAGTCATAACTGGGCCCCAAAAAAAATTTCCAAAAATTAAACGGTTAATTTGTAGATCGTACTTTCTTCTTTCATAATATGTACAGTTTGCAATAAATAGTTCAATAGTGTGAGCTGTAGCGTTTCGCGCGAATCTCATGTTTTACATAATTTTGAGGGCTGATATAGGTTCGTCTTAACATTTGTACGAATTTTCACTGTAGAAAATCATACATACATAGCGCTAAAAGAAAACCCAATACGAAGTAGGCTATGAACAAGAAAACTTATGTTAATTTGAAAGTATTTTAATTAAATGTCATTTTGACACGAGATATTGTCATAAATGATACCTAAAGAAATCAAAGCTTTTCTTCTTGAATCCTCTCATTTTAGATATAGAAATAAATTAGAAAACGATGAGTGGCAATATTCTATATCCTTCCTTATTATCATGGGGTCCCATGGCCGCGTGCCTGAGTGTCCAGTCGTGAACCTTGGGGAACCGGGTTCGATCCCGATCGACGCTAAATATTTCGAATTTTAAATGGCACAAAAGTGACCCCTGTAGTGCACTCTCCGCGCCAGCAATGAGTGCCCGTGAGGTGACGCCTGGTAAGCGCCCGCACGGTACAAATATGTCATCATCATTACCGATATCTGCGATAAAGCAGATTGTGGCACACTCAGAATTGGGTAATATGCCGTGATGATATATTTATTTATTTATTTATTATCTTTTCTCCTTAAAATTACATTTCACGATCAATTTTGACAACTTGACTTTTGAATTGAATAACAATCAGACATACGTTTCTGTGTTCATAGCTTACTCCAAATTGTTTTTTTTTTTTAACACGCTATATACTCAAGAAAATCATCTTACATCTTATCAAAAAATTGATATACTTTTACGCTTCTAATTTTATGTAGTAAAATCAAAAAGAAAAGCATATATGTGTTTATAATCGCATTTATTATTGTACATAATCTATTTCGTTGTATACATACATAGATATCAAAAATACATAATACACTTTACATACTTTTCAAAATATGTATATCATTAAAAATGTATATCTTAACGTATTTTCTACCCGTAGAAATAAAATTAATCTTACTGAAAATTTTCATTTTCTTTTTAAAAAACCAAGTTCTGTCGTATAGATATACATCTTTGATAGATATTTTCTCAAAGTCAAATATGACACTTTTAGAGCACACATTATCATGTTTGTATTTATGTAACTGTAACCGCTTTACGATGTATTACAAATACATAGATCGATTTATTAAAAACATTTTAAAATTTACATTGCTTCATTATTTATAAGTATATTAAATAATGCATTTCCTGTTTTATATATTGTATCATTGTATGTACTATATCGCTAATAAATAAATCCTTGTTAAAACAATACATACTTTTATTCATATACTAGTACAAAAATCACATTCCAGGGATCTAAATTCATATCCCGCTTGGTAGCAATCACCTAGTAGACCATCAATTCCCAATCCGAACAACTACCTACAAAATCCTGCAAATCAAAGATCCAGGTTCGATTCCCGCTACCAGCAACCAGCAACCCTGCACCCCGCACCCCGAAACCACCCCAGCATCCAGCAACCATCCGAGCACCTATCCCTGAACCGCCTAGCGATCCACCAGCCCCCCAGACCGTACAGCTGGCCTGCGGTCCAGCTGTACGGATCCTGGTGGCTGGCTAGCCAGCAAAAATTTACTAGAAACCTGTATATAGCTGGATATAGGCGTTATTACGTAATCTTACGACGAAGAGTGTCCGGTTCGAGTCCACCACTCCCGCTGCACGAATGGCTTTAAATCCATCAGACAGCCAGTATTATACATAGCTAGAAATCTGTGGAGGGAGATCTGAGATTCATGGTTTGGTCACCAGGCCTTACTATAGCCTTCCGAATTATCAGAAATTTAAATTTTGGTGGGTGAATGCTTTCGATCGGCTGACTACCTGCCCGACAGCTCAAAAATTCTCGTCTTCGTGACTAGTAGTCTTGCTACACGCTGTACATCGCCGATTCTACACGATTTTTTAATTCTGGCTGCCAGAAGCAGTGCTACAGGCTGCCGATCTATGGGTTTTTAAAATTTGGTGGGTGAATGCTTCCAACAGCTCAAAAATTCTCGTTTCCGTGACTAGTAGTCTTGCTACACGCTGTACATCGCGGATTCTAAACGATTTTTAAATTTTGACGGCCAGAAGCGATGCTACAGGTTGCCGACCGCTGGATTTTTAAATTTTGGTGGGTAAATGCCTTGCGATCGGCTGAATTTCGGCTGGACGGCTGAAAAATGCTCGTAGCGGCAGTAAAGTGCTACTTTTCGGCCGTTACGGCTCTAAAACGTCGATTTTACGCGATTTTTTGATTTTGTCGACCAGAAGCCTTGCTCGGCCCGGATTTTTTACTAGCTAGAAGCGATTCCATAGGCTACCTGCATATCTGAAGCGAATGCTGGTGCACTAGGTCGGATTTTTGCGGCCCTTCAGCGATTATATAATCGAGCTGCCGTGAACCGCTCGCTGTAAATCGGCGGCTCGGATTTTGCTTGCTGTAGGATTACGTAATACGTCTGCTACCGCTCTAGGGTGGATTTTTCGGTGGATGGAATAGGGTTACGTAACTCATTTCGGCGATTGCGTAATCGGGCTGCCGTGGATCGGGTCGCGGTGCTTTTGGTTCGTCCAGATGCTGCTGCTCGCATGATCGATGATCTAGATTATTTTTTTTTTTTGTGAATTGCAGGTACCCTAATTTTGGGGATGAAAAAATTGGGATTTTGAATTGAAAGATTGTATTCATTTTAGCGTATTTATTGGTCATTTATATAATACATTTTTGTCACAATTACATGTTACATTTAACATATGAGATGAGGACATATATAAATATAGTAAAATATGTATCATTAAATGTGTATTAAGAAGTATTTCATAAATTGTTACTTAATGACATATTAGTACATATAATTTATTTCTAAAAGTTATAGTGATACAGATATTTCACATATTGGAACAATTATTACTAAGACTTTAATATCAATATGAATTAAGTAAGTATATACATAATGACATTAAAATTTATATTTTTGCAAGTATTTACACATGCATGTATGATTATAACAAATAGATCAATTTTGTAATAGAGTTTATTAAAAAATATGTAATGTTGTATGTTACATTACAAATAGCTACCGTGTGAATATTAGGTCTCATTTTCACCGATTGTCCTAATGCGTAAGAACTTAAATTAATAACTAAGCGCAATGCGTGAAAATGTTTACTATATGGCAGCGTTTACTACCATTTCCAGCTTTCCATAAGATTTAATGCTTAACACGTTCACTGCCTATGACACATACGTTGTGTCATCTGATATTTTGCGTGCTAGCCGATGACACAACGTCTGTGCCATCATTATATGCATTCTTCTATGCTTCATTATCTCACAGGCATTAGGAACTTAAAGTTGTGCTTTTATAGGCACTTCAGGTACACTTCATACAAGTACATAGTTGGTTTTTGGGCACTCTGAGTTCTACAATGGACAATCAATTGCCGGGACCATTGTTGCAAAAGAAAGTACGTTCTTGTCGTGACAAAAAGCTTATCAGATGCAGAATTACAGAACAAAAAATTTGGAGAAGTATTAGAAAACCAAAAGCGATAATATAATATAATCAGTATATGTCGGGAGTAAATTGCCAGGACTAAATGCTGACATGCCAGTGAAAGGAAAACCATGAGCTGGTATAAAAAACTAATAATACATCTCACATCACTAATTTTTAGAGTCCCATTACCAAAAATGTAATGACACAAGTGTTCTGTCACATGGCATAGTAAAAATAATTGTGAAATAGTTAGTTTCCACAACTAAGACCCGGCATAATAGGCAATAACAGGGCAGATGATCGGCAGTGAACGTGTTAAGAACTAAAAGCAATTGCAAATTTCTAACCTGAACTGTCAACTGTCAGTCTATTTTATAATTATTGAATTTTTAATTTTTCGATATGGATATAATTCAGAAAATTATATATATATATATATATATATAACATATTGAAAAGAGAAAAATTGCTGTTGCAATGGCAGTCTGCTAAACACAAGTAATAAGGAAAAAAATTGTGACATTTCTGTTGAATTAGTCACTAAACAAAGTAGCTGGAAATGGTATCCTAGTAAATTGTCATAATGCATTAAGCCTTATGCACTAATCATTATGCATTAAGCATTAAAACATTCGGTGGAAATGAAGCTTTAATCTTATAAATAAATTATATCATATTGATAGGAAATATTAGTAGAGCAGGTACAGAGAGATCAAAAAGAAATGATGTAGTTACACAACACCAGGTGAAAGCGGAAATATTATTTGACATGTCATTTTGACAATAAATACAACTAGGCCTATATCAGAGGCGTGGCCTGACAGCTAATAGGATTTTGAGTGATTGAATAGCTTTAGATTATTGCTTATGGGTAATGTAAGAAATTAGTACGTGGGTAAGGGACATAACAACCAATCTAATAAAAATTGTAAATATACCCAAATTTAAATTTTCAAATGTTACTGTCAACAACAGGAAGTAAATGTGTTATCTATTTGAAATCATTTTTTGCCAACTAAATCAGTTTTTTTTTTTTTGATCACTCTGTATATTTTCGTACATAAATCAATATAAATAAATAGATATATCAGATATGTGCAATCATATATTTATGTATTTTCCATGTAATTGCAGATAAGTATTTGTACATACACACATACATACATATATTATGAAAGTATTTTCAAGTTGAGAACTAGAGAACGTAGATAAAATATGTATAAATATTTCAAAGCGTATGATATGCATTTACTATTATATTTATTTCATTTTATCAGCTGTTTTTCTCGATACAAATATTTGCGTATGAATATTGCAGAGGATACTTCTATTTTGCAAGCGTTTTAAATTGCGATACGATAGATTTTATATGTTACATAAATGTATCGTGAGTATTTTATAACGTGAAACATTGGGTTTGTCATATCCATGGTTACAACTAGATATTTGATTGACAGCAATGTATTTGCCCGTTCCATTTAAAATGAAACATAGGGAACAAATCTAACAGAAGTATTATATTTAAATATTGTAAGAAATTTAGCCGAGTCAGAAAACCACTCGAGAGCACTAAACATATTTCGAGTATTTTTTCTACATCTAAATTTAATTTTTAGAAAACAGGTATAATTATTTAAATAAAATTAACCTCTATTGACGTCTTATCAAATGCCAAATTCGTTCCCTATGTTTTATCTTAAATGGAAAATGTCAAGTCGTAACCATGGATATGACAAGCCCAATGTTTCACGTTAAAAAATATAAGCGTAAGTTTTGACGGTTAAAAAAATTGAAAATGGTAATGTATTAACATTTATAAATTTGCCCATATTACATTTTAAGTTAAAATATTCGAAAGAATTTTACGTTAGTTCTAAATTTACGAAAATGTAGGGCTTTATGACCAACGAAACAGATAACTTTATATTGGCATATTATGATAATAACGAAAAATATAAGTTGCAAAAAGTGCAATTATTGCATTACATTATTTTATCAATCAAATATAAAATTTATTTTACTGTATTACGTAAGTATTTTGACTCATTAATTTTCGTAAATTTTTTTCGTGTATTTGTACGTAAAATATGATATGGGCCTAATGAATGGCATAAAAATAACGTGTATTAATACATGATAAACAACAGATACATCATTTTGAGGACTGCTATATAATTGTACAAAAAAAATCCATTATTACGACAATGCAAAAAAATGTGGTTTTAATGCAATGAAATAGCTTGAAAAGAGTATATCGAGAAAAAAGCATTATTACGTAGTATTGCGGTCTTACATTTAAAATTATATGACTTTTCTCTATATTGTAGTGTATGTATGCATGTATTTAGGTAACATAATATGTATTAAAATTACTATATGAAGCATGAAATAAACCCATGTGATGAAAAATGAAATGTTTTCGTTATTATGAAATACATAAATAAGACATGTAAATTAATATGTTTAGAAAGGATTTGTTTTATTATATACATAAAACTTATAGCTAATGGAGCAAAGAGTGAAATACATAGTAGGGGGGGGGGGGACGCTGAAATTAGGATACATTTTGATCTGCTACTCCCTCAGATCCTTCCGCATCGTATCCAGGAATCCAGGTCCTTCTACAGCATATCCGGTTCTCTGCAATGCATACAGCTCATTTCGCCACTAGGAATCTGTAACAATTAAATATTAAATACAAATTAGTATATTTATATGCTTAAATAAATAAATACATAAAAACAAAACTGTTTCAATTATTAAAAATAATGTAGGTATACAGTCATACAAAATCATTCCCCACAGACTCAGAACTTTAACTAGATTGAGAAAGTAGGAAAAATTCTTAAAATAAATAAGAATATAAACCAAAAAAAGAATTTAAAATTAATTACAAAAGAATAGTAAAATATCGGTGACCAAACAGTAACTGGTGGAAACCGCAAAGGAAACATTCACATATTAAATTTCTTTATGAAACATACATCAGTATATTATTATTAAAATGTATCGTACGGAGACTTTTTTGTCATTAAATTTTGAAAACTTTCCATGTTTACCCCATAAAATAAATAAAATAGGAAACTATATTATTTATTTACTTTTTATTTATAATAAAGTACTATAATGCTTTTCATTTTAGATTAAAAGAAAAATATATTGCGTTTTGACTGTTATTTTTCCAAAAATAGATTGAAACTATTGTCTTGTGGGGACTTTTGTATGACTATATATTAAATATGAAATTCAGTTCTTAGGAAAAAAGAAAATATAATTATTGAAACACAACACTTGATTATTCCACAGATCTGTGGAATAATCAAGTGTTGTGTTTCAATTATTATATTCTAAAATGTTCCATCAAGTACCGACTACAAAAACCCTAACAGCTAAAAAATAAAATATTTAAATCAGTGTTTGAGTTATCTATTGTATATATTTTGTATTATTTTATTAAATAATTGATGCTTTTTAACGGGAATAACTTACAAAATGAGGGTGCAAAAAATTATGTAACATCGTAAAAATACAAAATTATATAAATTTATAGTACAATATATGCAGCAAATCCCTAAAAGAATTTATGTAGTACAATATGTATAGGCACCTAATAAATAGCAAGTAGGTACAGTAAATTATTCCATATTGTAGCAAAATTAAATAATTGAGAACACCGTATTTTAAATCACAAATGAACAATTATATAAACATATCGTAGTTGTTTGGAAAAAACTAAATTTGGCATTAAACAAAGAAAAACCTGTCGCAAAAATGTTTCACGAAAAGTTTTAGCACATAGAAGATTTTAAAATATATATTTAACATTCTGGCGGTTTAGAAAAACACATAGGAGTATTTACCAAACGTTAGAAAATAACATCCTTCATATTACTATATAAAAAGTCGGTTTTGGTGTCACATGGAAAATTTTTTCCTAACAACGACGATATTGTATATATCAGAATATTTTAAACTATGTTTGATACCCAATAATGGGTACAATATCCGACTATCTATAATGTAGTGCAAAAATAATAAGACATATTCTTACCATTTATAAAAATATCGCCAGATAATCTCCAAGTCCTGAAGGTATCCAGAAGTCGTCCAAGAACCAGGAAGTCGTCTCCAAGAACCAGGAAGTTGTCTCCAAGAACCAGGAAGTCATCCTCAGAGGCACAGCATAGGAACACATCGAACACACGTCTATACTCTAGCATTATAACAAAAGAAATGACAAAATGAATCTATGTAATAGTTTGGTATTAGATAATAAATAAATAGAATATTGAAATAGACAAATTAACAAACAAAATAATGAGAAGTAATAATTGATGTCTATCTATGTATTACGTAATTTTTTAATTTCTAATTTTTTAAAAAATAATTTATTTACAAAAATAGAGCAGATTTAAAAATATGTAACCTTTGAGGGTGTAACGAACCCTTGGCATCCCTCTTAAGTGCACCACTGTATGCTGTTATGAATTAATTAGTAGTTAATTATATCAAATATTGTATTACATGTACTTAGACGACCAAACTTAATGTATTTGTCATCTTCTCTTATTTCTCAAACTTAGGGGCTGTGTATAATTACAAAAGGAAACCTTTCCCGTCTTGTTAACTTGAAATAAGACAGGACAACAAGATGGAATATTATTTTTGACATATTAAAACCAAATACATTCAGATGAATCTAAGATTCCATTTATAATTTATTCAAATGTACGAACTAAATACTGGGGTCCCGTGGCCGCATGCCTGAGTGTCTGGTCGCGAACCTGGAGGAACCGGGTTCGATCCCGACAGACGCCAAATATTTCCAATTTTAAATGACACAAAAGTGACCCCTGGGGTGCACTCTCTACACCAGATATGAGTGCCCGTGAGGTGACGCCTGGTAAGCGCCTACACGGTAAAATATATCGTCATCATTACCGATGTCTACATGTGTTGTAGATACTGACACACCCACAAATAGGTAATATGCCGTGATGATATATTTTAGTTATTTATTTAAATACTGACATACAAGTAATGAAATCTTTTAGGCTGTGTCCGATGTTGCACTTTTATCACCCTAATATCTAAAACCTAAGTAACATCATTATTTATTATTAGGTATTTTAATAACGTATTCTAATGACATTAAAACGTGCTTATTCACTAAACTATGGATATGGGTTTCCAATAGGTACCTCTCTTAGCTAGAGGTAAAAAAAGAACTACCTAAATTTATATCTTGTGCATCTCTGGTCCGGTTTCTTGTCTAAAGAAGAAGACGGTATATCACGAGTATTACAGTGAGGATTTGGCCGGGTAGGTAAATTTTCTGTAGGGATTTGTTGCTTTCAATATATCGTCTTGTTTCGTAGTCGCGCACCAGCGAATTTCAAATATCAAGGAACATTTTTCATGCATGGGATCTGCTTTTCCTTGCGCAATACATACAAATTTCTAGTCTAATTCTATCAAATTGCTCGTATATTAAACGGAGATGTAACAATGCATTATTTTTCTTTTTCTTTTACTCCCACTTACAATTCGTTGAAAATGGGAGGAGCATTTTTTAAAAAATAATTCTTTTTAGTTTGTCGATAGATGCAGATATTTGTCGAAGGTGACCTCCATGGTAATGGTATAGACTAAAACACTTAAGTTTTATGAATAAAGAATACGTTTTATTTTCTTAAATAAATATCTCTCAAAGAGAATTTAATTAAAGTATAAATAAACATAGTAAGAAACGGTGAAATGCTAACATTTGTTTTTACAATGTTTTGTTGTTGCCTTGTTTCGAAACACAGAAAAGGCGGGCCGTTGTACCCTTTGGAAGAAAATATATGGAGTGGAACATATTAATAGCAATCTCATTGTATTATACTGAAATGTTTGCTAATTATTTTGCAGCAATTTCACGAATTCATGAAAATATAATATCCTTTAGTAATTAAGCGTTGAAAGGACGTTTATATTTCTTAATATGAATTTTGAATTTAACCATAAAAAATCAGTTGGATACTGAATTAATGTTCTCTTGAAACTACATAGTTTATTCTTTGTTAAAATAACTTTAACTTAAAATTTAGTTAATATATATATAACTTTTATTTTTAAGCCCAAGAATATTCTACTAGTGGCTTCCTATTCTTGATCGTACACTTTACCAAAATTTGGGAGATATAACATTTGTTGAATTTTTTTGTTCCCATATTGTTCCTTAGCTATTGTTGAGTGATTCTGGCAAAGTGATACAATAATTGAATGTTAATATGAAACAAATTTTGTAACAAGATTGGTGGTATTTCTGTTCTTCAGTATTTGTAACAACAAAAATTTCTAAAATAATTATATTTAGAAGATTTTTTTTAAAGAAACTATTACTTTCGGTTGTCCAATTGTTACCAAAATCTAATCAGCTCTCCCAAAAATGTCTGATTGAGGAAACTGCACTTAAATATTTTTTAAGTGTTATAGTATTTGAGAAACCGTGGTACCAACATTCACACACACGCACATACACACACACTCACACACACATACATACATACATACGGACATCATCGTAAAAATGTTATAATTGGATTCTAGGGACCTTAAACCGTGCTTATCTACTAAAATCTGGATATGCAATTTTTAGCATTAATCCAATACCTCTCTAAGCGAAAGGTAAAGATCTGTATTTTGTCGATCTATTTTTTTTTAAAAAACTCTTACCAAATAACGACTAATTTTCAACATTTATTTTAGGAACCAGTACCTAATAATGGACATATGAAGTTAGAAAATGTATAAAACCGATTAATTTTGTCCTAATCTCGTAGCTACACTCAATCATAGCGTCTGTTGAGAACATCAATAAGACAAAAAGAAATATCTGAAAATTGAACTTGGTTGTCGAAAATCCAGCTGATTTAGTGTAGTTAGGTGTCTTTCGAATCAAATAGGTACTCAGAAAATGTGTGATTAAATCGTCGAAGCATCACGACGAACAATACCTTGAAATTTCCCAAGATAGAGACGTACCCGAGCATTTTTGCAGTGGTCGTTCTATTGGTGTCGAAACAATTTTCTAAATCAATGAAACAGAAAACGTAATCACTTTTTGTATCGAACTAATCCGCCAAGTACGACGAAGTAAAAAATTCGGCGATACATTAAGTTGATTGCAAAGTGAGTGTTCGTTTCTGGGTAGGCACATTAATAACGTAAATGCAACAGCGGGCGACACAATATACAACGTTGGCAACGCTGTAAAAATTCTCAAAGGGTCTTTACCAACCGCTTGGCTTTAAAGACGCAAATATCTCACCACTGCTTATTCGCACTAATTAAAAACGACATTAAATTCTTAAGACAAACGAACATTTGTTTTCATTTTCACTAAGAGCCCTTTCAACGCTTTAATATCATTGCTTGAGGATATTTTCAAGTATTTGCGCAATTACTTTATATTATGTACAGGGTGAAAGGGAATGCTTTGGCCAAAATTTAAGGACAACTCCAAATTCAGCCATTTATCGATTGTCCCATTGTTTTACAACAACTACAAATTTGGAGAAATGTTGAAATACCCAAATCACTTATTTAGTCAATTACCTCTCGCTAACAGAGGTATTTGATTCATGCTAAAAATCGTATGTCCAGATTTCAGTGATAAGTACGTTTTAAGGTCACTAGAATCCGATTTTAACATTTTTACAATGTTTTTGTGGGCGCGTGTGCGTGTGCGTATGTATGTATGTATGTATGTATGTATGTGTGTGTGTGTGTGTGTGTGTGTGTGTGTGTGTGTCTAGATGTTGGAGGGACTGTTTCTTCTATAAGACGAAATATCAATTTAACAACATATTCCTTAATCTGACATTAATGGGAAGGTTTGAAAAAGTTTTGGCAATAACGGGACAACCGAAAGTAGAAGGTTCTTAAAAAAATAATCTAAATATTATTTTTTGGAAATTGATGGTATTACTAAAGAACAAAATTATCTATCCGATACACTGAACATTTTTATTATCTTCTTTAGATTTAGAGATAGAGAATTAAAATGTATAAAATAATCCGTTGTAATGAATCTCACAGCCTAAATAACTTCATGGAAATCAGTTGAAAAATGTTTGTAATTAAGAGAAAAATGTCAGTGTCAAAAATCCAGATACGTTACTAAAGGCTTTTTTCTGGGAAGTACATTTAATATTTCTTATTTTATTATTAATTAAACAATTAAAATTATAGATCCATATATTACATATACCGATTAGAAATACCTGCAATCTCGTCAATGAATTTGAAGAATCTCCAACATTTAGAACAGTAGGAGGAATTATAATTAATAATTAAAAATATAAAGTAATTAAAAAAAATTAAAATATATGGATTACAGATGCAATTAGATTGTTTTGTATGTATCAGAAATCAAATTTTAAATACAGTATGTACTTATATAGCCTAATATAGAAATGGCGAGAGGTCTTGTGCTGACCACAACAGATTTTTATTAATATTACGGACTTTTTGTCATTCTAATGACACATAGCAAGATACGTTTTCTAAAATATTTAATTTTTTAATGTAAAATGAAATAATGCCTGGTTTTCCCAACAATTGAAGAAAAACTGAAAAAAAAAAAATTTCAAATTTAAGTTGTAAGGATGTTAGATTCTATGAAACAAAATCTCTAAAAGAATTAAAGAATTACTTTACAGTAAAAACAATATAGCTGTTTTCAAAATATCAAATTTAAATATTTCATTTCAATTAAGCAACTCCGCCTTTTCAAAACTGAAAATGACTTTCATTCTGCGTTTATCCCTGCAGACTAACCTTTTACCTTTGGGTGACCTACAAAACCTTCTTCAGTGACCATTCCATTCGCGCTGACTTCAACTTCCTTGGGCAGCTAAAACAATCAAATATCTTAAGTGCTGAGCAGCTCACCACTCAGATATTTCAAACATTGGAACAATACTCCAGAAGTTCGCACAATACGTCGAGTGTGACGTTACATTGAACGCACTCGGCGCGAAACGAAGATTAACACTGGAACGGAGATTTGAACCAAGGAAAGGTCGCATATAACCCAGGCCTTTTGCGAGGACTAATGTTAATAGGTTTCGTTTGGGGCTATTGTCAAATGGAAGTTGTAGTTTGAACGGATAATACGTGGGCAGAGGTATTGTAATCGCAAAGAGTTTTTGAAGAGAAATGTTTAGCGAACAGCCGAATTCACCATTTCTTGAACATAAGTTGATTCAAAAATCAACTCTGATTCTGAATCAATCTAATTCACCATTAAAAATCAAGCTAATCTACTACTCAAAATCAATGATCAACTGATTTGTCCTATTCCATGAATCAAGCTTTGATCAGATCTTTGAATCCTAATTTTCATATTTATAACCATGCCAGGATTCTAGCTATTGTACTCATTTGTAACTTTGCCCCATGCTTCTTCTTTATTGTAATTTAAAATCTCATTGGTTCCAAATAATTTTTAAATATACTTTTATTGCTTTCATTTTCACTACAAATGTTTAAAACACTCTTTTATTGGAATCAGTGTAGATTTCTACCTATATCAAAATAAAATATATTATTATAGGAAAATTATAAAATATATTTTACTTTTTAACGGAAAGTACAATTACTAAGAATAAAATTATATGACAGTTACATTAACTGTCAAAAACCAAAACAAAACTGTGAATTTGTTGATCATGATTACTTTGTACAGAAATCAAGTTGGTGAATTAAAACAAACGTTGATTTACGAATCATCTTGATTCCCTAATCAGTTGACCCAGTTGACCATTAATCAACGGAATAATGGTGAATTCGGCCGTAAAAGTCGGGTATTTTTAATTTTAGAATTTTTTATCTCTCGTTAAGAGATATTGGATTCATGCTAAAAGTCGCATATCCAGATTTTAGTGAATACGCACGTTTTAAAATCCCTAGAATCCGATTATAACATTTTTACGATAATGTCTGTACATGTATTTGTGTGTGTGTGTGTGTGTGTGTGTGTGTGTGTGTGTGTGTCAGGATGTTGGAGAGACGGTTTCTCAAATTCTATAAAACTAAATACCAATTTAACTACGTATTCCTTAATCTGACATTAATGGGAAGAGTTGATAAAACAAATTAGACAATGAAAGTAGTAGTTTCTTAAAAAAATCTTCTAAATATTATTTTTTGGTAATTTATGTTATTGCAAATATAAAAGAATATAAAATTCTCTATCCGATACATTGAACATTTTTATTATATCTTCTATAGATTTAAGAGATAAAGAATTTAAATATGTAAAATAATCCGGTGTAATAACTCTATGAAAACCAGTTCAAAAATTAAAATGCTTATAATTGACAGATAAATGTGAGTGTCAAAAAGCCAAAGACATTACTGAAGGCTTTTCCTGGTAAGTATATTTAATATTTATTATTTTATTATTAATTAAATATTTAAAATTATAGATCTCGGCAATGAATTTGAAGAATTTCGAAAATTTAGAAGAGTAGGAGAATGAATTAAAAAATATAGAAAATATATTGAAAAATAGATGTAATTATTTTCGTAAATGCCTAATATGAAAATGGCGTGAGGTCTTGTGCTGGCCACCACAGATTTTATAAGCAATAAATAGCGAACTACAGCTTTTAAAACCATTAGATATTGTCAAATTTACAGAACTCAATTTTTATAATTAACTTAACCATTTTGTATATTCATTACCTTTTTTTGAATGAATGTAAAAAATGGTTTACACAAAAATCAAATGTAGCCATGTTAAATGATCAAAAAAATCACGTTGTGATACGAAAAATAAAATAATAACGACATAACTTACACGGTAGAGTTGAATCATGAAATGTAACAAGCAAAATAATAGAAATTTCCTATTTATTTCTGTAGAACCAAATACACAATCAAACTTACAATACCTTTTTAAAATTCCATAAGTCTGTTTGTTATAAATTCAAAGTAACTTCCTGCGAATAAGAATTCCTGCAACATTTCTAGCATGACAGAAACCACATCTTTTCTGAAAGCTCATTTTAGCCTGAAGAAATTTACACAAACAATAGAATTTCCGTTTGGAATATTTCAGTTCACGAGCGGACGGAAATTGTAAAATGGAAGTTAAATATGCGATAGTATGCACATGAGACCAGAATGGCAAGATAGTTCGACGGTGCAGATGGTTCCAGACACTGACACTGATAAAAGAAACTACGAACGGCTATTTCGCGCTAGGTTATTTCGAGAAGTTTCAGAAATAAATGTTGATAAAAATGTTAAATGAATATAACTTTTAATGAAATATGACCAAAGAAACGCAAAGGTAATAGTTATTTACATTCGAGTGCGTGTAAGTTGTATTTTACAACGCGACAACTTTGTTTAAGGCACAAGCCGTTAAGGCTAGTTCCTTATTGGCTGGAGCACTGGAAAATATTTCACGCACGAGAATTATATTAAAGTTTTTGGCCGACGATAATGAAAATCACTTTTTTGCCCTCCTGAAGTGTAATGGGAACTTTACAATTGTATACACAGCAAGTGTAACCTACATTTTACGCTTACTGTGTTGTAACTTGTCTAACTATGAGGTAAAATATTCAAAATACACTGGACGTTTATGTAAAAAAGTACAGCTTACATAAGTTATTTTATTACTTTAACATTTCCTATATTTAAAATTAATTTCTATAAACCAAAATCACGGCAATGACATCTGTCGTTATTGTAAAAATCCGCAGTTACCGACTTAGTCACCGATCGATATACCTGTTAAATACGCGAGGCGATCATTGCTGAAATGTCAAATATCGACACCTACCTATTATTTATTACGAAGAAAGCATGAGCAAATAAACATATTATCTGTCATAAACAACGTCAATTGACTAATGAAGGTAAGTAAAATCAAATTTGGAAATTGACTTAACCCCAATATTTTAAACTAACCCTTTTCAGAAGTGCAACCTATCTCATTAAAAAAAGTGATTTTCATTATCGTAATCTGATACAATTCTCGTGCGTGAAGTATTTTACAGCGCTCCAGCTAATAAAGAACTCGCCTTAAGGGCTCGTGCCTTAAGCAAAGCTGTCGCGCTGTAAAATTCAACTTACACGCATTCGAATGTAAATAACTATTTTACATCTCGCTAAGAGAGGTATTGGATTCATGCTAAAATTCGCATATCCAGATTTTATTGAATAAGCACGATTTAAGGTCCCTAGAAACCGATTATAACATTTTTAAAATGATGTCTGTGTGTGTATGTGTGTATGTGCGTGTATGTGTATGTATGTATGTATGGATGTTGGAGGGACGATTTCTCAGAAACTATAAGACTTAAAAAATATTTAGCTGCAGTTTCCTCAATCTGACATTCCTGGGAAGAGCTGAAATAAATAAATAAATATATAATCACGGCATATTACCCATTTCTGGGTGTGCCAGTATCTACAACACATGTAGACATCGGTAATGATGACGATATATTTTACTGTGTGGGCGCTGAAAAGGTTTTGGTAACAATTGAACAACCGGAAGAAGTAGTTTCTTAGAAAAATTCTTCTAAATATAATTCTTTGGGAGTTTTTTTAAAATAATTAAATATTGAAGAACATAAAATTCTGCATCTAATACACTTAAAAATTTTACTATATCTTGTATAGATTTAGAGATAAAGACACTATAATTTATAGAGTAATCTAATCGCAGAGGCTAAGGCACTAAGGAAACCAGTTGACAAATTCCAATGTTTATAACATAGTCAGTGTCAAAAATCAACATTCTGATAGCTTTTTCTGGGAAGTATATTTAATATTTCTTATTGTTTTATTAATTAAATATTTGAAATTATAGGTAAAATTGTGGTAAAATGCATATATCCATCAGAAATACCGCCAATCTGGTTAATGAATTGGAAGAATCTCTGACATTTAGAAACTTCCTCATACAATGAAAAATAGTTATAATTAGAATTATATGTGTGCAGAAGACATGTTAAATACAATAAAAAAACAATATTTGGGTAAATTTTTGTAATATTTTGTTATAAAACGACAGTTCGAAAGCGAATTGCAATACAATACTTATGTAGCCTAATGTGGAAATGGCGAGAGGTCTTGTGCTGGCCACAACAGATTTTTTTTTAGTGAGATACTGGGGTTAAGACAATTTCCAAATTTAATTTTACTTTCCTTTAACTTGCGTTATTTGAAAATAATATATTAAAGCATAAATTGTTTTGACAGATTAGTTAGATTGGTAACAGTGATTTGTGTTTTTATTCTGTCCTTTGCCAAGATGTTTTGTATTTAGCGCAGTCATACCAATCCCAAATAATAAAATATCACCAAAAATCTTTTGAGAATGACTCTCCTTCTAGCATTAATATGCGTGCTAGGATTTCATCCTAATTTCAGATCAGAGAAAATAATTTTAGTTTGTATTCAAACAACGAAAATTCTCATATCAATTTATTATTAAAATGTCAGGAACTCACGTTGCAAAACATAAATATAAGTACAGTACAAATAACACTTCAAATTTACTGTTCTCTATTTCATATATACGAATATAAATAATGAATATACAACTACTCTACAGAGTTTTGTTCAGTAACAAAAAACTATTCCATTTGCAACGTAAAGTGGTTCCTGTGCATTGCTCTGGTCCGTGCAGGGAAACTAAAACTGCAGGAAAGTTATACCTTTCTCTTTTCGCCCAGAGGAGAAAGGTTGTTGTTTTTTTCTCACTCTCTTGGTAATTTGAAATTGAATTTGTAATACATATTGATGATGTAATTATGATTTTGAGGTTACATATTTACATTTACTTTAGAAATTGTGAATTTTGAATTTGAAATGAGAAACTAAAAATCTGTTGCGGCCAGCACAAGACCTTCCGTCAATTCGATGAATTTTGTACAAATCCCAAACCAAAAGTTCCTTGAAAAAGATTTTATATATCATGTAAAATTGTATTATGAACACATACTGTATTTTACAAATTTCATAGCAAAATTTCCTCTGAAAAGATTCTATAAATCCAATAAAATTACACTATGACATACTACTTTCAGATCTTATACTTTCCTTTGGTTTTGCACTTGACATTGATATCTGTCAATTAGATTTTTTTTAATATATCCGCTGCTTCCATGATAAATAGCAAAATTGACTGATTTTTAAAAGTTAATCTCATTACAATGCTTTAACTCTATATCTATTGAATATGAAGGAAAATGTATAAACAAACCATATAGAGGAGAGCATTTTCTTTAAAATTTATAATAACAAAATGATAAAAAATAATATTTAACTGCGTTTTTTTAAGAAATACTGTTAAAAACTTCAAATAAGGGTACTTCCAGTAGATCAATTATAATCAAAATCTAATCAGCTCTTCTTATGGATGTAAAGAACAGGAATACGAAAGAATTATAATTTTTAGTTAGTATTGGAGTTATCGTCTGAGAAAAATTTGTCGCACACGGACACTCACACACACACACACACACATACACACATACAGACATCATCTTAAAAGTAGTAAATTCGTATTGTAGGGACTCTAAAACGTGCTTATTCATTAAAAACTCACCACCGAATTGTTTGACCAAAGACAATACCTTCCTTACCTAAAGGTGACGGAAGGTAAAAAATCTGTTGTGGCCAGCACAAAACCTTCCGTCAATTCGATGTATTTTGTATATATCCCATACCAAAAGTTCCTTGAAAAAGATTCTGTATATCCTATAAAATTGTAACACGAACACTCTATTTTTTACAAATTCTATGCCGAAAGTTCTTTTCCCTATTTTATTAGGGACCGTTGTTTCTTACTCTTCTCTTTTATTCATTCCTGTCCAACGCATCTTCTTCACACAATTCTTCCTCTCTCAAATCTTCTGCTACACAGTCCTTTCATCTTCTCTTTGACCTTTCTCGTACTTCCGGCATTGAAAATTCCAATCTTGAGGCGAGGCTGCAACTGCAAGTCACTTGCGAGGGACACTCTATCACATTCACATATAACTTTCTGACCCTATACTTTCAACTTTGGTTTTGCATTTGACACTGACATCTGTCAATTAAATAAGCTGACTAATTTTTGAAAGTTAATCTCTTTTAATATCTCTATAATTTTATATCTATTGAATATGAAGGAAAATGTATAATCAAACCGTATAGAGAATAAGATACCTTCTTTACCTAAAGGTGACGGAAGGTAAAAAAGATTGAAGATGACAAAAAATGAGCTCTGTATATATGAGGAAAGTACAAATATATCTTTAAATAAACACAATAGTTATTAATGGGATTATTAAAGTAAAACAATATTTTCTATGAATATGTACTCCATATCGTACAGCAGGTATCTGCTCCATTATTGTATCCTATAAAGTAGTGTACTGCGCTATCTCGTTAACAATTTAAAAATCGTGAAAACATACTCGTGTACAATTGGATCAATTTCGGATGAAATATGGAGTCCGGTCGTTCTTCCCTTCGCATTGTTGTGCTGAACATGATATGCTTCAGCAATTCGATGCTAAATCATTAATGAGTGAATAGATGGTTATGTAGTTTCAATTGAAATCGATGACTATATGCTTCTCTAAATGGGAGCACAAAATGTAGAAAAGTTTACCAGCGCTGACTAACATTGTTGATTGAGAACAATTTCCATAAATAACAATAATTGTTTTACTTTGCACAAATGGCATCATTAGTTTGTATAAAACTCGTTTTGCAGAATTAGAAATTTAATAATAAGGGAAATTATCAAATTTATGATGAAGAATATTTGATAGAAAACCGAAAACGCTCAGTAATTTACATTATCAGTTATAAAAAGATTGATATTATCTGATGGACATATTTGTCAAAACACGGGTCGTTCGTTTTGCAAATTATGTTCATCAAACAATATCACGTTTTAATAACGTATTATGTAATTCTTTTTATCTAATTCCAATAAAATAATTTTGAAAAAGCTGTTGTGGCAAGCACAAGACCTTCCGTTAATTTAATGTGTTTTGTACAAATCCCATACCAAAAGTTCATTGGAAAAGATTCTTTATATCCAGTAAAATTGTAATACGAACATAATACAATTTTTTACAAATTCCATACAGAAAGTTCCTTGGAAAATATTCTGCAAATCCAATATGTATACTTACCCATATATAAATACTCCAAAAATACGTACACTTACTCTTTACAATCGAATAATATAACTACCAAGTTTATATCTCTATCCATTTTTGAATTATTGCTCCAAAAGTCAATATACCCCACATTTACATAAAAAGTTCAAAATTTTCAAAAATCTAATTTTTATGTATCTAGATACTTCTCAATGCGCTGATTCCAAATTTTGAAACCGCAGGTCGATATCTCTTTTCATTCTCGAGATATTTAAATTCAAAGTTTTCCTCAAAACTGCCCATTTTTGGGTAATAACCCAAAAATGGGTCGAGATATGAATTTGGCGACAACACTATTCGATTCTACGGGCAAAATTACATAAGTGCACCAATTTTCAGATTTTTTGAACACCGCATACAATCTCTAAAGCAAAATAACTGAAAATGGCCAAAAATCGAAAAAATCCTAAGGGGTACCCCTTAGGATTTTTTCAGTTTTTGGTCATTTTCAAACTTTTATTCATAAAAAATGAACCGGTTGGACAAACATTATGAAAATTGCTACACTTACGTATTTTTGTCCGTAGAATCGAATGGTCATGTCGCCAAATTCATATCTCGACCCATTTTTGGGTCAATACCCAAAAATGGGCAGTTTTGGGCAAAACTTTAAATCTAAATATCTCGAGAACTAAACGAGATATCGACCTGCGGTTTCAAAATTTGGAATCAGAGCATTGAGTAGTATCTAGACACATTAAAATTAGATTTTTGAAAATTTTCAAATTTTTATCTAAATGTGGGGTATATTGACTTTTGGGGCAATAATTCAAAAATGGGTAGAGATATAAACTTGGTAGTAATATTATTTGATTGTAAAGAGAATAAACTCTGAACTTACTGTGAATAACTGATGTCGCTAAGTCCAGGTCAGGTAAGTGTCCTAAAGTACCCTCTAAAAACCAGGATATCACAATTCACTAGCATACCTTACACACGTTTGTTCTCTAGCACTGCAACATTAAAAATGAATTAATTAATCGAGGCATTAGGTAATAATACAAAAACAAAAATTAACAATTAAAATGATTAATAATAGTATATAGGTAATTGATGTCTATGTATTATATAACTTGTTGATCGGCAATTTTTTAAATATGAACAACGAGGTAAACAAGGACAAAGGACTACGTTTGGTTTTCAATGTAATAGAAACAGGTTTTCACTAAAATCAAACTTAATCACCCATATGAAACAAATTATTGATGTAACAGGTTTTCATTGTAATAACGTAAATAATAGTTTTCACCTCCTCAGCCTCCTTAACAACAAGCTAGAATAAAGTATTTTTAGATGACTGAATTTTATATTTGTACTATATCAATTAAGATTCAAAATAAGTATTCTTCTTCTTAGCAAAATATGTACATAGATATATTTTTTACCTTTCGTTACCTATAATAGGTAAAGAAGGTATTGTGTTTGGTCAAAAAATTCGGTGGTAAGTTTTTAATAAATATTCATGTTTTAGGGTCATCAAAATACGATTTTACTATTTATACGATGATGTGTGCATGTGGGTGACACTATTTCTCTGACAATTCTAAAAATTATAATTCTTTCTTTATTCCTCTTCTTTATATCCATATAAAGAGCTGATTAGATTTGGTTATAATTGGTCAATCGGATGTTAATATAGAAGCCACATCAGATTTTACATTTCGGATTTCGAAAAATTTCGTAACTTAAAAACAATTAATAAAATAAAAATGGGGTCCCGTGGACGCGTGCCTGAGTGTCTGGTCGCGAACCCCGGGTTCGATCCCGACAGGCGCCAAATATTTCCAATTTTAATTGGCATAAAAGTTACCCCTGTGGTGCACTCTCCACACCAGCTATGAGTGCCAGTGAGGTGACGCCTGGTAAGCGCCCACACGGTAAAATATATCGTCATCATTACCGCTATCTACATGTGTTGTAGATACTAGCACACCCAGAAATGGGTAATATGCCGTGATAATATATTTATTTATATTTATTTAATAAAATCAAATTATATATAAATACCTAAGAAAAATTTTTAGTAAACAATTCAAAAGTTTCACTAAGATTTGAATCCAACTTTGAGTACTATGTGTACCTACCTATGATAAACTTGAGAATAATTTTGTATTATCACTAGAGTGTTCACAGCAAATTCGTCTTTCTCTTGAGGGATACATTAACTCTGATCTCTGGTCCAGATCAGCAGATCTCTAAGCTGAATTAGTGGCCTATATCTCTGGAGAAATTGAATTCTGCCTCTGACCGCATCTTAACTGGTCAGAGTGGCTGCCGAGCAAAATGAAGGGCAGAGGGCACTATACACAAAGGAACAAAGTTACAGCAAATGATTCTGTAATTGGCGGAAATTACTACAACTTATAATTAAAAGTAAATACGGCGAAGGTACTTTTATTTTCAGCTGGAATGTTATTGAAATAAGTTGAACTATGTTAAATTTCTTCTATTTACAATTAATTATTACAAGTTCAGCATAATGAAGTATAAAATGCTCAAGTTGTAATTTAAATAATAAAAAATTTAATTGTGGCCAGCATGTTACCTTCCGCAAGTTCATTGGAAAAGGTTATATACTCGTATACAGGGTGTCTCAGGACGAGCTTACGCTATCTATATTTTAAATACTATTTAATATAATTTAACGAAATTTGGTATCTAGGGGTTATCCAACATGCCCGTTTTAACTAAAATATTTTCAAAGCAGTAGCACTTCCGGTTTGACCGGAAATTGACCTCAACTTTCTTATTTTAAATGGAATACGCTATATTTTATTTTACCATTGAATGCAGCGGAAAATTTTACATATGAAGCAATAAAAACATTTTACTCATGATCAACTACTTCCGGCGTTATTCAACTTTTTTTGATTTTTTGTCTGAAATCCGGCACATTTTCAAAACTCTGTATATCGGGAACGAGATCGAATTTTTATAATCTGAAAAAAGCCTTTTATAAAGGAGACTTTAAGCTACATTATCCATAGAAGAATCCTCGATTATTTATAAAAATGTGACGGGTACGTTACACCAAAATTACAGTTGACAAACTTCAAAAAAGACAATTTTTTTAAATGGAACCCCCCGTTTTTTATTACAAAAATGTATTCTACGGCAAAAAATAAGGGTACTTTATGTAACATGTCCTATGTTGAAAGTTGATAGAATTTCAGTAAATTAGAAAAACCTGTAATCTGCGTATAATTATTTTATTAATACGGATAAGTAAGCCATGGAAAAACAATGTTTGTTTTACAAACTCATCTACTTGATTTCTTAGATAATTTACCGTTGGATCAAAGGAATTTAATATGGTACCAGCATGATGGCGCTCCACCCCGCCATAGAATAAATACTTTTTTGGAAACAATTTTTGAAGATAGGTGGCTGGCAAATAATGGACCACATAGGTGGCCTCCTCGTTCACCCGATTTAACTCCACTTGATTTTTTTGTTTGGGGTTACATTAAAAACGGCGTCTATGAAAAACCTTTAACTACTAAAGAAGATTGCCAACATAGGGTACGAACAGCATTTAACAACATGTCTCCTCGGATGATAAAAAATGCTACACAAGAAGAAGTATTGAATAGAGTAACAATGTGCTTACATATGAATGGAGGACAGTTTGAATATGTATTAAATTAATCATAGTTTTGTATTTAGAATTTATTAGTTTTTTCCATGGCTTACTTATCCGTATTAATAAAATAATTATACACAGTTTACGGGTTTTTCGAATTTACTGAAATTCTATCAACTTTCAACATAGGACATGTTACATAAAGTACCCTTATTTTTTGCCGTAGAATACATTTTTGTAATAAAAAACGGGGGGTTCCATTTAAAAAAATTGTCTTTTTTGAAGTTTGTCAACTGTAATTTTGGTGTAACGTACCCGTCACATTTTTATAAATAATCGAGGATTCTTCTATGGATAATGTAGCTTAAAGTCTCCTTTATAAAAGGCTTTTTTCAGATTATAAAAATTCGATCTCGTTCCCGATATACAGAGTTTTGAAAATGTGCCGGATTTCAGACAAAAAATCAAAAAAAGTTGAATAACGCCGGAAGTAGTTGATCATGAGTAAAATGTTTTTATTGCTTCATATGTAAAATTGTCCGCTGCATTCAATGGTAAAATAAAATATAGCGTATTCCATTTAAAATAAGAAAGTTGAGGTCAATTTCCGGTCAAACCGGAAGTGCTACTGCTTTGAAAATATTTTAGTTAAAACGGGCATGTTGGATAACCCCTAGATACCAAATTTCGTTAAATTATATTAAATAGTATTTAAAATATAGATAGCGTAAGCTCGTCCTGAGACACCCTGTATACAGTAAAATGTAACACGAACAAGTAGTATTTTTTACAAATTTCATATTGATAGTTTATTGGAAAAGATTCTATATATCCAATAAAATTATAACATGAACATAAACCATATAAATTGCAGCAGGTTCAATGGTTATTGCATAGCTAGCTAACTGATTTATGAAAGTTAATCTCTTTATAAGTCTTTAACTCCATATCTATTGAATATGAAGGAAAATGTGTAACCAAACTGTATAGACCACAAGATATTCTTTAATTTTTATGACAAAAGATACTTAACTGCTTTTTTTTTTAATATTTCAAATATGGGTACTTCCGGTTGACCAATTGTAACCAAAATCTAACCAGTTCTTCATATGGGTGTAAAGAAGAGGAATACAACAGAATTATAATTTTTAGAATTGTAGTATTGGAGTTATTGTCGGAGAAATGTTTGTCACATGGTCACAGACACACACACACACCATACAGACGCACACACACACACGCATACACACACACACACACGTATATATATATATATATATATATATATATATATATATATATATATATATATATATATACCGTGAGTATTGTTTAACCTGAAACATTGGGTTTGTCGTATCCATGTGTACAACTTGACATTTGATTGACAGCAATGTATTTGCCTGTCCCATTTATAATGAAACATAGGGAACGAATTTGACATTTTGTTTAAATAATTGTACCTGCTTTCTAAATTAAATTTAGTTATAGAAAAAATATTGCGTGCACCTTGTGCACTAGTGATTTTCTGGCTTGGCTAAATTTCTTACAATATTTAAATATCATACTTCTGCTAAATTCGTTCCTTATGTTTTATTTTAAATGAGACAAGCAAACACATTGCTGTCAATCAAATGTCACATTGACAAGATGTCATTAAAGGTTAATTTTGTTTAAATAATTAAACATGTTTTCTAAAAATTAAATTTAGTTGTAGAAAAATTATTGTGTGCACCTTGTGCCCGAAATATGTTTAGTGCGCTCGAGTGGTTTTCTCACCCGGCTAAATTTCTTACAATATTTAAATATACTTCTGTCAAATTCGTTCCCTATGTTTCATATTAACTGGGACACGCATTGCTGTCAATCAAATGTCGTAACCATGGATATGACACACCCAATGTTTCACGTTAAAAAATACTCACGGTATATGTGTATCATCGTAAAATTAGTAAAATCGTATTCTAGGGCCCCTAAAACGTGCTTATTCTTTAATAAAACTCACTACCAAATTTTTGACCAAAGAAAATACCTTTCTTATCCAAAGGTGACGACAAGTAAAACGATTCTTGGGTTTTCCATGAAGACGAGACGCCGGAATACAACATTCTGTCTGTCAACATATTTTTGACAAAACACGAAAAACACCGTGTTCGTGTATCAACTGTACTCTCCTGACCAAGTGCCTGGTGACTTTATTTTATTCCACAAATTTAAATCTGCGTCAAAGGAAACCAAATTCGAGTTCGAGATGCAGTTATACAGGGTGTTATTTAAGTAATCTACCATAGTTCATAGTATTTTAAAGAGAGCTAAAAGAAGTTATAATCTGAAATATATTCAGCAAAGTCTTCTAAACTGTAAAAGTTATGGGGCTGTAAAGTTGACCTATCATGAAGCAGCTCCTCAATAAATTAAAATCTACAAATCAAGTTGCTCAAAAAAAAGAAACAATATTTCCTGGTTGTCATAAATGACGTTGAATTTGAATCAGTGGCGTATTGTTTAAATATTCAGAAATGCATTTCACAAATCAAGAATAAGCAGACATGCATTTGGTGTACGGAGAAGTGCGCCAAAACAGTCGTGCTGCTGTGAGGCGCTACAGGGAGTTATATCCGAATAGAAGAATTCCTAACCGAAAAGTATTTGTACAAGTACATCAAAGACTCAGCGAATTTGGTACAGTACAACAAAATATTTTTGATTCGGGATGTAATCCTAATCGAAATGCCATTCAGCGTCATGAGCAAATTTTGGATTTAATAGATCAAGACCTTAACTTTTAAGCATTTGACAAATTAGTCAATTGGTTGCAACGTCAACATTTACAATAAGGAATAATCAGAATATGCTACCTTCTATTAAGGCTTCATTGCTGAAACGCTTACAAGCTTGCGTTCAGCAAAATGGCGGACACTTTGAACATTTATTATAATAAGTTTTGTCAAAAATGATTTATCTATGTTCCGCCTATGACTTCAAACCTTAAAAATGACAAGTGTTGTTGTTTTCATTCAAACTTCTGTGATTTTTAAATTATTTTTTATTGAAATAAATAATTATTATTGGCCCACTTTAAATTGTTTTATAGCTGCTACAAACACATTAGAAAAGAAATTATTGGAGATTATGATACATTACAACCCTGTTTATTAAGTGGTGGCGTATGGCAGATTACTTAAATAACACCCTGTATATAAACCAGCAGTGCTTATGAACAACCAAACAAAAGGCCTGCAGCATTACATCCAAAAATGGAATATTCGCATGCGGGGCTATGTAGAGTTTTGGGAGGAGAGTAAGTTGAGGGTTGCAATATTTGTTTTATGTAATTCTTTGAATTCGGTTATTTTATTGCCATACTTCGCCCATAGGATTAAGTGATGTTTGTATTAGACATATGCTACATAAATAAACAATCATCTATTTCATCTTAACTTCCCTGTAGTGAATACAACTTTCTATTACCTGCCCAACTCTCCATCCATTTAGTACATCTCGTCATCATTTCCCTCCAAATCCACTTCCACTATTAATACCCCAATCCTGCCCCTTCCGTCTGTGCGACCTTGAAACACTGCGAAGGTGAAACACGACAACATATTCCCTAATAACCCTCCGTGTCCTCTCTTGTATGCTCCCCGTCCCCCGAGTTCGAGCACCCACCCACCCGGCGAGGCGTGAGGGCGCTCCAGGGACGCCTGACCGACGCCCGGTCTGGATCGATGTCACACCACGTCACCGCAGAGTCGAGGCGCGCGAATGGTGAGCGTCATACGTGATTGTGGGGATGACGTGGTTATGGGATGAGGGTGGGTTTTGTGGAGTAGGTTTTGGTAAAAGTGTTTCTTTTTGTAAAATGGAGATGTATTCTTTTTGTTCAAAATCTCTTTCCAATAATTCTTCTATTATTAACACATTAATTTTTACCTTCCGTCTTCCCTGAGGGAGTCAGTAGTGTATGCTACCGAAACGATGAGTTTTAATAAGATATACAGCACAAAAGGTTGGTATTATTGTAGATATTTGTTTAAGTGTTGTTTATGGAGGTAACAATTGCAATCTACGAATTCTCTCCTATAATATTTAAAATTTACTGCATAATAAAAATTTTCTCTCATATTCTCTAATGTATGAAAAATCCCATGTGTTTAGCTGTTTCATGGTAAGTAGGCCAACAACCCTTCGAGGTTCGCGGTGACGTTTCCGGCCGAAACAAGGCTGCGCCAAATGAAGTAATTAATTCGTAAGTAGCTTTGGGTAACGCGACTCGTGTCGGGTTATTGCACCTCGAGCGAAGGCATCTGATGAAACCAATGTGAAACGAATCTACATATTGGAGATGCAGATACGGAGAAGAGATTGTGGGCTGGTTTTTTAATTACTGGTTAAAATTTTAATTAAACAATGTTGCATCGTTTTGTTGACAGCAATGTTAACTTTATATATAATATATTCTATAATTAAGAAATCTACTTCATCTTTATCCCACTTCTGAATTATTCTCCTAGAAGCAACGTTAGTTATACCCGGCTAACATAAAATTTATTTGATAGAAAGCTGCAATATATATCCTGCACCCAATAATAGTATCCATGCATTGTTTTACAACAAAATAAATTAATATCTTTCCATAGCAACACATCGCTGATATTGAAAGCAGATCCCCGCTTCTTCCTGGAGAATAAATGCGATATTGCTTTCAACAAAGGGCTATTGAGGCGACAGCCGATATATTCGTGTACTTAGGATGTCATTGTGTCGATTCTCCGCGGAATATTTGAGTGCAGCGTATTATTTCTCGGGCAGTGTGAAGCGCCATCACATCCGCTTGCTTTGTCAAGAAGACTGGAAATCGCCTGGAAGACTTTCTATGGAAATACATATATTCATGATATATTGCCACCTCAAGCGACAAAGGATCGTATATTGAATGGTCACTCCACAAAACAAACTTTAGTTTTAGTTTCAAAATTCGGATATATATTTTCCAACTTTTTGTAAACTTAATATCCTGCCATTGGCTTTCTTGACACAAATATTAAATTGGAAAAGTCGGTAATCACACCCGGTGTTAACTGTTGGCTTTTAAGTTTTTTTACAAAGTTTAGGTAGGTGTTTTGGTCAACAAAATTAATAAAATTACCCCTCAACCTTAAAATTTATTTTTAATAAAACTAAATACGTATTTCGAGAACTAAGTTCGCATCATCAGTACTACAACAAGGAAATTTTAAAACTCGCCAAATACTCATGAGGCAAGTAGGAACAAATTTTATGTTTAGCTAGAAATATAATTTGAAGTTACGTTATAATGTGGAAATATAAAAAAATTTGAAGGACTTAGGAATAAATAAATAAATATATCATCACGGCATATTACCCATTTCTGAGTGTGCCATTATCTACAACACATGTAGACATCGGTAATGATGACGATATATTTACCGTGTGGGCGCTTACCAGGCGCCACCTTACGGGCACTCATAGCTGGTGTGGAGAGTGCACCACAGGGGGTCACTTTTGTGCCATTTAAAATTGGAACTATTTGGCGTCTGTCGGGATCGAACCCGGTTCCCCCAGGTTCCAACCAATGGGGTCCCGTGGCCGCGTGCCTGAGTATGTGGAAATATCTTTACTTTAAATCAAAAATGAAAACTTCCTCCATTATTATTAGAAATAATAGTATTTATTTATTTTTATGTTACATGTATTTTACAAATAGTCCAACTAATATGGATTAGGGCACGTACTGCCCTTAAACCACAATATTGTCGATTCAATTTTTTCCGAAAAGTTAAGTGACACTTGGACTGCGTTCCAAAATCAAAAGTACCTAGTATTAGAGTAGGAGTTAGAGTATGATGACGTAATTTGAGTGTAGTGTGCTTTGGAATGAATGAGAGTTTTGTTTGAATAACAAATTGAAACTAAATTAAAATAATTTTAAAAAATTAACTAGCTACTTATAATTGTAACATTAATGTCAAGCCCGTATTATAATAAAAGTACTTTTATGGAGCATTTTCCTCATAATATAATGTGAAAGTACGCTCCATAAAAGCGCTTTTAGTATAAAAGTGTACTCGTAATATGGGCAAATGTGTTTACTTATGTTTATTTCCAATCAAAAGCATGTTTTCTTCCTCAAGAAGGCAAATTACTTTTATATGTTGAGAATATGAGCATTTATATTTGAAAATATTGTGGAGTAATAGCTGTACCCTCCTTGATAGTAGGGTAAGTAGAGTATTACTTTGGAGTAAACTCTGGCTGTTTTGGAACAGGTTAAGAGTAAACTTTGGGAGTATGGTTATTAGTTTTGGAACGACTTTGAGTTTTGGAACACAGCCCTATTAAGTTGTAAGTAGTATTTTTTGTTTTATAAACTTCATTTTTGAAGTTTGTCATATACAGTAGATGTTGACTACTTGAAAATATCATTAACATCTCCTCGTCTTCTATCATATCGCCGTGACAGCTTGGTCACAGACAGATCTCAATAAATGACATATTTCAACCTTCCTCTGACATTTTGGAGATACTCATCCGAATATACAAAATATTTTGTTCAAAATTTCAAATTTGCACTTTCTATGATCGTCAATTCGTATCAGTGCTGTCTGCCAAATTCATAGGTATATTTTGAGCTGAAAAAGGTGTCTGTTTAAATACAATACATATAAAAAAAATCTGTTGTGGCCAGCACAAAACCTTCCGTCAATTCGATGTATTTTGTACATATCCTATACTAAAAGTTCCTTGAAAAAGATTCTATATATCCTGTATAATTGTAACAAGAACACACTATTTTTACATATCCATACTGAAAGTTCCTTTGAAAATATTCTAAAATCTAATAAAATTTTAATACGAATACGAACGTATGTTATGTATTGCACTTAACACTTCCTCCTGCTGCAACTTTGCCCTATTTTATTAGAAGTCGCTGTTTCTTACTTCTCTTCTACTCATTCCTGTCCAAAGCACCTTCGTGACACAGTTCTTCCTCTCTCAAATCTTCTGCTATACAGTCCTTCCATCTTCTCTTTTGCCTTTCTCGTACTTCTAGCATTATAAGTTCCTATCTTGAGGCGAGGCCGCAAATGCAAGTCACTGGCGAGGGACACTCTGTCACTTATATCACTTTCAGATCATATACTTTCCACTTTGGTTTTGCACTTGCCACTGACATCTGTCAATTAGATTTTTTGAATATATCTGTTTTCATATTTTTTGCAAAGCTGACTGATTTTCGAAAGTTAATCTCTCTTAATCTCTCTATAACTCTATATCTATTGAATATGAAGGAAAATGTATAATCGAACCGTATAGAGAATAAGATATTCTTTCTATTGATATTCACATAAAATGTCGAAAATGATATTTAACTGTTATTTTTCAAGAAAAACTGTTAAGAACTTCAAATAAGGGTACTTTCGGTTGACCAATTATAACCAAAATCTAATCAGCTCTTCATTTGGTTGTAAAGAAGAGGAATACGAAAGAATCATAACTTTTAGAATTGTAGTTTTGGAGTTATCATCGGAGAAAAATTTGTCACATACACACACACACGGACACACACACAGACACACACACACGGACACACACACACACACACACACATACAGACATCATCTTAAAAATAGTACAATCGTTATTTGTTATTACAAATATTGAAGAACATAAAATTCTCCATCTAATACACTTAAAATTTTTATTGTATTGTATTTTATAGATTTAGAGTTAAAGAAAATATAATGTAGAAAAATCTGTTGCAATAAATCGAATAGTCTAGTCTACACCAAGAAAGCCAGTTGTGAAATTCAAATATTTGTCATTGACATATAAATATCAGTGTCAAAAATCAGCAGTTTTACTGACATTACTGAAAGCTTTTTCTAAGAAGTAGGTACATTTAATATTTCCTATTGAATAATATTTAAAATTGTAGGTAGGTATGTATATTAATAACCTTACGAAATACCAGTCCATGAATTGGAACTATCTTGAAAATTTTAGAAGAATAGGACAAGACTCCTTATAGAATGAAAGAATATATATAACTAGAATTATTTGTGTTAAATTGATACTTATGTAACAAAACAGAAATGTTGAGAGGTATTGCACTGGCCACAACAGATTTTTTTATAAAATCCTTCAAACAATATGCGCTGAATAATTCCCCTTTAATATTTTATTCCGGGATGCATATTCTCAAAAATATATTTGTTGGAAGAAATAAGAATGAATAAAACCGTCAGAAGATTTGAGATATTCTCCGGCCATTCTAAAAACTCCTGCAATTCCAATTTCGCGCGGAATGTTCCCGTGAAGATGGATGGAGGTACATATAACACTTTTGTGTATTGCGTATGTCTCGTAAAGAGATGAAATATTGTTTACATGTCGGCACGGGTCTATTAATCGTGAAAGCTATTGGCCGCTTGCGTGTTTCGGTGCACCTGAACTCAGTTCTTGCGGTAAACTGCTTTCAAAGACTGACAAATTACCGCTAGCGAAATATTGCTATTGCTGCCCTATTGTCTTCCACTATTTCTGTTGAGAAGTTTTACCCATGTTCAACTGGAATTAGTTTGAAGATCAACATGTTGTCGATAAATTATAATTGTTATTTCTCTTATATTGCAACTGGGTCAATGGTTCACATTTTCGGTCGTCTTGCAGACAAACATTTATCAAAGAAAAATTATTAACTTTAACTTGCTTATATATCTACCAAACTGTTTTACATATAAAAGAGCAATTACACACATTGCTGACCCACAGTGATTTACATCAGTACAATACTCGAGGCAAAAATAATAATATTCTAGTACCTAAGGTGAATTTAAATAAATCAAAATATAATCCCTTCATTATGGGTTCAAAATTTTATAATCGCCTACCGCAATATCTGAAGGATATAAATGATAACAAAAAATTCAAACATCAACTCAAACAATATTTAATAAATAAAGGTTTCTATACCATCGACGAATTTTTTAGTAACAGAATAAAAATGACTTTATCAAAATTCTGTTTCAATCTTTGTAATTTTATATTGTAATTATGACAATTCCGATACTATTGTATTTGTAGTCTACGGAAATAAATTATTATTATTATTATTATTATTATTATTATTATTATTATTATTATTATTATTATTATTATTTACTTAAAGTGTAATTTTAGAATTTGAGTTTTCTCATGTTCTACAGATAAGTTCTTTAGAATTTCAAAATATTTCTCTTTAAATGTCAAAGGGCCGATTTCACCACAGATTCCAAAACCGTTGCCTAACTTGGGAGTTTTTTTTTTTATTAAATATTGAAGAACATAAAATTCTCCATGTAATACACTTAAAATTTTTATTATATCTTGTATAGATTTAGCAATAAAGACAGTACAATTTATAGAGTAAACTAATCGCAGAGGCTAAGGCACTAAAGAAACCAGTTGACAAATTCCATTGTTTATAACATAGTTTGTAAATGACATATGTCAATGTCAAATATCAACGGTTTTAGTGACATT
This sequence comes from Ophonus ardosiacus, assembly GCA_943142095.1. Taxonomy (NCBI): domain Eukaryota; kingdom Metazoa; phylum Arthropoda; class Insecta; order Coleoptera; family Carabidae; genus Ophonus; species Ophonus ardosiacus. The sequence goes on along the minus strand of OW964838.1, from coordinate 4,621,370 downwards.
CTGATAGTTTTTTCTGGGAAGTATATTTCATCTTTCTTATTGTTTTATTAATTAAATATTTGAAATTATAGGTAAAATTGTGGTAAAATGCGTATATCCACCAGAAATACCGCCAATCTGGTTAATGAATTGGAAGAACCTCTGACATTTAGAAACATCCTCATACAATGAAAAATAGATATAATTAGAATTATATGTGTGCAGAAGACATGTTAAATACAATAAAAAACAATATTTGGGTAAAGTTATTTAATATATTGTTATAAAACGGCGGTTCGAAAGCTAAGTGCAATACAATACTTATATAGCCTAATATGGAAATGGCGAGAGGTCTTGTGCTGGTCACAACAGATTTTTTTTATATGATATTCCTATTATTTCTATTCAAAAACGCTGAAAAGTTAATTTTTGAAATGATTTTTTTTTTCATTATTTTCTTTCTAAAAATAGATTCATTTTTCCAAATAAAGTAAATTAATTCTGTTTTCTAAAACCGTTACATATTTTTACATTATTTGTTGTTAGGTTAGAAAAAATAAATATTTATCTACATGTCAAACAATAAACGTTTAAATTAAATAATTACCTACTTTAATACTACGGTAAATAAAAATGTTAGAACAAAATCGTTCCAGGAAATTTAATCTACACATCCAGTTAATTTACCTACCTACTTTATCTATGTACAATTAAACTGTCCACTCAACTCAAACACTCCCTCAAACTATATTAAATTTTCTCGGAATTTCGTATAAAAATTACCAATTTGTAGTTCAGGAAATATTTAGCATTACCATTCTGATTTAAAGCATGCAAGTATAAATAAAAATAAAATATGTCACACGAGATTTTCACAACTATGTGACAGAGTGTGAAAGTAATTACGTTGTTGTGAACTCTGATCAAGTTTCATCACAATGGATTCAAATCCGCTCGCTGGAAAATGAAAAAATAATCACATTTTAACATTTTATTCACTTCACGTTTTACCCATGAAAATATGACACTGCAGAGGTTTTTAATACCATTACGCAAACAAGAAAATAAAATCATTTTATTTCTACCTCCAACAAGAATATTTCATCGATATTATGCCCTCGTTAGATTTTTTCGATGATGATACGCTGTAAAAAATATTCAGACTTACCATTAAGCTTCATTTCCACCGTTTGTCCTAATGCGTAAAAGCTATAATTAATATCTAAGCATACGCGTAAAAATGTTTTTGCCCTCCTGAAGTGTAATGGGAACTTTACAATTGTATACACAGCAAGTGTAACCTACATTTTACGCTTACTGTGTTGTAACTTGTCTAACTATGCGGTAAAATAATCAAAATACACTGGACGTTTATGGGCATTTAGAAAAGAAATCATCTTTACTATAATAAAGTTCATGTAAAAAAGTACTACCTACTTAAGTTATTTTTTTACTTTAACATTTCCTATACTTGAAATTAATTTATATAAACCAAAATCACGGCAGCGACATCTGTCATTATTGTAAAAATCCGCCGTTACCGACATAGTCACCGATCGATATACCTGTTAAATACGCGAGGCGAACATTGCTGAAATGTCAAATATCGACACCTACCTATTATTTATTACGAAGAAAAGATGAGCAAATAACTATATTATCAGTCATAAACAACGTCTATTATTACAAATAAATTTTCGCTAGAAGAAGTACTCTAATGAAGGTAAGTAAAATCAAATTTGGAAATTGACTTAACCCCAATATTTTAAATTAACCCTTTTCAGAAGTACAACCTACGAACCTACCTCATTAAAAAAAGTTATTTTCATTATCGTCGGCCAAAAAATTTGATACAATTCTAGTGCGTGAAGTATTTTACAGCGCGACAGCTTTGTTTATTATCTGGAGCGCACTCGAATGTAAATAACTATTATCATATAGCAAAGTTTACTACTATTTTCAGCTTTGCATAAGGTTTAATGGCTAAGAACTAAGAGCAATGCGTAAGAACAAAAGATTGCAAACTTCTAATTGTCAACTGACAGTCTATTTTATAATTATTTTATTTTTAGTTTTTTAGCCATTAGATTTTGGTGTAAATCGGATAACCGGAAATGGCACTTTTCCTGTAGCTCACAATGGTTTTCGATATCTATAGATCGTACTCTGCAGCCTTGTACTCCAACAAGAAATAATAATATAATATATTAAAGTAAAAAACACATACATGAGATGCATACTGAAGAATCTAGATTCTTTAGATTATTTACTCAGTAAAAATGACGTCTGTATTTCTTCTTTAACTCTCTTCGTTTTGAAAACGTGACAAAATTAAAAACGATGGCGATATTTCTCAGCGATGCTTAGTGTAACAAAGAAATTTAAAGCAAACAATTTTTCTCGGTGCACAAAAAGGCAATCTTGCGCTGGGGTTTATCTGGTCGTTCACAAAGAGCGAATAAGAGCTGCAGTGCTGACTGCACACTGTTCACAGCCGCAAGCTGAGCTAATTAAAACCGCGTATTAGCGCTCCTGGACACAAATCCAACAAGGCCTTTCCCGGGCAGCTCGATAGCCGAGAAATTTTTCGTCGATCGCGAAGCAGTTTATGGACAATCGCGACCATTCGCAATTCCCTATCTTAGGCCTATATTTATAAGAACCTTTTAACACAAAAGCTTCGATGTGCTATTTTGAAAATCTGAAATTTGCATAAATACCAAAATGTAAATCTTACTAAGAAGGATAGGGCACCTTATTGGAGGTCCGGGTTTCAAATCCCTGCGGAGTTATTGAATTTTTCATAATTTCTTTCTCCATTTATTTAAATTCTCCGTGATCCTTTAGGGCCATTTATTATTATCTAAGAACAATGATGTTCGGAAGATTACAGATCTTGAAATAACTTTTGTGGCCAGCACAAAACCTTCCGTCAACTCGATGTATTTTGTACAAATCCCATACCAAAAGGTCCTTGGAACAGATTTTATATAATATCATGTAAAATCAAACACGAACACATACTATTTCTACTCTATAAATCCAATAAAATTATAACATAAACATACACTAAGTAAAATGCACTTCTTGACACTTCTTCTTATTCTTCAGCTTCCCCTATTTTATTAGAGGTAGCTGATTCCTCTTTTCTTCCACTCATTCCTGTCCAACACATCTTCTTGACACAGGCATTCCTTTCAGTCTTCTGCGATACAGTCCTTCCATCTTCTCTTTAGCCTTTCTCTGCGTGTCACTTGCGAGGAGCACTATGACATACCAATTTTGTGATCCTACACTTTCCACATTTGGTTTTGCACTTGCAACTGACATCTGTCAATTAGAATTTAGAAAGCTGACTAATTTTTGAAAATTATTTTCTTTATAATGCTTTAAATCTACATCTATTGAATATGAAGGAAAATGTATAATCAAACAGTATAGAGAAGAATATTTTCTTTAACATGTATAATATCAAAATGTCAAAAAACAATATTTAACTGCGTTTTTTAAAGAAAAACTGTTAAAAACTTCAAATAAGGGTACTTCCGGTGGATCAATTATAACCAAAATCTAATAAACTCTTCATATGGTTGTACAGAAGAGGAATACGAAAGAATTATAATTTTTAGAATTGTAGTATTGGAGTTATCGTCGGAGAAAAATTTGTCACACACGCACATACATTCACACACATACACACGGACACACACACACACACACACACATACATACATACATACATACATACATACATACATACATACATACATACAGACATCATCTTAAAAATAGTAAATTCGTATTGTAGGCAGAGCTGGGCAGTAACTAGTTACTTTAGGAACTTAGTTACTAACTAGTTACTTTTACGTAACTTGTAACGTAACTTAGTTACTTTTTAAAATATGGTAACTTTAACTTAACTTGCTGCGGAAAAGTAGTTGGTAACTTTACGGTTTTTAGTTACTAGTTACTTAATAAGGCCCTGTAGGGCCGTTAACATTAACAATAATAATCTGATTGGGTGTTGCCAAGCAATAACGTTAAAATTTAGGTTAACGTAGTTAGTGCAAAAACTCCCTGGTAAGTATACTACACAATAACTAAGTCAACAGTCAAAGTCTACACTTCACGCCATTAAAAGTAGTTAGAAAGTAACTCAAGGTAACTAAGTTACTTTTAATGAGTAACTAGTAAATAACTTAGTTCTTTCACCAAAGTAACTGGAACTTACGTAACTTAGTTACTTTTTTTTGGAGGTAACTGTAACTATAACTAGTTACATTTTAAAAGTAACTTGCCCAGCTCTGATTGTAGGGACCCTAAAACGTGCTTATTCATTAAAAACTCACCACCGAATTTTTAACCAAAGACAATACCTTCCTTACCTAAAGGTGACGGAAGGTAAAAATATTATGCTTGAAGTATATGAGAGAAAAATTATGAAGCGTTGTTTGGTGGTCTGTTTGGGAGAGGTTCAAATCTTCATCATCCCAGGCATTTGTTTGTGCTGGTGGCAGAGGCATTGCGATCCTGAATGCGTTCAGCCGCTCAACTTGTTTAATAACTTTAATAGAATTGCCAAGTTCTTCTATTTGCCATTCAGAATGCTTGTAGTGTGAATAATTTATGTTTAATTAGGACGTAGGTTTAATATGCACTCGCGCTGTAGAGACAGCCTTTTTTTCCAGTGTGCTGGAAATATTCCTCGAGGGGGAAAATCGGTTGGAACAAGGCGAAGCTTTGTGATAACAATGGAATGAAGGGATATTAAAAACTCTGCATGAACACAAACAATTTCAGTTTGGAAAGCACAGCCGCAAATTCCTTCATGCCCGATTCATTTTTTACACTTTTTAATTACTATGCTGGTTCAACCAGTAAGACAACTTATTAAATTTAGCAATAACCGAGTGGGTTATTGCTGCAATGTCACCTAAACGATGTTCCGTGTTCAAAACCCATCAACGGACAATGTAAGATTAAAAGATCTTAGAAATCCTTGGAAAATTTAAAATATTAAGGATCGTCAAATAAAACCCGGAATCGTTGCCTAGAGCCACGATTTAAAATATACTGGTTGTGCCACTCTGTACAAAACGGTCCAAAGCGATACGTGTTTCCTCGTTTTTACCTTCCGTCACCTTTAGGTAAGGAAGGTATTGTCTTTGGTCAAAAAATTCGGTGGTGAGTTTTTAATGAATAAGCACGTTTTAGGGTCCCTACAATATGAATTTACTATTTTTAAGATGATGTCTGTATGTACGTGTGTGTGTGTGTGTGTCCGTGTGTGTGTGTGTGTGTGTGTGTGTGTGTGTGTGTGTGTGTATGTGTGTCCGTGTGTGACAAATTTTTCTCCGACGATAACTCCAATACTATAATTCTAAAAATTATAATTCTTTCGTATTCCTCTTCTGTACATCCATATAAAGAGTTGATTAGATTTTGGTTATAACTGATCCACCGGAAGTACCCTTATTTGAAGTTTTTAACAGTTTTTCTTAAAAAAACGCAGTTAAATATTATTTTTTGACATTTTGTTTTTATATTTATTAAAGAAAATACTCTTCTCTATATGGTTTGATTATTCATTTTCTTTCATATTCAATAGATGTAGAGTTAAAGCATTATAAAGAAATTAATTTTCAAAAATTAGTCAGCTTTGTTATTTATCATGGAAACAGCTGACATAATTATTCAAAAAAATTTAATTGACAGATGTCAGTTGCAAGTGCAAAACCAAATATGGAAAAAAAGTATATAGGATCTAAAATTGGTATGTCATAGTGTTGCTCGCAAGTGACACGCAGAGAAAGACCAAAGAGAAGATGGAAGGACATTACTTAGTGTAGTTTATGTTATAATTTTATTGGATTTATAGAACCTTTTTAAATGAACTTTTGGTATGGAATTTGTAAAAAATAGTATGTGTTCGTGTTCGATTTTACATGATATTATATAGAATCTGTTCCAAGGACCTTTTGGTATGGAATTTGTACAAAATACATGGAATTGACGGAAGGTCTTGTGCTGGCCACAACAGATTTTTTTGATATAATCATCGCAGCACACCGTTGAGACATTTATTTGATTAAAATTTTAATAATGTCTTGTGGTACGTTTTTGCCATTTATTTTCTAAATGTTTCCACAATTCATCCTTGTTTTTCTTGTCCGACGCGTATTTTTAACTTCTACCATAAATGTTTTATTAGATTTAAATCCGTAGATTGGGGTGGTTAAACAAGATTTTGAACTTTTGTGTACCTAAATATTATTTCACTAACTTCGAAGAATGTTTAAGATGGTTGTTCTGAAGCACATTTTTTCTGGCACAAAAAAGTATATGACTTGCTAAACTATGTCTATACATGGTATTCTTTATCAACATAAAATCACATTTCCTGCACAAAGCAGATTACTATAATATTCCGTGATAATATATTTAATTAAGGAGTCAAACCCAGACCTGTACCTTTATCACTGTAACATACTAATTATATTTTGTATCATCAATTACGCCTGTTATTTTTCCACCTTGTTTTTCACGAATTCTTTCTCTCTTTGTCGAAATCAGTTCTCTTTCGATTCAGCGCTGCCACTTGGAAGTCTCATGTTATTGACTGCCTACGAGGCTGTCCGAATGTTGCTCGGGCCTCGCCCCTCGAATCTGGGGCCCAACCAAACCAACCCCACACGCCCTGATGAATAGTACAACTTTAGTACCGCGTTAGTTTGGGCTATTGTTGCTCAATCGATATTCAGAATGCGTTTATCACTGTATCGAACATGGTAACTATTATTCTACAAAAGGTATCTATACTAGATGTGAATTTATATGCAACGTTCACAGTAATGAAGCTTATTTAATTCCAATTATCGTAATAAATTGATAATAAAATATACAGTGTGAACACTGAAAACCAAGACATAGGCGTTTACCATGGGAAAACAGTTTTTTTCAAATATTATCTGTCCCGCAAGAGTATAGTGGGAGTTTTTGATATGGTTAGAAAGATTATTTAATTTGGCATCGAAGGGTATCTAAATACTCCTAATTTAATGCCTTATTATTGAAATATTTACGAAAGTATAATCCTACTTGACAGTTATTACTTATAATTTACTAAAAACAGTAATCATGGAAACGTATTCGGTAGATGACTTGGTTAAATCAAGGCTCCATGTTATTTTTTCACTAGTTCAAATCCTTCCCGGTTCAAGTTAATTTTTTTATTATTTTTATTTTTATTTTGTGCAATGTATTATTAAATAAATTACCAAATTAAAACAAATAACTTTTTGGTACGTACCACCATTCGATTCTACGGGCAAAATTACATAAGTACACCAATCTTCAGAATTTTTTAACGCCGCATACAATCTCTAAAGCAAAATAACTGAAAATGGCCAAAAATAATTTCTTCAGATTTTGGCAATTTTCAGTTATTTTACTCTAGAAATTATACACATTGTTCAAAAAATTTGAAAATTTGTATATCCATGCAATTTTGCCCGTAGAATAGAATGGTGAAGTCGACAGGTTTGTATCTCCACCCATTTTAGGGTTATGACCAAAACATGGGTAAAATTTTTAAATGTAAATATCTCGAGAGTTAAAAAAGATATCGACTTCGGTTTCAAAATTTGTATAAAAATTGGATTTTTGAAAATTTTGAAGATTTTGGAGAAAATATGGAATTTGGTTTTGTATGCCTTATAACCTGACTGGAAAAAGACATAAATCTTTGACAAAATGAATTATGTTAATGGTGACATTATTACGATAACTTTCTGTTAAGAAATACTTTTTTACTTTGCGTCACCTTTAGGTAAGGAAGGTATTATCTTTGGTCAAAAACTTAAACCGTGCTTATTCACTAAAATCTGGATATGCGATTTTTATCATGATTCCAATACCTCTCTTAGCGAGAGGTAAAAAACGAAGACGAAGATGAAGGAAGCTTGAGAAGAAAGAATTGCAGAACTCGGAAATAAAAGAATTATAAAATTTTAAGAAATAAAAAAGATGGTAAAGGACAAAAAGTAGTCGAAGGTGTTAGGTATATGGAGAATAATACAAATAAGAAAATCAAGAACAATCTAATAACCGAGACAGACAACAAAAATTAATGATCATTAAGGGTTACATATAGTATGTACACCTGAAGTTGAGACCGATAACAGATGTCAAAATTGCATCTATTAACAAATCAAAAAATATTGAATGTAGTAAGCACGTATTACTTATACAGAGAATTTATTTTAAAATGCAACATTATAGTTCATCACTTCCATGGTTACTCACTATTGTCAAAAGATGACAGCAATGTAAAATTTGTCCATTTTAAAATGCAACATTATAAATAGTATTGTAGCACAGGAGATACCTCCAAAACACATCACAAATGGTGTCAATTCTTATTACGACCGACTAGAATATTGCCTCAGAGTGATTGGGGGTATTTTTTAACATTTATTACATGAAAGTTATGAATTTTTATAAGCTAAAGTTTTTTTAAGATGTACAACATTCATGTTTTGATTATTTGTTAATCGTATGTAGTCTAATTTCTAAAAAAATAGTTTTAATAATACAAAAATAGAAATTTTATATGTTGCATTTTAAAATGGACAAATATTACATTGCTGTCATTTTTTGATAATAGTGAGTAACCATGGAAGTGATTCGCCATATGTTGCATGTTAAAATAAATTCCCTGTAGTATTGAACTCGTACAGAACAAAACAATAAATAGCACGAACTTACTACAGTCAATATTTTCTGGTTTGTTAATAGACGCAATTTTGACATCTGTCAACAGTATCACCTTAAAGTACGCATACTCTAACTAACAGTTAATGATCATTAATTTTTGTCGTCTGTCTTGGCTATAACTTATATGATTAGGAATTGAAAATAATAATCACCCATCTCCTTTAAGAAAAAGTAAATCGAGAAATAATTCGATCATCTCTGTCCGCAGCTTCGTAACTGACAGGCTGAAAACTTAAGACCAATAATTCCCTTTCCGGACAACACATTTTTCCTTCCAGTTTATTCGCGTTCAGATGTCAAAGTTTGCCCATTTAGTAGACTTTTCACATGTCGTATATAAATAGAAAATTATGTACACCAAAGTTGCTGAAAATTGCTTCTAGTTTCAAACTTTTCACATATGAGCATAATAACATGACGTAAGTACGCTATCAGCCATCACGGCACGCCATGATTTCTGCATGTGCTGGAAAAAAACAAAAACCGGGGCTTTATCGCGGTATTTTTGCACGTTTTTGCGGTGAATTTATTTTATTTGTTCGTATTATTACCGCAAATCAAACACGACCGACCAGGAGGAAAGTTTTAAACTAGGGCGCAGGTTACCCTCGGGCGTTTAAAATTTTATTCTCTTTTAATATTCACTCTATTTAAATACACAGGGCATTAGTTTTTCAACCATCTGCTAATTTTCAACTAACAATATTTACTCCATTGAAAAGTTCGAATAATAACTTAATATTTAATTACTTGATCGTAGATCGATAAAAAGAAAGCTTTTTGAATGTTACTTGGTTACAAAAAGTTAATAATTACAGATGGTAAAGGCTCATTTACATCTACGAAATAAGAAATATAAATAAAATTATAAATAAGAAAATAGTTGGTGTTTACAGCTTCGAAAATAAAATATAAATTAACATCAACTGCCATTTAATACAGGGAATTTATTTTAACATGCAACATATGGCGAATCACTTCCATGGTTACTCACTATTATCAAAAAATGACAGCAATATAAGGTCCATTTTCAAATGCAACATACAAAATTTGTAGTTTTCTATATAATAAAAACTAATTTCCAATAAATTAGCCTACATACGGTTAACAAACAATCAAAACATGAATATTGTACATCTTAACAAACTTTAGCTTACAAAAATTCATACCTTTCATGTAATAAAAGTTAAATAATACCCCCAATCACTCTGAGGCAATATTCTAGTCGGTCGTAATAAGAATTGACACTATTTGTGATATGTTTTGAAGGTACCTCCTGTGCTACAATACTATTTATAATGTTGCATGGACAAATATTACATTGCTGTCATTTTTTGACAATAGTGAGTAACCATGGAAGTGATGAACTATAATGTTGTATTTTAAAATAAATTCTATGCATATTCATAATTAACAAGCAATAATAACAACTTCATATAATATATATTGACAGCTTAAATGACAGTTTTTATGTATGTGCTTATTTTTGTGTAAAATATTTAACATTTGCAAACCCTGTGCTTGAGTCTTATGTTTAATTTTATTTTCGAGAGCTCTGAACTTTTCAAAAGAATCTATTGTTTATATCGTTTTTTTTTTATTTTTATGAACAATTTTATTTTTATTTTCGGAGCTGTGAATGAGGGTTTAATACAACACGTTATTCATAGGTAATAGGAAAACAGTTTACGTTATTTATCTAAATATAAGTAGGCGATAGTTTGTCACATCACATGTTAAACTGTATGTACCCTGACATCACATTCTGTTTCAGATCACGTGACTTTTTCAAAAAGATTCAATATTTAATTGCAAAATACCTAATGGATATTTCGTGATAGTTTTAAATTTGAGGCTCTTTAAAGAACAATATCTTTTAAAATTTAGTATTTACAAGTCGTATAAAATTTCTTGCAACAACCCCATTGGTATATATTTCAATATTCGTAGATTTTCTTGTATTTGGTTAGCCCAAGCTTAATTACAAAACAAATTTAATTTATTTAATGAAGTATAATTAAGAGAATCCCAAGAAATTCAAAGCACGCAGAAACTTTTAATTGGGCATCAAAAATATATTTAAACAAATTCATCTCGACATCAAAGTAAAACTAAGGACATCTTCATTTATTTGGAACAGATCATCATTATTTTAATATAAAAACATGTCTGTAAGCAGTGGCTAAATATTTTTTTCATCTCTTCCAATTATATGTTTATTTCCCAAATATTTTCCGGTAATTACTCATGTTAAATTGAAACGGAAAACATTAGTAAACATGGGTTCCGGTTACCACAAGAACACATTTTGCAAATTGAACGAAATCTTTTCATTTAGAAACAATTTTATATTTAGTTAGGTAGTGAAATATTTATTGTTAATCAATAATGAATTTAAAACAAACAATACGTTCTGACGTTTAATTAAAATTATTTGTTTAAGCATCATTATATTGTAATGAAAAGTTTATTTAAGCAATTCAGAATATTTCATGTTTTTCATGATTTATTCATAAACCTACAGTCACTTTGTTTGAAATACGTTATTCATATGTAAATGAATAAAGAAATATATGAAAAGTAAATAATAATCTTCTTGGAACTATATTTAAATTTACTTTTTAAAATTACTTAACCACGTTCTATTCCATGTTATACAGTTTGTTCATATGTTATTAAAATATAAATTTAACTTTGCAGGTATTTTTAAAAAAATGATTATTTACATCATTATCATGAAAATAATATTTATTTTAGTACACGGTAAAAAATTACATTGATATTCCGGACAAAATTTAGTTAGCTGTATTTTTTTTTTATTTCAACAATATGTTTTTGCCGTGTATACGAAGAACTTTGTATTTTAAGTTTCCAAAACTAAACCATTTTTGTTGTGTATAAAAAATATTATTTGCTGTAAAATATTAGTCATGGTAGCAATTATTATTAGTAGTACTAAGCAGTCATTTTGTTACTTTGTTCAGATTACAAAATCATTTTGCAACAATTAAAAATATTTAATCTGTTACTGGGACAAATTTTATTTTTTTGTATCCTGTGACATTATATTTTGTAAAGATTACAAATTCTTCTTCTCGCCATATACTTTGTACAGGTAACTAAAACTATTGTGTAGACAGGGTATTCCCTGGTATACAGTATAATTCACTGTTCGTGTTATACTATACTACGTCGTGTCGCATTTGCTTGCGCTGTTAAGTTTTAGCCTGTCGAAAATTGTGTTTTAAAAGTGCTTGTTTCTTGTGCTCGTCAATAAAAATGGATGATTTTGTAAAAGATATTTTAAAACAATGGCAAACGCAATAAACGCAACGCAGAAGATGAGCAACTATCATCTTTCTACCTTACTGCTGTACCGCTACCCAATCAGAATTCATTGTTTGAGTTTTACTATAAAAATCTCTATTATCGACATGTTCGTGAACTCTCACAACTACCAAATAAATACTATATTTTCGTCAATGTCCATTTCTATTTAAATTATTTTATAATACTAACCTTATTTATACTTATGTATGTCATTTAAAGACAATAAATAAAAGTGAGTAATATTTCAAAGAAATTTACCGAATTCTTCTGATTGGTTAAAAGTGCTATCTTTGCGTTTATTATTTATGGGGTCCCGTGGCCGCGAGCCTGAGTGTCTGGTCGCGAATCTGGGGAACCGGGTTCGATTCCGACTAACGCCAAATATTTCGAATTTTACATGGTACAAAAGTCATCCCTGTGTACTTTCTCCAAACCAGCAATGAGTGCCCGTGAAGTGACGCCTAGTAAACGTCCGCACGATACAATGTCATCATCATTATCGAAATCCTTGTACAACGTAGATTAACACACTCAGAAATGGATAATATGCCGTGATGATATATTTATTTATAAATCACATATTTTATGTTTGCGTTACCGGTCATGTTGCGCCGTTGCGTTGCGTTTAAAGTTACTTTACTGTATTCTTTACGTAAGAAAGTCGTAGCGCAATAACAAGTGTATGATTCTTGATCACATAAATGAATGACGTAGTCTCCTTTGCTACACAGAGAGATGCACTTCTTGAAATGTAAACACAGCAAATACGGTAAAATCTCCGGAAACGTACCAACTCTACCGTAATGTGCGGTGTTATTAGCGAGTGTCTGTGAGTCAACTATCTCCGTACGTGATTAAAGGTTAGGAGGGGATCGGAGAAGATCCAAATTGCTAGTCGTGGCAACGTATGCATACAGAGGGTGAGTGTAAGCTAAGCTTCACGGGAAGGAGCTTTACATGCTTTTGCCATTACACCAGCCGTATTATACTACAATTAGACAAATTGACATGCGATACCGGAAAAAATATGATATAGGAACACTAGTACGAGGAAAACAGGGATGGTTGTTTCAAAGGGCAAGGCCATGGATTGAAAATCCGTGTTTGAAAATGGTGTAATAATTTCTTATTAGGAATAATTACAAATTTTGTAAAGACAGAATCAAACACAACGAATGCGAAATAGCAAATGTGGAGTGGGATTCCATAACTTCGGTTGCTATCATTTGAACTTGAGATTAATTGCAAATCTCAACTACAAAGTGAACTTGCGATTCTATAACAGTAATCGTTATTTGTACGTAACAAGAGAAATTAGGTTATAATGTATAAAAAAAATTCGAAATATTAAGTATAAGTGTAAAAATGGAAAATAATCAGACATGCAGTCGTTTGCAAATTATTTATTTCCTGGCCGACGTTTCGACTTTAACAAAAGTCTTCTTCAGGGATAGAAATAGTCAAAATTGTGAAGTAGCAAGTTTTAACCTGGACTTTCCAATGGGTCACATAGGGGATCCACTTGCTACTTCACAATTTTGACTATTTCTAGCCCTGAAGAAGACTTTTGTTAAAGTCGAAACGTCGGCCAGGAAATAAATAATTTACAAACGACTGCATGTCTGATTATTTTCAATTTTTACATTCTGAAATCAGTCGATCATCGTAATCAACCATTAAGTATAAGATTATTATTATTATCCAAATCTAATATGATCAATTTAAATAAGTAAATTATTTTGTTAATTTTGTCATAAAAACTGTTTTGTACTTACTGTTTTCTCTCAAATAAATTGGCGATCTGTCAGATTTAACAATTCAATATGGCTGCCGAACGGCTGGTATTTTGCAATCGTTATTTATCAATGGGCTACTTGCGTACCTTCTTTTTATTTAATATTTTTGAAGAGAAGGTAAAAACTTGCTACCCATATTTTTTCTTTAGACAAAATTTTTATTAATTAGCCAGAAAAAAAATAATGAAATTTGATTATTTGAATTCCAGCCATGTATGACGTAGAATTACGCCGCACCAATGAATAGTCGTAAAGTCACAGCGTGGTGCCGTTCCATAGTAATGGTATGTTTGTGCGGGTAATGTAGATCACCTGTTTGACGTTTCAATAATAGTTTGGAGGTTAGTATTTTAATTTATCTTTTTGGTATCTATATTTTAAATTACAAGTAACTACCTATGTGTTTATTTATTAAGTAATTAATGTATTTGAAAGACCAGAGAGAGAGAGAAAAATGAACTAATGTCAAATTCAAATTAAAACTTTCTCGCACGCCGTGCAATCTATTGATAACATTCTTAAACATGTTTCCCCTCCCCCAAGTTCAATATAAAGAGGTCACAGAAAATTTTCTTTCTTAGTTTAGTAAAAAACAAATAATTATTTTCAAATAAAATTTATATTTTTATATATGTTTTCAATATAACATTACGTATATAGTGATAGAAATCAGATTTTCAGTACCACTCAAGTAGCCCATTGGAAAATAACGTCAGCAACTGTAATCTGCAGTTGCTATTACGATTACGAATTGTAATTGATATGTAACAAGAGCAATGGTTATTTTGTAGTTGTTAGGAGTTTTGGAATGCCAGCCGTGATCAGTTTTCCTAAATAGAATATTAATATATTTTTTAAAACAATAAATCAGCTAAAATACTTAGTTATTAAGGCTGTGTTCAATGTTGCACTTTTATCACCCTAATATCTAAATCCTAAATTTATATGCCCTAAATAACGTTATTATTTAGGATTTTAAAAATTAGATTTTAGGGTTTTGCAGGAGCACACTATGCCTTGAAGTTGACGCGCATTAATTAAACAAATCATGTTCGTTGCTATAATTTGTACAAAATGTCAAATTTGCTGTGGAAGAAAAGCTTCATAGCTTCTATTTTATGAAATAAAATATTAACATTTAATTAATTTTTGGGTTGCCATGCATACCAATGGATGTTATAAATATGCCATTCGAAGTAATATTTATGTACAGAAGACCTATATCCTAAATTCTAAATGCCAAAAAGTTTCACACATATTATATGAACATTGTCTTTGTCAACTTATTTACCACTATTAAATAATTCCCAGGGCCGAAATAAAAACGTTTGGGTAAATTTTTATTTGGTCTTGTTGGTATACTAAGAAATACGTATATTAATGTTTTGATTCAGTTTTATTTATTTAACAGGCAGTTAAAAATTTAACCGAAGGATTTAAGATTGGTTCGTAGTTGTACAATCATCATAAACCACTTCAATGAAAGTTTTGTCTAACGTATTATTATCGCTTTTGTTAAAGGTGACTTTTACGCCCCAATAATATAACGTAATAGTTCGATTTTATTTACCACTTTTATTACAACAGCGTGATCAGAATATGAGATTCAATTTTTATTTAAAACTTCGCGTTAAAATGTCATTCTTTTTATGCTGTCATTATTTCTCTCGTCTTTTTCTTTAGACGATATATAAAAATTAAGCCCCATTTCCACCGAATGTTTTAATGTTCAATGCATAATGATTATTGCACAAGGATTATTGCCCCAAAAGTCAATATACCCCACAATTAGAAAAAAACTGTGGCTATATTTTGGGGCAATAATTCAAAAATGGGTAGAGATATAAACTTAGTAGGTAGTAATATTATTTGATTTTAAAGAGAATGATACGTAAATGTACGCATTTTTAGAGTATTTATATGTGATAATTTTATTGAATTTATAAAATATTTTCCAATGAACTTTCTGTATGGAATTTGTAAAAAAAATTATTATGTTCGTGTTACAATTTTACTGGATATATAGAATCTTTTCCGCTGAACTTCTGGTCTGGGATTTGTACAAAATACATCAAATTAATGAAAGATCTTGTGCTGGCGACAACAGATTTTTCAAATAATAATTTTACACAAATGTGGAATATTTTCAAAATTTCTAGTTAAGAATACTAAATCAAACGCGGCGATGGTGCTGCCACCAACCGTTGTGTCAGATGTCAATAGAAAATCGAATTGCAGTAATTTTCCATGCGTAATAACAGGTTATGACAACTAAAATCCATGTCTTGTTTTTGACTTCACAAATAGAAAAATCCCCGAAAGCATTTGTACGAAAATGTTCATTGTAACACGGTTTTTGTTCACTTTGTAAAGCCGATATAGTAAAATATTATTACGATCTTGAATAAAACATAAATAATGTTGCCAAGAAGTATTTATTTCTACTGCTCCAGGATATTGCGATAAAAACTGTGAAATTCATACTTCCCAACAAACTTCGAACTATTTTTTACATTTTGATCCCATATTTTCTTTTACTACTTTGAAACTTGTGCCTGAGAAGAATATCTTGAAAGAATCTTCTGTGTAAGAGATAAGAAATGGTAGTTACATGCCTTGGAATATAATCTTTATAGCGAGCTCTACTTTAATTCGCTACTGCTCCACTTCCACCAGTATTTCTGGTGTAGAGTTAATAATTTGTAATATACGGCGATTATCTAGTCTGTAATACTGTGAATTAAATATGAATTTTGACCGAAGCTGGTAGTTAAGTTATAATTTAGTGAAATGTTTAAAAGCGGCTGTAGGAATTTATAGCCAGTAACCTAAATATATTGAATAAGTGATAGAATTTAAATTTTGTAGTAGGTAGGTACAGAGGTACATGACAACCAAAATAAATTGACATATTAACTAAGGATTAATAATATTGGTTAATTTGCAAATGAAGACAATTTCAAAAATAAAACTTCATTTTCACCGATTGTCCTAATGCGTAAGAGCTATAATTAATAACTAAGCGCAATACAGAAAAATGTTTTTATACTAACGTTTCATGACAATTGCCCCAAAAGTCAATACACCCCACATTTACATAAAAACTTCAAAATTTTCAATAATCTAATTTTTATGTTTCTAGATACTTCTCAATACGCTGATTCCAAATTTTGAAACCGCAGGTCGATATCTCCTTTCGTTCTCGAGATATTTAGATTCAAAGTTTTGCTCAAAACTGCCCATTTTTGGGTAGTAACCCAAAAATGGGTCGAGATATGAATTTGGCGACAACACCATTCGATTCTACGGGAAAAATTACATAAGTACACCAATTTTCAGAATTTTTGAACACCGCATACAATCTCTAAAGCAAAATAACTGAAAATGGCAAAAAATCGCAAAAATCGTAAGGGGTACCCCTTAGGATTTTTTCATTTTTTTGCCATTTTCAAGGGTTTTCAAGTTTTTATTCATAAAAAATGAACCGGTGTTACAAAAATTATGAAAATTGCTATATTTATGTATTTTTATCCGTAGAATCGAATGGTGATGTCGCCAAATTCATATCTCGGCCCATTTTTGGGTTAATACCCAAAAATGGGAAGGTTTGAGCAAAACTTTAAATCTAAATATCTCGAGAACGAAAGGAGATATCGACCTGCGGTTTCAAAATTCGGAATCAGCGCATTGAGAAGTACCTAGATACATACAAATTAGATTTTTGAAAATTTTGAAGTTTTTATCTAAATGTGGGGTATATTGGCTTTTTGACTATTTACAACATTGTCATAGATCCTTATAATAAAATAGGCTAAAACAAATTTTAAGATGACAAAAATATTAATAAAATTAAAGGTTATAACTCATTGATTTATTTTGAAAATTATTGATTCAAAATGAGGATGATTGTGAATAAAATACTATACATAATCTCGGTGGGAGTTTCACCACAGCTTCGCGCTTTATCTCACCTCGAGGCTTCGCCTGTCGGTAGTATACGTAAGCCCTCGGCTGTAATGAAAATCTCCCACCTCGGATATAATATACTATTTCAGTACCGATAGTACAAATCGATGTCTCTCTCAACAAAAAAAAAATCTGTTGTTGCCATTCAATACCTCTGACCAGTTCCATTTAATTCACATTCTAATTTCATTATCTTTCCACGTATTACTCATAAATTAGTAACAAATAACTCAATTATCATAATGTCATAATCTACAATGAATACATTCCCCCCAAAATATAAAATCCGAACTTCACTCCTGCATGCCAACCACCCCCCCCCCCCCCCTTCAGCCCTTTCCCGCTGTTTTTTCAGCAGACGATAGCGATTACCGTAACAACTGCGCATGCTCACCACGGCACTCTCTGATCTCATACAAAGGCTTCGGTGCTTTTCCTGCATTATAAAAGAACATTTGAGATTAGATAATGCATGGTCTAACGTACGCATCAGTCTTGATATTGTAAGGTTCGCAAGTCTAACAGCTAAGATAATGCTTGTTTTTACCCCAAAATATGTTATCATTATTTTGTATCTTAAGGTAAAGAACGTAAAAAAATAAAGATGATAAAGGGATTTTAAGTTTCTGTAAAATCGGGTAATCTTTAAAATCCTTTTCATGTTGAATTAAGTAGATAAAGACGTTACCATTTTGTAATATATGAGGTCTTTGACTTTGAAAATCTGTAGCAGAGTTTTATTATTCGTAGCGAGGTATGTATACTTATTTATTCATAACACAATCATACTTTTTTACCTCTAGCTAAGAGAGGTATTGGATTCATGCTAAAATTCGCATATCCAGATTTTATTGAATAAGCACAATTTAAGGTATCTAGAATCCGATTATAACTTTTTTTAAATGATGTCTGTGTGTGTGTGTGTGAATGTGTGTATGTGTGTATGTGTGTGTGTGTATGTCTGGATGTTGTAGACAGGATTCCTCAAAAACTATAAGACTTAAAAAATATTTAACTGCAGTTTCCTCAATCTGACATTTCTGGTAACAATTGAACAACCGAAAGTAATAGTTTCTTAGAAAAATTCTTCTAAATATATTTTTTTGGAAATTTTTGTTATGACAAAATATTGAAGAAAAAAATTTTTCCATCTAATACACTTAAAATTTTTAATATACCTTGATTAGAGATAAATATATATATATATATATATATATATATATATATATATATATATATATATATAATATTCTAATATTCTAATCGTAGAGGCTAAGGCACTAAATATTGAAGAACATAAAATTCTCCATCTAATACACTTAAAAATTTTATTATATCTTGCATAGATTTAGAGATAAAGACACTATAATTTATAGAGTACACTAATCGCAGAAGCTAAGGCACTAAGGAAACCAGTTGAAAAATACCAATGGTTATAACATGACACATGTCTATGTCAAATATCAACAGTTTTAGTGACATTCTGATAACTTTTTCGGGGAAGTATATTTAATTTTTCTTATTGTTTTATTAATTAAATATTTGAAATTATAGGTAAAATTGTGGTAAAATGCATATATCCATCAGAAATATCGCCAATCTGGTTAATGAATTGGAACAATCTCTGACATTTAGAAACTTCCTCATACAATGAAAAATATATATATAATTAGAATTATATGTGTGCAGAAGACATGTTAAATACAATAAAAAACAATATTTTATTCTGTAATATTTTGTTATAAAACGACGGTTCGAAAGCGAAGTGCAATACAATACTTATACTCGTATAGCCTAATATGGAAATGGCGAGAGGTCTTGTGCTTGCCACAACAGATTTTTAAAACAGTATATAGCTGTATTCGTTGCAAATAATTACAACAAACAATATTGTGGGGTGTAATATACGTATTATTGAATTATAAATTATATACTTATTCAATTTTTGATACTCCTCTACACTTTTTTCTGACAATCAAAAGTAGTAGTTTCTTAAAAAATTCTTCTATATATTATTTTTTGAAAATTTTTGTTGTGTATTACAAATATCGAAGAACATAAAATTGTCCATCTAATACACTTTTTATAACATTCTATATATTAAGAGATAAAAAATATAATACATACAATAATTTGTTGCAATAAATTGCACAGTCTAGACTACACCAAGGAAATCAGTTGTCAAATTCATATGTGTGTAATTGTAACTGACAGTCAGTGTCAAAAATCAACACTGACATTACTGAAAGCTTTTTCTGGGAAGTACATTTAATATTTCTTATTGAATTATTAATTAAATATTTAAAACTGTAGGTAGGTATGTACAGTAACAGTGATAGTACATATATCCTCAAGAAATACCGTCAACCCCGTTACTGAATTGGAACCATCTTGAACATTTTAGAAGAGTAGGACAAGATTCCTTTTAGATTGAAAGAATATAATATATAATTAGAAGTATTTGTGTGTGCAAGAAATATTAAATTCGGTATTTTTGGAACAAAATCGAAATGGCGTTTTTTTTAATACAATATCTAGCTGTATCTGTTGCAAATGTTTGCAACAAACTATATATACTCGAGTCAATACAAAAAGTATTGTTATTTTTACAAACTTTTATCAACCCATAAACCGTGTGAGAATATTTATGGCAGGACGTGAAATCTGTTGTACAAATCTCGCTATAGACTATACTACTCCAAGAAAACTAGTTCATTTTAATTTTTAGCTCTATTTTATTCCTGCTGAACAGAAGAACCGACCAACATTCTGCTTAAATTTAAATAAGTAACATTTTTCCTGCATTCCTTTATTTTGAGTTTAGAAACAAAATAAAGAACATTTAATATCCTCTGTGCTCCGTCCCAGCTTGAAATATAAGTAACACAGTTTGTCAAGGTTGAGAGTAGAGTTACTTTACATATTTAAGGTGTGTAGAGTGCCGTGGAATCAGGCTGTAAGACAGTGACAAACGCGTGGAAGTCGTGATTGTTTTCTCAAACTACGGACATTGGAAAAACCAAGATGAAGCAGGAGAATGGAGCAGGAGGAAAGAAGGAGCTGAGTCAGGTGAAACCGGGACACAGATGGCTGAAAGCATAATGCAGACGAGGAGAATATGAAGTAATTGCAATTTGAAAAGCTGTTAAAATGATTAGATATTTTAAAAAGGAAGATTCTATATTTTCAATAAGAAATGATCGAAATTAATGAGGGTCCATGTTCAACAAAAAATTGTAATTGTATTACACTTCACTGTCAAAACAGTGTTTTATAATAAAAAAATTGTTGTGGCCAGCACAAGACCTCTCGCCATCTCCATATTAGGCTATATAAGTATTGTATTGCACTTCGCTTTCGAACCGTCGTTTTATAACAAAATATTACAGAACTTTACCCAAATATTGTTTTTTATTATGATTAACATATCTAGTGCACACAAAATCATTTGTATATAAATATATACAGGGTGTCTCAGGACGAGCTTACGCTATCTATATTTTAAATACTATTTAATATAATTTAACGAAATTTGGTATCTAGAGGTTATCCAACATGCCTGTTTCAACTAAAATATTTTCAAAGCAGTAGCACTTCCGGTTTACCGGAAATTGACCTCAACTATCTTATTTTAAATGGAATACGCTATATTTTATTTTACCATTGAATGCAGCGGAAAATTTTACATATGTAGCAAGAAAAACATTTTACTCATGATCAACTACTTCCGGCGTTATTCAACTTTTTTTGATTTTTTGTCTGAAATCCGGCACATTTTCAAAACTTTGTATATCGGGAACGAGATCTGAAAAAAGCCTTTTATAAAGGAGACTTTAAGCTACATTATCCATAGAAGAATCCTCGGTTATTTATAAAAATGTGACGGGTATGTTACACCAAAATTACAGTTGACAAACTTTAAAAAAGACAATTTTTTTAAATGGAACCCCCCCCCCCCCCCTTTATTACATAAATGTGTACTACGACAAAAAATAAGGGTACTTTATGTAACATGTCCTATGTTGAAAGTTGATAGAATTTCAGTAAATTAGAAAAACATGTAATCTGGGTATAATTATTTTATTAATACGGATAAGTAACCTTGTATATACACGAGATATTATGTACCCTCATATATCTTATTCTCTATACGGTTTGATTATACATTTTCCTTCATATTCAATAGATATAGAGTTATAGAGACATTAAGAGAGATTAACTTTCAAAAATTAGTCAGCTTTGCTAAAATTATGGAAAAAGCAGATATATTCAAAAAAATTTAACTGACAGATGTCAGTATCAAATGCAAAATCCTCGGCAAAACCTAAGTTGAAAGTATAGGGTCAAAAAGTTATATGTGAATGTGATAGAGTGTCCCTCGCAAGTGACTTGCAGTTGCAGCCTCGCCTCAAGATTGGAATTTTCAATGCCGGAAGTACGAGAAAGGCCAAAGAGAAGATGGAAGAACTGTGTAGCAGAAGTTTTGAGAGAGGAATAATTGTGTGAAGAAGATGCGTTGGACAGGAATGAGTAAAAGAGAAGAGTAAGAAACAGCGACCCCTAATAAAATAGGGAAAGGAACTTTCGGTATAGAATTTGTAAAAAATAGTGTGTTCGTGTTACAATTTTACAGGAATCTTTTTCAAGGAACTATTGGTATGGGATATGTACAAAATATATCGAATTGACGGAAGGTTTTGTGCTGGCCACAACAGATTTTTTAAGTAGTTTATTACTTCAAAATTTCAAGCGTAGTTCTTAAAAGCACCACGAGTAAATAATGTGTTTATTTTGACAAAATAATGACAGTATAATTTATAATCTTTTGTTGTCTTCACTAATTGCAGCCATCAATTATCCTAATCATCTCATTTCAGATATAATGGTTTAAAATTTGCTCCAATTAGACTAGAAATCAAATGGGGGGAATCTAATTCCCTCTAATATCTCAAATTTCCGCGAGGGTGCGATGACACCGTCAATATATCACGAAATTAGGGGATGATCATGATACCAACCTTCACAGTATTCATTCCCCTACGCATGAAATTCATAAAATATAACTAAATGGGCGTATATGACGAGAACACGAAAAGAATTTTAAATATAACAACGACTTCCATTTCGGCATGTACTATTACAGTTAACGCTTGCCGGCAGTGCCGTACGGGGTTATTTTTCACCAGAGGGTTGTTGCGAGAATTTGTGGAGAGAATAGCAACACGGGGATGATAACACTCTGCTAGATTTTTGTAACTGTTGACATTTTGTTAAGCCGGAAAGAATGGGGACATAACAGTAAAAGTATACTAAATTTTGTTCTAAATTAAAAATCCAATAAATTTAAAAGAATATGGCGGGTTTTACACAGAATCATGGGCCGGGGTTCAACAAAAATTAAATTAGAAATTATAATATATTTAAACATGACAGTGCAATACGTTTAATTTGTAACAATAAGAAAATACATTTTAATGTAATATATAATAATAAATTATAGTGTAAGTAGTATTAGATATATTTTGAATTTATAAACCATTTGGTGGGGTATGACTCAAGCCCACTCCAACCAAATCCTATTAGTTGTTAAGCCTCTGCTCTGATATAACCTATTTGTGGTTCACCTGATATTATATAGACTGTGGAAAAAAAGGATCCCCAGAATTCTATTGTCAACTACATCATTTCTTTTAAATCATCTGTATTTGAATTTAAAAGCAAGTATTAAAAAAATATCTCTAATTCGAAAGACTTGGAGTACAACATAGGCCTACATATTTAATTTGATCTATTCTTTCAACAATCTGCTTTATAGCAGATATCGGTAATGATGATGACATATTTGTACCGTGCGGGCGCTTATTGCTGGCATGGAGAGTGCAGCACAGGGGTCACTTTTGTGCCGTGTGCCAGACACTCTGGCACACGGCCACGGGACCCCATGTGAAATGATAAAGTATATGTTCTTGATGCACTCTCCACGCCAGCTATGAGTGTCCGTGAGGTGACGCCTGGAAAGCGCCCACACGGTCAAATATATCGTCATCATTACCGATGTCTACATGTGTTGTAGATAATAGCACACCCAGAAATGGGTAATATGCTGCGATGATATATTTATTTATTTATATATTTTTTTGAGTTCAGTTGTTATATTTCTAAAAAATAAATTTGACGTTTATATATTTTGTGCTTTTTATATTTTTACTAGAAATATTGAATTTTTTTAATGGCAGAATAAATTTCTAGAAGTTCCCTCCCGAAAGTATTATACTTTTGTTCTGTGATAGAGAAACTTTTAGAAAAGAAAGCTACGAGGTGCCAGGAATTTTTATGAAATTGTTGGAGTACAGCACCCATACCTGTGTCTGACGCATCTACCATGATATTTGTTGGTGCTGAATGCCTGGGAAATGTCAATTTTGTATATTTTGCCAACGATACTTTCAAATATTGAAACGATATAATAGCTTTATTTTCTAAGATCAATTTTTTGGTGCTTTTAGAATTATTTTTGTCAATAAAATTGTTTTTTCACTATTAGCCTAGGAACCCACTATTATTTACTTTTATTTGACATGAGAAATTGTTTTTCACTACCGCTTGCTTGTAACCATAGTATCCTAGGTCAATAATAATTTATTATTAACCTTGCTCTATAATGCAAACTGTCACTTTTCAATCAAACTCAAGCCTCCAAATCCAAATATTATTTAACTCATTAAACTCAAGAAAGGTGTTAAGTATATAATTTAAATTTGCCACTATAATTTTAAATTGACCTACGCTGCCGCCTCGCCTGGCCACTGTGCTGTATTGGTGAAAATGTGAAATATTTGTAGATGTAGGATTGAACAAATCACGATTTTTTTGTATTTGTAGGTAAATACATTTCAATAGATTTATTTAAAAATAATAATAAACTAATAAGGCTGCTGACTGTAACAGCACAAAGTGTTTTTATTAAATAATTAAATCAAATACAAATCAAGGCCTATAAGTGAGGTTATCAAACCAGCGAAATGAGCAAAACGTCAGATAAAAACCAATGCAGCCTACTTTGTTTTTGTGAATATTAACAAATAAGTAACGTTATTATTCATATCAAAATTATTGTTATTATCAATAAATAAAAATTCAAAGAGAATTTATGTGCTAGTAGTGAAAATAATAGTATATAAACCACGGTTGAGTAGATTATTATTGACCAGGCGCCTTATATCCCTCGGGCTTCGCCCTCGGGTTACAATAGGAGCTGGGTCAATAATGATTATCTTCTCAACCTTGGCGTATAATAAATAAGACTGCTACATATCTCTGGCGTTTATCTATGAGGGTTAAATGAAAGTATTTGACAGACTATGATCCGCGAAATGTTCAGTCAATATGAGTTAACACCAGGGCATCGAACCCGAACCTGAACCGAACCAAAACCGGAACCAAACCGTAACATTTTAGGGAACCCAAACCGAGAACCGAACCTCAGATATATTTTTAATTAAACCTGAGTCGAAACCGAAGCGAGTATTAAAATTCAGGTTCGGGGTTCAACTCCGGTTCAAGTTAATTTTTCGTTCGAAAAGTAAATATAGCCGATAATCGACGTCTTAGGCGTTTGCGTTGCTGTTTGGGCTGACTTTTCGTGAAAATTGTGTTACGTTTCTTGTTGCGTTTTGCGTAAATTCTGGCTCTCATTTTACATTATTTCGAACCTGGAGTGGGATCACGTAAAAATGAAAACGATATTGCGATTATCGAGAAGTGAAAACGACATTCGTTTCCTTAGCGATCACGTAAAATTAGTCACTCACTACGTTTTCAACTTCGGTTATTTCCGTAAAGTGACTACGTTTTGTGAAAACGATATCGTTTACAGACTAATGTTTTTGTATTAAATAGTAGTTTTGACAGATAATTTATATGAATATCATTTAAAAATTTTAATCTAATGTCAAAAAGTATTATTCTCGCCCTTCGTTTTTATTTCGTTCATAATAGCAATGTTGTAAGAATTGAAGAAGGATACAAGTTAAATTATCAATTAGTTACAGATGCCATGTATCATCTAATTTTTTTCCTTTTGATATCCCAGAAGAAAAATTTATGAAGTAAACAAAAATATTTCTAAATATAAAATTAAAAATTCAAGAGACCTTTTAAGATTGCAAGTATACAAGATTGTTATTTTAAAGTAATCTAGTTTTTATTAAGTTTTGTATTTCAAGTAAATAAAGTATGGGCCACATTTAAATAACGTCGCACAACTTTCGACGGGCTGCAGAAAATGATCAATTCACAAATTTTAATTTTATGTAAAAACTACAAAATATTAATCACAAAACACAAGCTAGAATCGTTATATTTGATGTTTCGCAGAATATAATATTATTAAAATATTAATAAAATTTTCTTTCTTGGATTTATTCTTGTAATCAATCAAAATATGCTTTGTTGTAATCAACACTTTTACAGTTATTGGAATATCAATATTGCCCGAAAATATTTCTTTTGTGTAGTTCTTGCACTAAATTTTAATAGTAAATCAGGGAAATTTCAGTAGAAATAAGAAAATATCTAATCACCAAGATTTCAATTTTCTATCATAGATTTCAAAAGAGTAAAAATATATAGTAAATCATAAGCATTTATTTCTTCGCAACATGCTTATTAAAATATTCATGATTTTTTTCTTAGATTCATTCTTCTAATCAATTTTCATTTTCTAATTATCGTATTTTATCACAATTAAGTATTTCATTTTCGCCTTACTAAATAAAATAATAAAATATACCTTTCAAATTTATAATATTAATTTATTTTTAAATCATTTATAATGACATTTCTTTCATTCTTTCCAAAACGTCAAATTCAACTCACTGCTCACTACATTCTTTTACCTAAGTGCAAGTAAATAAGAAAAGGATATACGTATACCCAAATGTATAAAATAAAAAGAGACGTAAGAAACGACTATCGTTTTCACATGCTTTGAGAGTGTCGACTAGAATTCACATTTTTTTCAGTCTAAAACGATATCGTTTTCGGTTTTCACTATTTACGTGATCGCATTTTCACTTGTCGACAGTCGCAATATTGTTTTCACAGTTACGTGATCCCACTCCTGAACCGCGAACAAAACCGCAAATTTTATTAATGCTTGAACCAGAACCGCACCCATATCCATCTTTCAAAAAACAAATGAACCTGAACCTAAACCGAACCCAATTTTTGGCGGGTTCGATGCCCTGGTTAACACACATGTTAGTAATGCAATCTCCGTGGCAATGTACCCCAGATTCAAATCCCAAATACCATTGCTACTTTATTTACTTCATTAAATTAAAAGAAACATCACTGACAAATTTCTAAAAGAGAACTTTTAAACTGAGTCGAGATTAACTCCCGTGTTCTTTATGAACCGTTGTGAAAGCACTGGAGAACCACCCTCCGTTAACCACAACCCAGCATGGTTACGTCGGCATTCGGTCCGTGAACAGGTGACGCTGATTCGAAGATAATTTAAATTCTCCGGGCTCGTTGGCATGTGACGGCCTGCGAGGGTCGTCCTAAGGAGGATCTCATCTACGGGCTAATGTTCTCGAAGGAGATAGAGACGTACGAGCACATTATCAGGGATATCAGAAATGGTTGGCACGTTATATTGATATTAGCAAGTACAGTGAGATAGTTGGTATTAGCTGTATTCTTTTTAGAAAGTAAAATAATTAACACTTGGTTGTTTCAAAAAATTAGTTTATTGTCTTTATCGCGATTTCGGCTTTTATACTATCTGCAGAAGACTGGGGAATGTAAAAAAGAATTACATGAATATACAGGGTGTTATGTAAGTAAGTGTACAACGCACAACCTCTGGTAAAACTGAACCCATAGATAGTAGATGAACCGTAACAGATATCACAAATTAAACAGTAAGAGAAAAGTTTACTATTGAATGTATCTTTTTGAAAAAATAGTACTTTACGTAACAAGACCTGAAAGTGATACTTTACTGGGTGAGCAAGCATATTTCAGAGCGAGCCGTAGGCGAGCTTTGGAAGCTTGTGAGCCCAGTATAGACACTTTCAGGTCATGTTGGGTACAATATTTTTTTTGCGATCCTGAAAAAAGAATAAAAATGTATTATTTTATTTTTAATGCGAGCAAATAAGAAATAAAAAAAACAACTGATCTCCATGGAAACATTTAGCTTTACCGGTCCCGGGATCGGTAAAGTACTTTCCGGTCCCTTATAGACAACTATTTTTAATTTTTTTCGCGATCGCCCAGAAAATGAGCTCTTTCTGATTACTATTTAGACCGGAAAGTCCTTCTTTGCTGAGCTAGCTCGGAAAGTTGTATATATATATATATATATATATATATATATATATATATATATATATTTATATACAGGGTGTCTCTTAAATAGAGGGACAAAGCTTAACCACAGATTCCTGAGGCTAAAATAAGACGATTTAACCAAACTTGCTTCTGCCGGAAAGTATACCATTTAGCCAGAATTCTGCTTCAAAGTTCTTCGAAAAAAAATTAATTTTGCTTATAATAATCGGACGCTTTATTCGATTTGGATGAAATTTGGTATGACAGTTTATATGTTTATGTCATCTTTTAAGGTGATACTAGTTATTATTAGTGAACCACTAGTGTATGAAACTTAGGTCTCACAACATTAATTAGACCGTAACTTTTTAATGGCAATGCCGAAAACGTGAAATTATTTTTCTTCAGAGAGATACATTCAATATTAAACTTTTCTCTCTCAATGTAACTTGTGATATCTGTTATGCTTCACCCAGAAAAAAATAAAATCTGAGTGTCTGCACTGCTAAATTTTTAAAATAAATTTAATCTCTCAGTCTATCCAAATGTCAAACAAGTAATTTTTAATGACAGTAACGAGTTGTCAATCTTCACAACTTGTTTAGGAGTAAGCTGAGATATGTAATCGTCTTATTTATAATAATGGTAGTAAAATACTATTAGGTCGAACAAACGGATGTTACTAATTTTATAATATTGCAAAGAAAATTTTTGACAACTCATAAAACAATTGTTACTGTCATTAAAAATTACTTGTTTGACCATTGGATAGACTGCTAGATTAAATTTATTTTAAAAATTTAGCAGTGCAGACACTCAGATTTTATTTTTTTCCATATAAACTGTCATATCAAATTTCATCTAAATCGAATAAAGCGTCCGATTATTATAAGCAAAATTAATTTTATTTCGAAGAACTTTGAAGCAGAATTCTCGCTAAATGGTACACTTTCCGGTAGAAGCAAGTTTAGTTAAATCGTCCTGTTTTAGCCTCAGGAATCTGTGATTAAGCCATGTCCCCCTATTTGAGAGACACCTATATATATATTCAGTGTTTATAAAAAAAATATATTTAAATATTAAAATGATTGTCGCATAGCATTCAAAATTTCAACTTTTTTACCTCTCACTCCAGGGAATTTTACAAAATGAAGTGAATCAAATCTGACATAAATTTCAGTTATTAATACTCTCATTTATACCCTAGGGTTACAATACCTCCATAAAGAGTATATTTTAAATATTAATGCACTCATCGTTTCCGCAGCTTCCATCGTTTTACGGCGATTTGATGTTAGCATTTTTATGACACTATTTCAAATCTAAATGTGGCCATTTGTGCGACGGTTCTAACAGGCGCTAGGTATATTTGTGGAGTAAAATGAGATTTGATAGAATGAAAACGTTGACTTTTGAACAGGTAAGCATCTAGGGAGCAGGGAACGTTCCCTCGGCGACGCCAACTCGATTCACTTATTGGTATACGAAACAGTCGACGCCCCTCTAAAGCAGGATGTAGACAAGGGATAGAAAATGAATTTAAACAGAAATTTACATCAATATAGAACGATTTGTTTTATGAAATTTGTACGGTATTGCATGAGGTCGTGGGTTCCTTTCCCATACAAATTTACCATAATAACACCTTTTTACCTTCCGTTACCTTTAGGGAAGGAAGGTATTGTCTTTGGTCAAAAAATTCGTTGGTGAGTTTTTAATGAATAAGCGCGTTTTAGGGTCCCTAGAATACGAATTTAGGTACTATTTTTAAGATAATGTCTGTATGTATGTGTGTGTGTCAAATTTTTCTCCAACGATAACTCCAATACAACAATTCTAAAAATTATAATTCTTTCGTATTCCTCTTCTCTACATCCATATGAAGAGCTGATTAGATTTTGGTTATAATTGATCCACCGGAAGTACCCTTATTTGAAGTTTTTAACAGTTTTTCTTGAGAAAACACAGATCGACACTTTGAGATTATCAATATGAAAGAATATCTTATTCTCTATACGGTTTGATTATACATTTTCCTTCATATTCAATAGATATAAAGCTATAGAGACATTAAAACAGATTAACTTTCAAAGATCAGTAAACTTTGCTAAAATTATGGAAACAGCAGATATATTCAAATTTAATTGACAGATGTCAGTGTCAAATGCAAAACCAAAGTTGAAAAAGTATAGGGTCAGAAAGTTATATGTGAATGTGATAGAGTGTCCCTCGCAAGTGACTTGCAGTTGCAACCTTGCCTCAAGGTTGGAATTTTCAATGCCGGAAGTACGAGAAAGGCCAAAGAGAAGATGGAAGAACTGTGTAGCAGAAGGCTTGAGAGAGGAAGAGTTATGTGAAGAAGATGCGTTGGACAGGAATGAGTAAAAGAGAAGAGTAAGAAACAGTGACCCCTAATAAAATCCGGAAAGGAACTTTCGGTATGGAATTTGTAAAAAATAGTGTGTTCGTGTTACAATTTTACAGGATATACAGAATCTTTTTCAACGAACTTTTGGTATGGGATATGTACAAAATACATCGAATTGACGGAAGGTTTTGTGCTGGTCACAACAGATTTAGAAAAAAAAAAATAGTCGGAGTCTATCGCAGAAAAAGTTTTGAACTTAGGAAATAAATAAAAATCACTATACGGTAGGTCAAATGAATACGATACCCAAACCGGTGGCACCCATGTTCGAACATAATTGGAAAATTAGATCAGCGACTTCGCGAATCTTATTATTGACTATTTTATAATTATTATTATTTTTGTTATTTTTATTACTACATAAATACTCAAAATATCGTTTACATTGAATTTTTTTAATTAATAAAGCAAAGCTGGTATCTTAAGTAAATAAATTCAATTCCCAATTTGAATTTGCACTGAATGTACCTATGTCAAAATAATGCTGACATAAAATTCATACTGTTTTGCATAGCTACCTGATAACTACTATAACAGTTTGATTCGGTATTGCCAAATTTACATTTCTTTTAAGTAGCTCGTGTGGCTTTATGAAGGGCCGTACAATTTTTTTGCTTTAGGATTATCGACTCAGAATTAATCAAAGAATCGTTCTACCTGAAGCTTTTCACCCATTTTCAGAACACCCTGTATATTTGTCTGCATTTCCATTTTTGATCAACCAGTTTGTCTCAAATTAGTTGGAAACAAAATATGTTTCCTATTTGGGAGCATTTCTTTGTAAAACCACTAAGTCTGAATGAAATTAAACGCATAGAAACTAATTTCGAAGTTGTTCTGTTTTCGGTGGAATATATTTCACTCTTGAGAAAGGTTCCGTAATAATTTTCCCACTTTCCATAATTTTAATAGAGAAGCATTATTTGATCCGTAACCCTTTGTATTTACTGCGTAAAATATTCCATAAGAGGTCGCGGCATTCTGGCGACAAAGACAATATTTGCATTCATAACTCAAGACCGAGAATTGAACATTGCTTTTATTATGCCTTCATAAATATTGACTGTTTACAAACTTTCCAATTTTTCAATCATTTTTCACGTTTTTATTACAAGAAATATGGGCTTCCATAATTTTTTTTGATCTTTAACTGGAAAAATATTTTTGGAGTCACAAGGGAAAATCGTTCAATTCGTACTTTTCTGAAAACACCTAATTCGTAGTAGGCTATGAACAGAGAAACGTATGTCTGATAATTATTCAATTCAAAACACAAGTTGTCAAAATTGATAGTTAAACGTAATTTTAAGGAGAAAAGATAATAGAGAAGGATGCAGAATACAGCCATTCATCGTTTTCTAATTATTTCTTAAATACGAGGTGTGGCAATTAAATAACGAGATTTATTTTTTCTGGCTTACCTGTAAGTTTCGCAACATTGCAGCTTATGTAATATTAATGTGTCATCTTCCCTCCATCCACTGTTAAAATTTCAATAGAATTAGGCAAACCGTTCAGCAGTAGCCTTTGATTGAAATTAACTACATTCTTGTACTCCGCCGGAATTATGTTAGCGTCAATATGAAATGTACGAATTGTTGAAGAATGTTTATGGTGATGAGAGTCTATCTAGTACTCAATTTTTCGAGCAGCTTAGAAGATTTAAAGTAGGAAGAAAAAAGATCGGAGGTGATTAGCGCCTCGGCCGTGTACTAACATTATTTTTTTCAAAATGCGAGTGATGTTCACATGGATTGGGTGCCTGAGTGGCACTTCGTTAACCAAACATATTACAAAAAAGTTTTGATAACCCTTTATGCACAGGTGAGAAGAAAAAGGGCTGAAATGTGATGGATTCTCCATGAGACAACGCGCCGGAACAAAACGCCCTGTCCGGCAAGACATTTTTGACGAAATACAAAATCACCGTGTTGGTACATCAACTGTACTCATTTGCCCAGTGCCTTGTGACTTGTTTTTATTCCCAAATTGTAATTCTGCGTTAAAAGGCACCAAATTTAGAGCCGAGATACAGTTAAAGAAAAAAAGGCAGAACTTATGGACAACCTAACAAAAAAGGCCTGCAGGCATTGCTTCCAACAATGGAATATTCGCATCGGGCAGTGTAGGCTTCGGGGAGGAGAGTACATTAAAGGTGGCAATATTTGTTTTGTGTAATTTTATACATTGTCAATGTTCGAAGATCAGAAGTGGGATCATGTAACTGTGAAAACGATATTGCGACTGTCGACAAGTGAAAATGTGAACACGTAAATAGGGAAAACTCTGTCAAAACTACTATTTAAAACAAAAACATTAGTATATAAACGATATCGTTTTCGCAAAATGTAGTCACTTTACTGAAATAACCGAAGTTGAAAACGTAGTGAGTGACTAATTTTACGTGATCGCTAAGGAAACGAATATCGTTTTCACTTCTCGATAATCGCAATATTGTTTTCACTTTTACGTAATCCCACTCCAGTCTTGTTATTTTGTAGCCACATTAAAAACTTCCAAACTGACATATGTTTTTGTTCATAGCCTACTCTGAGTTACGATTTTTTGGATCGCATTGTATTTTATTTCTGTAAATATCGAGGAAATCTCCGTTGAAACTACTTTTAATACTGGTCCACAAATATTGACTCGTAAGCGTTGTTTACCAAGTTAGCAATTTTTCAATCATTTTTCACACTTTTATTACGCGATGTAGTTATGGGCAAAGTTGAGAATCATTTTCTTTAAAGTTGTTATCGTAAACATCTTAAAAGTTTGGCAAACTACCGTTCGGCACGAAATTTTATACTGTAATTCTACTAATGGCGGGAAGCATAACACGATTGTTATTATAAAATTACATGCACGCTTGTCAATCTATGGACATGGACAATGTCACATATTCCTTTGTTAAACGTTGATATTTCAGATATATTGAACTGACAGGTAAATGTCTGTCAAAAAAATAATTATTTCAAATTAATAATGGTGACTTTTTATGCAGAAAATAGTAAATAATGCAATAGTTATGCAACGAATCATAATATAGTTTGCAGTATTAGGAAGTATATAGATATGTATTTAAATTAATAAAAATTAAATAGCGGGAGGTCTTGTGTTGGCCACATCAGATTTTTACCTCTCGCTAAGAGAGGTATTGGATTCATGGTAAAATTCGCATATCCAGATTTTATTGAATAAGCACGATTTAAGGTCCCTACAATCCGATTATAACATTTTTAAAATGATGTCTATGTGTATGTGTATGTGTGGATGTGTGTATGTGTGTGTGTGCGTGTGTATGTATGGATGTTGGAGGGACGATTCCTCAAAAACTATAAGACTTAAAAAATATTTAACTGCAGTTTCCTCAATCTGATATTCCTGGGAAGAGCTGAAAAGGTTTTGGTAACAATTAAACAACCGGAAGTAGTAGTTTCTTAGAAAAATTCTTTTAAAAATAATTTTTTGGGATTTTTTTTTATTAAATATTGAAGAACATAAAATTCTCCATCTAATACACTTAAAAGTTTTATTGTATCTTGTATAGATTTAGAGGTAAAGACACTATAATTTATAGAGTAAACTAATCGCAGAGGTTAAGGCACTAAGGAAACCAGTTGACAAATTCCAATGTTTGTAAATGACACATGTCAGTGTCAAAAATCAACAGTTTTAGTGACATTCTGGGAAGTATATTTAATATTTCTTATTGTTTTATTAATTAAATATTTGAAATTATAGGTAAAATTGTGGTAAAAATATATCCATCAGAAATACCGCCAATCTGGTTAATGAATTGGAAGAATCTCTGACATTTAGAAACTTCCTCATACAATGAAAAATAGATATAATTAGAATTATATGTGTATAGAAGACATGTTATATACAATAAAAAACAATATTTGGGTTAAGTTCTGTAATATTTTGTTATAAAACGACGGTTCGAAAGCGAAGTGCAATACAATACTTATATAGCCTAATATGGAAATGACGAGAGGTCTTATGCTGGCCACAACAGATTTTTTCAAATTAATAATGGTGACTTTTTATGCAGAAAATAGTAAATAAAGCAATAGTTATGCAAAGCATCTTAATGTAGTTTGCAGTATTAGGAAGTATATAGATATGTATTTAAATTAATAAAAATTAAATAGCGGGAGGTCTTGTGTTGGCCACATCAGATTTTTAGAAGCTGTGATCTAAATCCTCCAATCCGGAAATTAAGCAACAAAGAAAAAACATATCGTATTCTATTTTCCAATAGTTAGAAACACATTTCGTGAAAAAATGTTAGTACTGCATTTTTTCCATTGCGCGAACCAACGCATTCTTGTCCATGGCATTATTCCGTTAATTCCAGAAATGGAAATGAATTCTCCGGCATCCGTAAACACATTAACGCATCGTGGATACATCCTCCAGAGTGCTGAGTACAGGAATGGAAGATAATGGAAAAAGAATAGCGGGTTTCCGCGTTTTTTATCCATGTGTATCTTCGTGTGAAACACCGTTCCTTTTAAAAATATTTCCGATTTGCTTTTCTTATTTGCAAACTGGCTTGCTTGATTTATTATCGGCCAACACATACACGAATCGGGATTTTTATAAAGCCCGTAATTTATTGGATCTGGTCAGGGATTATGGAGGAAATTCTTTCAGTTTTGTTTTTGATATATCGCGGTTCCTTTTCGGAAACTTTGCCTCAATATTGTTCGTGTAATTAAATGTATTTATTAATTTATTCCTTCTACTGTTTTACCAGACACAAAACAAAGCAACGAAACAAAAATAAATATAGGATGGCATAGATAAAAATCTTTTACTCTTGTATATTGTTGTTGCATAAGTGTGGTTAAGTTTGATTTTTGTGAAATTTTTTTGCGGTATAATATTCTGAATTAAAAACATCTAAAAATATATTAGTCTGATTCTCAGTAACAAAGTAACTTGAAAGTTATTGTTTTTTGTATCTTACAACCTCCAAACAAATTAATTTTTGGAGATCGATTTTCAAAATCATGGATCTAGATGATGCAAAGAACATGGAAAACGATTTAGAAGATAAACAATAAAAAATAAAAATAAACAGTTCCTTGTATCAAAATGTATTTTAATGACAAAACCGTTGCTATGCAATAACAGTTGCTATGTTGTAAAGTAACCCATTACTGTACAGTTTTGAGTTTATTAAAATAGTTCACTACTAGAATTGGAAATTCCCTTATAATTCTGTCAGTTTCGTCACTTTACAAAAACGTAGAGAAGTGTTGGATTTGACATTTTTATACAAAATTATAAATAATTATATAGATAGTCCCGTCCTTTTAAGTAAAATATCTCTGCGTGTGCCTTCCTATTCTACTCGTTCTCTTGAAACGTTCTCTTCTAAAAAATATAAAACCAATGCTGCTATGTTTTCTACAGTAAATCGATTAATGTGTTCTTTCAATAACATGATTCTTAACTATAATGTTCCAGATATTTTTAATTGTTCACTATTTAAGTTTAAATCATTTCTAAAATATGTTTTCTCGCATTCTTTGTCTGATCCTTAGTTTGTACTTCTCATTATCTATTATTATACTGTCTAGCTAGAAACTTTTATTCTTTATGTATATTGTTAACTGTGCTGTACTTTTATTGGGCCTTAGCCTGTTGTACGGCCTTTCTTTCTTTCTTTCTAAATAAATAAATAAATAAATAAATAAATAAATAAATAAATAAATACTGTACAAAATGCGAAAAATACTTTACTCCTACGTGTTGTTTTACGGCTGCAAGAACTTCTTGACTGGAAAGGTGACGAAGGAAAGAAAATTACTGGATTTCAGTCAAATATTAAATATATTTTCCGCCTCTACCGGTTTCGACACCTCATGTCTCTTCTTCAGGAGGTGAAAATTTTTAGATTGTAAAACATGGATACATATATAAGACAATAATAAATAACATATAATACATACAATGGTATGGGGTCCCGTGGCCGCGTGCCTGAGTGTCTGGTCGCGAACCCGGGGGAACTGGGTTCGATCCCGACAGACGCCAATTATTTCCAATTTTAAATGGCACAAAAGTGACCCCTGTGGTGCACTCTCCACACCAGCTATGAGTGCCCATGAGGTGACGCCTGGTAAGCGCCCACACGGTAAAATATATCGTCATCATTACCGATGTCTACATGTGTTGTAGATACTGGCACACCCAGAAATGGGTAATATGCCGTGATGATATATTTATTTTATTTATTTTACATACAATGGTCGTCAAAATTTTGACACATGAGGTGGAAAATATATTTAATATTCGAGTGAAATCCAGTAATTTTCTTTCCTTCGTGTGTTTTACATTTGGCTAAGTTTTCCTTGTAAAACAGAAGTAGTATAGGTTTGTTTATTTACAATATATTATATTTAAAAGATAAATATACGATAATATACGCAGAGAAATTGTATTTCGTTTACGATACTACATAAACTTCAAATATGCAAACATTAATTTAAAACAGGAAATAAGTATTGAACATCGGAAATTTCCAATACTTGGAAAATGTTGCAGGAAATGTAAAGGTATTTTAATTAAAACAGAATAAAGCAAACTTTAAAATATATTTTATTAATGTTCTCTTGGAAGTGGAACATATAGAATAAAAATAACAAACCAACAATAAAACCAATCTGTACTCTGGAGGTAAAGAATCGTATCTCACATTTTTGTAAGAATTGGGATAATGTCACTAAACAAAGTAGCTGGAAATGGTATCGTAGTAAATTGTTACATTTTATTAGGCCTTATGCACTTATCATTGAAACATTCGGTGGAAATGTAGTTTAAAGATTAAAAATTAATCGTATCGGAGACTTTCATAAAAGTAAAAAAGCAAAATAGTAAACCATGATAGGTTCTTCTTTGTTTTAATGTTTGTTGAACAAAATAATATTAGTAAATCTTCAATTAAATCTTATGTCCTTTTCAGAATTTGTAAACATTTTTTACGTCTATTGTACAGATACATTAATTAAAGAAATGCAGAGCTTTATTTTTAGTAGACGGTTGAAAGCCGTATCCATGACAACATTATCAACATAAACAAACTTAAACCAGAGGTGTGATGCAAATTTGCTGCATCTATGTACCAAAGTTGCAATGCGCATTTGTATGTTGAACTGATACGTTATCAAGTTTGTGTACTATGAGTTACTGTAGACAAAGTTAGTCAGCAGGACTTCTCCAGATACGAGTAGAATTTTAGAGTACCTACTTTACTTTTGGACACACTTGTTTCAAAACAGTGGGATATAAACTAATTTTTACCTAAAGTTTTGCTCAAACTGCGCATTTTGGGGTATGAACCCAAAAATGGGTCGAGATGTGAATTTGGCGACATCACCATTCGATTCTATGGAGACAAATACATATGTATAGCAATTTTCTTAATTTTTGTCCAACCAGTTCATATTTTATGAATAAAAGTTTGAAAACCCCTGAAAATGGCTAAAATCTGAAAAAATCGTAAAGGGCAATTTTCAGTTATTTTGTTTTAGAGATTGTATGCGGTGTTCAAAAATTCTGAAAATTGGTGTACATATGTAATTTTGCCCGTAGAATCGAATGGTGTTGTCGCCAATTCATATCTCGACCTATTTTTGGGTTATTACCCAAAAATGGGCAGTTTTGAGCAAAACTTTGAATCTAAATATCTCGAGAACGAAAAGAGATATCGACCTGCGGATTCAAAATTTGGAATCAGCGCATTGAAAAGTATTTTTGAAAATTTTTAAATTTTTGTTTAAATGTGGGGTATATTGATTTTTGGGGCAATAATTCAAAAATGGGTAGAGATATAAACTTGGTAGTAATATTATTTGATTGTAAAGAGAATGTTACTTAAGTGCACGCATTTTTAATGAGTATACTTAATGTATATTCATATGATAATTTTATTGGATATAAAGAATATTTTCCAAGGAACTTTTTGTATGGAATTTGTAAAAAATTGTATTATGTTCGTGTTACAATTTTACTGGATATATAGAATCTTTTCCAATGAACTTCTAGTGTGGGATTTGAAGAAAATACATCAAATTAACGGAAGATCTTGTGCTGGCCACAACAGATTTTTTAATTTGAACTAATTTGCTACTTTTTTATGTATATTTACTTTCGTCTCAAATGAGTTCATTTTAAATAAAAAAAAAAATCAAAGGATTTTCTCATATTCTTGCTTGTCATCTCCTTGTTTAGTAAACAAATCTCGTTTTTAAAATCATTCCTTTAAATTAAAATGTACAATTCCAGCTAAGCTAAAACATTCCTTAATCCTTTAATCCTTTTCTTCCGAGAGTAAAAGGGCGTAAAGCAAATGAACTCGGGACCCGTCTCAAGCAAGGCAAGGCATCATAAATGTTTTTCCTTCAATTCTCCCACTTTGTGAGTTCGTTCCTCTTGAGTCGAACTCTCTACGCTTAAAGAAACCCGGGCAATCTCCCTTTTGCTTCCGGACCCGTCAAGACACCGGAACCCGGAGCCGATCCGCTCCGGGATTTGCATGAGAAATCCAACATGAATAACTGATGCTGACCACGACCAAACATTGATTCAATGAAATAATGATTTGAGAGAAGATTTAACTAGAGGTGGAGCTGCAAATGAAAATAAAATAACATTTTACTCCGTGTGCCTGAGTGTCTGGTCGAGAATCTGTCGACCCGGGTTTGATTCCGACCTACGTCAAAATTATTTTGCATGGTACACTTTCCTCGCAAGCAATGAGTGCCCTTGAGGTGGAAAACGCTCGCACTGTACGAATATGTCATCATTATTACTGAGATCTGCTCTCAATTCTTGTTAAATAACAATTTCTTGTCACGCCAAAATTATTGAGATACACAAATATTATTTGAAGGAGAAGCATGTAGTTTTACTGGTGTTCAAAGTAGTCCCTCCCTGCTTCAATACACTTTTGTAATCTAATTTTCCAGAGATGGAAAGCTTTGAGCCATTCATTTTCTGGAATCGTATTAAAATACTCCATTATGGTGTTGTTAACCTCCTCTTCTGACGTAAAATGACGACCACGTAAATGTTTTTTCAAATTAAAAAGTCACACATTGCAAGAGAATACGGTGGATGCTCAATGACTTTAATACCATTTTCTTTCAAAAAATTAACAGTTGTCGCAGCGGTATAGGAGGACGCATTATCATGGTGAAGCATTTAACCCTTAATTTTCACA
Source organism: Ophonus ardosiacus (assembly GCA_943142095.1). Taxonomy (NCBI): domain Eukaryota; kingdom Metazoa; phylum Arthropoda; class Insecta; order Coleoptera; family Carabidae; genus Ophonus; species Ophonus ardosiacus. The sequence goes on along the minus strand of OW964838.1, from coordinate 4,581,520 downwards.
CTGCGAAGAACTTCAGGTAGACATTTTTGTGTGTACCAATTGGCAGTAACAGTCTTCTGTCCCTCTAACCTAATTGCTTTCACAAGACCTGTATTTCTGAAAAATACAGCGTACATAACTTTTTTAAGTGCACTTTCTTCATACGTTGGAACATCATAAAAATGGTATGTAAGTTTCATCGTCAGTTACAATTTTAGAAAGAATACGATGACCGCCATTATTTAACAATTTTAAAGTGGCGCGACTAATTGTAAACACGCTTGGCTTTTTGTTCTTCCGTTAAGTTGTGTGGCACCCAACGAGAAACAATTTTTCTAACACGAAGTTCTTCATGCAAAATTTTTGCTATTGCTGCGGATCCAATGCCAAGGGCATCTTCCATCGTTTGATAGGTGACACGATTGTCATCCTTTATCATTTGTCTGATGGCAGCTACATTTTCTGGCACTACCGTTGTACAAGGTCTCCCTGAGTGTTTCTCATCACGCAAGAAATTACGGCCTCTTTTGAATTCTGAAAACCAGCGAAATATAGTTGCTCGAGATGGAGCTTCATCTCCAAATGCCAATCGTAGACGTTCCTCGCATTGTTCTTCACGTAATCCAATTTTAAAATCGTAGTAAATCATAGCGCGATAATGCTCTGTACCTAACTTCATGTTGCAGTTTATTTCCACTTCGAAGTCCACTACAATAAATCACTTCAACCAGATGTTATTAGTGGACAGATATTTTAAATAAATTGTAGTTTGACATTTGTGCACTAAAATTTTTCCAAAGTCAACTGTTTCCCAGCATCTCAATAATTTTGGAGTGACCCTCGTAACAATAAACATTTACGAAAATTCTACCGGTAAATACGGTAATAAAGCGGTTAATAGTTACCGTGTTCGACAATTGTACCATATCTACCAGATCCATCTACTGGATCCATAATTTGTGGAACGAGTAATTCAACCGGTAAATGCGGTAAATGAAGAATCTAACCTCAAAGAAAGATGAGATGCCTAGCGAAGTTGAAATCGGAAGAAGGTTTCAGAAGTTAATTATGATAATACAGAAGAGGAAACGAAATAATAATCTATCGTCTTAAAATATCTATCCCGGTAGTTGTAACCTGATTAACAGCTGTTTACAGATATATACTGGTAACAATTGACCGGTAAATGCCTACTGTATACGTGAATAAGCAAATACACATTATTTAAAATATTCAAGCTTTAAGTTTGGAAATTGCTATATCTATTTAACATATTATTGAGCTTTCGGAATTAATATTAGTCAATTATGAACTTGTTGTATTGTAAAGAAATACACTCCCAAAGATATTTTAAAAATCAGATGAATTTATCGCTGGTTCCCTCGTGTTTCCGTATGATTGATGATTCAAGAACTTTTGAAACAGCATTATTATTCATAGGACATCCCGCGCTGTCAGTATCTGTAGATGTGGAAAGATGACAAGGATATTTGCATCGAAATTAAATAAACAAAAAAATCCACCCCTTGAAATTGAGCCTACTTCTGAATTTCTGCCCTGGGTGCTCGTTATTATTCATTGCTATTGGCCGGGTGGTTGTGTTGTATCTTCGTATCCATGCGCGAGGTCGCTGATAAACAAATTTTTATTATTATTTGGCTATAACACATGATTAAGTGCTATTATAGAGTCCAATGGCTGAGAAGCCCGCGTTTAGGAACTGTAGTGTACCTTTACAAAATGCGCCACAACCTAATTCGGATTCTATCGAGTAGAAAAGTTTTCGTATAAAAAACGAGAAGTTTATTCTGTTAGCCCGCAAGAGAAGATTTTATGGATACATGGAAATTATCTTTCCATGAAAAGGCACTTCGTAAACAAAGTGCCTTTAATAAATAAATTATGTTTGAGCTCAACAAATTTTTAAAAGATATTTTCAAATAAATGGCTTTTGCATCAACTCATAAAATAGATAAGATAAATCTACCAGGAATAAAATAAGGAAAAAGAATTTTGCAAGGAACACTTTAAAACCCCGGGCCTTCCTACGTCTAATAAGATGCTTTGCCAACTGAGCTACAAAATCCTCCTAAATCAATGTCTTCTGCCTTCTGCCAGTATTTAGACAAAAATACTCTCTTATTCAGAGTATTGAATACGGGGTGGAGGGCAAGAAGGGGAAGTTGCCCCCCCCCCCCTCCTGGGACAAAAAGTATCTCACCATTAATTTTAAAACTGCATAAATCACATTGTTATATTTTTAATATATTGAAATATCTTTCTGAACTTAATATTAAATAAATAAGTACTTCAAAAACTTGTTTGCAACAATGATGAAATTGATTGCAACAATGATGAAATTGATTGCAACAATGGCATTACTTGATTAAATCAATGTGTTCTCGGGAAAAAAAGAATCTCTTGTGGCCAGCACAAGTAATCCAGTAAAATTGTAACACAAACATAAAACAATTTTTTACAAATTCCATACAGAAAGTTTGTTGGAAAATATTTTATAAATCCATTAAAATTATCACATGAAGATACATTATGTATACTCATACATAAATACTCTAAAAATGCGTACCCTTACGTAACATTATCTTTACAATCAAATAATATCACTGCCAAGTTTATATCTCTACCCATTTTTTGAATTATTGCCCCAAAAGTCAATATACCCCACATTTAGATAAAAACTTCAAAATTTTCAAAAATCTAATTTTTATGTATCTAGATACTTTTCAATGCGCTGATTCCAAATTTTGAAACCGCAGGTCGATATCTCGTTTCGTTCTCGAGATATTTAGATTCAAAATTTTGCTCAAAACTGCCCATTTTTGGGTGATAACCCAAAAATGGGTCGAGATATGAATTTGGCGATAACACCATTCGTTTCTACGGGCAAAATTACATAAGTACACCAATTTTCAGATTTTTTAAACACCGCATACAATCTCTACAGCAAAATAACTGAAAATGGCTAAAAATCGCAAAAATCGTAAGGGGTACCCCTTAGGATTTTTTCAGATTTTGGCTGATTTCAAACTTTTGTTCATAAAAAATTAACCGGTTGGACAAAAATTCCGAAAATTGGTGTACTTATGTAATTTTGCCCGTAGAATCGAATGGCGTTGTCGCCAAATGCATATCTCGACCCATTTTTGGGTTATTACCCAAAATTGGGTAGTTTTGAACAAAACTTTAAATCTGAATATCTCGAGAATGAAGCGAGATATCGACCTGCCGTTTCAAAATCAGCGCATTGAGAAGTATCTAGATACATGAAAATTAGATTTTTAAAAATTTTGAAGTTTTTATCGAAATGTGGGGTAGGTATATTGACTTTTGGGGCAATAATTCAAAATTAAATTTGGTAGTAATATTATTTGATTGTAAAAAATTCTATCCAAAAAAACGTTTAACCTCAATTTAGACAATCAATAGCTTTTCCAGAGAACACATTAATTTTTACTTTTTTACAAAATTTTAAACTATGACGTGATTCGTCAGTTTCAAATGCCTCCAGTTCTTGTAGCAAGCATGCTAAACAAAAATTATTGCCAGATTTATTATCTATGGGGTCAGTTTTCCCATGGGTTAACATAACACCTTGTGTAGAAATACAGTTACTTATCCATTCCAAATTCTCTGTAAATCGTTTTCCTGTTTAAAAAGGTGATAAGTTTTACGTATCCCAAACTCCACTCCACTGTCTGTCCTTGAACCCGAGTTTATTAATCTTCATCCCGCAATTACGATTCAAATACTCGAGTGAGTTATTCATAATATTCGATCGGGGAAGTTTTCTCGTTAGGTGGTTATTGGGACAGTCCCAGGTCTCCATCGGAAAGCAGTGAAATATGACAAGCACGTTTCTTACTCGTCCTTTATCGTTTTTGTCGAAAGAAAAAAGTAAAATTCCTTCCCACTGTCCGAGATATTTCAAGAACACGCGTAAAGAATTCGTTATCTACAACTCCAAATGAAGTGGAACACAAAACTCCGTGTTTTTCTCTTAATTACTTTTACCAGATCCGTTTTTGTTGCGGGACGAGTATCACATGTTCGCCGAGGGACAACAATCAATCATTTTAGATATTGGGTTGGATCAGATTTTTTTACTTCCAGCTTCCTTCGTCAGAGGTGTCTGGCGACTCCAAGACAAAACCTAGTTTTATTGACAACTATTATACTCATAGTATTAGTATAATGCGCTCTGTAGGGTGTTCAACAGAACCATTTAATATAAAATAAGTATAAATATTTCACTAACGGGTCCAAAATCGTTGACTAACTTAAAAAATGGGTAGAGATATAAACTTGGTAGTAATATTATTTGATTGTAAAGAGAATGTTACGGAAGTGTACGCAATTTTAGAGTATTTATATACAGTCGCGGACAAAAGTATGGAAACTTTTAAATATTTCATGTATAAAAATATGTTTATAGTTCTCGCAAATTTGAATCGTATATTCTAAATTCAATATTTCGAAGAATATATTCACAAGAAATCTTTTGATATTGACTGTACGATTTAAGTGAAATAACATATACTCGCTTTTTCGGTGGACAAAAGTATGGAAACTTATTGAAAATATGATTTTAATTGTCTTACTTTCAGTTGTATTTTGTCATTTATTTAGTAAGTTGAAGTTAAGATGGGTAAAAATATATATTTTTCCGACGACTTGAGAGAAAGGGTACTACAGCTTCATAAAGATGCTGTGAAACAGCGCAATATTTAAAAAATTTAAATATCAGTAAAAGTGACATATCAAAGATTTTGAAAAAAATTCGCAGTATAGTGTTAAAATTAATATAAAAGTCGGTGGTCCAAGAAAACTAGTGCTAGAATTGACAAAAAACTTTCGGCGTCTATCCGTAAGTGATCATACTAAAGTAAATCATCAAGTCAAATCTTTGATATGCCACTTTTACTAATTTAAAAATAAAATTAATATTGCACTGTTTCACAGAATCTTTATGAAGTTGTACTACCCTTTCTCTTAAGTCGTCGGAAAAATATTTATTTTTATCCATCTTAATATCAACTTACTAAATAAATGACAAAATACAACTGAAAGTAAGACAATTAAAATCATATTTCACTTAAATCGTACAGTCAATATCAAAAGATTTTTTGTGAATATTTTCTTCGATATATTGACTTTAGAAAACATGATTCAAATTTGTAAGAAATATAAACATATTTTAAAAAAATTAAATATTTAAAAGTTTCCATACTTTTGTCCACCACTGTATGAGTATACATAATGTATATTCATGTGATAATTTTATTGGATTTATAGAACATTTTCCGAGGAACTTTATATATGGAACCAAATCTAATCAGTTCTTCAAATGGATGTAAAGAAGAGGAATACGAAAGAATTATAATTTTTAGAATTGTAGTGTTGAGTTATTGTAAAACTTCTAGGAACTCTAAAACGTACTTATACATTAAAACTCAACACCGAATTTTTGACCAAAGACAATACCTTTCTTACTTATAAGTGTTGGAAGGTAAAAAAATTGTATATTTTTTTAATAAATGACGAATATATAAAATAGTATATCAAACTAGACCCTTGTTTCTATGGTTATTATATATACAGAGAGAAATTGCCAGATCCACAAAATGAACGGTTTTTTGGTTTACAAAAAATTTAAATTTTGTGACCTCAAACTATCATCCGTCTAAAATCTTATTGAAGAAGTATAGAACATCCATCAATGGACATAATGTTTATTTGGCTTTGGAAATTGAAATTCATTATTATAAATAATTCATCAAACTATAATAAAATACTAGTAAATGTAGGTCGGTATATAAAGTTTCTATGATCTTAAGTTTTCAGTGTCCTTCTTTTGATGAAATATCTTATCTTTCTCGATGATTCTAAATTATTCATTTATTCAGTGCTTTAAAATTCAATCATTTACAACATATTTTCATTGAAAGTAGACAAATTCTCTCTTGAAGTCATGATATAGAGTACTCGTACTTGGTTGGTCTCTATCGTTTTTCTTGACAGTCATTTATTAGCATTTGACAGAGGGAGTGGTTGTCCTGGTAACAAGCAAACAACAGACATTCCAAATACGACGTCAATACAATGTGGAATTCTACAAATAAGCAAGTGATTTATGGAAAACAAAATAGAAAATATGTAAGGACGACTTATAAAGATTAAAATTGGTTTGGAATGAAACCAAATTAAAATGGATGATACTTATTTAAAAACTTTGTGCAGGTATAGTATTTTATATTACAAGCTAGATAAAAAGATTTTTGCATATCCGGGCGTAAAAGTCGGACAAATAGCATTGTTTTAAGGGAGAAATTACACTCGTCTTCGCCCGAGGGCGAAAAAGTAGTCATTTTCGACCTAGAACTTTTTAAAAAGTTTTCTCCTACTCTTCTAAATGTTCGAGATTCTTCAAATTCATTGACAAGATTGGCAGTATTTCTGATGCGTGTATATAACACACGTAACTATAATTTTAAATATTTAATTAATAAAAAAATAGGAAATATTAAATGTACTTCCCAGAAAAAAGCGTTTAGTCATGTATCTGGACATTGACATGTTTTTCTCAATTACGAACATACCTATTAATTTTTCAACTGGTTTCCATGGAGTAATTTTATATTCTTTAATATTTGTATTAAAATAAATTTCCAAAAAATAATATTTAGAAGATTTTTTTAAGAAACTACTACTTCCAGTTATAGAATTTGAGAAACCGTCCCTTCAACATCTAAACACACACACACACACACACCATTGTAAAATTGTTAAAATCGGATTCTAGTCACCTTCAAACTTGCTTATTCACTAAAATCTGGATATACGATGTTTAGCACAAATGCAATACCTTTCTTAGCGAGAGGTAAAAATGAGCTATAAAACTATGTTTATGATTTTATTTTGAAATTTTTAATTTTGGTTTCTCGATTGGTGTTCTACATTAATCAAAATCTCTTTGTCCCTTTATATAACAGGTCACGTTTTCCCATTTACACATCAAATAAAATATAAATTAACAATCATTATTAACCTTTAATACTCTCCCAAATTTAATATCGTATTTTATAATTAATATTCCATTCATGTTTGACACTTGACCGTAACAAAAGAATCACTCGCGACTCATAAATGTCACTGAATATGTATGTCCACTTGATTCCTAACCTTTGAGCCCCCTATATTACTACTTCATAATTATTATTATTATATCCTCCTCTGTCCTTCTCTCGACCCTGTGATCTGTGATGAAACCGTCAATGTTTTATTAGGGTGCGTAGTGACCGTTATCTCTGGAGAATCGACAGCAACTGAGAAGGAAGGCTCCTTTGATTTGATTTGCAGAAGTGTGGACACTACCGATGCTGACTTCACACTCTTCTATTGCGTCAAAGGAGGTTATACACACAAGCTGTAAATATTTGATGGGTACTTGCTCGCGAGAGAAGTAAGGTTGTTGAATGTTGTGCGTAGTTGTAAATATTGGCTGGGAAATATTATGGTTTGTGTTTGAACCTTCAGTAAAACAACAATATGCGTATTACTTATGTATACGAAAAACAAACATTACATGAATGTAACCACAGGCATCTACTTTAAATAATAATAATATAGCAGTAACTACAAACGAATATGGCAGTATCATTTTATCATAATTTCAATGAGATAGCAGGTAGAAAAGGTTTTTTTTACACTAGAATCCGATTTTAACATTTTTACAATGATATGATGTGTGTTTGTACGTGTGTGTATGTATATACGACCAAAGACCAATTTATCTACGTATTCCTTAATCTGACATTAACGTGAAGAGCTGAAAAGGTTTTGGTAACAATTGAACAACCGGATGTAGTAGTTTCTTAAAAAAAAGTATTTTAGGTAAGGAAGGTATTGTCTTTGGTCAAAAAATTCGGTGGTGTTTTTAATGAATAAGCACGTTTTAAGATCTCTAGAATACGATTTTACTAATTTTACATTGATGTCTGTATGTGTGTATGTGTGTTCGAGTGTGTGTCCGTGTATCCGTGTGTGTGTGACAAATTTTTCTCCGACGAAAACTTCAAAACTGAGCTGATTAGATTTTGGTTATAAATGGTCAACCGGAAGTACCCTTATTTGAAGTTTTTAACAGTTTTTCTGGAAAAAACGCAGTTAAATATCATTTTTCGACATTTTATGATTATTATGAAAGAAATCTTATTCTCTATACGATTTGATTATACATTTTCCTTCATATTTAATAGATGTATAGTTATAGAGATATTAAGAGAGGTTAACTTTCAAAAATCAGTCAGCTTTGCAAAAATTATAGAAACAGCAGATATATTCAAAAAATTCTAATTGACAGATGTCAGTGTCAAGTGCAAAACCAAAGTGGAAAGTATAGGATCAGAAAGTAACATAAGTGACAGTGTCCCTCGCAAGTGACTTGCAGTTTCAATGCCGGGAGCACGAGGAAGGCCAAAGAGAAGATGGAAGGACTGTGTAGCAGAATATTTGAGAGAGGAAGAACTGTGTGAATAAGATGCGTTGGATAGGAACGAGGAAGTGTAAAATGCAATTTACAGAATCTACATTCGTGTTATAATTATATTGGATTTATAGAATCTTTTCAAAGGAACTTGCAATATGGAATTTGTAAAAAATAGTGTGTTCGTGTTACAATTTTACAGGATATATAGAATCTTTTCCAAGGAACTTTTAGTATCGGATTTGTACAAAATACATCGAAATGTCGGAAGGTTTTGTGCTGGCCATAACAGATTTTTTTTACTTCGATTCAACAATTCAACTTTTGACAAATCAAAATGATAAACGTCATAAATGTAAAGCCAAATTCAAGCAAATAAATCTTATAGAAGAAATTTACTTGATTTTTCGACTTATTTTTTTCAATCGACCACTGTGTGTGAAAAGGTGTGTCCCTCATTTTAGTAACGACCACGACACCACAACGATATATTTTTAGCGTGTCGACCGTTTTCAAGAAGCTCTTTACAAACACTTAAATCTTTTGACAATATACCACAGGAACTCTTTTGTGACAAAATTTTAAAAAGGGAACTGAACCTACAAAGCTATAGACGCAACGGAAAATAGTTATTCTAGGAAAAAAAAAGCTTTTACCTTCAATCGGGTAGAGAATGAATATTATCCTGTCAGTTTTTAATAAAACGTATTACTCTACGGGAACAATTTCAAAAATCCTATTTTCAGAGCCAGTCCTATAGACACTTTTCATATATTCTCTGTTTTCATTATATTCAACTTTCGTTTCATTATTGTAATCAGATTTTCTTTATTGCAATCAAGTATTTTCATTGTTGTAATCAAAATAGCAATTTGTGTATTAAGAGCGCAAAATGGCATATTGTCTATTGAGAGGTCCATTTGCGCCCAAAATACATACAAGATTTTTTTACAGTCGCCACATTGGGGTCCTCCACCAATTCAAAAAAGTAATAAAATGTATACTTTGTACTTGTACGTAGAGTATTATTAATTTATCGTTATTTCCCATTCTTCTTGAGCTACTCGTTTTTGTAAATGAATGCTCTATTTTATTTCTGTATTCCTTCACACAGCAGAACGGCATGTTGTTTGGTTATGTAATATACCAACAGAGCAGTCACATATCAGATTGACTTGTAGAGGTGGCAAGTGTGTAAGTAACTATAGCGCTATTAGTTTCTGACTAAATGTTCCCATTAAGAATATAGACAAGTGACATTTCTCAACATTTTATGGTTAGAAATTCGGAAGCGTTTTTCCTATTTTGTCGTGCATGAGCGACAAAATGTCATTTGCGTTGACCAAAGTGCCTACTACAAGATGTTAAAAAATAAGTGTCACAAATTATGAGGACATATAATACTGACCAAAATGAGTAAAAAAAAGCTTAATCAACATGGGTCCGATCTTCAATAAATTCCAAGATATAAGGCAGTGAAAAATGGGTTTACTTTTGCTATCTCAAGAGCAACAAGAGTTACGAATTCGATTAAATAAGACTTTTTGTTTACCTTTCGTAATTATAGATGTGCTTTTGTTTTCCAGAAAATCAAATAATTTTACTAAGACAAATGTAGCGACGTTGGCCAATATTTTATTTTCAAATAACTTCGTAACTATTAGAAATTGAAAAAAATGTTTCATATAACATTTTATTATTTTTTTATCCTCTATTTACCGACAGATACATTTTTATTTGATCACTATCTTTGTCAGCTTTTTATTTTCGATTCTAATACAAATTGGTCTTTTTTCTTGGAAACAGTTGAAGATCGGACCCATGTTGATTAAGATTTTTTTACTCATTTTAATCAGTACTATATTCATAATTTGTTAAATTTATTTTTAACACCTTGTATAGATTGTAGAAAAACTTTTATATCTCTCTCTTTACAATACTCTGCTGGTGAAAAAAAATACTATTTTCTCAAGACATCTTTCATGATTCTCGCTCATAGTTGTTGAGTTCTCCATTGAACTGAGATTTTATTTCGCGCGCGTCCGAGCGTTTCAAGACACTTTTTATAAATCAAGTAGCTTTGGTTCATTTTACCATACTTGGCAACCGGGCCTTAGGCCACTGTATCATTGGATATTTTGTCAATAATTCCAAGGCTGTTGCGATTTAGAGGCAAGCAAGAGATAGCGGGAGCCACCACGATAAAAGAATCGGAACTTTTGGAATTCTGACGAATTCAAGGACCATTCATCCGAATACTCCGATATGGAAATACAGTGGAAGATGAAGTTAGAATTATATTCGAATGGGGAAGAATATTGGAATGGTAGTAAATTTTTTATAAGCAATTTGTAAAATATGAGATCGTAAATTGTACATAAAAAGTTATTTATATTTTACTGATAGTTGATAAGGGTTATCAAATTGCTAATTTTATAGGCAGATATATTTAAAAATATTATTTTTTCTACTCGTACTTATTAGGTATGTGTTATTTGTATTTGAATGACACTCATTATGACAGATTTTCATTATGAACAGACTTTCTTTTCATTATGATACAGATTTTCTTTTTTTTTATTATGATGCAGATTATCATTATGATACAGATGTATTTCATAATCGATTTATTGGTTTATAGTTTATTTTTTCAATTATTATGAATAGTCGTAGAAAAAAATAATGTTTGCAACATTGCAACTCATAATGACTAGTAATACACATGCATGTATTAATACCTATCTTTATGAACATTCTGAAATTTAATATTTAGGTCTTCTTCACATAAATACAACTCCGAATGGCTTACTAATGACATACATTGGTTTGTATAGCAACACTTTAGAACAACAAAAATGAATAATTATAATTCGATATAATGGGGTATTCCACCATAACAAAAATATATAGATATTTCACATTTACTAAAAGGGAAAATTGACGTCATACAATAATTGTTATCTTTCTCTCGCAGCGTACTCAGAGCAGTGTGTGTGAGAAAGACAAGTATTGAGGAAATGTGACGTTACACTGATTTCTCGAAAATAAAATACTGTTAAACTAGGAACAATTAAGATTTTTTAATACTATCAATTGCTTCTTAACTGAATGAAGTTTTATTTAAAATAATAAAAAAAATTGAGTGGAATACCCCATTAGATGCTTCAAATTAAATGGTAATATTATATTTCATAAAATAGAAACTAAGAAGTTATTATTCGACAGCAAATTTGACATTTTGTACAAATTATAGCAACGAATATGATTTTTTTAAATTAGTGTGCGTCAACTTCAAGACATATTATGCTCCTGCAAAACCCTAAGATCTAATTCATAAAATCCTAAATAATGACGATATTTAATGCATATAAATTTGGGATTTAGATAATAATTGGATTAGAAATCTTTTTCACCAAAAGCTTAGAAATTTCGAAATTCCATTATATTTATTGTATTTGATTTGTAATATAAGAACTAAAAAATATGTTTTATTTTAAATCCAAATATTTCGAATTTTAAATGGCACAAAAGTGACCTCTGTGGTGCACTCTCCACGTCAGCAATGAGTGCCCGTGAGGTGACGCCTGGTAAGCACCCGCACAGTACAAATATGTCATCATCATTAGCAATATCTGTGAAAACAGACTGGCACACCCAGAAATGGGTAATATGCCGTGATGATATATTTATTTATTTTATTTATTTTAAATCAATGTCTACCATCAAATTAATTTAATCACATTAACATTTTTATTTTCAATAACAATTACAGTAAAATAATTTAGTTAAAACAATAATATAATTCCATACAATATGTACAAACATACATATATTCATTTATATTTTATTGAATTTATTCAAAATCTATTAAATTTACCATTCATAATATTGTTTTACGAATATATTTACTACTAAATTCAACAAATATTATAATTGCTATTGATTTTATTTTTAGGGCAAAAACAATTTATTGATAATACATTTTGATAAAATTAATGTTATTACAAATAATATATATTAATTTTCAAAACATTCACCCTTATTCTGTAACTCAGTCGATAATATTTGTCAATCGATAATAATTTTTGACAAATAGAAACAAATGTATCATTTGTCAGTTTCATTTTTTACTCAGTGTCTGCTATTATTGGCTTCAATTTATTATCGATCGATAAAAGTTATCGATTGATTTACAAAACTTTAAGATCGTGTTCCTTGTAGCAGCAATAAGTTCTAAGAAAATGACGTTAGCTGCGAATATGTCATCATCATTACCGACATTTGTATGCAAAGAAGATTTGCACACCCAGCAATAGATAATATGCGATGATAATGATTTATTATTTATCTTATTTATCTTCTTCCAGCGACAGTGGCATAATTTACTCTTGTCCTTATATTTAATGAAATAGTTTTCGCAAATAATTTGTCTTAGAATCAAATTATCTGGGAGAAACAAAACAACAAAAACGAATAAAAGAAATAAATAAATGCGTCGGTATGTTTAATAATGAATTGTCCTAAGAAAGTAGAACAAAGAAGATTTATTTTTTTACGTTTTCTTTGTCTATGTCTCTGTAGTCCCTTAGAAGCTGTAGCTACAGATCACAATATAAAGGCTGATACAACGGTTAGTGTGGATGTTGATTCTCATTATCTGACATATACCTAATGGCCATGAAAACATTAGTTGACAAAAGTCAGTTATAGACTTTGGCAATTGCAACAATGGAGTTTTTTTCAACCGAACAACAAGTAAAAGTTATTCAAAGGTACCTACTATGAAAATAATCGTTCCATAACATTTTTTTTTGTAAAATTCAAAACTATTTCGGTCAAAATAACCATCTTAGTGAGTCAGGAATCCGTGAAATAGTGCGACAATTTGAAGAAACTGGATAGGTGGAAAGCTGTAAAAAGTATTAGTGAAATTTACCACTTATGATATTACAGAGAATTTATTTTAAAATGCAACATTATAGTTCATCACTTCCATGGTTACTCACTATTGTCAAAAAATAACAGCAATGTAATATTTGTCCATTTTAAAATGCAACATTATAAATAGTATTGCAGCACAGGAGATACCTCCAAAACACATCACAAATGGTGTCAATTCTTATTACGACCGACTAGAATATTGCCTCAGGGTGATTGGGGGTATTTTAACATTTATTACATGAAAGTTATGAATTTTTGTAAGCTAAAGTTTTTTAAGATGCACAATATTCATGTTTTGATTATTTATTAATCGTATGTAGGCTAATTTATAGGAAATTAGTTTTGATAATACAAAACTACAAATTTTGTATGTTGCATTTTAAAATAGACAAATATGACATTGCTGTCATGTTTAGACAATAGTGAGTAACCATGGAAGTGATTCGCCATATGTTGCTTGTTAAAATAAATTCCCTATATGAAAAAATCCACGCTACACTTAAAAAGTATTAATGTACACTTGTACTAGTAAGGCTATCACATCGAGAGGTTGTATCCAATTTTTGTCATACTAAAAACAAAAAGTTAAAATAAATATTTGTGTAAATTACACATATTGTGATTGAAGAACTTATTAGAGAGTTTGTTTCCCCTTCAGACCATCTTTCATTGTACTCTTTTTTAAAAAATCTCTTAATCAAAAACACCGGCAACTATACATTTTTCAACTACAAAACAGAAATTTACTGGCACTAGCTTACAAATACACTAGCGAGCAAATGTTTACATTGGTATAGTAGACATACAAGGCGGTAGGCCAGTGTCAAATATGCTGGTGAGTGAAGAACAGTGGCTTTGCAAGTGGTAAGTAGATATCCCAGGGATGCTATCCACTTGCCTGTCCCGATTACTTGTGTAAGTACTGGTACAAGTACTGTCCTATAGGGTTTACACTAGGTTAGTAATTATCTTGCAAGTTACTGGTACAAACAACTACTAATGTAAACCCGGCTTAACTACTAACGCCATCCGTTAGGTGGAATAAAAATTATAAACGGAGTTCTTATAACATTTTGCTACCTGCTAGAAGCGGTGATGAATGACATCTAAGGGCCCTTTGATCTCGACGAAACCAAACACCTACGTAATTTATTGAAGAGTCACTGACGCTGCAAAGATCGGCATCTTTTTAATATCAGGTTGCCTAGCACCTTTATATACTGCGAAAGCCATTAATAATGTTTATTTTTTAAAATCGTTTACGGAAAAGATAAATGTAAATATCTACCCGTGATGACGTAAACGAGAAAATTTTGAACAGTTTTGAATCTAGGTAGAGATTAAGGTTAATTTATATTTCATGCTTGAACAAGTTAATAAGAAGAAGATTTACTTTACGTAGATGGAGGAGGAAGAGTTATATATTCTGAAAATATTTGTGATAATTTAAAGTAGATAACAAATTTGAAGTTCTTCATTTGATTGTAAAACTTTGGTTAATTAAAATGAAACAATAAATTAAATTAAAACTGGTCATATGGGTTTAGTGGTTTAATTAAATTTATGTGATTGCTGCAAATAAAATTTAAAACCGAAATTTCACGAGAATAAAAAAGTAACCGCAATTGTTTCAACACTGAATAATACAGGGTTTCCAAAAAGTTTCTTGCCAAAATTTCAGAAAGTTTTCGTCTGATTGCGTCTCGTAGGTGTCGAAGGTTATCCACTAAAGTTTCTTGTTGATAGTTTGGCGCTTTGATGATCAGCCAGCACAATACCGCTCGCCATTTCAGTTTTGTTACATTAGTATCGAATTTAACATTTCTTGTACACCCAAATAATTCTCATTATATCTATTCTTTTATTCTATAAGGAATTTTGCCCTACTCTAATAAATATTCAAGATTGTTCCAATTCATTGACAAAATTGACGGTATTTCTTACGGATTTTATGTACTATTACTATTAATATACATACCTACCTACAATTTTAAATATTTAATTAAAAATTCAATAAGAAATATTAAATATGCTTTCCAGAAAAATTTTCAGTAATGGCAGTAAAACTGTTGATTTTTGACAATGACATTTATCTGTCAATTAAAAACATTTCAATTTGACAACTATTATATTTTCTTTATCTCTAAATCTATAGAAGATTTAATAAATTTTTGACGTGTATTATATGGAGAATTGTATGGTCTTCAATATTTGTAATAACAAAAAAATTCAGAACATTATACTATAATTTTTTTAAGAAACTTCTACTTCCGGTTGTTCCATTGTTACCAAAACCTTTTCAGCTCTTCTCAGGAATGTCAGATTGAAGAAACTGCAGTTAAATATTTTTAAGTCTTATAGTTTTTGAGGAATCGTCCCTCCAACATCCATACACACACACACACACGCACACACACATACACACATCCACACACACACACACACACAGGCATCATTTTAAAAATATTATAATCGGATTCTAGGAACGTTAAATCGTGCTTATTCAATAAAATCTGGATATGGGAATTTTAGCATGAATCCAATACCTCTCTTAGCGAGAGGTAAAAATAGATTTGAAATTTTGTCTAATTACAATGAGGTCATGCAAAAAAAAATAATTGTACCTTTTTTCTGTTTAATTCGAAAAAGGATAGTCTAATTCATCGATCAGTATGATTAAATTATTTTTTATTTATATTTTTTTGGTGTATGAAATCGTTTTAAAGTATGGTAAGAAAAGTATATATAAACTATAAATTGAGGATTACATATCTAAATATGCTATTTTATATTAATATAATATCGTTCTATTTATTTTTATAAATATAATTTTCATTTGGCGTGAAATTATCTACGTTATATCAGATGTTTCTTTCACTTTTGAATCTTTGAATTAGACGGTAGGAGGTTATAAACGCATATGAGACATTGAATATATTCCAGAATATTATTTTATTCTTTATTTTGGCACGAAACAACGTTCCATCGACATGTTTACTTTCATAAATTTTAGGTTATCTTTAAATGTCACTTTGACGTTTAAGACAATGTGAAAATCAAAATGGTCGTGCTTCTCACTCTGTGACGTCATTGGACAAGGGACGAAGCGGGGGTCTTCAGCCGCATTTTAAAGAATGTCATTTTCAATTACAATTTTTTCATGATTAAAGATCGATTTGAGGAAAAATAAAAAATACGGGTCTATTATTTTTCACTACTCTATCGATTAAGATTATAAAAAAAAGTCGTGCATGACCTCATTAGATATTCTAATAATATAGTGGAATTTACAAATCTTAATCTATCATTTTAACTAATTCGAAATAGATGTAGTTGTAAAAAAAATCGTTAATCGTAATCATCACATTATATTATTTTTGTTCAATTGGTGAGGCACATATCCATAACCACCACTTCATAATAATAAACTTCACATTTACACCCTCTTTAGAGTTACCTTTAAAACCCACTAAAGCATTAACCCCATCTATCTAATCCCGTTGACACTTCCGTCCCTGTGTCATTGTACGAGGGTGAGTTATTCAGGGTTGAAATAAGGCGAGTTTGCACCCTTCTTTACACCTGGTGAACACGCAACAATACCATTACCGTTCCAACATTGTGCGTGTCGTCAAGGACACCAAACGCACGCACATTTGTTTATCAGCTGTTGACAAGGTTAAGTGAAAAGGAAATCAATAGATTTCAAAAGTGCAAGCAACTTTGATGGTTTCAAAATTTGCAGTTCGGTATATAATAGCATATTGTGTTATTAGGAGTAAAAGCGATTCTTTGTGTGGCGAGCATGTAATTTTGCACGGCGAGTGGTAGCAAGTCGGACAACTACATGCGAGGCACACAATAACACTTTTACTCCGAATGACACATTATATTTTTTCTTCAAACATGCATATTTACATAAAATAATTACAACTTGACGTTACAATATTATAAATATTTTAAGTGAAGGACGTTTGTTGATTTCAATTGCTCTGTTGCTATGGATACTTTCGTATTTGTTCACTTTTTGTTACAAACATTCAAGTGAAAATTTTCACGTTTTGACGTTTAAATAAAAACTATGCAATTTTATATTCTCCTAATGTGCAATTATATCAGAATTTGAAGTATTACCATGTTTTTTGGGAGTTTTTTTATTAAATATTGAAGAACATAAAATTCTCTATCTAGCTAAAATTGGAATATCCAGATTTTATTGAATAAGCACGATTTAAGGTTCCTAGAATCCCATTATAACATTTTTAAAATGATGTCTGTGTGTGTGGATGTGTGTGTGTGTGTGTGTGTGTGTGTGTGTGTGTGTGTGTGTGTGGATGTGTGTATGTGTGTATGTGTGTAAGTCTGGATGTTGTAGACACGATTCTTCAAAAATCATAAGACTTAAGAATTGTTTAACTATGGATTCCTCAATCTGACATTCCTGGGAAGAGCTGAAAAGGTTTTGGTAACAATTGAACAACCGGAAGTAGTAGTTTCTGAGAAAAATTCTTCTAAATATAATTTTCTGGAAATTTTTGTTATTAAATATTGAAGAACATAAAATTGTCCATCTAATACACTTAAAATTTTTATTATATCTTGTATAGATTTAGAGATAAAGACACTATAATATATAGAGTAAACTAATCGCAGAGGCCAAGACACTGAGGAAACCAGTTGACAAATTCAAATGTTTATAACATAGTTTGTAAATGACATATGTCAGTGTCAAAAATCAACAGTTTTAGTGACATTCTGACAGCTTTTTCTGGGAAGTATATTTAATCTTTCTTATTGTTTTAATAATTAAATATTTGAATTATAGGTAAAATGCATATATCCATCAGAAAAACGGCCAATCTAGTTAATGAATTGGAAGAATCTCTCATATATGTGTGCAGAAGACATGTTAAAAAACAATATGTATGGGTAAAGTTTTGTTTGTTATAAAACCATGGTTCGAAAGCGAAGTGCAATGCAATACTTATATAGCCTAATATGGAAATGGCGAGAGGTCTTGTGCTGGCCACAACAGATTTTTCTCTGTGTAGTATGGGAGGCAAACCTAGGCGAAGTATCAAGCAGAAACACTAGGACTTAAACCACTTTAGTTTAAATATCATCTCCGTCTGAATCTAGTAGTCTTCCAAATATTATTTTCTAAAGAACATTCGCAAACCACTTGGTATCCTTATTGTAAACAAGCTACAAAGGTCTTTATAGGACCCATAATCTGTTACGAGTAGCATAAGGAACGAATTTAACTCGGAACTCAACAATTCATATTTATTATTATAGCTACCAGATATGATTACTTTTGTAACCTTATAAAACTTTATTCTGCTTTTATGGAATGTCAGAGTTGAGATAAAAATTTCCAGCACACAGGACAAACTCCAACCGTGAAATAAATAATACGAGACTCATAAATGTTTTATTTCATAAGCTAGTTCCAGTGTAGGGTATAAAAAATCTGGTGCATTTTTCAAACCCTTAGCTAGTCGGCGGCCTGAAATTTCAGGTCAACGACTTTGACTCTTGATAATAAATATAGCGTTCGTATTGCGCGGTCCATTAGTGTTACGAGTGTTCCACATTTTGAATTCACAGTCAAGGTTTTCTGCACAACATCGTTGCCAAATCTTTTTCTACTTTAACGATTTTTTAAGTTCCTCTAGGGTGAAATGCATAAATTTGTCAACGGAGATGTATTTTAAAATCGGATATCCGAAGACTGCAGTTCCGTAAACAGATCGTTTACTTGAAGATTTTTAAGAAAGGTTTTCAAATTTATAAATGCAATGACCGATCAAGGCTATTCTGGTCACCAATCATTGAACGCACACACGAACACATCTCGGCTGGATTCAGATTCTTAAAACTACAAACAATCGGTTAATGTAATCAATCACACATTCGACGATGAAAAATATTTAAATAAAAGTCTGTTGTGGCCAGCACTATACCTCCGGCCAGTACTTCAATCTTATGTTTCTTCGAATTCATAAAATATAACTATTGTTTAATTTACTGTTACAATTTTCTTTTTAAAACGTTACCAATAATGAGGGTTCCCGAAGGAAAATAATTTATTTATTTCAAGCCGACGTTTCGACTAATACATTAGTCATTTTCAGGGCAAGAAATAGTCTAATAACACAAGTTTTTCTGGTTTTTAGTCTCATCCATCCATGAGGAACAATTAAAATAAACACAAAGTTGATTGTCGCATTTGATAAAAACATAAATAAATAACAATTAAAAAGATGAAAAGTCAATAATGATAAAAAAATAAATAAATAAATAAGAGATGTAAAATTTTGTCGTCAGCGCAGTTACACGTGTAAAAATTTTGTTAAATATTTTTATTTTAAATCTAAAGGTTTTTTTTTTTCATATTAAAATAAAGAGAAAATACAAGTTTTCAGAATTTTTTGAAGGATAGTATTTGAGCGTTGATAAAATCCAAACACACACTCATATATAAACAAATATACAGACATCATAGTGGAAATGTTAAAATCGGATTCTAGGGACCTTAAAACATGGTCATTTACCAAAACCTCGACATGCAATTTTTAACACGATCCCTATATCTCCTTTACCAAGCGTAGCGGGAGGTAAAAATACTGAATTCTTCTTACAATGTCAACAAACTATAATACATTTAATAGATGCCATAAAAATACGCTGATTTCGAATTTGTAAACGGATGGCTGTATAAGCATGACTAACTAAAGGGATTATCAAGAATATCAAGGATTTTATTCGCAAAGTTGTTACTAGAATTTGTTTAATATTGTGATCAAAGAATTCACCAACAATGGGACTCAAGTTATCTCAAATCTTGCTCTTAGGCTGTGTCCGATGTCGCATTTTGGCATTTAGTATTTGGGATTTAGGTCTTCTTCGCGTAAATACAACTCCGACTAGCACACTAGTGATATCTATTGATTTGTATGGCAACACTTTAAAACAACAAAAATGATTTATACAATTCGATTCAATTTGATGCTTGAGAGTAAATGTTAATATTAATTTCATAAAATAGAAGCTAAGAAGCTATTCTTTGACAGTAAATTTGACATTTTCCACAAATTGTAGCAACGAACATGATTTGTTTAATTAGTGCGCGTCAACTACAAGGCGTAGTGTGTTCCTGCAAAACCCTAAAATCTAATTCCTAAAATCCCAAATAATCACCAGATTTAGGGCATATAAATTTAGGATTTAGATATAAGGGTGATAAAAGTACAACATCGGACACAGCCTAAGTAGTAATAGTCAGTTTCTATTAAAAAGAAAAGTATTTCACACAAAATCAGTAAGAATTGCATGTCTTAACCCCATATTGAACTCCAAATGTCTAGTCGATAATTGTCACCCTCTCAGGTTATATTGTTCCTGTCCTATTACCTTAAACCGCATGAGATTTATTGTATAGCTGTCTTTAACAATAGATATCCATGGAAGTCAAGTGCATGTAAGTCCACCGTTCAGGAACTAAGGTAAGTTAATAAGACATGCTCGTATTTAAATGACGTAAGTTAAAATGTCCTTTCTGACATTTATTTTTGGAATTTTGGAAAAATATAATAAATTAGATACTTCTGGATTCTGGATTCTGGATTTTTGTATCAGTGTTACCAATTTCAATAACTTTTTGTTATTGAATCAGTTCCTTTTGTATTTACACCAAAATCTAATAGGTACTCGGAACCTACCCGATAATAATGTACCCGGGTATAAAATTTCTTACCCGATTACCCGAAATATACCCGCTGCCCGTTAATTACCCGATAGCCTTTAATTACCCGAACAGTTTTCAGCTGCCCGAAGATTGTATCTAAAAGAAGAGCTTTTTATTACCACACCATAGGTAATTAATATAATTTATGTTCAGTTTTTATAGAGATACAGTATATTGTATATTATTTATTTGTGTTACTTTTTATTTAATAAATATACGTAAACAATAATTATGAATTTTATTAAAAAGTAAACTGCTAATATAAGGGTAACTAGTAATTAACAAATTATGTGTGTGTAATTAAAGGATAACGGGTAATTAAAGGGTATCGGGTAATTAACGAGTAAAGAGTACTATCCGGGTAGTTGTTTCGGGTACTCTGGTACCAAAATTATCGGAATTCGTCATTACTAGTTTATTTCTATATTAGAATAGGGTAGAAAAACAAGATTTCAAGTTAAGAGGCACAAAAAATACACACACACACACACACACACATACACACACTACTTTACCAAGGTAGCGGGAGGTAATACTGTAAAAATAACAATATAATTTTAAAATATCACTAAAATTTTATGAAAAGTAATGCAAAACTACTTTTAATATTCATTAGTTGGACAATATTTTTCCCATTTTATTTACTTCACTTCTTTGTTTTGTTTTTTCTTGGCAACGGTTACTATGATGTACATGACTAACGCACATTTAAACTTGAAGTTAATCTCTTTCTCTTCATTATTCCTCCATCATATTCTTCTCGTCTTTTATTAAGCTCAGAACTTCATATTCTTTTTATTTCTCTTCTACAATTAACCAGGATTAAATTATTTTTCTTTTTAGTCAGTTTTAAACAAATAGCTACCAGTAATTAGGTTATAAATATAGCTATCCATATTCCACGTGGACTTTACAATATCTTTCAGGTTCATTTCATTTTACTCTCTTTTATATATACGATCCCATCATCTGGGTAAATCGATCGCCTATTGCTGACTGACTGGCATCTGTCGCTGCATCTGGAACTGCAGTCGTAACCTACGGGAGCAGCGGCCAAGCAATCACGACAATGCGGAATACATGTGGTGCATGTCGGTACACTCCAAGAAATAATTTACACGGCGCGGACTTTATTGTAGACACTTCGCTCGGGAATGCAACGGACCCAGCTGGTGAATAATGGAAGAGTTAAGAATGTAATTGTGGGAGAACTGAAGATAAAGAAGCTAGGGAGTTGGGATCAAAAAAGGTTCATTTTGTTAGGAGAGCTGATGTTCTGGGTTGTAAGCTAGTGTCTTTATTATGTAACAAGACTGAAGTATGCGAACTAGGGCTTATAAGAGTTCGGCCGTTATACATTTTCGGCAAACAAAAAAATTATAAAATCTATGCAAATGGTAAGAAATTTATGTGTGTCTCTTTAAGCAATTATATTTATTAACTTCATCAATAATTTTAACATCAAATTTAATTTTATGGCCAGTGTTAACTGTGTAGTTAGATTTTAGTAAATGACCACGTTTTAAGATCCCTAGAATCCAATTTTAACATTTTCACAATTATGTCTGTATGTGTGTATGTGTATGAATTTTGTCTTCGCTCTAACTCAAATACTATCATTTAGAAAGTTCTGAAACCTTGTATTTCTACCCTATTCTAATACGAAAAGAATCCATTAGATTTTCGCGTAAATATGATAAACGGAAATGGCACTTTACTTGAAGCTCATAATGGTTTTTCTTTAAAAAATACCATTAAATGACACTTTTTCGCATTTTATGTCATTGGAAAATTATAGATTATTGAATTTTGTACAGGTATACATTAATACTTTTTCTATATATTTTACAGATAAATTTAAAAATCATTTTTCTTTTTTTAATCCCGAAGCTTAAGATAAACAAAATTCCTTTGTTACACAGTTTATTTTTCGAATGAATGTAACTGACAGGTAAACGTCATTGTCAAAAAACCAATCACTTCAAATTAATAATAGTGACATTAAATAATAATGAAAATCGTAAATAAAGCAATAGTTACATGTTATATGCAAAGGAACTTATATAGTTTGCAGCATTAGTAAATATGTAGATATGTATTTAAATTAATAAAAATTAAGTGACTGTCAAAAAACTAATCACTTCAAATTAATAATAGTGACATTTTAAAAAGAATATAGTAAATAAAGCAATAGTTTTCTGCAATGGAACAGTTTGCAGCGTTAGTAAATAAGTAGGTATGTATTTAAATTAATAAAAATTAAATAGCGGGAGGTTTTGTGTTGGCCACATCAGATTTTTTTAAGAGGTTGTGACGTCTCCCAGATGTATATACATATGATTACATTTTTCGCATTAATTTTAGTTGGCTGTCAAATAGCTTTAATACTTTGAAGCATGATATCCACAAGCCCTATACATTTCATTTTCTTTTTATATTTTGTTTGCTTTATATTTAGCTTTTTAGATAAATTAAAATACAAACACTTCACAAGAATATTTAATAATACCTAATCCGCATTTTCATATCCCAGTTTTCCTTTTTTCTTTTTCACTTTTCTACTTCATTAATATAAATTAAAAAAACGAAGAGATTAAAAATATAATCCTACCGACAAATTCCCTTGGACTACATTATATTATACATATTTCACCTTTGACATTTAGATTTGTATCATGTTATTTTCAATAGGTACATATATTTGGTAAGTATATTTCTGATAAATACATTTTTATTTATTTATTATCATCGTGTTGATACATCAACCGTACTCACTTGACTAATTGCCATGTGACTTGCTTTTATTCCGAAATTGTAATTCTGTGTCAAAAGGCACTAAATTTGTGGCCGAGATATAGTTATAGAAAAAGCAGCAGAGCTTATGAATTACCTAACAAAAAAAGCCCTGCAGATATTGCTTCCAACAATGGAATATTCGCATCGGGCGGTGTAGGGTACGGGGAGGAGAGTACATTGAAAGTGGCAATATTTGTTTTGTTTAATCATTGTTCTAAGATCAATCTTGTTATTCAATTACCACACCTCGTACTTAGAATTTACGGAAAGTAATATGCTTGTCACATTAGATTTTTTAATTGCAATATCAAATATATCCAGGTACACATTAGAAAAAGTATATTGGACTAACTCTGTCAGCACACCGGTAAATTAAAAAGAAAATTACTTCCTCCCTGGGGTCCAGTGCGTCGGTAATACCATTTCCTTTAGTGTACAAGCCCCAAGAGTCCGGTGTCAGTAATACGACTGATCTCTATTTGCTCTCGGAGCCATTCA
This sequence comes from Ophonus ardosiacus, assembly GCA_943142095.1. Lineage (NCBI taxonomy): Eukaryota > Metazoa > Arthropoda > Insecta > Coleoptera > Carabidae > Ophonus > Ophonus ardosiacus. The sequence continues at coordinate 4,557,053 of OW964838.1, read as the reverse complement.
CGCCGTTGATTAGCGATCCGATACTGATCTGATCCCACACGAATTTGATTAATCTTATTCCTCCAGCCTCTAACTGATCAGTGATTAAGGCGGATGGTAATACAGGATTAATTAAACTTTGTCATTGTATAATATATGACATGGGTATAGAAATTGTTCAGTCAATATCTAGCACCATCCCGGAAGTATGACTGGAATTTACTTTGTAATATATTATCACTTGTTAAATATTATACTAGCTCATAATACTTCGGCCGGTTTACATCTTCAACAAACTGAGTATAAAACCTTCGCAAATGGTGAGAAATTTCTTTCGAATGGATAGAATACGAAAGAATTATCATTTTTAGAATTGTTACACACACATATATACATCTACACAGATAAACATCGTAAATCTAGTAAAATCGAATTCTAGGGGCCCTAAAACGTTTTTATTCATTAAAACCACCACCGATTTTTTTGAGTACAGACAATTGGTGCGATTCAGTGGGTTATATTAAAGTCTACTAACACTTGTATTAACTAAAACACTGTATTAGCTTAAAACTCATTTTAAAACAAAGGTGATTCAGTGGTCTGTATTAAGCTGTTTTAGTTAAAACACAAAATTACACTTGGCAACACTGTAATAACTGTCAAAGTGCGAAATTGGCGGCATTTGAAACATCAAATTTTTGTTTTTGTGTTGTTTTAGGTTATGTTACACTACTACCTATATTTTAATTTTTGCATATTAAAATGTCAGGAAAAAGAATTACAGAACCGATTGGTTTAATGAAGAAAAGATTATTTTAATAAAAGGTAATTACTAAACGGAACAGTATTATTGAAAATAAGAGAAATGACATTAAAATAATGAAAAATAAAAAAGCTGCATCATTTTGAAGTGGTAAATTGGAATGTCCAAAGAAATAAAAGTGATGTTTGTGCTGATTGATATTTTTTATTATTGTAATCAAGTTTCCATTATTGTAAATAAGTATTTATTTGTTGTAATCAAAATTTCTTTAAGGATTTCTTTGTTTGTAATAAAAAAAATCAAAATCAAATCAATATTATTTTAATTCAATGTAGCGGGGCCCCTAAAATGTGAGGGGCCCATAGGCAATTACCTATTCTGCCTAATGGGTAATCCGGCACTGATTGAAATGCAATTCAAAGAGTGAAATTGCGCATTATTTAAAAGAAAAACTAAAACTGGAGGAGGTACATCACCGCCAAACCCAGATATGTCATTCGAATAATTTATTACATGCTGAAATATGTACATTTTTTGATAATCGGTATCACTTTCGGAGAGAGTATAGTCATAATTTTTCGTCTTCTTTATATCCTTCTTAGACTTCTACAATCAACAACACGCCAAACATGCTCAACTCTTTCAATAGCACGTATTGTGTCACCTATTAGATTTTTTTCTTATTTTGGTAAGTACCAGTGTTGTGCTTATCTAGATAACATTATCTAAAATTTTATCTAGATAACGTAGATAGTATCTTTTATCTAATATCTAGATATTTTTAAAATTAATATTTATTATCTTATCTGTTTTATAACATGCAGAAGAAAGATAAGATAACCATTATTTATGTTAGCTCCATCTATGCTCAAATCAAAATACTATTTAGCAAGTTAGAACAAGCACAACCTACCGCATCGCATAGTGCCGTGTTTTGTGTTCTCCGTCGCCGGTGTGTCTGCCTGCGTAAACTTACTTGTGAAGTGACGTGTGATCGTGATTCGTGAGCAATAGTGAGGAACATTATTTATGAAAATATTCATTTACTGTCATTTTTACATGCTTAATTTTTTGTAGGAAAATAATATAAAATGTTTCATATTTTCATTGTTTTATAAACTAATCTGTCAGTTTACGATTAATATTTTGATTTTATATTATTTTGACCATATTGGAAGAGAAAGACGAACCTATACCGTCAACATGCTTACTTTTCAGGTATCTTATCTGTTATCTAAAATTCTTATCTAGATAACATGTGAAGTATCTGTTAACCTTACCTAGATATATTGCGCAAATTTATCTTTATCTGTTATCCAGATAAAAAAATCATTATCTGACCCGACACTGGTCAGTACATATGCCATTATAGTTTGATTCATAAGTATACGAACACCCTGTATAAATAAAAAAGTTAATACAAACTGGCTTTTTACTTGCAAATGAAGGTTTCGTAAATTTCAACACATTTTTTGTTCCAGTAAAAATATCAGTTGATAATGAATTCACTCAAGGTCTACTTCAAAATGAATATTCTAATACGTATGATAAAACAACATAATTAACAGAATTTTCAGAAGAAAATAACAAGGAAATAAATTTGTTTAATCTCTTTTCAGATATGCTGAAAAACTAATTAATGAAAAAACACGCAAATGTAAGAAAATAACGAGAACATATAACTGATAAAGCAGTGAAAATATCTCGGGACATTTTAATAAATTACTGAAAGTATAAAGTGTAATTGACTGCTGAAATTGATTGCACTACTTGAAAAATGCTGAAGTTAAGTGCATTAGCTTCGTGAACTATAAAAACTTTAGCTACAAAGAGCAAATTGTATTTAATTGAAGTGATTAATGTCAAAACAACTATTTGTTTCCTGGAAAGTTTCTAGCTAAATAGTTGAAGCTTTCAACAAAACTAGACTTTATCAACCACAGTAATTTGCACGTTTACTTTGTCAATTACGACACGATGGCACTGTAATCAAATTTATAGTCCATTATACTGCCCTCATAAGCAAAAACGCAAAAGCAAAAAAATCGAATTTAATTTTTTGGTTATTATTAATCTGTATATTACTATACAAATCAGGAGTGGGATCATGTAACTTTGAAAACGATATTGCGACTGTCGACAAGTAAAAATGTGATCACGTAAATAGTGAAAACCGAAAACGATATCGTTTTAGACTGATAAAAATGTGAGTTCAAGTCGGCACTCTCAAAGCGATAGTCGTATCTTACGTCCCTTTTTATTGTATACATTTGAGTATAGGTACATTTAAGTAAAAGAATGTAGTGAGCAGTGAGTTAAATTTGAACTTTTGGAAAGATGTTATAAATTATTTAAAAATCAATTAATATATCAAATTTAAAAGATATTTTTCTTAGCAAGGCGAAAATGAAATAATTGCAATAATATACGATAATTATAAAATGAATATTGATTACAAGAATAAATCTACGAAAAAATTCATGAATGTTTTAATACTAGCATGTTGCAAAGAACAAATGCGTATGATTTACTATACTTCGACGATTCTAGCTTGTGTTTTGTAGTTTTTACACAAAATTAAAATTTATAAATTGATCATTTTCGCAGCCCGCCCGAAAGTTACCTATGCGCCGATATTTAAATCTGGCCCACCCATTCTTTATTTACTTGAAATACAAAACGTAATAAAAACTAGATTACTTTAAAATAACAATCTTGTCTACTTGTAGTCTTAAATGGTATCTTAAAGTTTTATTATATATTTAGAAATATTTTTGTTTACTTCATAAATTTCAATATGTCTGTTTGACGCTTGAATTTTTTTTAACAGTTTGTTGATAATAATTTAAATAATTACACAAAGAATAATTTAATAGCATTAAGTTATTGTACAAAACTTCATTTGAAGGCTACTGGATTTGATTAATTCTTCTTCAGCGAAAAATTTGACAGAAGAACCTCCACAATTACAAGGACCCAAAGGAATTGACAGCATATTTTCAAGTAGCAAATTCATATTAGTTACTTGATCTTGAATCGTTGATTACCCAAAAATTCGTTTTTGCAGATACTACCTTCTTGCTTATGAGGGCAGTAGAGTCCCCTGAAAATTTGTTAATTGCGCTGTTTTATCAAATAAATTAGCATATTCATACTTAGGCCTTGGGTGAAACAAAAATTTACGATTTCGCTAAAAAATTAATGCGTTCGATAACTCTCGGGCTCGAGTGCAGATGGCGTTCGTAGCGCGTCGTGCTTTTTCAGAGTCCGAATAACCATAAATATGGTAATTTTCGTTATAATGTTGCATATTCATAAGTTGTGGCCCAGACGCATATCCGTGCACCACGTGAGAAAATTTAAAAATGTAGGTGAGCTTGAAAGCCGCAGCTTTAAAGCTTGTATTCCATTCTAAAGCTCGGATGGAATTTTGAGAAGTTATACCTACACTACGTAGAAAAGATATTATAGTAAATTCAAGGGTTTTCCTAAAATCTGCAGATTTAAATCTAGTTATTTTATTATTATGAGCTCTCTTAGCTTCGTTTTCAAAGTACGCATACATATTGTAGCTCTTTCAGAAGCTTTTCAGACTGATTGTTAAAAACTGTAATCCCATAAAAGTTTACGGCCGATTTCACCACCGGTTCCTAAACCGTTGCCTAGCTAGGAATTTCCTAAATTTAAAAACTGCCTAAACTGATTCTTATCCATTTTGGATTTCACCAAACAAAACAATGCCCAGCTAGGAATTACAGTAAAATTTTTAAAAGAAGTCCGATCAAGGCCATCTACGAATTGCACCTATGAATTAAGATTTAATGCTGTCAAATTTAGTAGTATCGGTTACATAGTTTTTATGAGGTACACAAGATATTATGTACCCTCATAAAAACTATGTAAAAGACACTACTAAATTTGACAGCACAAAATCTTAATTCATAGATACAATTCGTAGAAGGCCTTAGTCGGACTTCTTTCAAAAATTTTACTGTACTTACGTAGGCATCGGATTATTAGTTATTTTTGTAATATTATATTTGCACACTGAAAATAAATGAATAATTTTTATAATTTATGATGTTTTTAAATTGTATTTGTCAACAATGACATTGGAAATTATGTGGAAATTTGTATTACAGAAATGGAAAACATAAATGAAACAAAGATGAAAATGAACAAAAAGAAGAAATATAAATGGCAAAATTTATAATGAACAATACAAAAACAGAAGCTGAATCCTCTGACTTCAGATACAAATTTAAAATTGGACAAGCGGAACGCATGACGTTTGGCTATTTGGCATTTTTGTAAAAATTATGAATTTAATTATATATGAATATTTAATGTTATTTTCCTAAGTTTAAAATAATGAATTAATTAATTTATCTTTTCTTAACAAAGGCCTGAAAGTTCACATCTTTTCGTGTAACAATTCCAACATAAACACAAGTATATTTTTTGCCGTATTACAAATTTTAAAGATAGGAATAAAACGACATCATATCAGCCACATAAAAGCGACTGGGAAGCAACAATATCCAATAGTCATCCAGGGAAATAACAGAACAAAATTAACAGTAAATTCAAACGTGTTTCCCCGTAATCCCTAACTGTAGATTCGTTTATTTAATTTTTGTCATGTTTTAATTAAATACTTTGTCATCGACCCTTTGCGTTCAGAGGGATTCATTGTTTTAATTTTCACGACATAAAATGCGTTCACATTTTTAAAGGTACCCTCTTTGCATAAATATTTTTATGAAATGTACCTACATCAACATTCAGGAAGTAAAGAATTAATTAGTACAACCCTTAAAAATTTTGATAACTCCAAAATAATATTTATTTAGAAAATTGGACAAATAATTGGTTATAATAATTGTTGCTGGACCTTTCAAAAATATGTATCAGGCGGTAATACAAATTACAACAGGGATTTAAATCGAGACCGTTATCTTTATGATTTAATACTTACTTACTTACTTACTTAATCCTACACCTTTCCACCCTCACGGGTGTAAGGCGTTCCTCCGGCTTGCGGGGGAGGGGGTTGAGTTCTGGTTCGTTGGTCTTCTCCATATTTCTTTCCACTCTGCTCTATCTTGTGTTGCTATCTTCGTTTCTTCCCAAGTTAGACCTCTTCTTTGCGCTGCCTCCTTTACTTCTTCCAGCCACGTTCTTCTTGGTCGTCCTCGTGGTTTCTTTCTTCCAATTTTTGCTTCAAACAATTTTTTAACTATTCTCTCTTCTCCCATCCTTTCTACATGCCCATACCATCTCATCTGTCTTTCTGCTATCTTATCTTCTATTGCTTTTACTTCTAAGGTTGTGTTTTCAATTCTATCCAGTCTTGTTTTTCCCTCTATTTTTCTCAAGAATCTCATTTCGATAGCCGTAATTTTTTCTTTTTGTCTTTGCGTTTAATGTCCATGTTTCAGCTCCATGTATGAGTATAGGCGTCACTACTTTCTTAAATATTTGTACTCTGGTCTCTTTCGGTATTTCTTTCTTTCCTAAGAAGCTGTGTTTGATGCTATTGAATATTTTGCCTCCTGTTGTTCTTCTTTCTTTTTTTCTTCATCAAATCTTCTATGATTTAACATGATATTTATTGCTGATATTTTCGAATTTAATAATAATAATAATATTATTTTGTCGGCTTTTGAACAATCTTAAGTTATAGCACCAAATACTTTATTATCTTTACAATTTTAATGTTACATTTCATATATAAGGAATTTATTTTAACATGCAACATTATGGTTCATCACTTCCATGGTTACTCATTATTGTCAAAAAATGACAGCAATGTAATATTTGTCCATTTTAAAATGCAACATACAAAATTTGTAGATTTGTCATATCAAAACAAATTTTCAATTAATTAGCCTACATACGATTAACATAAAAATCAAAATATGAATGTTGCACATCTTAACAAACTTTAGCTTACAAAAATTCATCTTTCATGCAATAAAAGTTAAAAAAATACCCCCATTCACACTGAGACAATATTCTAGTCGGTCGTAATAAGAATTAACACCATTTGTGATGTGTTCTGGAGGTATCTCATGTGCTGCAATACTATTTATAATGTTGCATTTTAAAATGGACAAATATTACATTGCTGTAATTTTTTGACAATAGTGAGTAACCATGGAAGTGATGAACCGTAATGTTGCATTTTAAAATAAATTCTTTGTATTATTATAGAGTACTAAAGACACATACAAACATCCAAGCTGCTGGTGGGAATCGAACCCACGATCTCAGGATCTGAGCGGAGAAGGTCTCTTTGGGACACGCTGCCTCAACACGCTCAGCCTCTGAGGCGACGATATTTTCGAATTTACTCTTTGAAATAATATTACAGAAATAGTGAAAGGCTCATTGGTATCCGATCACATCAGCATAGTATTGTGACAAATTAAAATGAAATTGGGAACTAAATAGTCGACAGAATTCCCAAAGAGACAACATTGCAAAAACTGTTGCCAATTCTACAACATATCGACAATTCGTCATTGAAAATACGGTCAGTCAATTTCAACGGAATCAGCCCGAAGAATAATGTTGTTTCAGTTAACGCGTTTACCAGTTCTATAAACTGGAACCAAAATTTGCCTTGCAACATTTACAATTTTTTTAATGATGTGTATTTTGAGTGATATATAAAACAAACAACCTCCAACTAAACCTAATCATTAGCCATGTATTACAACTTCGTTGTAACTAGTTAAAGACTAGGTATTGCATGGTAAAAAATTACATTGATATTCCGGACAAAATTTAGTTAGCTGTATTTTTTTTGTTATTTCAACAATATTTTTTTGCCGTGTATACGAAGAACTTTGTATTTTAAGTTTCCAAAACTAAACAATTTTTGTTGTGTATAAAAAGTATTATTTGCTGTAAAATATTAGTCATGGTAGCAATTATTATTAGTAGTACTAAGCAGTCATTTTGTTACTTTGTTCAGATTACAAAATCATTTTGCAACAATTAAAGATATTTAATCTGTTACTGGGACAAATTTTATTTTTTTGTATCCTGTGACATTATATTTTGTAAAGATTACCAATTCTTCTTCCCGGCATATACTTATTTGTACAGGTAACTAAAACTTTAGTATAGACAGGGTATTCCCTGGTATACAGCATAATTCACTGTTCGTGTTATACAACACTATACTACGTCGTGTCTCATTTGCTTGCGCAGTTAAGTTTAGCCTGTCGAAAATTGTTTTTTAAAAGTGCTTGTTTCTTGTGCCCGTCAATAAAAATGGATGATTTTGTAAAAGATATTTTAAAACAATGGCAATTAGAGTGTTTTATTAAGAAATTTGAAGGTATGTATCGATTATTGATAAATCTGTTATAATTTAAGTGACTTTTGTTTCATACGTTATTTTGTTTATATAATATTTGTTACATGTATATAGATTATAATTATAAATAAATAAAATTATTATAATACGTATGTATTTAATTTTTACCTTACTACCTCATTAATGCATTTGTATATCTATCAAAAATTTATTAGTTTCCAAAACAAATTCATAGTTATTAATGGTAATTTAATTTATTTGTTCGTATAACAAATTTACATTTCTTAATGGTAACTTATTTTATTTATTCGCATAAAAAATATCTTTTGTTATATATAACAAAATTGTATTTGTTGCCACAACACTTTTTTACCAGCAAATTTACCTAGGTAGCTGTAACAAATATATTTGCTGGTCCTATATTGACAAAAAAAAAATTGCTGCTGGAACTCATTTTTGGTAATCACAACAAAGTTTTTATGTGTGTGCCACGTCACTCAAATAAAACACAAATTATTCGAAGATCTGAAAATCACTAGAGGAAATTTTTGAGTCAAAGAGTTATACTATATTTCTGCCTTTTTCTGATTTTAATTACGCTTGTGTTACCCTGTCCTAAAGGTTGTGCGTTTGCATAACATTCTGTCATCAAAGTAATTGTCCAGGCAGTAAAATATTCCACACACTAGGCCTGCTGAATTTTAATGAAAATCAAACAGTTATTGGGGCGCGAACGCTGTAAATTTATCGTGGAGCCCAGTTGTACGTCACCAGTATTTCAATATAAATTTTACGTTGCTCTAACAAAGCACAGCCATCTAAACCTCCACCAATTTACACATCAATATCCGGTTTGTATTTCATCCGAATAGCTGTCATTCAAATTAGACAAGAAGGGAGAGAGAAATGGTAAATCATATTATCAGAAACTAAAAGAAAATTAAGAAAATACACTTATTGATCGATAGTATTTACTCAAAATTTTAGTCACCCTAACTAACTATTTACCATGACTACCATTTAGAAATACATTCGAGTGATTAAAAAACAACTGAATTTGTTATTTTAGTCAACGCTTAATCACCCCTGTTTAAGAATAAATACTACCGGGCATTAATGTAACATTATTACATAAAAATTAAAACATTTTTTTTTCCTTTTTTTTATTTTCGCTACCTTTAGATAAGGAAGGTATTGTCTTTGGTCAAAAAAGTTTGTTGGTGACTTTTTAAGGAATAAGCACGTTTTAGGGTCCTTAGAATACAATTTTACTAGATTTACGACTATGTCCGTATCAGACCTGGGCAAGTTACTTTTAAAATGTAACTAGTTACAGTTACAGTTACCTCCAAAAAAAAGTAACTAAGTTACTTAAGTTCCAGTTACTTTGGTGAAAGAACTAAGTTATTTACTAGTTACTCATTAAAAGTAACTTAGTTACCTTGAGTTACTTTCTAACTACTTTAAATGGCGTGAAGTGTAGACTTAGACTGTTAAAAGGCCCTGCGGACCTACATTATAATATAATATGAAAATTAAAAGTGACATTTTATCTTGTGAGAAGGGAATTTGCAAAAATGAGACGAATTTAAGTCTTGCAACCCTTGGAACAACGAACAAAATACACTATTTTTTGTATAACCTGAAAATTGGAATAATTTTGATGATTTAGTGGCAGTTTAATTATAATTTATTAAAACGTATCATTTGTAAGCGAGGAATACATTTGAAAATAATATATTTTATAAGTCAAATTTAACATTTAGTGACTTTTTAATTCTAGAATTAAAAGTTAAAATTTTAATCCCCTCCCGTTACTTTTTATGACTAAGTTACATTCCACTTTTTAAGTTACTTTGACTAAATTAAGTTATATTCTAATTTCTGAGTTACTTTAAGTAACTTAAGTTACTCAAGTAACTAGTAACTAAAAACCGTAAAGTTACCAACTACTTTTCCGCAGCAAGTTAAGTTACAGTTACCATATTTTAAAAAGTAACTAAGTTACGTTACAAGTTACGTAAAAGTAACTAGTTAGTAACTAAGTTCCTAAAGTAACTAGTTACTGCCCAGCTCTGGTCCGTATGCATGTGTGGGTGTGTGGGTGTGTGTGCGACAAAAATTTTCCGGCGATAACTCCAACACCAAAATATTCTAAAAATTATAATTCTTTTGTATTCTTCTTATTTAAATCCATATGAAGAGCTGATTACATTTTGGTTATAAATGAACAACCGGAAGTTCCCTTATTTGATGTTCTTAACATTTTTCTTGAATAAACGCAGTTAAATATTATTTTTTAACATTTTATATGATTATCAATATGAAAGAATATCTTATTGTCTATATGGTTTAATTATACTTTTCCATAATATTCAATAGATATAGAGTTAAAGAGTTATAAAGAGATTAACTTTCATAAATCGACAAGCTTTGCTATAATCATGGAAACAGCTGATATATTCAAATAATTATAATTGAGAGATGTCAGTGTCAAGTGCATTTTACATAGTGTATGTTCTTGTTTTAATTTTATTGGATTTATAGAATTATTTTCAAAGGACTTTCGATATGGAATTTGTAGAAAATGTTTGTGGTACAATTTTGCTGGATATATAGAATCTTTCCCCAAGATCTTTTGGTACCTAAAGGAATTGTACAAAATACATAGAATTGATGGAAGGAAATGTGCTAACCACGCCTGATTTTTTATAAATAAATAAAAATAAAGATACCATCATGATATATTACCAATTGTTTGATTGGTAATATATCATATCTCTCCCATTCAACATCTCTAAATGTAAGATTATGACATATTCTGTCAAAAAATTTGTATGTAACTACATGTATTTCATGGGTAATGATTTTTTAACACGAGTGTCAAGCATCAAAGACTTGGGTGTTATATATGACCCCAAATTAATTTTTGATCTGCATGTTAATTATACTGTTAATACAGCATATAAGAATCTAGGATTTATTATTCGTAATACTCAGAGTTTCATTAACATTAACACACTCAGATCTTTGTACTTTGCATTCGTACGTTCAAAACTGGAATATTGCTGTGTCGTATGGAATCCGATTTATGACAAACATAGCTCAGAGTTAGAATGGGTTCAAAGGAAATTTATCAGGTATTGTACATATAAAACTACAGATGCATTTGATATATATACTTACAGTTATACTTTGTCACTTAAAACTTTTGACATACTATCGCTCGAGAATAGACGAACAATAATTTCTTGTGTACATTTGTATAAATTATTACACAATATGATTGACGATAGTGCTACCCTAAACTGTATTTGTCTAAACGTTCCACGAATTACATCTCGAAACAAATCTGTAATTACATTTAATTTAAAAAATGTGAAAACAAATTATGAATCTAAGGCACCTTGTAGAAGAGTATGTACACTATTTAATGAAATTAACTCCACCTTGAACATTGATATATTTAACTGTAGTTTGCAGAGATTTAAGAATGTAATGTTTCAGTATTTCATTAATAAGTAAATGTTTGTATTGCACATATGTAATTTTTATGTTTTATGTTACTTACGTTGCTTTGTTATATATTTGTAATTGGGATCTTTGATCCTGTTGAGTGGGTTAACAATAAATAAAATAAATAAATAAATAAATATGTCTCTCTGATTTTTACGCAGATATCGGTAATGATGATGACACATTTGTAAAGAAGTAGTACTAGTACATATCAAGGTACATAATATAATAATAAAGAACACATTCATATATTATTAAATTTTCATACATTTTATAATAATAAGTTTAATATTAATTAAATACGTGTACAATAATTTTCAGACTAGGTATTAATACTAATTTGCTTTCAAACAAAACCAGATAGATTTATATAGATATATTATTACTGTATTTATTGCGTTTGCTATACTAAACTAACGCTGTAATCTGCAAATAATTCATGTTCAAATCTAATACAATTACATATGCAAATAATATTTAACCAATTAGATGTATTTCACTTTATTGTTAGACTTGCATAGTAATGTCAAAGTTTGCAACATAATCTGAATTAGTAATTCTTCTGAAAAGACTAAACATATACACATATACAGGGTGATCAAAAAGAAATGATGCAGTTGGTAATACAATTGGTAAGAGCCAACAAAGTGTCTGACATCTGGCGGCAAAACAAAACATATCAATTGCCTTATTTCACCTTCTCAACCTGAGCATAAGTACTAGTACTTTCCCTACTGCCTGGAAAGTGACACGCATCACACCTATTTTAAAGTCAGGATCAGCCAGTAATATTGAAAATTACCGTCCTATAGCTATGTTATCTAATTTTAGTAAAATATTTGAAAAAATTATTTACACTCATATATTCAGTGATATTAAACAACACATTTCTGTTCATCAACATGACTTTATGGCAAATAGATCTACTGCTACTAATTTGATGCACTTCACACACTCAGTGTCCACTGTTCTACACAGCAAAGGGCAAGTTGACTGTATATACACAGATTTTGCTAAGGCGTTTGATAGGATTGACCATAGTATATTAATTAACAAACTTCATTCTTTCTCATTCTCATCTCCACTCGTTGCCCTATTATCATCCTATCTTCATCAACGTGAGTCATTTGTACAATACCAGAGTCATTCTTCATTTAGATTCATAGCTTCCTCTGGCGTTCCTCAAGGCTCTAACCTAGGACCACTGCTTTTTTTGATATTTGTTAATGATATCACAAATGTTATTGACTGTGAAAAACTCTTATTTGCCGACGATTTGAAAATTTTCTGTCCAATTTCTACTGTAAATGACTGTCATAAATTGCAGCAGGATCTAATTAATGTTTCAAAATGGTGTTCAAGAAACAACTTGCACTTGAATTTAAATAAGTGTAATGTGATGTCCTACACCAGGAAACTCACACCACTAACTTTTAATTACTCCATTAACAATGTCCCCTTATCTAGAGTTCATTTGATCAAAGACCTTGGAGTAAAATTTGACACTACATTGTCGTTCGTTGATCACGTGAGGGACATTTACAACGCTTCAATCCGTCTTTTGGGTTTTATCTTTAGAAACACGAGGTCTTTTAAAGACGTTACATCTATCCTTATTCTATATTATTCTCTAATTAGGACCAAACTAGAATACTGCAATATTATATGGAATCCCATTTATGAAGTTCACCAAGACCTAATTGAGGCAGTTCAGAAAAAAATTTTGCGATATCTGTTTTTCAAAGTCAATGGCATTTTTCCTGATAGATCAGTAACCTATATTTCCTTGTTAAATATGTTTAACTTAAAAAGTCTTCAGGAACGCAGAGAAAATACCTTAATCATCCATCTCTACAAATTGATAAACGGCTTAGTTGATGACTCTCACTCCCTATCACTACTAAAATTCCATGTACCCTCCATTAGAACTAGGTCCTGCTACACATTTTACCTTCCTTTTGCCCGCTCAAATATTCGCTTATCCTCCCCTATCTATCGGATGAGCTTAGTTTACGAAACCAAGTTCTCAGATGTAGATATTTTCCTCCTAGATTTTAAACAATTTAAGCGTGCAGTAATTAATCGTGAATAATTTGTGCATTGTTTTTTGTATTTGTGTTTTGTATTTAACTTGTATTTAACTTGTATTTGTTTTATTCTTATGTCTCTCCCTACCCTCTTATTGGGCTTTGCCTGTTGGGTCTGTATTCTAAATAAATATGAGTTGTAGGGAAAACGTTGTATTGTAATACAGGGTTATAAGTAAACAACAACCAAAAATGACCAGCAAATCGAAGAGCTATTGTTCTGTACCGCAGTGCAATAATTATGCAAGTGCTGTCATATCCGTTCATTATTTCCCAAAAAGAGAAATATTAAAAAATAAGTGGAAAATCGCGTTAAAAATCGGAAAGGACATATCACCGTTCATGAACGCTTGTTCACATTTTTACCTAAGCGATTTTATTCCATGTAAATATTTATAAAAATTTATGCTTCAAAACATTATTAGATTGTTTTTGTAGTCAATAAAAGAAAAATATTTAAAAAAATGATATAGCAAGCTAAAAATGACAGCAAAGAAAATTCGATAAAACCCCTGTACAGAGAAGAAAAATAGAGAGACGTTACCTGTAAATAGTAACTATTATTCTTTAATATTATATATTTATTTTAAATTGTTTATAGGAAAGACAGGAAAGAAGAAGAAACTGCAAAAATATCAGAAATTGACAAAGAGGAAGACGTGCAAAACAAAGAACTTGATGTGCATTTGTATTTAGTGTTATTACAATTGAGTGGTTAGCCCCTTTCAAATTAGATGTTTGAACACACAGTTAATTTATTTCTATATTATTCTGTTTATCTGTCTTATATCCGCTCAAGATAAAATGTCCAGCCAAAATAATTAAACAATAGTTAACATGCAGATAACCTCAATTTTGAATCTTATTTTACCCTTATATACTGCTTCTCCATTCGACCATAGGCCGCACAGCATTATTTAAATAAATGTATATATCTGACATTATGATAAATATATTTGATTTCAATTAAAAATAACAAAATATCCTCAAAACAAAGCCTCAAAATACAAGTAGCACAAACGTAAAATATAATGTTTTTCCTATAAGTCGGTCATTAGTGCTGCCATCTCTAGGATGTGGCTCTCCCGGATAGGGTCCTATACCATTTTTTATTTATTTTTTCTGTAAGAACAAGATGAAATAAGAATTTTAGTGCAAACGCGACGTAAAAATTTTATGTAATAAGCGCTATATGAATTCAATTTAGACGTTTTAAACTGTCATTATTAACTTCATAGCTACAACTATAAGTAACATTTTATTCACAAGTGAATTAAATTTTTTTAAATTACTCTCACAATTTTTTTAACTCACTCTGCTACAAATAATGGGTTTAACATTCTATCTCTCTTAATAAATACATACAGCGTCTCTACTTTTCCAAAAGTTAACAAACTTTTCACAGGGGTAAAAGATGCCTCATATTTCACTTGTTACATAATTTATTATTAATCCACTTGTGGATAAAGTATGTCGTTACTCGCGTGGCCCATAAATAACTGTCTGCCACATAAAACAATATACAATTCTAAATTATTTTAAAATATATAGTCTACACATACAATAAAGCTTTCAGAAAATAATTGTTCACCACATATTGAAGTTAAAATTAGTGCTATTTACGCCATTACCGTTTCAAATAAATCAGTCATTCTATCAATATATCACTTTAAATTGTTGAACATATTGACTGTTTTAAAACGCAATATTGCTTGCAATAAACATAAAATTAGCAGTTTATAATTTATATTACGATTAGTCACGTATACAAATCACGATAAATTGTATTATTTCACCACGATAGCGTTTACAGTATTTTGATTTTATTGGGAAAATTATAATGGACATCCAATGTATGCATTCTAGTTTCTGATGGAAATAAAGTTTTAAAATAATATTTATTCAAGAACCATTGTAATGTAGGATTCAAGTAAATTAAATTAATCATAGTTTTCATTTGTTTAGCTCCTTTTATCTGCTATAATTTTACAAACGTCATGATTCATAGAGCATTTATTTGAAACAATATGATTTTGCGTTTTCTATTTAATAATTCAAACTGAACTTTGTGAATTGTGAATATAAGTATTAACAAATACATTTTATCAAAATCTATTTTCCTAATTTTTAATTTAACTATAATATTGTTAATATGGGTAAATTTTTCGGCCTGAAAGAAACTGAAGAGTAAATAAATATTTTCAGTAGATTTCTAAAAATTTGTTAAGTTGAATCGTTTCGTCTGACCTGTGTAATGCACCGGCTAGTCATCGCACGGTATTTTGATGATGATTGCAGGACACACGTAACGTAATATATAAAATACCGTGCGATGACTGTTCACCGCATTACACTGGCCAGAAGAAACGGAATCTAAACACTAGGATGAACAAACATAAGAGAAATTGCAACAACAGAAACACCAATAATAGCAAATGCGCTCTAGTTAGTCATGTGGAATCACTTGGCCATAAGTTTAACCTTGACAACTAATATAAAAGACTCACACTTGAAATGCTGCACATTAATAATGATTGTGACAATGTTAGTCTAAAAACAGACAGTGTCATTATCAGTAAAATCTATACTAATATATTAAAATTAAATAATAAAAAATAACAAACATAAAAAATATAAAAACGCAATAAAATAATTTCATAACGTATAATCCAAAAAAAAAACATTATAACTACATTCTCTGAATTAAACAATAAGAAGAAATATGACTTAAAAATTTGGCGGTTTTTATATATGACCTTCGGAACATAATTGTATCAACATACAGTAATTAAAAATTATTTTAATATTTTAAAAATTCAGACGACATTTGTGTTAGGAAATTACCTTTCAATTTTATTACATGACAACCATTATACATGGTATTAAAAAATAAGTGTCATAAATTATGAGAGCATATAGTTCTAACCACGATTTAAAATATACTGGTTGTGCCACTCTACACAAAACGAGGGTCCAAAGCGATACGTGTTTCCTCGTTTATTCGCTAGAGACGCAACGTGAGAACGACCCAACTGACATCTGTCATTTGCATGTCATTTTGAAAATATTACATCTTATATCTTATAGAAAGGTAAGTAAAACAGGTTTTGAAGTACATATTCGTATCATATGTAATGTAATATAAATATTTTGTTGAAAGATATTGCAATTAATGCAAAATGAAAAGAAAATTAAATAGAAAATGTTTCATTCCTGGATGTGAAACCGGTTACCAGAAATCAACTGAAAAAGAATCTCTGTTTGCTGCTCCACTCGATATATCACTTTTTAAAAAATGGCAATGTGCAATTAGTAGAGATGATCGCGAATTAAGATTGAATGATGTTTGCCGAAAACATTTTCGGGAAGAAGATATTATTACCGAATGGAAATCTGGAAGCGTACGGTTCTATCAATTTATTTAGTTAGTTTTTCCAATTTTAAATTCTAACAATGTATTGATTCAGGTTTCCATTAAATATATAAATTTCTATTAAAAATAAATTCATTATGCATTTCATTGCAATAGTTTGCTGTGGTAGGGTCGTTCTCACGTAGCGCATCTAGCGGATTATTCAAGGAAATACGTATCAAGCGGACTATCAAAAACAATGAAAAACATGACAAGTGGCATAACCAGTATATTTTAAATCGTGGTTCTAACCAAAATGAGTAAAAAAGCTTAATCAACATGGGTTCGATCTTCAATAGTTTCCGAGATATAAGGCAGTGAAAAATGTTTTTCAGGGTTTACCTCTGTTATCTCGAAAACTGTAAGAGTTACGATTTTGATTAAATGAGACTTTATGTTCACCTTTTAAAAGACATCTTAGATGTGTTTTTGTTTAAAAAATATCAAATAAACGTTCTAAGACAAATGTTGTGGCGATTTTGGCCAATATTTAGTTTTCAAATAACTTCGTTACTATTAAAAAGTCAAAAAATGTTTCATAAATTTTTTTTTTAAGGTCTATTTACTGACATAGACAAAATTTTGTTCAGTCACTATCTTTGTCTGTTTTTCTTCGATTCTAATACAAAATGGCTTCTTTCTCAAAAACAGTTGAAGATCGGACGAATGTTGACTAAGCTTTTCTTACTCATTTTGGTTTGTACTATATGCCCTCATTATTTTTGACACCCTGTATATGTTTTCCTATGTTATTTATTATAATCTTTATACGTTTCAATATTATTTTTTGTTAAAAAAATATCGCGTCAGTTAAAAACTGTTTTTGTCCATAATATTTGTTGCATCATTGTGTATAATTTTGTAGCTCCTAAAGAAGGCACATGTGATGCCGAAACTAACTGAGGATGAATATATTTTACAACTATTGACTGATTTTCAGTAGTTTCTCTATGGAAAGAAAAATAGCAGGAATAGGAAATAAAAGAGGTAAAAACTTGTAAGAAATGTAAAGGTTACGAAAGTGCTAGGGATATAGTAAAGAAGAAGTGAGTGAAAGCTAAATAATATAAATCTCATCTTTTTGCTGGGATGAAAAACAAGGAATGCATTTCTGTAGACATAAAATATTAAAAGCTCAACATTAATTCAAAGTGAGTGTTGAATCCAACAAAACAAATAAGCAGCTTTATTTAGTATCAAGAAGTGCATTTGGGTCATAACTGTAGTTTGCAGTCGTGCAAAGTCGGGAAACCACGACGAATTATGCAAGAATGAAATCTTCCCCCTAAACAGAATAAACGGCGCAGCAACTTTGTAAATCAGTTTGCGAATTTTCACCAGAGTCGCGGAGGTAATTTTCTGTGTTCAAAACTAATTAACAATAAACAAAAGGAAGCGTAGAAATTTGTCTTATTTCTAATTAGTTGATCAAACATTTCTCTAAATGGCATACTACTTAAATTGTGTTTTCTTTTCGTGTACAAGTTCTTGCTCGTAACTTCTGGTTCTTAATTCACTTGGAAAATCAATACCGTGTCAAATAGAAAAGTTTCTTCTTCGCCCAACACTTTAACTAATACTTTTTTTCTATTTTTATGTGCTAGTTAACAAAACAAGAGTAGATCTGTTATTGGGACACGCTTTTAGAGACGAGAGAATTTCTTAATTTACGGTACCCGGTTTTTAGATACATGAGAATAAATCTGATGTGGCCATTTCTATTTTGTGACACAAGTATCGAATTTAACATTTCTTGGACACACAAATAATTCTAATTATATATTATTTTCTTTTTCATTTTATAAGGAGTCTTGTCCTACACTTCCAAAATGTTCAAGATAGTTCATCATACTCTTCACAACCTTGGTGTATAATATACTATTTTCCTCTTGTAAGAAGTATATCTTTTGGAAATATGAGTCCAGACAGCTTTAGAATAGTAAATAATTAACGAACTTTAATGGTGGAGGTAACTGTAGTAACGAGGGTTGACAAGTTAAGTGCAGGTTCGATAAACAGAGTAAGCGGCCAACCGCAATGTTAAAACGTGGAACCGCGAACCAATTCCACCAGGAGTTGCACAAGCCGCGCGCGCTAACTGAGTGACCAGCCGATAATGAGAGAAAAGGAGAGGAATGAGTGATTCAAACTCAAAATAGTTGCAGAAGGCTCTAAATTAGTTTGAGGTAGTCAACAAGTCAACTGAATTTAAAGATATATTTTAGCAGTTTTAATTAAGTACAACAATAAATGTGACATTTTGAAATTGTTACCTTCCGTCACCTTTAGGTAAGGAAGGTATTGTCTTTGGTCAAACAATTCGGTGGTGAGTTTTTAATGAAATAACTCCAATACTACAATTCTAAAAATTATAATTCTATCGTATTCCTCTTCTGTACATCCCTATGAAGAGTTGATTAAATTTTGGTTATAATTGATCCACCGGAAGTACCCTTATTTGAAGTTTTTAACAGTTTTTCTTAAAAAAACTTTTGACTTTTTGTTATTATACATATTAAAGAAAATACTCCTCTCTATACGGTTTGATTATACATTTTCCTTTATATTCAATAGATGTAGATTTAAAGCGTTATAAATAAATTAATTTTCAAAAATTAGTCAGCTTTGCTATTTATCATGTAAACAGCTGATAGGTATATTTAAAAAAAAATAATTGACATGTCAGTTGCAAGTGCAAAACCAAATATAGAAAGTATAGAATCTAAAATTGATATGTCATATTGATCCTCGCAAGTGACATGCAGAGAAAGGCCAAAGAGAAGATGGAAAGACTGTATCGCAGAAGACTTGAGAAAGAAAGGACTGTGTGAAGAAGATGTGTTGGACACGAATGAGTGGAAGAGAAGAGGAAACAGCGAAGTGTCAAGTGCATTTTACTTAGTGTGTGTTTATGTTATAATTTTATTGGATTTGTAGAACCTTTTCAAATGAACTTTTGGTATTGAATTTGTAAAAAATAGTATGTGTTCGTGTTCGATTTTACATGATATTATATAGAATCTGTTTCAAGGACCTTTTGGTATGGGATTTGTACAAAATACATCAAATTGACGGAAGGTCTTGTGCTGGCCACAACAAATTTTTTTTTACTCATTTTGGCTTAATTACTTTTATTCATTTTATAGTACATGATTTATTATTTATTAGATATTTGAGACTGATAGTCTTTGAATTTTACATATATATTGTACTTTACATTATAAAAACTACACAATGCCTACGTCTAAAATATCAGAATAAAGGAAGAAATAATTGGATTTCTCTTGTACATAAAAATAAAATTTGTTTTAAAATTAGATTAGCTTGCATGGTAAATAAATATTAAAATTCCATGTTTCAGTATAATGAAAATTTTCTCTTGTTATTGTAATACATTTTACTGATATCTCTAAATGAAATCTATACTTCCATGAATGTAATCAAACGACCTAATATTACTTACTATAAAATCCTTTGGGGAGTAAAATTTATATCGATCCAATACGATATACATTTCAATACAATTTGTACCACATTTGCAAATGGAACAAATGGGAATAAATAGGAAAAAAACTTCATACGCTGGAGATGGTGCAATATATTTATCGGTGATGGTACATTGAGGAATAATTCTGTAGATATATAAATCGTGTCTTTTAGGTTAATTAAGTACATAAATTTGAGATTACAATACACTACTCTATATTAAGTATTATGGCCCCCGAAAGCATACTTTTTTAAGCTCTACTTAGATGTATTTTAACAATTTTGTTTTTTTTATATCCTTATTTTCTGTATCCTATATATTTTACAAGTTATTTACATAATCAATGATGAAAAGAGTAATATTGTTTGATAAACATAATATTTGCCAAAATACATTTTCATAACGTATTATGTACAAAATTTGATTTAATTCTACTAAAACAATTCACATAGTTGTTCAACTACTCTAAAAATGCATAAACTTACGTAACATTCTCTTTTAAATCAAATAATATTACTGCCAAGTTCATATCTGTACCCATTTTTTAATTATTGCCCCAAAAGTCTATATACCCCACATTTAGACAAAAAATTTCAATATTTTCAAAAATCTCACAAAACCTTCCGTTAATTTGATGTATTTTGTACAAATCCCATACCAAAAGCTCATTGGAAAAGATTCTATATATCCAGTAAAATTGTAACACGAACATAATACAATTTTTTTCAAATTCCGTACACAAAGTTCATTGGAAAATATTCTATAAATCCAATAAAATTATCACATGAATATATATTAGTCATATATAAATACTCTAAAAATGCGTACACTTACATAACATTCTCTTTACAATCAAATAATATTACTACCAAGTTCATATCTCTACCCATTTTTGAATTATTGCCCCAAAAGTCAATATACCCCACATTTATATAAAAACTTCAAAATTTTCAAAAATCTAATTTTTATGTATCTAGATACTTCTTAATGCGCTGATTCCAAATTTTGAAACCGCAGGTCGATATCTCGTTTCGTTCTCGAGATATTTAGATTTAAAGTTTTTCTCAAAACTGCCCATTTTTGGGTAATAACCCAAAAATGGGTCGAGATATGACTTTGGCGACAACACCATTTGATTCTACGGACAAAAATACATAAGTGTAGCAATTTTCATAATTTTTGTCCATCCGGTTCATTTTTTATGAATAAAAGTTTGAAAACCCCTGAAAATAGCCAAAATCTGAAAAAATCCTAAGGGGTACCCCTTAGGATTTTTGCGATTTTTGGCCATTTTCAGTTATTTTGCTTTAGAGATTGTATGCGGCGTTCAAAAATTCTGAAAATTGGTGTACTTATGTAATTTTGCCCGTAGAATCGAATGGTGTTGTCGCCAAATTCATATCTCGACCCATTTTTGGGTTAATACCCAAAAATGGGCAGTTTTCAGCAAAACTTTAAACCTAAATATCTCGAGAACGAAACGAGATATCGACCTGCGGTTTCAAAATTTGGAATCAGCGCATTGAGAAGTATCTAGATACATAAATATTAGATTTTTGAAAATTTTAAAGTTTTTATCTAAATGTGGGGCATATTGACTTTTAGGGTAATAATTCAAAATCGGGTAGAGATATAAACTTGGTAGTAATATTATTTGATTTTAAAATGCTATAAAAAAGTTCTTTGGAAAAGATTCTATATATCCAATAAAATTATAACACTTTTCTCACATCTTCAGTGTCACCGTGTTTCATTTATTTAAGTTGACAGTCGTAGGACTAATTGAGAGATGTGCATGCATTTAACAGTTCACTGACGTCATCAATCTCTACTCCTGACGTGAAAACATGGTCACGGAGGAGCTGTCAGTGGTCACTAGATTAATTTACACTTGTGGTCCCGTTTGTAACTACCTTACGTTTCAATTGTTGGAGTTAACACGAAACTACATTACCAAATAAAACAGTTTTTCAAGCTGTGATTTCAATCGTATTTTGCAGATATCTATGTGGAATATCATAAGAATAAAATTATTATTAAATTTTTTTTCCAAAATCAGTTTGCTCCTAAAAACGGCAACAAATTAAATTAAAGAAGCCGGAAATATCTTCCGGAAGGATTCTTTGGTTACGTCATCAATACGGACTCTTTTTCTACGGGTTTAATAGAAGATACGTAACGTCTGTGTGATTTACTAAGCAAGTCATCCTAATCTAATTCAGCGGACTTGTTCAAAACTTATAATTAGTATAGTGAGTGCTAAATTGCACAAAGGCGTGGTGCCCTAATCCATTTACCGATACAACTGTTTTCGTTACGGTGTTTCGGATTCGATTAATGCAGAATAACAAAGTAATATATAATGTACAACAACCGCGCGCTATGTGAAGTACCTCGGAGCTGCGTTAATGTAAAACCATTAAAACAAAATGGCTGCCATATAAAACGGGCCAGAATGACCACTCAATTCGAACTTTGCCGATTTGGAAAGGGACATTTGCATACGAATTTAGATAGGATTTTAACAAGGATTTTTCAGTACATATTCAATAATTAAGGGATACAGACACGTCCGCAAAGTGGCACGCGTGTAAAATAAATTTTAACTGTGTAAAAATTTCATACATTTATAGCCAGCGTGGACTATCACTTTGAACTCTTCAAATTATTTCATATTGGTAGCGTACAAGAGCGGACTACCCCGGATTTTATCGGTTGCTTTTACACATACATAAGTATATTATATCATCGTACGTATATTATAATACATTGAGTTTTCGCTAGTAACTATTTAAATAATCTACTTTCAAGACTTGAGTGGTACTGAATGTAATCAAAGCCATGTTTAGTAGAAAGATTAGGGCTTTTCGTTAATTTCTTTTAGTCAGAGAGGGGCGCAGACGTGCGGTGGCCAGTAGCAAGGAGGCAGGAGAACAAATACAAATTTCTAGGTTATAAATGTACTATAAAAGTTGAATCTTCGTAGATAAATAAATAAATATATCATCACGGCATATTACCCATTTCTGAGTGTGCCACAATCTGCTTTATCGCAGATATCGGTAATGATGATGACATATTTGTACCGTTCGGGCGCTTACCAGGTGCCATTTAAAATTTGAAATATTTGGCGTCGGTCGGGATCGAACCCGGTTCCCCAAGTTCGCGACCAGACACTCTGGCACGCGGCCATCTTCGTAGATGGAACAAAAATTTCATATCCGATACAGTTTTATTATTTTTATTGTCGGGAGGTGGTTCATTCTTGCCCCTGTACTGCGACCTTTCTGGTCTATTGTACCCTCCGTGTTTCCTCCTAATCTAGGAGCCCTGTATGTTTTGTAAACTCCAAGATTTTCTTTAGACTAATGTCCTTTAGTGTCTCAGTGTGCAATTTCTTTGCTCCTAAAAGACTTTGTCTGCTTGCCATAAATGCTTCGCAGTGACATATTAAGTGTGCAGGGGTTTCATCCTCTTCTCTACATCCTCTGCATGTTGGTTCTTGTTTGAGGCCCAACCTATGCAAATGTTTATTTAATTGTCCTGTTACCAGTCCTGTTATTAGTCTGACATCTTGCTTGCTCATTACAAGTAAGTTGTCTGTTCTTTTCTTGGATGGCTCATTCAGGAAGAGCTTGGAATGTCTTTGGCCTGATGTGGCTGTCCAATGCCGTTTGTGCCGATACAGTTATTTAAGTACTTACGGCAGTAAGTGTAATTTACAGTTAAAGGATATTGTCCGAAAGCGGTATAAATGCAGTATTTGCACGATCGTATATTTTGTAAAAATTTTCTCCAACACTATTTTGGAAACTACACATTCCATAACTAAAAATTATGTTGGAATCAATATCATTCCAACAAACCGCGTGGAATAATTCATGACACCGTTTGGAATAATTCCACACGGCTTTCGACCAATCAGAATTTGTTTAGCTGCATATTAGAGCGATATATCAAATATTTTAGTTCGGTTGCTATAGTTACATCTCTTTGTTTTATTATTATTTATTTCTGAATTAGCGTTTGACGTTTTGAAGTTTTTAGCCGTTCTAGAGTTTTCTGTTAACTTTTACAGGTCTTTGGAGATCTTTAGAGCAGTAAGTTTATATAAATAATAATATATTACTTATGCCCAGTTTTATAAACATCGAATAACTTGCTGAGTTATTACATTGAAAGTAAATTTAATTGATGAGTAAATAAAAATGTCTGTTTTATAAAATAAGTTGCAGAGTAAAATAAGTACTTGCAGAGTAAATATTTTATTCTAGTGATTTAGCGACAGAGACATCGTTTATTATTATTCAAACGTCAAAATAAAGTGTCATTAAGTATCAGTTCTCATTAAAAATGAAAAAAAGAGAGAATGGGGAAAGAATTATACTGAAATAGATAAGGCGAACATGTTAGAGATAACAAAAAAATATTAGTATTATTAAAAACAAGCAGACAGACATAGTCAAAAGCAAAAATAGTGCATGGGATGAGATTTGTAAAGAATTTAATGCAGTTTCACAAATAGGTCCCCGGAATAGTGTTCAAATGAAACTGTTATATGACACATTGTATTTATGTTGGCTTGGAGTAGTTGGGTTTTGTATAGGTGTTAATAAGTAATTTTTACAAGGGTATCCACTATCCCCTAACTAGTAGCCATTACCAAATTCTCCGTTTTCAAGCCTAGCTCTTATTAATGAATTGTTAAATATGTTGCTGTCGTGTGCGGAACCACACCATCTAGCAACAACATCCGTTATTTGTAGATTTGCTGAACACACCATTCGGCAATTCATAGAAAACCATCCTTTTCGGTTTCTATCAATTTCTGCGTTCTCTATAAAATAATTAATTTTGACATGTGACAAATTTATTCTACAGAATAAAATTTACTTCCTCGAAAATCAGTGGAGTAATTTATTCCATAGATTTACTTAGCTAGTATT
This sequence comes from Ophonus ardosiacus, assembly GCA_943142095.1. Taxonomy (NCBI): domain Eukaryota; kingdom Metazoa; phylum Arthropoda; class Insecta; order Coleoptera; family Carabidae; genus Ophonus; species Ophonus ardosiacus. The sequence continues at coordinate 4,531,533 of OW964838.1, read as the reverse complement.
TTTATTCTTGCTTTATAAAACGAAAATCTCCGGAATAAACTATTTTACTTCGAGAATAAATTTTACTTTGTTAGTAATTTGCTTATCCATCTTTTATGAAACTGGGTATTAAAATAACATTTTATAGAAAAATTTCAAGTGGTAATGATGATATAGATATGGAATGTACGCCATTAGAAATAAGGGATCTTGCTACTGATACAGTGGGCCAGTTATTACCAAATAAATCAAAAGAATGATATGAATGGTGTTTAAGAAGCAATTTATGGACTAGCGTGAAAAAAATTGATTATATATAATAACATATTGTAATGAATCAAAGTAATTTTTTTATAAAATTTCTAAAATCTCGTTGAGGAATGATTGAAGAAGCAAATTTTATAAGTCCACAATAGTCAAGAAGGGGGACCTTCACCCTTCAATCCAACAGATATACAGTAATTCTAAATTGGCTTGGTTCACCAAAAATTACGTTATATAACTTGATTGTGTGAGTAGAAAAAGCGATACATTTTCCATTATTTATAACAGTTTCAAAGTTTGGAGGATAAAGAAAAATTATTTATAGTCTACGTGGGTTGTATTACATTTGAAATTCTAGTTCAACCATCTCACCTAGTTTCTCTTCAAATAAATCAAAAAACTTTATTTATTTTATTTTTCTATTCGTATATTGTTAGAATAACCAGACGGTCGGATTTTCCCGGACACCGGACATGTTCTGTTTCCTGTTTTTACATATGTCCGGGGACAAGCGAGCGGATTATTAAAACATGTCCGGGTTTTCATTACACTGTTGTTTTCTTTATTTAGACAAACTAGTTTATTATGGAATTACTGAAAAACAGACATTTGGGATATATGTTTTGAATAATACAGGTAGAGAAAAAAAGAACAACAATGGGGTGCGGTACTTATTTTTCAATTAATTTTTTTTTTTCGGAAATATTGAACAAAATGATAAATTTTAGCGTTTGTTACATTTTTCAATTGTGTATGATTTTTGAAATATATAAGTAAGGGTACAACGCTTAACCCATGGTAGAACTAACCCCATAGATAGTAAATCTGGCAATAATTTTTAACATACTTCCTAATTCTTAATACACATGTATTAAAATAAACACTTTAAAACAGTCTAATACAAGCCACTGAATCAGGTTTTTTAATACAACTCTTAATACAGATCTTAAAACAGCCTAATACAACCCACTGAATCGCATCCATTGTGTTCTATTACCTTCACCAATCAAGAGTATGCAGACATGTATATTATTTATGGCAAGATATTAAAAAATAGTCGTGCTGCTGCATTACAGAGAGTTATTTCCAAATAGACTTCAATGATCTTATATGTCATTTGTGACAGATAACACATTGATTTTGACTTTTTTACAAAATTTAGAACCTTGACGTGATTGGTCAGTTTTAAAAGCCCCCAGTTCTTGTAGAAAGCTTGATAAACAAAAATTATTGCTAGATTTACTATCTATGGGGTTATATCGTTACAGCGTCTACAGCTCTTTACCTCTCGCTAAGAGAGGTATTGGATTCATGCTAAAATTCGCATATCCAGATTTTATTGAATATACACGATTTAAGGTACCTAGAATCCTATTACAACATTTTTAAAGCGATGTCTGTGTGTGTGTGTGTGTGTGTGTGTGTGTGTGTGTGTGTGTGTGTGTGTGTGTGTGTGTGTGTGTATGTGTGTATGTGTATGTATGGGTATTGGAGGGACGATTCCTCAAAAACTATAAGACTTAAGAATTGTTTAACTATGGATTCCTCAATCTGACATTCCTGGAGCTGAAAAGGTTTTGGTAACAATTGAACAACCAAAAGTAGTAGTTTCTAAAAAAAATTTTCTAAATATAATTTTTTGGAAATTTTTGTAATTAAATATTGAAAAATATAAAATTCTCTATTTAATACACTTAAATTTTTTATTTTATCTTGTATATAATTAGAGATAAAGACACTATAATATATAGAGTAATCTAATCGCAGAGGCTGAGGCACTAAGGAAACCAGTTGACAAATTCCAATGTTTATAACATAGTTTGTAAATGACACATGTCAGTGTCAAAAATCAACAGTTTTAGTGACACTCTGATAACTTTTTCTGGGAAGTATATTTAATCTTTCTTATTGTTTTATTAATTAAATATTTGAAATTATAGGTAAAATGCATAAATCCATCAGAAATACCGCCAATCTGGTTAATGAATTGGAAGAATCTCTGACATTTAGAAACTTCCTCATACAATGAACAATAGATATAATTAGAATAATATGTGTGCAGAAGACATGTTAAATACAATAAAAAACAATATTTGGGTAAAGTTCTGTAATATTTTGTTACAAAACGACGGTTCGAAAGTGAAGCAATACAATACTTATATAGCCTAATATGAAAATGGCGAGAGGTCTTGTGCTGGCCACAACAGATTTTTAAAAATATTTTGGGAAAATCAGACGAACTGAAATGTTGACCAATAGGAATACAGTTGCATGTTCTCTACCTTGTCACGTTAGTGTAGGTTAGAATTTCTCCAGGTTGGAATATCACCCGTCCTTCTGTCAATTGGATCAAAGTGAGCGATTTGCGAATACAATCACTTCCGGTTTGGTATTTCCGCTTATCGTTGACACAGAAACCATCGGCATCGAATTGTTCCTGTAATAACGCCGCCATTCGTGAACGAATTCTCGTTGTTGGCAATAAACTACATCGCCTGATAACTTCATTGCAGGTTGAAACGATGGGATTAATAGCAAACGTTGTTGTTTTGTGGACGAACTTCAAACGCATAGCGGTTTACATACGTACTTTATCATTTTAAGCCGAGATTTTCAAAGCAAATATACCACCAAGATTATAACAGTTATTTATTGCTTGGAAATTATAAATGACAAAAAAGAGGTTATAACTTAATACGTAACTGTAAAAGGTTAAATGGACATATCGCAGATTTTCTGTTTTAAACTTAATTAATTATTAGGGTTGAAAATATCCAGGATTTGACTGCATATTCAGGAATTTTTTTAACCCTAATTACAATTCCAGTCAGGAAGAATCCTCACAGTTAATTAATTATAACTTAATTTAATTCATATGGTTTAACAGTGGTCTTTCGAGCCGGATAGATTCAGCCATTTTAACTAATATTGATTTTCTGAAGCCTTTATGATCTCAGCTGTTTGAACTAACAACAGTATAATAATTATAACTAATTTAATTAATATTTATTAAATTATTTGATGCTTTGAAAATAGCTTTGTTCGATGACATGTACTAGGCCGCCCTAGTGTTAACTTTCTTGCACTAACATGTTTTATGAGAAACGGGCAGCTTCTGGCAGGCTGTTCGATGACAAAAATTTTAAGAACTAGTGCTCACTTTTCTGACCTGACTCGCGAGGTAGTGTAGAAAGTGCAGACTAGGAGTGGGGGTAGCTAAATGTTGTTCGGTAGACATTTTAATTCTATCCTATCTACACATCTGTTTATTTAACCTAAAATTTTGTTTTGCTATATAAAGAATTAATTAATATATCTGTCTCTGAATCTGATGAAGAATCAAGTGATGATTGATCTTCGTCAGAATCGTTTATTAGTTCACTATGCTCTTTAAAACAGACATTTCTGCAGTCACTTTTTTGCAGCTTTATGATATGACTGTGTTTATAAACAACCTAACCTTTTACACCTTTGGCTATGCTTGGCTTGATTACTCACAGCTGAGCAAACTTGCCCAAATATACACTAGTGTGTTTTATGAAACCACAAGAATTAGACTGTACTAGTATACACTACACTGCACTGCACTATTCTGCTCTACACTTTAAGCACTTCTCATCGAACAGAGCTAATGGTACAGTAGGTAATAATAAAAATAAAATGTATGAATATTTACCTTATAGACTGAAATTGTCTCACCTTCTCTCTGCAATCTGAAACAAAAAAGATAGTATTACAGTATTAATTGGAGTTTTAAAAAGAACGTTGTTAATGTTAAACAATAATTAATGCATGCGACGTGTGAAAAATTCAATAATCTTACGGAGTCTCATAGCTCAGTTGGCAGAGCGTCTGACTAGATATTAGAAGACCCTGGGTTCAAATCCCAGTGAGATTCTTGAATTTTTCACAAATCTGTTCTTCGTTATTTTTACCTTCCGTCACCTTTAAGTAAGGAAGGTATTGATCTTTGGCCAAAAAAGTCAGTGATAAGTTTTTAATGAATAAACACGTTTTAGAGTCCCTACTATACGAATTTAGGAAAACGCAGTTAAATATTATTTTATGACATTTTATGTTATTAAAAATATTAAAGAAAATATTCTTCTCTATACTGTTTGATTATACATTTTCCTTCATATTCAATAGATATAGGGTTAAAGAATTATAAAGAGATTAACATTCAAAAATATTGTGTTTTTTATTAGATTTATAGAATCTTTTCCAAGGAACTTTTGGTATGGGATTTGTACAAAATACGTCGAATTGACGGAAGGTCTTGTGCTGGTCACAACAGATTTTTATTTTGCCTTCATCAAATGAGTGAAACGATTTGTTGGTTATTATGTATATTTAATATGGTTGTATTAATGATTTAGATTCGTGTAAGTACAAGGCCAGAGCTAAATAATCAAAAAGATATAACTAGTTATATCGCTCAGAAAAACACAATCACACCACACGCCCGTGTTTAGGTCAACACAAATTATTTATTTATTAGTTGTACTCTTCCATTATTATTATAACAATCTGTCATAAGACAGTAATAAATTTAGTAAAATATAAATAAACATTTTGGTAGTTGTATGCCCTAATGACGTTATTTAGGATTTTAGAAATTAGATTTGAGGGTTTTGTAAAAGCACACTATGTATGGAAATGGCGAGAGGTATTGTGCTGGCCACAACAGATTATTTTTGTCTGGTATATTATGTAAGAATAAAAATTTGATCACATACCCTATAGAACATATTGCGATTGACCAGGCATTATCTCCTAATTTCAAAAATAGCAACAAAATTATGAATACTATATTTTTTCGCAAATTCAAGATCAGTAACAACAAACAATTTATGTAACAATTGAACCAAGTTATTAAGTGAAGCGAGCATAATTAAATAGTTCCTGAGGGCCTACACGTTCGCGTTCTAGTTGTCGAGAAATGCAAATAATGTACACCGCAGGCGAAATGCATACGTTAACTTTATGCTAAACTGCATATTCAACATCTTGTATACAACAAACCATCTCCAGCTTCAGCCACGAAGCTCAGATTACTCAAATTATGCGGGAAGAAGAAGTTGGCTTCGAAGATCATTATGGATTTATGATAAACTAGCGCAGACAAAGATGCTCATACTGGCTACGTACTTCAAAGAGGGTAGCATTACAACGGAGTTAAAATAAGGGCATTTGACTTAGTTTATTTAAAAGTTAACAACCGAAATTTGACTTAGGATATTTAAAATTTACAACCCATATATGTATTAGGCTATCCGATGTCGCATTTTGGCATTTAGTATTTAGGTCTTATAAAAATAAAATGGAGTCTTAAGGTAAAGTTATAACTAAAGAAAAAACCCCTTAACCTCAACAATAAATTTAAAAACTATATACGTATTTCGAGAACTAAGTTCTCATCATCAGTAGAAACTACAAAGTAAACACAGAGAAGTTAAGATTACTCAGCATGTAAACCATGCCAGAGGTCAAAACAGCTCTGAGGAATAAGGGAGAGAACACGAGTTATATACCAAACTTCCGTTAAACAAAACACGTTTTGAAAATGAATTGAAATATTTTAAAGAAATAGCTAAATATAATGGATTCCCGGTTAAAATTATAGATAAACTAGTCCATAAATTTAAAAATCGTCAATCCGTATTAGATTTCACAACTTTAACAGCAACTATTAATAAAAATAATAATAAATATATAACATTACCAAAGGTTTAAATAAAATTTTTAAAAATCAAAATTTAACGGTAACTTATAAATCAAATAACACCATTAAATCATTATTAGGTAACCCTAAAGATAAAATAGACTGTAAAGATTGTAATAAGGTTTATATTGGGCAAACTAAGACAAATTGATACTCGATTTAAAGAACATTTCTATCATTTAAAAAGCGGTAATCGTGATAAATCTAGTGTACCACAACATATGTTTATTAATAATCATAAAATTGACAATTCTAATATAAAATTATTGAAACAAGTTGATAATAATAGATATTTAGACGCACACGAGAGTTTGATAATACATAAATTTAAAGATAAATTAATGAACGCGGACCTAGGTCGCATCCCAAATTCTAAATTATATGAGTTAATATAAGACAGTTACTTTGTTTAATCTTAGTTACCCAATTAGGTATCTACTCACCTTTGACTCCTGTCCCTATATAACCCGTATTCTCTCCCTTATTCCTCAGAGGATTTTTTTTAACACACTGTACTCCATAGCAAGCATTTTGGAACCCTCTTGAATCTGCCAGCAGGTATTAAATTTTCCGAATTATTACTTGAATTTGAAGATCGATCATTAGTTTGTAAAAGCCTCAAAATTTGCGTTTTTACTTTAAAAATATTGACACATCTTTGCAAGACTCACAAGCGCGTTATAAATTGTTCGATGTAAATAGTCCCAAGCCTATATCAATTTGCGTAGTGGTAAGGATGCAACGTTTATCATTTCTTGTACTCGGGAGTGAAGCATCTAAGTAGCGGTACGAGGGCATTAGATATGATGGATGGCACCTCGCTAAGGGGAGATACTGCGATAACGCGACGAGAGTCTTATCGATATTTATTCGCCTCAATACGCTTTACTAATCTGCTGAAGTGTGCTCGAATTACATCAGGGACTTAAAAACTCCTTAATATACTCAGCGATTAGTGAAAAGTTTGCAAATATAGAACACCTTCGCAAAGTAGGGCCGTGGGATTAATATACAGAGTGTTTCATGTAACAGTGCAAGGCTTTGGAGTGAGAATTCTAGATACCAACACGGGGAATAAATCCCAATAAACATTGGAGCTATATAACAGAGATTTTGAGGATTCGTTAAGTTTTTAGCCAGACGAGGTGTGGCAATTAAATAACAAGATTAGCAATGTATAAAATTACACAAAACAAATATTGCCACCTTCGATGTACTCTCCTCTCCGAACCCTACACCGCCCGATGCGAATATTCCATTGTTGGAAGCAATGCCTGCAGGCCTTTTTTGTTAGGTTGTTCATAAGCCCTACTGCTTTTCTAAAACTACATCTCTGCCCTGAATTTGGTGCTTTTTAACGCAGCATTACAATTTGAACATAAAAGAAAGTCACATGATGAGTACGGTTGATGTACCAACAGGGTGATTTTGTATTTTGTCGAAAATGTCTTGCCGAACAGGGCGTTTTGTTCCGGCGCGTTGTCTTCATGGAGAATCCATCACATTTGAGCTCTTTTTCTTCTCATCCGTGCATGCCCCTCAGGCACCCAGACCATGTGAACAATCACTCGTATTTCGAAAAAAACAATGTCAATCAGACCCTCATCACCATAAACATTCTTCAACAATTCGTACATCTCTGTAGCCGATTTATTAAGTTTCAGACATAATTTCATAGTGACACTAATATAATTCCGGCGGAGTACGAAAAAGTAGTTAACTTCAATCAAAAGGTACTGCCGAACGATAGCCTAATTATTTTGAAAATTTAACAGTGGATGGAGGAAAGATGACAAATTAATATGACATAGACTGCAATGTTGCCAAATTTACAGGGAAGCTGGAAAAAAATAAATCTCGTTATTTAATTGCCACATCTCGTTTGTTGTAAATATTTTGAACACTTGTACTCCAAGATACTTTTCTCTCGCTAAGAGAGGTATTAGATTCATGCTAAAAATCACAAATCGAGATTTAAGTGAATAATCATGATTTAAGGTCCATATAAACAGATTTTAACATTTTTACGATGATGTCTGTGTGTGTGTGTATGTCTGTGTGTGTGTGTATGTATGTGTGTATGTATGTGTGGATGTTTGAGGAACGATTACTCAAAAAATATAAGACATAAGACCAGTTTAACTATGAATTCCTCAATCTGACATTCATGGGAAGAGCTGAAAAAGTTTTGGTAACAATTGGACAACCGGAAGTAGTAGTTTCTAAAAAAAAATCATCTAAATATTATTTTATGAAAATTTTTGAAATACTAATATTGAAGAACATAAAATTCTACATCTAATACATACCGCCAATCTTGTTAATGAATTGGAAGTATCTCTGACATTTAGAAACTTCCTCATACAATGAAAAATAGATATAATTAGAATTGTAAGTGTGCAGAAGACATGTTAAATACAACAAAAAACAGTATTTGGGTAAAGTTCTGTCATTTTTTTGTTATAAAACGACGATTCAATAGCGAAGTGCAATACAATACTTATATATAGCCTAATATGGAAATAAGGAGAGGCATTGCGCTGGCCACCACAAATTTTTGTATCTTGAATTCATACTCTGAAGCCTTGTACTATTAGATGAAACACTCTGTATAATCTACAGAAGGACGAATAAGATTCTGTTTTGTAACATATGGTTAGATTAGACACCCTGAATACGATTTAGTTAAAACACTGAAACTGGGAATTAAGTGGAATTTAATATTTTGTAAAGGAGCTTTAAAGCTGAATAACGCGAACAAGCGCTGTCCATTTTAAAATGAATAACTCTCATAATTATTAAAAGTTATTAGCGATTTAGAACTAAAAAAATACGCAACGTTTTTCCTCTATGTTATTGTTATGAAACCCGCAAGGCGAAAGTTTGCTTCCCAATAAGTTATTATCGATTAAGTCTGGATTTTTTTTTTTTTTTTGCTGTGGTCAGCATCCAATGCGATTATTGGCTGGGTCAGTTTGTATCCTGGTGCGATATCCTGGGACGTTGCACTACGACCAAGCCAATTGTGAAACTTTCAATTCCATCTGCTGTATTTACCGAACTTCACCGCCAAAAAGAAAACCAAACGCGGGATTACTAACCACTGAAATTCTATTATGTTTCTCACTTCGTTGTTATATAGACTTGGACTAGTACATACAATATTCACAAAAGAATAAAAGGTGTTCATATATCAATGAGAGGACATACTGGATTTCATTTAAGATAACGGTTTTTTTTCTGAACCTTTTTATATCTTTCTGCAACACTTTCTTGATTTGTTAGCCAGCAATGTATGAAGCTTCCACAATATTTATTTCTCTAACATAGTAGCCCTTAAAATATTGTGTTCATAACAACAAAACTGTTTAATAAATAAAATAATGGGACTTCAGTCTTGAAAAAGATTAATTTATATTTTTGTCGAGGTTTTGAAAATCTCTTGCTCCTTGAACAGGACAAAAAAATCTGTTGCGGGCCAGCACGAAACCTTCCGTCAATTCGATGTATTTTGTATAAATCCGATACCAAAAGTTTCTTGGAAAAGATTCTATATATCCTATAAAATTGTAACACGAACACACTATTTTTTACAAATTCCATATTGCAAGTTCATTTGAAAAGATTCTATAAATCCAATATAATTACAACACGAATGTACATTCTGTAAATTGCACTTCACACTTCCCCATTCCTATCCAACGCACCTTCTTCACACAGTTCTTCCTCTCTCAAATTTTCTGCTACACAGTCCTTCCATCGTCTTTTTGGCCTTCCTCGTACTCCCCGAATTGAAACGGCAAGTCACTTGCGAAGGACACTCTGTCACTTATGTTACTTTCTGATCCTATACTTTCCACTTTGGTGTTTCACTAGATACATCTGTCAATTAGAATTTTTTGAATATATCTGCTGTTTCCATAATTTTTGCAAAGCAGACTGATTTTTGAAAGTTAACCTCTCTTAATCTCTGTATAACTCTATATTTATTGAATATGAAGGAAAATGTATAATCAAATCGTACATAATATTTAACTGCGTTTTTTCCAGAAAAACTGTTAAGATCTTCAAATAAGGGTACTTCCGGTTGACCAATTATAACCAAAATCTAATCAACTCTTCATATGGTTGTATAGAAGAGGAATACGAAAGAATCATAATTTTTAGAATTGTAGTTTTGGAGTTATCGTCGGAGAAAAATTTGTCACACACACACACACGGACACACACACGGACACAATGTAAAATTAATAAAATCGTATTCTAGGGATCTTAAAACGTGCTTATTCATTAAAAACCCACCACCGAATTTTTTGACCAAAGACAATACCTTCCTTTTGAAGGAAGGTAAAAAGGATCATTGTCGCATATAATTCTGTCTATCGTCAAGATCAGAATAATCCTTCAATTCATAAAAACTTTGGTTTGAAATCAACGAAGCTATTATGGCAACAGTTCAGCATTCCTTTAGAACATGGGTGGATGTTGCATTTTGGCAATTTGTATTTAGGATTTAGGTCTTCTTCACATAAAAACAACTCCGAATATAAAACCCTAAAATCTAATTCCTAAAATCCTATATAATCAAATAATGACGTTATTTGGGGCATATAAATTTAGAATTTAATTATTAGGGTAATAAAAGTGTAACATCGTACACAGCCTAAGTGTCTTCAAGTGCACGATGATGTTGAAAAATATTTTTTTATAAATTAGAAACTATAAACACTGTAGAACTCTCGTAGCAGAAACCTATCGAGTGGATTTCTAATTCCTCTCATTCTAGCTATAACCGACAGAGACACCAGCAACCGGAGCAGAGAACCGGTAACCGGTTAATCGTAAATTCCATGAACCGGAACCGTTCAATGAAACGGCGGTTAGCTAGGTAAGTTATCCCCTCGGGTGTTTACGTACGAAGCTTGCTCCCATCAGCAAGGCGAGAGTGGCTAAATAACTTAGTCTCGGAGAAAGAATGTGCAAACAGTATCGTTGTTTACGACTGAAGGTATATGGCGCAAAGGTTTACGGCCACCGCTGAAGGCTTTCATTATGGCAACGAGTTGAAAATCACGCGATGGGTCAATGTAATACTATGTTTTCGATGGAATAATAACATCCAGGAAAATGTTTAAATTCAGAACCAGGAAGTATGTGTTTTTTAATTGAGTTAAAGGATGCTTTTTGATACAAATTCATCGCTAAAGAAGACTTCCTGTGGGCTCTTGAAGTGCCATATCATCGCAAATTCAAAACCTCGTAACTCTATTTTTGACATTTTTAAAAATAAATAAATATACAGGGTGTTAAAAAATAAGTGTCACAAATTAGGAAGACATATATAGTACTGGACAAAATGAGTAAAAAAGATTAATCAGCATGCGTCCGATCTTCAATAGTTTCCGAGATATAAGGCAGAGAAAAATGAGTTTTTTCGGTGTTTATCTGTGCTATCTCGAAAACTATAAGAGTTACTAATTTGATTAAATGAGACTTTTTGTTTACTTTTCAGAGGTCATCTTAGATGTGATTGGGTTTTTCAAAAAAAATCGAATAATTGTACTAAGACAAATATTGTAGCGACCTTGCCTAATATTTAGGGGCCTATTCAGAAGGTGGTTACCGTCAACAATTGTTACGTGTTTTGACAGTCTTTATCATAACGACTGCTAAAACTATGTATTTATGGTTGTTATCACGTTGTTATTTCAAATATTTGACATGTGACAGATTATTACATCAATCATATATTATTAATAATGCCCTTTCTGCTAAATATTAGCAGGATGCAGTTGACTATTCGCATGGATCCTGCTTCGGCTTAAATAATGATAATAAGAACGATAAAAACCGTCGTGGACGAAAGTTACTTTTGACGTAAATACATATTTCTTTGAAAATATTATATTCTGTGGTAGGTATTCGTGAAAACCTAGTTATTTATTCTGGTGCTAATGTGTACTTTTTCTTCAATCAAAATTTTAAAAAAATCTTTCCATAACTTTTCAGTCACGTTGGGACCAGTGGTAGGAATTAACATACCCGTTCTAAATAATTTAAAAGTTTTCAAATATGACAGAAATGTCATATTCTTCTTTAGTTGTTTTGGCAGAATGTTTGCATTTTAAATATAATTGGCAACACATTATTAAAAGAATAAAGCGTTGACATATAAGGTTATTGTGAAATAATCTGGTTCATTCACAAGTATTATTTTGTAAAGATTGTCAATAATACCGACGTAGGTTCTGAATTGACAAATTCATAAAGATTGTTGTAAATGTCTTTATGATAACAATCTTTATATCCGTAACAACCTTTATGACTGTGTTTCTGTGAATAGGCCACTAGGTATTAGAAAGTGAAAAAAATGTGTCATATAAAATGTGGCATAGAAATAATTTTGTTCGACCACTATCTTTGACAGTTTTTGTTCGATTCTAATACAAAATGACCTCTTTCTCAAAAACAGTTGAAGATCAGACCTATGTTGATTAATTTTTTTTTTACTCATTTTGGTCAGTACTATATGCCCTCATAATTTGTGACACTGATTTTTTGACACCCTGTAAATATATCATCACGGCTTATTACCCATTACTGGGTGTACCTGTATCTACAATACATGTAGACATCAGTAATGATGACGATATATTTTTATCGTGTGAGCGCTTACCAGGCGTTACCTTACGGGCACTCATAGCTGGCGTGGAGAGTGCACCACAGGAATTACTTTTGTGTGATTAAAAGTCTGCACAAAAACCTTTAATTCTGTTCGCAAAACATAAATTTTTTTAGTCAGTTTGTAATGCATGATGCATGTTTTGTTATACGTTTAAACCCAATAATAATAATAATAATAATAATACTCGTTACAGATTTATTATTTATATATTATGAAAAATAATAACAGAAGTCAAACAGCGAAATTCATTTTATTTGTATATTGTTCAATAAACAATTATACCATATTAAAATACCAATAGTGTTTATTTTACAGAGCAAAATGGAAATAACAATTCAATGGCAGCAAATACAATAAATATATTCACAAATCAATTCTCCTATAATTATTTAAAATTATTTTGCAATAACCAGTCGTAATTTTGCGCCATAATTAATAATTAACCTGAAATCATATTTCATACAATGGTGCATCATACTGCATTGTACATTACTTTTAATTCGAATAGTAATACTGAAAAAATAATTAACCCTGAATTTAACCTATAAAACCCCTTGAAACATAAATTAGTTTTATAGCCGGGAAATGCTTCATCAGATAAACGAGAGAACAAACTACTTACAATGGAGAGAATGGTTAATTTTTAGAAAATGTTGGCTATCGCAGATTTTTGCCTCTCGCTATAAGCGGTATATATTTCATCTCAAATATCGAAATTTTTCTCCGGCGATAACTCCAATACTACAATTCTAAAAATTATAATTTTTTCGTATTCCTCTTCTTTACATCTATATAAAGAGCTGATTAAATTTTGGTTATAATTGTTCCACTGGAATTACCTTTATTTGAAGTTTTTAACAGTTTTATAGCATTTATCCATTTTTATTTTAATACTTTTATTTCTAAAAAATCACACTGTTGTTCAAATATCCTAAAAATGCGTACACTTACGTAACATTCTCTTTACAATCAAATAACATTACTACCAAGTTTATATCTCTACTCATTTTTGAATTATTGCCCCAAAAGTCAATATACCCCACATTTAGATAAAATCTTCAAAATTTTCAAAAATCTAATTTTTATGTATCTATCTATTCTCGAGATATTTAGATTTAAAGTTTTGCTCAAAACTGCCCATTTTTGGGTATTAACCCAAAAATGGGTCGAGATATGAACTTGGCGACAACACCATTCGATTCTACAGGCAAAATTACGTAAGTACATCAATTTTCAAAATTTTTGAACACCGAATACAATCTCTAAAGCAAAATAACTGAAAATGGCCAAAAAACGCAAAAATCGTAAGGGGTACCCCTTACGATTTTTTCAGATTTTTGCCATGTTTAGGGGTTTTCAAACTTTTATTCATAAAAAATGAACCAGTTGGACAAAAATTATGAAAATTGCTATACTAATGTATTTTTGTCCGTAGAATCGAATGGTGTTGTCATAAAATTCATATCTCGGCCCATTTTTGGGTTATTACTCAAAAATGGGCAAGTTTGAGCAAAACTTTGAATCTAAATATCTCGAGAACGAAACGAGATATCGACATGTGGTTTCAAAAAGCGCATTGAGAAGTATCTAAATCCATAAAAATTAGAATTTTTAAATTTTGAAGTTTTTATCTAAATATGAGGTATATTGACTTTGGGGCAATTATTCAAAAATGCGTAGAAAATAAACTTGGTAGTAATATTATTTGATTGTAAAGAGAATGTTATGTAAGTGTATGCATTTTTAGAGTATTTATATATGAGTAATGTATATTCACGTGATTATTTTATTGGATTTATAGAATATTTTCCAATGAACTTTCTGCACGGAATTTGAAAAAGATTGTATTATGTTAGTGTTACAATTTTACTGGATATATAGAATTTTTTCCAATGAACTTTTGGTATGGGATTTGTACAAAATACATCAAATTAACGGAAGGTTTGTGCTGGCCACAACAGATTTTTTATATTGTAACACTTTATTTCTTCGTTCCTTTATCACGGAAGATGCTTTAATAAAAACCCAAACATTTGCAAACAAGGAGTATCGATATTCTTTTATTTATTAAACATAATATCTTCTTACATTCAAAAACAATTCCCTCTGTTATTTTCTCATTTCTATATATTCAGCATTCTTGTTAGTAGGTTCACTAGAAATTCAAAACCGAACGCAACGGGTAAAATAAATACAAAGTCCCATTCCATGTATCTAGTTCTGTATAGAGGAGATGTATGTAAAATCGATTGTACTAATAAAATACGAGACCTGGAGAGACTGTGTGATCAAACAATAATAATTATTCAATCCTATCTGGAGACATGACTAGAAATATTCGAACTAGAAACCAGGCCAATCAAATGTCTTTGAAGTAAGTGCTGGGAAGTATGAGGCACTAGGATAAACATAATTTACGTTGTTTTAATATTAATGCTAGCCTATATACGTTTCAACGTCTCTAGAATACGATTATAACATTTTTACAATGATATCCGTGTGTATCTGTTTGTATGGATATTGTAACCACGGTTTCCCAATATTGAGAAATATTGTGCTGTCCACAAGAGATTTTTTTACCTCCCGCTACCCTAGGTAAGGGAGGTGTAGGGATCGTGCTAAAAATCGGATATAGAGATTTCAGTGAATAAGCACGTTTTAATGAGCCCAGAATCCGATTTTAACATTTTTACAATGATGTCTGTAGGTATGTATGTGTCTGTGTGTGTGTCTGTGTGTGAGTGAGTGTGGATCTTGTGGACACGATTACTCAAATACTATCAATCAGAAAAATTTGAAATTTTGTATACCCATTCCATACTAATGTGGGAAGAGCTCATTAGGTTTTAGTGCATATCGGATAACCGGAAGTATCATTTATACAAGCTTTTAACTGTTTTCCTTGTAAAAAATTCATTGAATATATTTTTTTAGCAGCTTTTACCAATACAAATTGAATATAATAGCACAATCTTCAATTCTACGATAATAGCATTTAGTAAATAACTTGAAATAACTTTATATTATATTATAAAATAATTTATTTTTGTACATCACTTTGCCTCTGCGTCAAACAAAAACAATACTTTAATAACAAATTTGACATATTTAAACAAATGTCACTGTCACGCAGCAATTTTCATTAAAATTAATAATGAAACTGTGTTAAGAAGAATTTAGTAGTTTTAATATGATTCTAATGAAATTAAGGTTTGTAAAAATAATATATTTTCCATCATACATAAATATTAGATATACAGGATAATTCGATTTACGTTTGATTTTTGCAGCATTATATATCAAACAGCTCTCAATAAGAACGTGATTTCAAAGTGTCAAATAATAGTTTGCAACTACACATTTACGAAATGGATAATGTACGGCGAAGAATTTACACAGATTGCGTTTTAGAGCATAAGGAAGTTGGTGATGATTTTGACAATAATGTGTGTGTGACGATTTTTCCTTCAAATATATTAATAATCCAAAAGTTCGCAAAGTTGGTATTTAATACTCTTATATAATTTGAAACAACATATTAGATTTTGACTATATATGATAATGATAAACCAACTTAATTTGAAGCTCTAACAGATTTTTCAGGAAAAACATAATAAAATATAATCCAAAATTTCGTATTACAAACTTTTCTATTTATTGGAACAACAAAGTAGATTTTGTTTACAAACGATCAATCGGAAGTGAAACTTTACTTAAAGCTCATTGCTATTTTAAACATGGAATCGGCGGGAGGTCATGTGCTGGCCACATCAGATTTTTTAAATTCGCGATTATGAAACAATGAACCCCTCACAATACCCATTGTCGTCATAAATAATTCTTATTGCTTTCTATTTTCAGGTCCACTCGGCCCATAACATATTGCGCTCTAGCTTTTCACTTATTTAGCTAGTATCCCACTGGGCTTGTCGCCCAGACCACTAGATGCACATAACAGGCTTCCTAATTAACGCAGGAGACGCTCCACAACCCGTCTTGCTTCTACGCCTCTCCTGACCCACTTACATCACGCGGGTGTTAGCCGTTTACGGTCAGTCTGATGTTATGGAAGAGGAACAACGTTTTTATAAAACCAAATGAGACAGTGTAATTGAAAAAAGATTTGAAAAGAGATTGAATTAATCAATTTGGCACATTATTTTGCTGGTGCCATGGTTATAATTTGAAGGTGGAGCAACTTTATAAAAAAGATGTCAATTTAAAATAATGATGTTCAAAATATGCAACTTTTTTATAACAAAAAATATGTGTACAGATTTTTTTATGCATTTTAAAAACTCAAAGGTAACAATATTTTTCTTTAGCAAGGGTTTGTTAAGCAGCCAGTTTTATGATTCTCCGTGCGAGAAGCTGCGCCCTCATTTTTACCTCACGCTAAAAGAGAGATATTAGATTCATGCTAAAAATCGCTTATCCAGATTTTAGTGAATAAGCACGATTTACGGTCCCCACAACCCGATTATAACATTTTTACGATAATGTGTATGTGTGGATGTATGTTTGTGTGTGTGTGTGTTGTGTTGTGTTCTGTTGTGTGTGTGTGTGTGTGTGTGTGTGTGTGTATGTTGGAGGGACGATTCTTCAAAAACTATAAGACTTAAGACCAGTTTAACTATGAATTCCTTAATCTTATATTTATAGGAAGAGCTGAAAAGATTTTGGTAACAATTGGACAACCGGAAGTAGTAGTTCCTTAAAAAAAATCTTCTAAATATGTATTATTTTTTGAAAATTTGTTTTATTACTAATATTAAAGTACATCTGAGACATTTAAAAATTTTATTATATATTTTATAGATTTAGAGATAAAGACACTATAATATGTAGAATAATTGGATTTAATAAACCGCATATAGACTAAACTACACCAAGGCGACCAGTTGACAAATCCAAATAAATAAATAAATAAATATATCATCACGGCATATTACCCATTTCTGGGTGTGCCAATCTGCTTTATAGCAGATATCGGTAATGATGATGACATATTTGTACCGTGCGGGGGCTTACCAGGCGCCACCTCACGGGCACAAATCCAAATGTTTGTAATATAGTTTATAAAGACTAATAAATAGCAGTGTACAAAATCAATAGTTTTAGTGACATTCTGAATTCTTTTCTGGGAAGTACATTTAATCTTTCTTATTGTTTTATTAATTCGATATTGAAAATTATAGGTAAAATGCATATATCCATAAGAAATACCGCCAATCTTGTTAATGAATTAGAAGAACCTCTGACATTTACATTCTGGATGCTTTTGCTGAGAACTACATTTAATCTTTCTTATTTTTTTATTAATTAAATATTTAAAATTATAGGTAAAATGTATACATATATCTATAAGAAATACCGCTAATCTTCGGAATGAATTGGAAGAATCTGTGACATTTAGGAACTTCCTCATACAATGAAAAAATATGTGTAATTAGAATTTTATGTGTGCACAAGACATGTAAACTAGCAATGAACTGAATAATTTAGTTCATTTCTCATATTTTCATGCACCACTCATACACGGTTAAAGATAGAATAGCGCACAATAAAAGTCTGACTTCAATATGGAATTCCTCTCACGCATGATTTTCTAAAAGTGTAGATCATATTTTCTTCTTTAATAATACGTATGGTGTATGAAAACTCATGTTCTACATCATTTTGAAGACTGCTATAGGATCATTTTATCTTTTGTTACTCATTCCACAGTTTAGGGAGATATGGGTAATAGTACCACAAATGGTGTCGAAATAATTATCAGAAGTAATATCACAAGACCTCCTGATTTTATCGATAAATTTTTATTTTGTACGAATTTTTTTTTATGCTTAGCAAGCAGTTTACTTAAGTGATTTTGCAAAAAAAATGCTTAAAAATGAAAGTTTATCTGAGAAAATCTGAGAGGTCGTGTGGTATTTGATGAGATAAATCCCAAAGACAACGCAAAATGAAACTTGACACATTAATTATCACACTGACAGTTATAAACAATAACAACTGTTTATTTACTTGGTAGCGGAAAATTATCGGGGTAACGAGGTTTTATCAGTATAATACTGTTCCCATTGGTTGAACTTTCAAGTGTTTTGCATCATGATTGGTTAAAAACTAGTCGTTGGAATTTATCACTTTAATAAAAATCCCCTTAATTCTAATTTGTCCCAGCCTGTACCTTATATATTTCTCTCTCATCCACATATCTCATCTGTAATTCGATGCATCTGAGATAAAACACATCATCTACCACTCCTGCCGGATTAGAGTCAATCAGGCGACTGATGACGTCCTGATTACTGGTTCCTGCTTCCTGGTTCCTACTGCCATCCTGCGGATTAAATCGGCACGTCGCGTACAGATGGCGCTAGACGTACAGAGGGCACATCCTGTAGGATGCTAAACAGAACGGGAGGAATTGATTCGTGAAAAGGGAGGGAAAATCAATTGTTAGGTTATGGGGAAATTGGAGATGGTATAGGAAACCTACAGTTTGGAATAAGAATAGAGGAAATGAAATTAAATAAAATCATTTGTGAATGGATAAATAAATGTATTGAATATTGATATTTAGTGTATTTGGTTTTGAGCATAACGTTTTTGTTAAGAGATGGCGATATAATATATATTTTGTATTTTGAATATTGATGTTTGCAGGTAATTCATACATAGTACGACTAGTCAATAAAAGTTTACGTTTAAATTATTTTAAAGATTTGGTGTCTTCATAATTTTATTACCTCTTGCTAGAGATATTGGAATCATGCTAAAACTCGCATATCCAGATTTTAGGGGATAAGCACGTTTTAAGATCTCTAAAATCCGATTACTTTTTTTTGTCAAAAGTAAATATTATAATGGCTTTTATAATTATATCGTCAAAATTAAATAGAATATCGTATAAACCACGTGAGCTAAGAATGTTTATTCACTCGAAGAAATTAACTCAGGTGAGCTAAACTTTCTTCTCATGAATAAACATTATTTTAGCTCACTTGGTGTATAAATATCTATTAAGTACATCACTGTTTTGTTATTTTGCTATTATGCAGGTATCGTATTCATTCATCTATTTTGAACAAGACGTAATAACGTATTCCAGAATTTACAAGGATACTTGCAAAAATTCTCAAATCATACGGCAAAGTTATGAAAAGAAACCACATCTATAATAGCTATTTATGTAATTAGTACATCATATAGAAATTTATTGAACGAGCTGCTGCTTATGGACGAGCGAGCAAAGCGAGCGAGTCTAATAAATAAGGCTATTCTATCAAGTTTGTTTATATAAAGCTATATGTTCGACTGCTCTAGATAAGCTGGATAGCTCCTAAAATTATTTTTTTTATTTCCCATTATAAAAATTTGGTGTAACATAGTGTGCTTTTCTAATGATGCTATTGTTTAATTGTTTTTTGTGTTTAGGCAAATGTCAAAAATTGTTAAAATATGATTTAATAATTTGTTTATTAACCTTATCTTTACACAAACAAATGGATAGTTTAGAAAGTGTAGAAGAGTTGAGAACAAATGCCAAAGACATTCCAAGCTCTTCTTGAATGACCCATCCAAGAAAAGAATAGACAACTTACTTGTAATGAGCAAGCAAGATGTCAGACTAATAACAGGACTGGTAACAGGACACTGTCAATTAAATAAACTTTTGCATAGGTTGGGCCTCAAATAAGATCCAACATGCAGAGGATGTGGAGAAGAGTATGAAACCCCTGAACACTTAATATGTCACTGCGAAGCATTTATGGCAAGCAGACATAGTCTTTTAGGAGCAAAGAAATTGCACACTGAGACACTAAAGGATATTAGTCTAAAGAAAATCTTGGAGTGTACATACAGGGCTCCTAGAATAGGAGGAAACACGGAGGGTACAATTTACCAGAAAGGTCGCAGTACAGGGGCAAGAATGAACACCTCCCGACAATAATAATAATAATAATAATAATAATAATAATAATAATAATAATAATAATAATGCCAAAGAATCACTCTTGCCCAACAAGTCGAAAAATTTATTGAAAATACGTATTTGTTATTTCATGTAAATAAAAATTTCATTTTTTGTGACATTTTTTTGACAGTGACAGTTCTGTCCAATAATATAAAGTAAATATACTAGTCCAATAAAGTGTCACATTATGGACAGTAATGCAATCATAAATCAAGTGATTATGACGCAGTGGAACATAAAATAATTTAAACGTCGTGTTTCATTTTCTAGTTGTACCATACCAAGAGTGAGCAACAATACTTCACGTAGATTTTAAAATTTTATTTATTTATTTAAAGCACTCAACAGGACTTACGTCCCAATTACAGAGGGTATAACTTTACATATAATAAAAAGAAAATATTCCAATGGATACAAAGTAGAACATATAAATACATACATAATATAATAAGGTGGAAACGAATATATAGTAAATAAACATACAAAGTGGAAAGAAAAACATGAAATCATAATTGTTTTCAGGTAATTAATTAATTTACGTCTGTAGACATTAAATTTGTCATTAAAAATATCAATATCTACATACTTACAAATATCATTAAAATATGTGCGCCTTATCGGGCATTTTAATTCATAATTTATTTTTGCCAACGCAATATGAAAAAGAAAGTAAATACAGCTTGTTAACCATAAAAAACCGATGTTACCAATTAATTTTAGAATTTTTCAAAATTTGAATTGGTAAATATTTCCATAACGTAGAAAATAATTAATCATTATTTCATTCAAATTGAACTACCCATTGTTCTTATTTATTTATCATTGTTAAATTATTCAAAGAAATAAATTATCAGTATTTTTATAGTTTTCCGCTGAAAGAATAATTCGCGTTCAAGTTAATCAAGTATAGGAAGTCCATTGCTCGTAAGAAATAAAATACGATTCTTTTGGAGATTTATTTTTAGTATTTGAACGCTGTGTTCATCTCATCGATTGGCCTGTGAGTTTATATATCCTTTTGAACGTAAATTAACCTTAGCTACTTTATAGCGACAGTGGTAATATTATATAGAAAGCTAGGATAGCTTTTCTTCCAACTTTAACGTTTTCTTGAGTTAACGACCCGTACGCAAAAACGATAGACGCTAGTTTCCTAATATTCGCAATATGAAGGGTGAGGAACAATCAAAAATTAATTATGGTTTATTTGTTATCGTCCACATCGTTGATTTTTGTGAAAACCATTTTTCACATTCATTATACTTATGCCCATTTGCACCAACAAGGCTTAAATTTTATGCTAGGCTTAAATAAAAAAATGCAAATCGAAATTTTGACAGCACTTTATTACAATTCATATGACATTTCATTTCGATGCAATATTGTCAATTTAAGCCGAGTTTAATATTTAAGTTACGTTGTTGCAACCGGCCATTAAATAGTTAAAATCTTTTTCGTGCTACTTGTAATGTATTTCATCCATAGTTACTAATTTATTATTATTATTGTCGGGAGGTGGTTCATTCTTGCCCCTGTACTGCGACCTTTCTGGTCTATTGTACCCTCCGTGTTTCCTCCTATTCTAGGAGCCCTGTATGTTTTGTAAACTCCAAGATTTTCTTTAGACTAATGTCTTTTAGTGTCTCAGTGTGCAATTTCTTTATCCTAAAAGACTATGTCTGCTTGCCATAAATGCTTCGCAGTGACATATTAAGTGTTCAGGGGTTTCATCCTCTTCTCCACATCCTCTGCATGTTGGTTCTTGTTTGAAGCCAAACCTATGCAAATGTTTATTTAATTGACAGTTTCCTGTTACCAGTCCTGTTATTAGTCTGACATCTTGCTTGCTCATTACAAGTAAGTTGTCTGTTCTTTTCTTGGATGGCTCATTCAGGAAGAGCTTGGAATGTTTTTGGCCTGATGTGGCTGTCCAATGCCGTTTGTGCCATTGCCAAAGCAAAGTATTAAGTTCTTGCTTAACTGTTTGCGCAGTTATTCCGCAAGCAGGTTCTGGTCCTATAAAAGGTATATTTGTCCCATCTTTTGCAAGATGGTCGGCTGCCTGGTTTCCTTCAATTTCTGAATGTCCGGGTACCCATATCAATCTTAATTTATTTGTCGCTCCTAAGGCATTCAATCTGTGGATGCAGTCCAGAATTAGTCCTGAGCCTACCTCACACGAGTTTAGTGCCTTAAGTGCGGCTTGGAAGGTATGTTGATTCTAAGCCGGTTAGGCAAGAATAAATATAATAATAATAATAATAATAATAATAATAATAACAATAACAACAAGGAAACAAATGATCACAAGTTTAATATAGGAAGCCAGGTTCGACTAAAGACCTATTTATAATAAAGTAGCGATAAACGCAATGCAACGGCACAACGTGACCTCTAACGCAACTACAAAATCTGAAATTTATAATAAACGCGAAAAATAGCAATCAGAAAAATTCGGTATATTTCTTTGAATTTCGGCTCACTTTTATGTATTGTCCTAATATGACATACATAAGTTTAAATAAGGTTAGTATATAATATAATTTAAATAGAAATGGACAGTTACGAAAGTATAGTATTTATTTTGTAGATATGACAGTTCACGATTATGTCGATAATATAGATTTTTATAGTTAAACTGAAACACTGAATTCTGATTGGTTAGCGGTACAGTGGTAAGGGAAAAAGATGACAGTTGGTGTGTGAGACCCCTTATTTCTGGTGGCGTACAGTCTATATCTATATCTTCATTACCACTTGAATTTTTTCTCGATAAATTGTTTTTAGTTAAATTTCTAAGTAATATATTATGATTTAGATAAACTTACTGCTCTAAAGATCTTCAAAAACCTGTAAAAGTTAACAAAAAACTCCACAACTGTTAAAAACTTCAAAACGTCAAACGCTAATTCAGAAATAAATAATAATGAAACAAAAAGACGTAACCATAGCAACCTAACCAAGATATTTAACATACCGCGCATAATATGCAGCTAAACAGATTCTAAAAAATATAAAAATATATCATCACGGCATATTACCCATTTCTGGGTGTGCCAGTATCTACAACACATGTAGACATCGGTAATGATGACGATATATTTTACCGTGTGGGCGCTTACCAGGCGTCACCTCACGGGCACTCATAGCTAGTGTGGAGAGTGCAGCACAGGGGTCACTTTTGTGCCATTTAAAATTGGAAATATTTGGCGTCTATCGGGATCGAACCCGGTTCCCCCGGGTTTGCGGCCAGACACTCAGGCACGCGGCCACGGGACCCCAAAAATATTCTGATTGGCCAAAAGCCATGTGAAATTATTCCAAACGGTTTGTTGGAACGATAATGATTCAAACATAATTATTAGTTGTGGAATGTGTAGTTTCCAAAATAGTGTTGGAGGAAAATATTTTCTATGGAATGAATGTAAAAAATTGAATATTAACCATCATTGAATGTTTTGTGTTTCATGTTTTGCATTTCTTCAAAAATAGTTAAATTCCCACAAAAAGTATTTGAAACAAAAATTCCGTAGTCGTGGTAACGAGAAAAGTTTATTTAAAACATCCGTATGAGCCTTAACCTATTTGAGAAAAGAGCTCATTTCACTTTGCTCTGAAATATTCTATGCAAGTTGTATAACATTTCCGAGTGATTTTTCAGAGAGAGAAGTTATTTAAATTTCAATACGTGACTTACTCACGACATGTTAGCTTTGGCTTTCCACTCTTAGGCTCGCAGACGAAGAGAAGCTTTCAGGAACTTTTCATGTGGTGCGAAATCAACATTTTAACGAATTACATGCCTCATGAAAAGGTGCCATGTTTTTATATTTGAATTTCGCATGAAAGTAAATGGTAGATTCTCTAAAGTAAATTTAATTTGATTTCTCAAAGAGAAATATTTCGTGAGAAATAAATTTGAAGAACGGGAACGGAAATTAATATAAAAATATGATGTATTCGTAATATACCGAGAGTTTTTTTTACCTCCCGCTACTCTCCCTTACTTACAGGCCTATTCTACTAAAAAAATGTATAACGATATTGTTACTGAACGACTGTCGCTAAGCATTTGGTTAAACGACTTTAATAACGACAAATGCCAAAAACCTATTCTACTAATCATATCGTTATAAATTATCGTTATCAGGATTATAACGATAATATCTAACTTCATGTATATTTTAACAGAATAAATTTTTATATGTTTTTCAATTTAAATTTGACATATCGATTCATTATTTGTTTATTTAATTGACTTTGACAATAGATATAAAGAAAAGGGCTTCGAGGACAACTCAAAGACAGTATGAAATATATGTTGAAGAACTGGAAAATAACAGTTCATTAAGAATTAATAAATTGTCCACTGAAGAATTGGAAGAAATATGGTGAAGACTTACAAAGCATTTAAATTCTGTGGGACCGGGTAAAAGGATCTGATGTGTCACGCAGTGTACGATTATATACTCTGACATCCCTATACAAATATATAATTTTTAAATACACAGTGCATCTATATTCTATATTATATTATATATCAATATCAGGGCATCGAACACGCCAAAATCTGGGTTCGGTTTAGGTTCAGGTTAATTTGTTTTTTGAAAGATGGGTTGGGTACGGTTCTGGTTCAAGCATTAATAAAATTTGCGGTTTTGTTCGCGGTTCAGGTTCGAAATATTGTAAAGTGAGAGCCAGAATTTACGCAAAACGCAACAAGAAACGAACACAATTTTCACGAAAAGTCAGCCTAGACAGCAACGTAGACGCCTAAGACGTCGATTATCGGCTGTATTTACTTTTCGAACTAAAAATGAACCTAAACCTAAGTTGAACCCTGAACCTGAATTTTAATACTCGTTTCTGTTTCGACTCAGGTTCAATTAAAAATATATCTGAGGTTCGGTTCTCGGTTTGGGTTCCCTAAAATGTTACGGTTTGGTTCCGGTTTTGGTTCGGTTCAGGTTCGGGTTCGATGCCCTGATCAATATATTAAATGATATTATCTAAGGGTAGAAAAAACCTTAGATTTTTCTTTTTTCTACCCTTATCAACATGCAAAAGAGCCTGGAGTCCTTCGTCCTCTAAATATTATCTAAATCTAAATTTTTAAATATATTTCTGAAATATAAATAAAATGTCCAATACTAAAAAGTATAATATATATAATTAGTGTACAGAAGTGAATAAATACTCATCTTTGCAGAATCTCTTCCTCAGCTACATTTACCATTTTTACTTTTGTTCTCAAAATATGTCAAACTTTACGACTTCAACGATGCATGTGAACTTGTCGTTATTAAACGATGTGAAATAACGATATGTAACGATTCGTAACGATAAATAAATTAACAGAATAGGGTTTTGGCAAAAATCGTTATCATAACGACTTATCGCCTAGTAACGAGTCATAACGATACATATTTTTTTAGTAGAATAGGCCTGTTAGGGTAGCGGGAGGTAAAAAACTCTCTGTATTAAGCATTCCTCTATCATTTCTAGGTAATCTTTTCCCATTGCAGATGTAATTCTACCGCTGAAGTTTTCTGCATGTCTCAGGATTTAGAGACGGCGTTCCATCTTCCAGTAGTTTGTGATTAAACTAACTACATGACTGCAAAGTTTCATATGAGAGTTAAAGTTACACTGAGATTAAGAATTAAGTACACTTGGATAATAATAATTAATAAATTTCTCCAACTATCAAAGATGGCTACAAGTTAGAGAGTTGAGCAGCCACATAATTAATTACAATCCGAATCCTGGATTAGATGACTATATTCAGAGCAGACAGTTTGTCTCTGGGGAATTTCATATTCGAGGCTCGTCTGCTCAAATACCGCTGATAAATAGTAGACAAGTTAGCGATGTTGAAAGTACACTAAAGAATAAAATAATTCTGTAACTTTCTGTGGTTAACTTTTTACTTATTAAATACTATTCTATCTATGAGAACAATAATATAATTATTCAAGTATTAAAGGCAGTAAGTGCTTCCTACCGATTGAGGTCAATTTGGATTCATATCTCTACCCATTTTTGAATTATTGCCCTAAAAGACAATATATACCCCACAATGTTGAGATAAAAACTTCAAAATTTACAAAAATATAATTTTTATGCACCTAGATACTTTTTTATGTGCTGATTAACCCAAAAATGGGTCGAGATATAAATTTGGCGGCATCACCATTCGATTCTACACGCAAAATTACATAAGTACACCAATTTTAAAATTTTTGAAAGCCGCATACAATCTCTAATGCAAAATAACTGAAAATGGCCAAAAATCGCAAAAATCTAAGGGTTACGATTTTTTCAGATTTTAGCCATTTTCAGGGGTTTCAAGCTTTTATTAATAAAAAATGAACCGGTTGGACAAATATTATGAAAATTGCTATACTTATTTATTTTTGTCCTTAGAATCGAATGGTAATGTCGCCAAATTCATATCTCGACCCATTTTTGGGTTAATACCCAAAAATGACCTGTTTTGAGCAAAACTTTAAATTTAAATATATCGAAAACGAAACGTGATACACAGTTGTACAAATACACTAAAAATGCGTACACTTAAGTAATATTCTCTTCACAATCAAATAATAATACTACCAAGTTTATATTTCTACCCATTTTTGAATTATTGCCCCAAAAGGCAATATACCCCACATTTAGATAAAAACTTCAAAATTTTTAAAAATCTAATTTTTATACAACTAGATACTTCTCTCTGCGCTGATTCTATATTTTGAAACCGCAGGTCGATATCACGTTTCGTTCTCGAGATATTTAGACTCAAAGTTTTGCTCAAAACTGCCCATTTTTGGGTAATAACCCAAAAATGGGTCGAGATATGAATTTGACGACATCACCATTCGATTCTACGGACAAAAATACATAAGTATAACAATTTTCATAATTTTTGTCTGACCGGTTCATATTTTATGAATAAAAGTTTGAAAATGGCCAAAATCTGAAAAAATCGTAAGGGGTACCCCTTAGGATTTTTGCGATTTTTGGTCATTTTCAGTTATTGTGCTTTAGAGTTTATATGCTGAGTTCAAAAATTCTGAAAATTGGTATACTTATGTAATTTTGCCTGTAGAATCGAATGGTGTTGTCGCCAAAGTCATATCTCGACCCATTTTTGGGTTATTACCCAAAAATGGGCAGTTTTGAGCAAAACTTTGAGTCTAAATATCTCGAGAACGAAAAAAGATATCGACCTGCGGTTTCAAAATTTGGAATCAGCGCATTGAGATGTATCTAGATACATAAAAATTAGATTTTTGAAAATTTTGAAGTTTTTATCTAAATGTGGGGTATATTGACTTTTGGGGCAATAATTCAAAAATGGGTAGAGATATAAACTTGGTAGTAATATTATTTGATTGTAAAGAGAATGGTACGTAAGTGTATGCATTTTTAGAGTATTTGAACAACTATTTTAATTTTTAGAAATAAAAGTATTGAAATAAAAATGGATAAATGCTATAAAAAAGTTCCGTGGAAAAGATTCTCACCAACAATACCTTCCTTACCTAAAGGTGACTGAAGGTAAATATATATGAATTGTAAATAGCCATTGTAATTGTTATGTCCGTAAAACCACTCACAAATTGATTGTC
Organism: Ophonus ardosiacus; assembly: GCA_943142095.1. Lineage (NCBI taxonomy): Eukaryota > Metazoa > Arthropoda > Insecta > Coleoptera > Carabidae > Ophonus > Ophonus ardosiacus. Next base: position 4,503,268 of record OW964838.1, on the reverse strand, counting down.
AAATACATTTTAAAGCCCTCGTTGTTGGAGCGATATCCTCTCTACACACACGCCTACAAAGGTCGTATCTTCTGATTTCCGTTCTACCGAAACCTGGACTCCAATGAGGAAATATTCTCTTTTTATATCCGTTTGGGAGACGGAATCTTATCGTGCATCCAATATCTGAGGTCAGCAGGACTCGAATCGATCAATGAGCTGACATTTCTCAATCGTGGACACACGTAGAGGCGGACAAAACCAACCAAACTGAAGCTAGTTTGCACAGTCACTATTCAACGTGGAGTTATTATGTGACAAGTTATACAATACTCTAAAGACCTAAGACGACATACGATAGAGTTCTGGGTAGTATGGAAGTTAAAGTGTATGGATTATTCAAGTTGTAAAGTATCTGATGAGACATAACTATTCATATATAGACGCTTAACTCGGCAGCGGGCAGGTGGGGTGTGGTACACCCCAATCATTTTATAATTGCCGCCATTTTTGCAATAACGGCCGTACACCATCATCTAGCCATCTACCTTTCGCAAATATATTGGTCTGTCAATACGCAACAGGATTCAGTCTCAACTAAATTGTGGAAAGAGTATCATCAAATCAAAGTGACTTGGGGTGTATTAAACCCCACCTGTCCATAAACGTAACATAATTTCTCCGAAGTGTACTGATACGAATATACTTATTTTGAAATTTCAAGGTACATTTTATATATCTTTTATATATTACTGAATTTTATTTAGTTTTTCTAATGTGTAGGATATAATATTTTAAAAAAGATTAGGCGTATTTGTTGGCCTCGTGGAAAGAAATAGATACTGAAGAGAAAGTCAATAAATAAAATTTGTGATGATGACAATGAATAACCATCGCATAAAAAATTAAATTCAAAGCAAGGTCGCTGCACAGAATCTCCTAGGACGAGAGATAGAGAAAGAAAATACGTCTACAAGTCATGTCAAACATATTTATATATGTAAAGCACGCGATAATTTACTGTGAAAAGTGCAGCATATTTGAATCTTCATAACTTCTCTGTAGCTAAAAGCAACTTAGTAAATGTTTTTTTATATCATAGGTTCACTTTTCAAGTTTAAGAATGTTATTTATTTTTGTTTGTAATATTTATATTTTTCTTTGTTTTTATAACATATTGCCAACGAATATTTTCAGTGAGTGTTTATAGGTTCAATTTTTTTTTTTTAATAAATAATGAAATAATTTTATTGTTCCTTTATATATATATATATATATATATATATATATATATATATATATATGAAACAATTTTGCGGACCCCAGTGAAAGGAATATTTTTGGAATCTTCATTGTTCAATTGTATTTGCCATTAGATATTATCATTACTGTGACCAAATTTTCTTTATGTAATTAAGAATTTAAATAAATAAATAAATAAATATATCATCGCGGCATATTACCCATTTCTGGGTGTGCTAGTATCTACAACACATGTAGACATCGCTAATGATGACGATATATTTTACCGCGTGGGCTCTTACCAGGCATCAGCTCACGGGCACTCATAGCTGGTGTGGAGAGTGCACCACAGGGGTAATTTTTGTGCCATTTAAAATTGGAAATATTTGGTGTTTGTCGGGATCGAACCCAGTTCCCCCGGGTTCGCGACCAGACACTCAGCACGCGGCCACGGGACCCCATAAGAATTTCATTGTTATAATACAAAAAAAATAATCTGTTGTGGCCAGCACAATACCTCTCGCCATTTCCGTTTTGTTACACAAGCATCGAATTTAACATTTCTTGTACACACAAATAATTCTAATTATATTCATTCATTCTATGAGGAATCATGCCCTACTCTTCTAAAATGTTCAATATGGTTCAAAAAAATTGACGGGTATGTAATATCTACCTATAATTTTAAACATTTAATTAATAATTCAATAAGAACATTTAGGAATAATAAAATACTTTTATATCTGTCATACTGATCAACTTTTTTGGTTAATTTATAAATTCTCCTAGACAACAGTCCATCAGTATGCTGTTATTTTTCGAGGAACATCTGATCCCTAATTGTAGTCGACTATTTTAAAAAATAACGACCTAGGCCGTTATTTCTATCTTTTCGTTTTTGTTTCTAGTTCTGTTATGTCATAATAATATGGTATTACGAAAAAAAAAAATACTCACGGTAGTTTTTGAGGCGCTTTGATTTGGTTAGAGCTAAAAAGATAGTCTACAGCCTAGGGCGCACGACCATCTAAACGAGGCCCAGAGTATAACCAGCTATTAAAGTTGTCAGAACCATATGTTTGGTATCAAATGAGAGGTACCGTCTAGGACTGCCATGCAGCAATGTCAAAAATTTGACAGCTCGGTCAATTTTTGTTTTTTGCTTAAAGTTGTTAGAACCATGTCGTATTTGGTATCAAATGAGAGGTATCGTCGAGGGCTGCCATGCAGATTGGGATTTTGGTTGGGCAGGTTACGTGAGCAGTTTGGGTGGGCAGGTTGCGTGGGCATTTTGGGTGGGCAGGTTGCGTGAGCAGTTTGGGTGGGCAGGTTGCGTGGGCTGTTTGGGTGGGCGGTAAAAAAATATATTGAAAGACTTTTAGGTTTAGCCGTTTGCGTTTAAATTGTTCCTAGACGGATTGGACGTACGTAAAACTATTATAAAACTTTTGGCGGAGCCCTAGGGAATACTCGAGTGTTCGCTAGTAAGCAGCTATTTAATATTATACATGAATCCAATTCGAAATGCAAGTTTCATTTGGCGTGGTTAAATTTTCATACTATTATGTGTCACGTGTAACTCTGGGTAAAATATTCAGCATATTTGATGTTATAAAATAAATTAATTCACGTCGTTCGGTCGAATAAGCACGGCAAGTATTTGCAAATCAATTTTTAATGAATGCGTTTCAATATTACAAATATGTTTAGACTGCAAAATTAAATATAGACTTTTGTAAATGCATATAACGACTGTATAATTTTGCATTACTCGCAGTGATTATCCTGGATTTTAATGGAATTTCACTGTGGATATTAAACATATTTTATTACAAATGCAAAAATTCACTTCCATGCGTGGTTTTATTAGTCAATATTGTGTTATGCTCCATTTCCATGTTTTAGTTTATTGTTTTTATTTTAGTTATAATACGTTTGATTTGGTATTTAAATAAATAAATATATCATCACGGCGTATTACCCATTTCTGGGTGAGCCAAGCTGCTTTGTCACAGATATTGGTAATGATTATGACATATTTGTATCGTGCGGACGTTTATCTGGCGTCACCTCACGGGCACTCATTGCTGATGTGGAGTGCACCACAGGGGGACGCCTTTGTGCCATTTAAAATGTTAAATATTTAGTATTTGAGTAATCGTGTCCACAGGATCCACACATACTCACACACACACACACACACACACACACACACACACACACACACATCATTGTAAAAATGTTAGAATTGGATTCTAGTGACCTTGAAACGTGCTTATTCGTTAAAATCTGGATATGTGATTTTTAGCATGATTCCAATACCTCTCTTAGCGAGAGGTAAAAAATATATGTAAAGATTTTTTATGCATTTTAGGAAGTCAAAGGTAACAATATTTTTCTTCCCAAGAGCATTTTTACCTCACGCTAAGAGAGGTAGGTATTGGATTCATGCTAAAAATTTAATATACAGATTTTAGTGAATAAGCACGATTTACGGTCCTTACAAACTTATTTAAACATTTTTACGATAATGTCTGTATGTGTGGATGTGTGTATGTGTGTATGTATGTGTGTGTTTGTGTGTGTGTGTATGTATGTATGTGTATATGTTGGAGGGACGATTCCTCAAAGACTTAAGACACACATACATAGGTACAAACCTATAGATATCATTGTAAAAATATTGAAATCTGATTCTGGGGACATCAAATGTGTTTATAAAACATATTAGTTGGACTATTTGTTAAATTCGTTTATTGTGACTTAAATAGTATTATTTATTATAATAATGGAGGAAGTTTTTATTTTTTATTTAAAGTAACCATATTTCCACATCATAACCTAACTTTAAATTATATTTGTAGCTAAACATAAATATTTAACAGTTTAATAATAACTTAGGCCCGTTTTCATAATCAGGCTCACTTCAAGACTTTAATTAATATTACTTTAAGACTTTATCTTTAATTTAAACTAATGCTACAGTGCTCGCTTAAGTACTAAAGTTTTATTATGAAAACGAATACAACTTTAATTTTAATTTAAAGTATTAAAGTGAAGATAGAGTGTATTATGAAAACAGCCTTAAAATTTATTAGAAAATTTCTATTATTTATCAAGATGGGTAATAATTTCGCCGATTATTCTTAAAAATTGCCATAATTTTTTATAGTGTCTTATTTCTAAACTCTGTCAAACAAATGACGTCAATTTTTTGCAAACTTTATTTGTTTTTCTTGCATTGTTAGTAAAACTATGATTTATTTCGTTTGACATTAAAATAACAAAATATTTCAAAAAATATATCTTGTTCTTAACACAAGAACCACAAAATATCTATAATATTAAAAAAAAAAAACCGATAATTACGTTAGTTATTATTTGTATGCGTTAAATAAAATAAAATTTTAGTAACTAGACCAACTAATATGCATTAGGGCTCGCATATCTTTAAATTTTCTTCCGGATTTTGTGTTGTGAAATAAAATGCAGACCTTAGCAAAACGTACTACTTTCTTTTGATGTTTGCGGTTGCTGCTGAGGAGTGAAGCATATGTTTTGGATCGGTTGAGTTATCAGCTTTCCGTGTCATATACGGGGCATTCCAATAAAAACGCTAATTCCGCCACGGTGGCAGTCGTGGCAGTTCACGCCTTTTATTACCGCGCGCTGTTCGCGACAGATAACACGACCATAAAATAAAATAAAACCAATTCGACACTAGCTCTTTGATCGCGAGATATTTCCTTCAGTTTCGCTAGAAATTCAATTTTTCATTGCAAGCACTCGTGGTATTTTCACCTATCGCTAAGAGAGATATTGGAATCATGCTGAAAATCACACATCCATATCTATACAGTATCACGTTCATATTTACGGAAAATTAGTTTTCTCCACGAATAAATATAATCTTATCTAACACTAATAAAATTATTAATAAAACTAAATACGCATTTCGTAATTGGTAATATTATTAGTGTTATTTATAATTTAACCTAAGACTCCTTTTATTATTATTAATAACCTTAACTCCTCTTTCGAACTATTGCCCAAAAGTCAATATACTCTACATTCAGACAAAAACTTCAAAATTTTCAAAAATCTAATTTTTATGTATTTTGAAACCGCAGGTCGATATCTCTTTTCGTTCTCGAGATATATAGATTTAAAGTTTTGCTCAAAACTGCCCAATTTTGGGTATTAACCCAAAAATAGGTCGAGATATGAATTTGGTGACATCATTATTCGATTCTACGGACAAAAATACATATGTATAGCAATTTTCACAATTTTTGTCCAACCGGTTCATTTTTTATGAATAAAAGTTTAAAAATGGCCAAAATCGGAAAAAATCGTAAGGGGTACACCTTAGATTTTTGCTTTTCAGTTATTTTGCTTTAGTGATTGTATATGGTGTTCAAAAATTCTGAAAATTGGTGTACTTATGTAATTTTGCCCGTAGAATCGAATGGTGTTGTCGCCAAATTCATATCTGAACCCATCTAGGTACATACAAATTAGATTTTTTTGAAAATTTTGAAGTTTTTATCTAAATGTGGGGTATATTGACTTTTGGGGCAATAATTCAAAAATGGGTAGAGATATAAACTTGGTAGTAATATTATTTGATTGTAAAGAGAATATTATGTAAGTGTACGCATTTTTAGAGTATTTATATATGAGTAATGTATATTCATGTGATAATTTTATTGAATTTATAGAATATTTTCCAATGAACTTTCTGTACGGAATTTGAAAAAAATTGTATTATGTTAGTGTTACAATTTTACTGAAATATCGCCAATCTTATCAATGAATTACATAAAACAGTGTTGCTATCTGTTAAAATATAGTTTGTAAAAAGAGATCAACCTTAATGTAAATCAAATGAATACAAAGCAAAAGTGTTATTCTATAAATTTATTTGTCGTGAGTTTTTAATTAATGAGTGAATCAGATTTTTATCAGAAAACTTTGGCAATTAATTTGCTCATCAAAAACTAGAAGAGAAAATTTACCAACTAAACTCAAAATGAAACTGCGTAGCGCGGTCTTAAATTGCATCTAACTATAATTTCAAAACAAAAATATCGTATTTCTGACAGACTAATTCAGTGAAAAGCATTTATCATCAAATGTTTACAAACAGTGAACAGTTTTTAATGTCATAACACTTTTGTTAACTGGATTGTAAAATATTGTTATAGCGGATGAAATTTGGATTGGTGGAAAATTGCGCAGTCATTTATTTCTTCCTTCTAAAGCCTAAATATCGAAGACTGCTTATTTTTGTAAGGAAATTTCTTTCATTTATTTTTCAGGAAGACAAAATTTCAGTTTTCAGTTTGAAATGTTTTATTGAAGCGAATAATTATAAATTTTCGATTATGTAATGCACTCTTTTTATCTGTAATTTTCAAAGTCCATATGCAGGACTATTTATATTTTATTATATAATTGACACATTAAGCAATATTTCTCTCTGCACATTCTGTATGCTTCTCGAAATCGTTGGAGTGATTTAATGCTTCCCAGTCGTACTTTTAGCATCGAACGAGTGCTCGCAGATATTTTATTGCGCGAAGCGGAGACGATTTTAGCATAAAATTACGAATACGTGTGAAAATGCACCACATACTGCAATACACAGAGTTATGATTCGTAAAATGCCGCAGCACTTACGGTTTTATGGAAAGATCTCTTGAGAAACAAAGATACCCCAAGAAAAAGGTTTTCTCTTTTTACTGACCTGAATATGGAATGAATCTTATGCAATATATTGTTAAATAAGTAATTTTTGGTAGTTGCTCTATTTTGTTTCGTTTTTATTGCTTTTTACCTGACGCTAAGAGAGGTATTGGATTCATGCTAAATACCGCATATCTAGATTTCAATGACTAAGCATGTTTTAAGGTCTCTAACATCCGATTATAACATTATTACGATTATGTCCGTGTGTGTGTGTATGTGTGTAAGGATGTTGGAACCACGACTTCTCAAATTGGTACTATAAGATTTAAGACATGTTTAACAATGGTTTTCTTAATCTCAGATTAATGGGAAGAGCTAATTAGCTTTTGGTAACAATTGGACAACCGGAAATACTAGTTTCTAGAAAAATGTTATTTCAAATATTACAGTATATATATAAAATTCTTTATCCGACACATTAAACATTTTATTATTTATCTTCTACAGAAATAAAATATTTTTTTGTAATGAATCCCACAGCCCAAACAACTTCAAAGAAACTAGGTGAAAAATTAAAATGTTTGTAATTGACAAATAAATATCAGTGTCAAAAATCCAAAGATATTACCTACCGAAGACTTTTTCTGGGAAGTACATTTAATATTTCTTATTTTATTATTATTTAAATATTTAAAATTAAAGATACATATACCCTTCAAATATACCGCTAATCTCATCAATGAATTGGAAGAATCTCGAACATTTAGAAGAGTAAGAGGAAACTTGTTCGTAGAATGGATTAAAAAATATATAGGTAAAAAATAAATGTAATAGGGCTGTTGCAAGAATTTTTATATGACTTCTAAGTATTAAATTTTAAAAGATATTGTTCTTTAAAGAGCCTCAAATTTGAAAATATCACGAAATATCCTTTAGATATTTTACAATTAATTTTTGAAATTTGGATAAAATTTTGAATAAGTCACGTGATCTGAAACAGAATCAGACTCTGAATACATACATTTTTAGTGGTTCGAAGGTGTCAAGTGTATTGTCGAAGTTGTCAAACAAGTGTCAAATAAGAATCACGACCAGAACTTTAAAGTAAAATTTATTATCAATTTATATAATAAATTCAGTTTTTATATTTTATTTTACCTCAACTCTTTAACACCCCTTATTTCGGTAGCAGTAAAACAATCATTCTGATATAAATTCAGCCATCATCCATCTATCGACCTTCGGTTATTGTCCGATTTAGCATGAGTATAATTTGAAATAGCCATTATTACTTTATTATTCATTTACAATGAGCAATGTCAGCGCCAAATGTCAAATTAAAAGATTTTGTTATTAACATGTGACAAACTTTAGCCTACGTTTATTTATATAAATAATATGAATAAACGTAGGTGATGGAAAAACTATTTTCCTATTGAATATTAATGATGTAATGGATGTGCTTCTACGTCACAGGACTGGGGGGTAGTTTTTCAAGACGCCAATCTTTTTATTTAATTATTTCCACAAATAACAACAAATTATTAAAATAAAAATTATTACTAAGAAAATCATTCCATAAACTTCATTTAAAATAGTTTTTGAAAAATGTGAAACAGGCTCATTATAATTATTCGTGTTTAGGTACCAGAAACGTTAGATATGTACAATACTAATATAAAAAATGGCGAAAGGTATTGTGCTGGCCACAACAGATTTTTGCCCCTTCAGAGTCTTCAAGCAGAGAGTTTTATAACATTTGTTGGTTATGTTTTTAATATTCAGCTGAAATAGTTAATATATTTAATTGGTATCTTATATATTTTGTTTGACATCACAACGTTTGGCAATTTCTTCCAAACACTTTTCTAAAGTATTTTTATTCTAGTTCGATCATCAATTTTAAACTTTTCGCATCGTTTGATAGTAAATATAAAATATATCATTACTTTAACCTTGTGACACTTTCCTCCGTTGCAATTCCTTCATTGAATTCATTTGAAGTGAAGTAATAAATAAATGGAAGATTTTGCAGTTTTAAAAGTCTTTTACTTATAAGTTTGAAAGTTTTTCTAGCCCGGGGTCGAATAAAAACTGCGATTATTGGCACGCCGAGAAAAGATTACGAAAAGAGTAGTTAAGCAACACTTTAAAATGTTTCGGAAGTTTTAGTTATAAACTAGTGAGGATTTGCGCAGCTTAAGACGAATGCCATTTCTATCTTTGAAAGTTTAAAATGATTATATGAAATCCGGGAGATGTAAGAAAGTGTAATATTTTGAAAAGAACGTGAACTAGGTCGAAGAGTAAATAATGTTCGATCATTTGTAAAGTTTACAGTAAATAGGGCAATAGTCTTAAAGTATGTACTTTTTATAAATAAAGTAATAAATATATCACGACATATTACCTATTTCTAGGTGTGCCAATCTGCTTTGTCGCAGATATCGGTAATAATGATGACATATTTGTACCATGCGGACGTTTACCAGGCGTCACCTCACTGGCACTCATTGCTGGCGTGGAGAGTGGACTACAGGGGTCACTTTTGTGCCATTTAAAATTCAAAATATTTGGCCCCAGTTGGGATCGAACTCGGTTCCCCCAGGTTCGCGACCAGATACACAGGCACGCGGCCACGGGACCTTTTATGGAGAATAAAAATGAAGTATTTTTTATTTTATTTTATTGCAAGACCTTCTCGACTTAACAACAGGTTAATTAGAGAAGCCATTGAAATTTATAAAACAAGAAATATCAATCTCAATCATTGTGACGGATTAGAACTTAGTCGCGCATGGCTTCCAATATTAAATATACAATTTTTATAAACTTTTCCTAACATCTGTTTACAAAGAGTACGGCTGCGGTATTTCGCTACCGATAAAGCGTCTCTGAGTTATACAAATCACTTCTCTGCCATTTTTTGGGACGGTTTTTCCTCTGGCAAAAGGAGATTTTTTCCTGAGAAGATGCATGTTCGCCGTCCATGTTATTGCCGGGCATGCATATATTGTCTAGAAAATTGTATACATAAAAAAGGTAACATTTATGAATATTTCTTGTTACCTTGGTTACTTGTTATTATTGTTTTTTAACATATTTATGTCAATGTATCCCCTGAAGAAGGCACCAGTTTATGGTGCCGAAACGTTGGGTTAAAATTAAACAAAGCTGTCGCGCTGTAAAATACAACTTACACGCACTCAAATGTAAATAACTATTATTATACAAGGCTGTTTTTTCCTTAATCTCTATGAGACTATGGTTGATAGAACTATTACATAGCTAAGTTAAAATCTGTTTATTATCTTCATAATGAAAGTAGTTATAAAAACTGGTAATTCGTGGCAAAAGAGATTTATAATAATTTAATTGAGAGTGCTCTGAATCAACATCTTAACAGCATTGTGCTCCAACTCGCACAAAAAGAGAAATTTTAAATCAGATCAAAGTGAAAGTAATTAGCAAAGAAGGACCTTGATTGTATGAAACTCGTGAGCATTGCAGTAAAGTCTGAGAATTGTAAATATTTTATCATGTGGAACTATTAAAGCACAACAAAGCACAAAGTTTTCAATTAAGTTAATTGCACTTTGGGTACGAAAGGTACGGCAAAATCCACGCTGACTCGAATACAAATACTTATTTTTACTCATGAACAGAGCCGGTTTTGCGTATTTTATTTTGGGCATTTTACATATTTCTGTTTTTACTAAAAATCAGTTAACTTTTACTATAGTACATGCTACTACAGTACCCCTTTTTACCTCTCTCTAAAATAGATACTGGAAACCAACTGACAAATTCAAATGCTTGTAACATACTTTGTAATTGACAGATAAAAAAAAGTCAGTGTCAAAAATCAACAATTTTAGTGACATTACTGAAAGGATTTTGGGAATGAGCTCGCGGACGCTTATACTTTATCAAGTTTTAAGAGAATTTTTGCGAATTTCTGGAGTAAGTTTTAATTCAGAGTGGTTGACTGCATTTTAAAGATGCCATTGAAGGCGTTTAAGTATTGAAGAGATGAGCCAAGCTAAAATGAAGATTTTGTTATTTTTCTATTAAAACATTTGATATTCGTTATTTAAGTTTTATTCTTCTAATTCTTCATCCTAAAAGTGTTTTTACCTCTCTCTAAAATAGATACTGGAAACCAACTGACAAATTCAAATGCTTGTAACATAGTTTGTAAATGAGATAAAAAAATGTCATAACATTACTGAAAGGATTTTGGGAACCAACTTAGAACACAAAGATATCGATCTGCGATTTCAAAATTTGGAATCAGCGCGTTAAGAAGTATCTAATAGTGTAAAAATCGGATTTTTGAAAATTTTGAATTTTTTTGTTAAATGGGTATAAATTTTACATTGGCTTAGAATAGCTATTTTTAGAACAAGTGAGCAAAGTATGTCTTTTTCTCACACGTCCGGAAATTGGCCGAACGAGCGGTAGCGAGTGCGCCAACTAGACAAGTGAGAGAAAGACATGCTCGCGTGTGCTAAACATGAAATCTTCAAATATAATTTTTCTAAAAAACTGAATTTAATGTAAAATTAACCATAAGAAAATATTGTTCCTTCATGTAGAATGGTAGATATTTATTGTATAATTTGTAACTCCATCAAAATTTAGTACTCCTGACTTAGATTAGTATAAATAAATAAAATAAATATATCATCACGGCATATTACCCATTTCTGAGTGTGCCACAATCTGCTTTATCGCAGATATCGGTAATGATGATGACATATTTGTACCGTGCGGGCGCTTACCAGGCATCACATCACGGGCACTCATTGCTGGAGTGGAGAGTGCACCACAGGGGTCACTTTTATGCCATTTAAACTTCGAAATATTTGGCGCCGGTCGGGATCGAACCGGGGTCCCGGGGCCGCGTGCCAGAGTGTCTGCTCGCGAACCTGGGGAACCGGGGTCGTAGATTATTATAGGCTTGTGTATTTTGTTCACTTGTGAAGAAAGTTGTTTACTTTTTGTTGCTCGCTATTTTAAGTTGAATAATAATGAATTTTGCTAACGATTGTAGAAAAATAATATATTGCAATAATTTTGTATTATGAATTTAAAGTAAGTAGTGTAAACAATAATTTTCTTTATAAATTTATTTAGAGATTATTTAAATTTCTGATAAACCAGCCCTGTTCTCGTGCTTCCATTTTAATGAAAGTTTGCTTTTATTGGGCATTAAATTAACAATTATTACGCACGATCCAGATTTTCATGGGCTTTGAACTCATGTCTTATCGGGTTATTTTCAAGAGGAAATGACGCTATTTTCACCCACGCATTCTTGATAAGGTTAGGGGAAAAATATCTTTCATTATCATAAATATTATTGGTGGCATTGTACACCATCAACAAAGAATAACACTCTATTGGCTCTCCTGGATTTTTTTTTATGAAAACCATAAGGAAATTCATGAAGGTATTATTACAGATTAAGTTTTGGGGATTATTTTAACATGAGTATTTTATCATACTCATGGCCACCGATTCATAAAATTTAAGGAATGCCTATGTACCCGATGTGCACCACATAGGCATTACGTAGCAAAATTTAGTTTTCACAAACTGCTAAGCACTGCATTTCTCGATTTATGAATTACTTAGCTAGGAATCTGTATTCCGATGCCTAAATCGCTAAGCATTTCCTAACGTTTGACAGGTGATACTTTAAAATGAAAATTGTACAAGTTTGTTGAATATTTTGATAATTATAACGAAGAAATAGAAAGACATGTTGACATGTACAAGATGAAAAAGAAAGAACAAATTATTTTAAATCCTACGATAATAATGGTTTTGAAAAAATTTCCTTTTGAATAAAACAACATTACGAGTTTACATATGAAATAAATTTAATTAGTAAATATATATATATATATATATATATATATATATATACTACCTTATTATTTTTACCACTCGCTAAGAGAGGTATTGGATTCATGCTAAAATTCGCAAATCCAGATTTTAGTGAATAAGCACGATTTAAAGTCCCTATAATCCGAATATAACATTTTTAAAATGATGTCTGCGTGTGTGTGTGGATGAATGTATGTGTATGTGTGTGTGTGTGTGTGTGTGTGTGTGTATGTCTGGATGTTGTAGGGACGATTCCTCAAAAACTATAAGACTTAAGAACTGTTTAAGTATGGATTCCCCAATCTGACATTCTTGGGAAGAGCTGAAAAGGTTTTGGTAACAATTGAACAACTGGAAGTAGTAGTTTCTTAGAAAAATTCTTCTATATATAATTATTGTTATTAAATATTGAAGAACATAAAATTCTTCATCTAACACACTTAAAAATTTTACTATATCTTGTATAGATTTAGAGATAAAGACACTATAACATATAGAGTAATCTAATCGCAGATGCTAAGGCACTAAGGAAATCAGTTGACAAATTTCAATGTTTATAACATAGTTTGTAAATGACACATGTCAGTGTCAAAAATCAACATTCTGTTAGCTTTTTCTGGGAAGTATATTTAATCTTTCTTATTGTTTTATTAATTAAGTATCTGAAATTATAGGTAAAATGCATATGAATTAAAAGAATCTCTCATATTTAGGGACTTGCTCATAGAATGAAAAATAGATATAATTAGAATTATATGTGTGCAGAAGACATGTTAAATACAATGAAAAACTATATTTGGGTAAAGTTTTGTAATTTTCTGTTATAAAACGACGGTTCGAAAGCGAAGTGCTATACAATACTTATATAGCTTAATATGGAAATGGCGAGAGGTCTTGTGCTGGCCACAACAGATTTTTTATTTTATATTTATGAAAATTACATTAAATATTCACATATAATTAAATTCATAATTTTTACAAAAATGCGAAATTGATTTAATAATAATTTCGGCAGTTGAATTCTATAAAAGTTTACCTTACCGTAGTGAAATATTGAAGTGAAAGAAATGCTTTTATAATGAATAAACTTACCAAACTACACGCGAGGTAAGTTTTTTGAAACAAGAGCGGCAAAAATGCAATCCTCTTTGAAAATCCGCTTAAAACATCCCCGTATTCATGCCCCCGGAAGTTCAGACAGCAAGATAAGATCAATAGTCTGAGCCAGAAGCAACCCTGTTATATTTTTTATCCTGTATTATCTGCACTTAAAGGATAATGCAATCTTGTGGCCAAATATCAAACTACTTTTCTTTGGAACTACTCCTCTCTGGAAAAATTTACATGCATAGATATGAGGGTTATAGTAGTGCTTCGTTTTACGTTTATGTTTTATTTTAGCTCATGATGAAGGATGAAGGATACTGACATACATTTTGTATACAATATTTATGGAGATTCTTTTAAACTTTGTTTATACATTGCTTTCATATCTGTTGCTCTATTATCATGCAATTTTCATACATGGAGTGCCCGTTTCTTGACTATCATTATTTGGGGACTTTATTTTTCATTTTCTAAGGCATTTGATTGTGTTTCATACGAAAAACTATTATACAAATTACGACAATATGGAATTATTGTAAATGTTTTAAATTTATTTACCCCCTCTTTAGTGTTTCACAAGAGTTTTGCATTTTTCTTGTTCTTGTCTTGTTCTTGCATAAAATGCAAGACAAGAACAAGACAAGAGTTATATAGTTCGTTGCAAGACAAGACAAGAATCTGCCCTGCAAGAAAAGTGCAAGAATAGCAAGATTTTTTAGTATTTTCTTGCATTCTTGCACTCTTGCAATATTATATTATAATTCAATATATCAACATTTTATTATAGGTTTTACCTCTAGCTAAGCTGACATTAATCGGAAATGCTAAAAAGGTTTTGGTAACAATTGACAACCGGAAGTAGTAGTTTCTTAAAAAATCTTCTAAATATTATATTTTGAAAATTTATAGTACAAAAAATAATAAAGAGCATTAAATACTCAATCTGATTTAAATTTTCTTATTATATCTTCTATAGATTTAGAGATAAAAAATCTGATATGGCCAGCATATGACCTCCCGCTAATTCGATGTTTAAAATTGCAATGAGCTTGGAGTTAAATATCACTTTATCGTTTGTAAACAAAATCTAATTTGTTGTTCCAATAAATAGAAAAGTCTTTTTGTATTATATTTTATCAAGTTTTCTTTTTTTTTGGAAATATGTTAAGAGCTCTTAGTTATATATATACTCATGTTGTTTTCAATCATAGACGAGTTTTAAAATCAAATTTGAGAAGTTTTTTTTTATCATATTTTAATATATTTTTTCAAGGAAATCAGTTCAGAGCTTCAAGTAAAGTACCACTTTAGGTTTACTAATATTAACAAGAATCTAATATGTGTTAGGCCCAATTCTCTTTATTATTCATATAAATGATTTCAGTAACTACATGCAGTTTTGTGAAAGTGTTCTATTTGTAGATGACAATACACAATACGATATAATAAGTCGGTTAAATTAGAGCAAAAGGTTAATTTCAGTTAGTTGCATTTCTTGAAAGAATACCCAGTTTTAGCCAAATCTATTTCAAAGTCATATATTAACTGCGAGACAATGGAAGACCAGGTGAACAAACCAAAATTTCAGATTGATAGATATTTTAATTTAAAATAAACTTACAAACATTATTAGCAGTATATAGCGTATATAGAATAACAAGGTTGTAACTACACATTTTTGGTTATTAAACACCTATTTTCTAATATTTTACCATGAACTTTAGTTAAATTGAAAAATCTTTAACGGTAATACTGTAGATTTAGGTAAATGACCACGTTATTATTGTCCAGTTTCGAGATAATACAGAAACAAAGTTCTATCTATTCTATTTCAAATCAGTTCCCTCACCATATTACTTTCTTGAAGTTGCAACTATGTTATTCTAGACCCGCGTAAACAAACAGATATTTTTTATTTATTCCCGTTTTGTTCTTGCCAATTTGCGAATATCTTTCCATTTCGCGGAATTTTGCAGGTAATTCCCTTGCTAACGCTAGAGCTTTAAATAAAACCTCTGGCGTCGAATGAAAAGAGCGTGAGCCTTGCGGTGATTTCACCTTTGAGGCATCAATTTTGTTGAGCGGAATTTAAATTTTTATTTGAAAAAACAGCGGCCGGAAAAATATTTGTGTCAGTGTCGAAAAATGTGGGTTAAACGAGAGTAATGGATGTGGAATAAAAGAAAGACGAAGAAACGAAGGAATGAAACATACATGCACTAAAAATGTAAAATGGGGTGCACGAAAAGAGCATTTGCGAAGATAATAACGCATGAAGAATACTCCCTTTTTTCTACTTTCACGGTTCGTTTCTTATTAATGTCTAACGAAGCACATAAAATATGAAGACGCATGAGAACTCCCGAGATGTGTGGAGGAATTTGAATTCGAGAATCGTACGATAATATTCCAAGGCATTAAAGGCACTTACACACCCACACACTCAAACTAATGCGAGGAATATTGGCATAAAGAATGACTAAAATGCAGTTCCATCATTAATTTTAAAATTTTTGTCATCTACGAAAACACTCCACTACATATATGACGATCTATTATCATTGAAATCCTGCCAGTATTTTAACTTATAAATTGACGAAACTTACACTTGCCGACGACAATAGGTTGCCAACAAATAAAAGAAAATAATTTGCGGCTGCTTGCATAACGGAGTTACAAGACTTTTTAATCCACCAATCCCGGAAGGATATCTTGAGGTGTGAGGATATCATTACAAAATAAAACTGGTTGCTAGGTTTTAAAAATACTACTAGTGAGTTACAAAATTTATTTGACTTACTGTAATTTTGACACTTTAGAGTTGACTTTTTACTGTCAACAAATTTAGGTTAGCGAAGGTGTCATCCGAGATCATCATTTATATCGTACAGTGCAACGTGTTGTAGCAGCTGTGTAAAATGTGTTAAACGAAAATATTATAATCATTTCTAAGTAATCAGCGGCTGAACACATGGTAAGAATTTACCGTTTTTTATTCACCTTGTAAAATTTAATTTGACACTGACATTTTTCGAAAACTAGAGTCGCCCACACATTTGAAAGAAGATTTGATTTGTATAAAACCCTAGTAACGTAAAATTACGGCAAGCACACGTTAAAGGTGTAGATCTCTCATTGGTCAATTTTAAGACGTATTTTCTCTAATATCTTTTAACCTAGATTTTTTTTTCTTCGAAATTACACATCCGAGTGCAGTCTCGTGTTTCCTCATTCGCTCTGGGGCGCGAGTTGTGGGACACCCTGTATAGGTATGTCAAATTGTGACTCAAAAAATAATTATTTTCGTTATTACCTCCCGCTACCCTAGCTAAGGGAGGTATAGGGATCGTGCTAAACATCGCATATAGGGATTTTAGTGAATAAGCACGTTGTGATGTCTCATTTTAATATTTGTACAATGATATCTGTGAGTATTTAAGTGTTACTTACTTATTACTCAAATACCATCAGTCAGAAAAATTTGAAATTTTGTGTACCCATCCTGTACTAATGTGGGAAGAGCTCATTAGTTTTTAGTGTATATCGGATAACCGGAAGTATCATTTATATAAGCTTTTAACAGTTTTTGTTCTTGCAAAAATTTTTACTAATAAAAATTGGATATTATGGTACAATCTTCAATTCTTGGGAACCGGGTTCGATCCCGACTGACGCCAAATATTTCCAATTTTAAATGGCACAAAAGTGACCCCTGTGGTGCACTCTCCACACCAGCTATGAGTTTCCGTAAGGTGACGCCTGGTAAGCGCCCACACGGTAAAATATATCGTTGTCATTACTGATGTCTACATGTACGGGGTCTGTCCGAAAAGTTACCGACCTTCCTTCATATATTCGCGCCTGACAATTTTAGCGCCCTCTGCCGGGTACGAGTGTCAACTGTAAAACTTCACGAATTCTTAGATACTGGAACACCCAGAAATGGGTAATATACCGTGATTATATATTTATTTATTTATCTTCAATTTTTCAATATAAAAGCGTATATCGACGAAGTTGCCATATTAAATACATACTATTCAAAATGAAGTACGAAAAAAGATGAACACAGTGTACACTAAAATGGTGAGATAAATAATTTAAACTAAAGAAAAAAGCGTCTACCAAATTAATCTTAGTACTCATTAAGTTTCCTCTTTCTCATTTCAAACTTTTTAGTCCTATTCTCATAAACATCATGCATTGTTAAAGTCTTTCAACACCTCTAAATTATTGTGTGGCACGTGATTCTCACTAGGTGAGGTGGTGCCAGAACACCTCAGGCACTAAGCTGCTTACTCCTTGCTGTTAAATAATTACCACCAGATTGTAAGTGCTCCGCTTCAAATATGATAAAAGTTCTCTGCAGAGATAAACTCCAAGAAGGATCAAGTTACTTTGAGTAGAGGTGTTCATAAAGTGCGGACTGATCATGTATGAAACGTTAATTGGACTCAAAGTTTAATTTTTTATTGATTACTTACACATACACTAAAAACTATCCTATATTGACGAAGCAACGAATTCTAGAATATATGTTTTTCTATTTCGGTGTTCTTACCAGTCAATAAAAGCATTGTTTATCACTGAAAACACGACGTTTAAAAGATATATAAGAGTTCTATTTGTGGCGCCTTTCGTGTTGTAGAGTTGGTAGTCATGATTTTATAACTGTCATATTAATGAATAATTACATCTAACCTCAAAATGTCAAGTTATTGGTAATATTTCAACATATTATTTGTAACGTGCAGTATTTTCTTAGAATTTATGTAAATTATAGTTAAGATGTAAATACGGTTCTGTGCGAGTGAAATTGAAGTGTGGAATGTGCGCGGTAGACGAGTACGCAGTGTAACGGACAACGAGAAGGATAGCAGGGTGTGGTCAGTCAGCACGCGGAGAGCGTAAGAGACATATGTATGTTGCACACGCACTGTAAACCTTCAGGTGTCCCTTAGCCTCAGGCAAGAACGCATATCCAGAGAAGAGAATATCACGCTAATAAAATAGTGATTCCTATATTGTCTTTGTTACAAAATAAGCCAAAAGATGTCGCACTGTGTAAAGCCGAATCATTATTAAAAACAAATCTCATTACTATTAATTAATTTATATTCGTTACAAGGAAAACACAAATATTTAATAAAATATTTTCATAAAACTCTCATTGTAATATGAATTTTCTTTTACATATTCCGTGTAAATAAGCTTCTCGTATTCCTGTGAAAATAGGAGAAAACAATGCACACATCCGTATGCAGGTAGCAAAATATCTCTCGTGTATATCATTTTGAGCCGGGATTTTTCCTACCTCTTTTTTATGTTAACATGGTGCTCTCCTCAGTGATTGCGCTCCGTCATTGTGTTGCGAAGCTTCAGAGCTTGAATAGACAGCAGGATAGAAAAGCTGCACAGGAAAAAAGCTTTCAGCAGAGACCTTTGTTTCGGATATCTCACTGTAAGATATTGAAATTTTAATAAATAAAGTGGTGATATGCACTTCAAAGTGCTGCTACTGCGCTTCAATTTCCGGCAGGTGGAGCCGCTAGCGGCCGGACGTGGAACTACGATACGACGCGCAGATGTTTCCAACGCCACCTCGGTGCATTTCCTCGTGTTTAAGCTCCATAGTGGGAGAAAAAAGAAGGCAGGGATACTGATTTTTATTTATTTGCTACTGTGAAGCGTATATGTATATAAATATAGTGAATGCGAAAGGGTGTCACTATAATTTAGAGATATTGATATTGGATAATAACGTATTGCAACCTAGGGAATTTTATAATATATTCATACTTTTCCTGACATATATATTACATATCGCTATATAATTTGATTATTCTAGTGACAGAGAGACACATTTTTCTAAAACGTAAAATCAAATTTTAAATAATAACTACCTATATTTATACAATTTCTACTCTCGCGGTTAAATTTACCTCATGATCAGTACAAACAAACTTTAATTTAACATTTCTTGTACACACAAATCATTCTAATTCTATTAATTCTTGCATTCTATAAGGAATCTTGAACTACTCTTCTAAAATGTTCAAGATAGTTCCAATTCATTGACGGCTATTTTTTAAAGAAAAATATACTATTAATATACATACCTACCTATAATTTATAGATATTTACACACCAAGTGAGCTAAGGTAATGTTTATTCATGAGAAGAAAGTTTAGTTAAATTCTTCGAGTGAATAAACATTCTTAGCTCACGTGGTTTGTACAATATTTTATTCAATTTTGGACGAAATAGTAATAAAAATCATTATAATATTTAATTTTGACAAAACAAAAAACTAATCAGTTAGTAGACTGTGCATGACAATCGTCGATGATAGATGTCAAGTCATCTATTAAAAAAGCTTTATTGTCTGTCATTTGTGCCGTGAAAAATAATGAAAATGGCTGATAATGTCTGATAAATACTATGGTAAGTGTTAATTTCGTGCCTGATGCTATTTTAAATGTATTATTTGTTGCAAAGTGAATTAAAAATAATGTGAGAGTGATTTAAAAAAATTTAATTCACTTGTGAAAAAAGTGTTACTTATAATTGTTGCTATGGAGTTAATAATGACAGTTTCAAACGTCAAAATTGAATAAAAATTTTTAATTAATAATTGAATAGGAAATATTAAATGTCAGTAATGTCAGTAAAACTGTTGATTTTTGACACTGACATTTATATATCAATTACAAACATTTGAATTTGACAACTGGTTTCCTTGGTGTAGATTGGACTGCGATTTATTGCAACAGATTTATATTTTCTTTATCTCTGAATCTATAGAAAATACAATAATTTTTTTAAGTGTATTACATGGATAATTTTATGTTCTTCAATACTTGTAATAACAAAAAAATTCAGAAAATAATATTTAGAAGATATTTTTAAGAAACTACTACTTCCTAATATAGTTTTTGAGGAATCGTCCTTCTAACATCCAGACACACGCACATACACACACACACACACACACACACACACACACACACAAACACACAGGCATAATCATAAAAATGATATAATCGGATGCTAATTTTGGATATACAATTTTTAACATGACTTCTCTTAGCGAGAGGTAAAAATGGTATTATTAATAGTTATTTAAGTAACAAGGAATGTAAGTACATCTTTATATCCGAGGAAGTTGTACTAGACCGAGGCGCACGCCGAGGTCCTAGTAACTTGCGAGGATGTTAAAATGTATGTAAATTCTGTGTTACTTATTATATTTTTCGCGCTACTAAAAGATTATGCTTAAATATTCAAAAATATAACCTGGTTGACATCTGTCATCAACATTATTCTTCTTTTTTACTACAATTTTCAATTCAAGTTACCTGTGATTATTTTACGTTACATACGTAGTAACTCTGGTTGCAATACATACTTACAATACAATTAGCGCGAAAAATTATTTATTACAAAAAAAGATGTTACTTCATATTGAATAAAAACAAGTTGGTGTACAATAAAACACAATATAATGAATCCAGAATAAAATATTCTATTGTTATATGTTAATCTCGGTAAAAATTTAATAAAACAACCATATTTTGTATTTATTTTTTCATTTTCTTCCAAAACACTATATCTGGTTTCCTAGGTAACACGTTCGAAAAAATGAATGCATATAACTCCAACGAGCAAAAAGAATGTTCGCGTGATGATATTTCACAACCAGGTGCAGACGATATTACTACGCAGCGAAGTTTTATTGGACCACTCAAAAATATGGACCTCCTGTTCTTTATCGCGTATTTTCTCTTTTATTAATGAAGAAACAAAGGTTCAATGGATTTTTAATGAAGTAAACCTACACTTTTCTAAAGTGAAACAATTATTATCTACAAGGTAAAGAGAACTCATTTTAGGGTCATTACAAAATATTGAAAAGAGTCTGTATAGGGTTCGTTTTAATAGGCAGACGATAATTGTTTATTAAATGTATGTAAATAATTTAAAATAATACTTAATAAAATATTACCCGCCCAGCAAGTGGGGGACTAAGGTACCAGACCCGGCGATGTCAGTTGATTTTTTCAAAAATGTATTCTGGGAAATCGGGTTAGATCCCGATCGACGCCAAATATTTAGAATTTTAAATGGCACAAAAGTGATACCTGTGGTGCACTCTCCACGCCAGCAATGAGTGCCTGTGGGGTAACGCCTGGTAAGCACCCGCACGATACAAATATGTCATCATTGCCGTTATCTGTGAAAACAGACTGGTACACCCAGAAATGAGTAATATGCTGTGATGATATATTTATTTATTTATTTAACTACTTTGATGACGGCAGTCATATAATCTCTTTTTCCAATTGTTGCCAAAACCTTTTCAACTTTTCTCATAAATGTCAGCTTGAGGAATACGTAGTTAAACATGTTTTAAGTATTATAGTTTTTGAGGAAACGTCCTTCCAACATCCACAGAGACATACACACACACACACACACACACACACACACACACACACACACACACACAAGCATCATCGTAAAAATGTTAAAATCGGATCCTAGGAACCTTAGAACGTTCTTATTTACTAAAATCTGGATATACGATGTTCAGTATTAATCCAATACCTTTCTTAGCGGGAGGTAAATAGCAACATCTTTTCCATGCATGTAGCCTTTACTAGAAACCTTTAAACATATAAAAACATCTTGAATGTTTGATGTAGAGAGAATGTGTATTCAAAGGCGAATCGATGCAGAGAAATAAAACAGTTTCTAGATGAATAATTCCATGTACAATACGTCTGGAATGCACGCAAGCGTGAATGAAGGAATTAGATCCCACAAAGGTATTCCATAGAGCATATGAGCTGTTTATTTCAAGTTATGAACTCTTGGTCCCTTGTCCGAGGCAGTCACCCTCAAAGAAGCAGCAAATCGGAGATTGTTTTCATGTCCACCAGGATTTAAATGTCGGCGCTATACAACAAGTTACAATGCTGAAGGATGAAAGATTAATGAACTGTTTAAATGAGAGAGAACATTATGCTTGTTTATGAAATTATAAACGGTCAACAATGGTTTTATATATTGTGGCCCGAAGCTATATTCATTTTGGAGCTGTGTTAAATGGATTTGTGTTTGGTGGAATATAAAAATCAATCACTGATTTTGTCATTTGTCATTATACATTACTAAGGTTCTAGCAAAATTTGACACAGGCTCATAATAGTTTGACTAGGGCCGGGCCGGACCGGGCTTTGAGGTTTCGATCGACTCGGCCCTAAAATAAAAATTACAGGTCCGATTCGCAGATCGGCACGACAAAAATTTTTATGTGAGGCAAAATGTTTATCTTTTTTGGGTCAAACTTAAAAAAAATATTAAAATATCTTTCAGAACTCATATTAATAATTGGAATAATAATACCTTTTTAGTTTAAGTTCTGTATTTGTTTTATTAAAACCCAACTTTTCGGCACCATAAACTAGTACCTTCTTCAGGGGAAAATTGACATAAAAATGTGAAAAAACAACAAGTAACCAAGGTAACATGAAAAGTACGTAAATGTTACTTTTTTATGTATACAATTTTCTAGACAATATATGCATGCCCGGCAATAACTCGGACGGCGAACATGCATCTTCTCAGGAAAAAATCTCCTTTTGCCAGAGGAAAAACCGTCCCAAAAACTGGCAGAGAAGTGATCTGTATAGCGTCTCTGAGTTATACAGATCACTTTTCTGCCAGTTTTAGTGATGGTTTTTTCCTCTTGCAAAAAGAGATTTTTTCCTGAGAAGATGCATGTTCGCCGTCCATGTTATTGCCGGGCATGCATATATTGTCTAGAAAATTGTATACATAAAAAAGGTAACATTTACGAACTTTTCTTGTTACCTTGGTTACTTGTTGTTTTTGTTATTTCACATATTTATATCAATGTTTTCCCTTGAAGAAGGCACCAGTTTAAGGCCAGAGGAAAAACCGTCCCAAAAACTGGTAGAGAAGTGATCTGTATAACTCAGAGACGCTTAACAGAACTTAAACTAAAAAGGTAGTAGTATTCCAATTATTAAAAAAAAATATTAGTTAACATAAGTTGTTAAAAAAGTGACACTTCTAGTGTAAGTACAGACCTACGAGTATTTAACACATTATGTGCCAAAGACGTTCGAAAATTTAAACAACTTTCATAAATCTTACACAAAAAATATCATGTACATAAGGATTTTTTATCAAACTTTGTTTCTGCTCAAAAATAAGACAAGAAATCATCATGGTAGAAGGTTTGTGTTTTTCTCGATCGATGTTAATTGTATAAATTCCAAATTTGGTTTCGGTTATGTATCCTTAAATAGCCTACTACTAGCGCTACTAAAATAAATATTATTTTTATATTTTATCTTTGTGCCGAATCTGTAGTGGTAGCACGCTCTTTAGAATTTTGTCATAGAAAGCAGGAGAATACGATTTTACTTTTACGAATCTTGGTAGCATGTCCTTTAGAATTCTATATTCGTTTTTTGATTTCGGAATTATTGGATTTTATATTATTAAAATAAAAAATATCATGACAGTTGTATATAATAAATGTATAAATTATATATAAATTGGCTTTGAATAGAATTGTGGCAAAATAATGACGTTACTTTGACACTTTCGCCTCGAGTCGTACGCTTGCAGGCGAATATTTTGATGCACGCATGCTACCAAATTTTCGTTTCGTAGCGAAAAGCGAAAACAAATGCCTTTTTTGATAGAGTTCTAAAGTGCGTGCTACCGCTACTGTTCTGTCACAATTCTACAAAGTATTAATGACTAAAAAGGGAAATATTAAAAAATAATATTTATGAATTAAAAACCTGTTGTAGGTTGATACTAGGTTTTGGATTTGGATCGACGATATTCAGTGTGTGTTAGTTTAAAATCTATGTTTTAAACTGATCGAAAGATATTTGTAAAAATTTTAGTAGGGTTTGTAACCTGTTTATTAAAATTGTACTGGTATTTAACACCACTGGGGTCGGTACAAAATAAAAACTAAACTAAAATAAACGTATTCTTGTAAAATGAAAGTAAAACGCAGTGTTGTGGAATAGCTAATGCCATTGACGGGATGTGAAAATATGATTAATATGAATAGTTAACTGTGTTAGTGTTGTTAATCCCCTGCATTTCCCACACTGGTGCAGGGCGCGCAAGGTTTCCGCCGGAAGCTGGCGCTTGTTAAACATTTGTGACAACCGGAGAAACAGTTGACAACTCGCTCATTTGTAAATACGTCATAAAGTACAGGATGTTGCCCTAATGCTAATGTTTACTTTTCCGACTAATTTCTCCCCTCAGAGCCCATAAAACAAAACTTTCACTTCAGCACGCACAAAAAATACACAACGCAACGACTACGCACTGGAAAAACATTCGCACTCTATATCAAAACAACTCCACGCTGCTTTATTTTAAATTAAAAGTAGTCAAGCATCAGCGAACAAACAACAGATTTTTAATCGAATTCAGATCGAGGTACAAACATTTTGTTTTTACCATTTCGTATTTAGATTCATAACCTATGAAAAGCAGTTGAAAAATGAAACAGATTTAAAATTTGACGTAGTTAAACGTTATCTCGCCTCGTCTTCTGTCCGATTCCAACTTCACTTGACATCTCTACCTTTTTTTTTTGAGATTAGATTCTTCATTTATTGCATCTACCGGCTGAATTACTCGATCCACAAATCATGGATCCGGTAGATGGATCTGGTAGATATGGTAAAATTTTTTAACAAAGTAACTATTAACCACTTGTGTTTTCGAACGCAGTCGGTATTCGCTTGTGAAATAGAGCAATATGACGTCTAGCGGCGAAAATATGAACTAGTACATGGTAGTAAGTTCTAGCCGAGGTAGCGGCGAACGCATCGTTTCTGTCACTTATTTAACAAATAAATCACGAGTGGATTTAAATTTGTAGACTATACTTCATTTTACGTAAGAAAATAGTAGATTACTCTTAAGAGCCGACCGTTTTTACATGCATTGAATAAATAATTTAAATTTATGAAACCAAGCTTTGTCAATAATAAATATATTTATTTGTAAAAATGTCAAAATCTAAAATTGCAACAAAATATGGTTAAACATCATTTAATTCTGTAGATTTAATTTGACAACTGACAGGCGATATTTGTTTCGTTTCTGTGAAATAGGTTTATATTCTGACCAATCAAAGGGTAGAATTTATATATCCCTAACTAAACCAACGCTATTCTTACGTGAAATAAAGTATAATAACAAAATCTAAAACTTCAACACGTTTTAGTTGCGTTTAATCTATGTACGTCATTAGCACGCAGAAATCCAGAAATAATTAATTTCCATAATTTCCCGAAAACAAGAACCAAAATTCTATAGAAAAATTTATTAGAGAAATTTGCCAATTTGAAATAGTTGTTAGACGAAAGTTATGCATTCATCTTTTAAAAATGGGAAAGGAATCGAGTAAAAATAATGCTTGCTCCTTGCATTTTGTAAAGCAAGATTATATTTTGCCGGGTATAACTACAAGATAATAATTACTTATTGTCTTTATTAAAATACTTCGTAATGAAATCTAAACTTGTATACCTGCCTACACAAAGATGACAATAAAATAATAATACTTATCTCTCCATTAATCTACCAAAGACTGTAATAATGCAGTACTATGTAGATTTAAGAAAACAAAGACTCGAATCATGTAAATTCAAAATTCGAGAGAATGCTGAACATAATTTTTATATGAAACGAACTAGTTCGCAAAATTCAAAATGTTATTCATACTAGAAACATTATTTTTATTTAATATTATTTTGTATTTCAAACGGCGCAGTGTATAAGAATATACAGTTGCGGGAAACGAGGCATCTACCTTAAACCGGCCATATTGTTACGTCACGCGCTAAGCTCCTCCTCTTCTTCACTCGCGAATAGTTTGACAGACGCGCAAAAAAAATTAACCGTAGACTAAGAAAAGATTCATATGACACACCGAGCAATGTTAAAATAAATCCAGTTATTTTTTATTTCTACACCTCATAAGGTAAACGTCCCAATATTCGACAGTGTACATATTTTCGACATGTAAAATATTATTTTTAAAAATTAAGAATCTTATTAGCAATAGCATAATATTAATTTTTCGATAATTTTGCATACAATTCAATTTATATTATATTTATAATATTTTGCTTAAATTTCAAACAGTTTAATATAAGTAATTTTATAACACCCGAGGCGTCGTTACAACTTATTGATAGTGTGTTTTGAAACGTTCGCTTGTTAAGAATTGTGAGTTGCTGAGTTTTACTAAATAAGGTTTATTTTATATTTGGTGAGTTGTTTTTGTATACTTGTTGAATGATGCACAAAATATAAGTGTAGAAAATTAAAATTTAACGAAATTACATCTATAATACCATAAATATTACATATAACCTATAAATATATTTATGTCGAATTTGTAGTCATAAATTCTCTTAGTTGTACATATATTTGTCTAGGGTGTCGAATTTACGTGCAAACGCAATTTTAAGAAATATTATTTCTCTCTTTGTCTTTCACATATTTATATCTTATACTATCTTTGTCTACTATTGAATTTGTTTCAACAAGTCTAGGTCCAAAATTTGACAGGGGTGTCGAAATTACAGTCATACATGTCAAATATTTGTACATGTTTTCCTGTAATGTTTTTTTACTTTTATTAAAGGTTCTCTTGTTTTAAAATGGGGAAAAAGTATAATAAATATTTGAAAAAAGATATGGAGGATGCTGTTCAAGCTGTAAAAAACGGAATGTCATGTGCTGCCGCTAGCAGATTATTCAAAGTTCCGCGAATTACTTTGCTGGATAAAGTAAAAGGAAAATCGGATATATACTGTAAAAGTGGAGTGGAAACAATTCTGTCACTCAATGAAGAGACACTGTTAACTGAGTGGATACTTACATTAGGCAAAACAGGTTTCCCTGTCACCAAAGATCAACTACAGGACAGTGTAATGATTCTTGTAAAAAAATTAAATAGAAAAAATAAATTTACAAACGGCAGGCCTGGGCGCCATTGGTACGAAGGATTTCTCAAAAGACATCCAGAAGTTAGTGAGAGATTTACTCAAAATTTAACTAAATCTCGTGCCAATGTTACGGAGTCGATCATAAAACTGTGGTTTAAAGAAATTGAATCATATTTTCTACAAGAAAATATCACAATCAACGATCCTCGTCGTGTATTCAACGCAGACGAAACTACATTTTTCCTTTGCCCGAAAGCACCAAAAGCTCTTGTGAAAAAGGGCACTAAAGCGCCATATAGTTTCGCTCCAGGTTACGAAAAAGAGTGTATTACAGTACTAATTGCAGGTATGTGTATTATACTATATTATAAGAAAAAGAAGAAAGAAAACGAAAACGCGAGGAAAATAAAGAAAAACAGAAAAATACGAAAAAGTGTAAATCACGAAGCAGCAAGATAGGAAATAAAAATAAAGAAGAAAAGTTAGATGGTAGATATGAAGTGGAAAAAGCAAATGACAAAATTCATATTGATATTACAAAACTTAAAATAGGATCTTACTTTACTGTCCAGTATGAAGGAGAAAAATTTCCAGGAATTATAAAAAATTTAGAGAGTACGAGAGTATATGTTTCTGTTATGCTTCCTACACAAAAACAACAGTGTAAGTGGCCAACAAAAAAGATTAACTTTGGTATTATTTTGAGGATGTAATTGAAATAATAAAAACACAAAAAGAAACGACTAACCAAGGTGTATTTTCTGTATCAGAAATAAATAAATTCTGGTAGCCTAAATTCAGTACGAAATTACGTACCAACTCTAGATTTAATATAAAACTTTGTAAAGGTATACTCTACCTTTATTTGCAAACATATTGTTTTATTTATTGCTCACGCCATTTTAAAATGTATATTTTTTATAAATACAATAAAAAATAAAATGTTATCGTACTCTTAAATTACCCTGTCGAATATCAGCGTATCGAATGTCGAACTTTAGGTCGATGTCAGAAATATGTACAAAAGATGTTAAATATTAGTACAAAAATTTTGGTTTACTGTCGAAATTATGTACAATTGGTTCATTTTTGTAAATTCTGATATTATTTTTATTACTAAAACATATTAGTAATTATGCCCTATATAATTCAATTGTTGAAACTTTGAGTATTACATAGACAAATTAACATGTAGAAATTTATTAGATGTATCAAATTACAAGCTCTAGGAATCATAAAATTTCCTTAAGGTGTCGAATTTACGGACATTTACCTTATATGTAAATAATTATTAAGTATTATTTACTACAATATTATTTGAATAGTCTTCTATTTTCATATTACGAGTATATTACTGTTATTTGAAGCAGGTACTAAAATAGAGCAATCAAATCTAAATTATATCGTAAATGCCAGTCCAAAATACAAATTCCCCTTATTGAAAAATGTCGGTGGAATTGTACGTTTGGTTGCATGCTGAATACATTATCTGCAGTATAATGGAATGTTGGGCTAGTTTTTGGCATTCATGCAGAATATTACGAATTGCAGATCGTTTAGCAGTGTCGAGATTGTAGAATTTCTTGTTTAAGACCAACAATGCGCCCAGTAAGATAAATGTGCATTCACTGTGTTCCCGATAGCTGCCCAACTTTGCTGCGGCTGTACCGTAGTGCCGCTAATAATAGTTAAGTTGCGTGATCACGAAATGTAAGACAAAAGGAAGAATATGTGCAAACACCCAACTAATTTTAGCTGTTGTTCTGCACATACATCATGCAAATTTACACCCGTTACACCCAGAAGAACTCCTAACCTTATTTCTTTCGTACTTTGATTCATTGCAAATAGGGCTATTGCATGAACATGATTTCTAGAAATTGCTGTTTTCAAAATAGTCTAACATGGTCATAAATTTATTAAATATTTTCCATTTATGTAATTTTACAGAAAAATCAAATTCTGATTGTTAAATACAATACTTTGAACAAAATAATCTACAATTATGAAATTAGTTCTTTATACTATTTTTTATACTTTTCACTTTCTCTAAATAAATAAATAAATAAATATATGATCACGGCATATTACCCATTACTGGGTGTGCCAGTATCTACAACACATGTAGACGTCGGTAATAATGACGATATATTTTACCGTGCGGGCGTTTACCAAGCGTCACCTTACTGGCACTCATTGTTGGCGTGGAGAGTGCACCACAGGGATCACTTCTGTGCCATTTAAAATTGGAAATATTTGGCGTCGGTCGGGATCGAACCCGGTGCCCCAGGTTCGCGACCTGTGCCTGTTTTAAATAAAAAATAGTAGTTAAAATTTAGAAAATTTTGTTAATTGGTGATATTAATGTGACGTTTGAAAATTCATTTGATAACTCAAACCTTATTTTTGAAACACCTCACAATATTTTCTATTCCTTTCTAATTTTACTGCTCTATTTCTTCTGTCTCTCGCTAAGAGAGGTATTGGATTCATGCTAAAATTCGCATATCCAGATTTTATTGAATAAGCACGATTTAAGATCCCTAGAATACGATTATAACATTTTTAAAATGATATCTGTGTGTATGTGTGTGTGTATGTGTGTGTGTATGTATGTCTGGATGTTGTAGTCACGATTTCTCAAAAACTATAAGATTTAAAAAATATTTACCTGCAGTTTCCTCAATCTGACATTCCTGGGAAGAGCTGAAAAGGTTTTGGTAAGAATTTCTTGTTGTAGGACAACATTCCTTATATATAATTAGAATTATTTGTGTAAACGAGAAATGTTAAATTTGATACTTATGTAGCAAAACAGAAATGGCGAGATGTATTGTTCTGGCCACAACAGATCTTTTATGATCAAATATAATATCTGGAAATATGAAATAATATATTATTTAAGCTTTGATGAAACTAGATATTTCATATAACTCTGTTATTACAGTAAGTATCCCATTATCCTTCAGTACTAACGTATAAATTTTCTAAATGTATTCAAAGCATGTTGTGGTTTATATTCCGAAGTAAATTTTGTTTACTGTATGATTACTGCGTGGTATGTACTTTGTTTCTATGGTAACATGAGTTTCAATTTAATTTTAAGTAAAACACAGTCGTTTATAAACCTGGTTGCAAATTGTAACCGCGTGGATTATGATTATACAATATTAATTCGTTTTGCTGTACACAACTAAATTCATATGGATCACTCTAGTGTGTCAATGAACTAAATAACAAAATGTTTATTATAATATTGTGTAATTATATTTTTCTGTTTTGTATCTGTAACGAAGCTAATTCGTTAATAGCTCATTCGAGTGCTGTAATAGACTAGTAAATTTTATTTTTATAAAGTTGGTTGATAAGATTTTCAAAAATATTAAATATGTCAAATCTTGTTAAAAACTCTGTTGTGGCAGCACAAGACCTCTCGCCATTTCCATATTAGGCTATATAAGTATTGTATTGCACTTCGCTTTCGAACCATCGTTTTATAACAAAAAAATACAGAACATTACTCAAATATTTAACATGTCTTCTGCACACATACAATTCTAATTATATCTATTTTTTATTGTATAAGGAAGTTTCTAAATGTCAAAGATTGTTCCATTTCATTAACCAGATTGGTGGTATTTCTGATGGATATATGCATTTTACCACAATTTTAACTATAATTTCAAATATTTAATTAATAAAACAATAAGAAAAGTTAAATATACTTCCCTGAAAAATCTATCAGAATGTTACTAAAACTGTTGATGACATGTGTCATGTTATAAACATTGGAATTTGTCAACTGGTTTTCTTAGTGCCTTGGCCTCTGCGATTAGTTTACTCTATAAATTATATTTAATAAAAAAAAACTTCCAAAAAATTATATTTAAAAGAATTTTTTTAAGAAACTACTACTTCCGGTTGTTCAATTGTTATCAAAACCTTTTCGTCTTATCCCATTAATGTAAGATTGAGGAATAGCTAGTTAAACAAGTCTTAAGCATTATAGTTATTGAGGAATCGTGCTTCCAACATCCAGACACACACACACTCACACTCACACTCACACACACACACACACACACACACACACATACGGACATCATTGTAAAAATCAGATTCCAGTGATCTTATTCGCTAAAATCTGGATAAGCGACTTTTAGCATAAATCCAATACCTCTCTTAGCGAGAGGTAAAAATGTATTGCTGTTTGTGTCTTGCTACATGAGCGTTATTTGATGCAAAAAAAAGTAGTTTACAATATATTACTAAGCAATGCCATTTTTACCTTCCGTCACCTTTAGGTAAGGAAGGTATTTTCTTTGGTCAAAAAATTCGGTGGTGAGTTTTAATGAATAAGCATGTTTTAGAGTCTCTACAATATGAATTCTAAAAATTATAATTCTTTCATATTCCTCTTCTGTACAACCATATGAAGAGTTGACAAGTTTTTAACAGTTTTTCGTTAATAAACGCAGTTGAATATTATTTTTTGACATTTTGTTATTATTCATGTTAAAGAAAATACTCTTCTCTATATGATTTTTCCTTCATAATCAATAGATGTAGATTTAAAGCGTTATAAAGAAATTAATTTTGAAAAATTAGTCAGCTTTGCTATTTATCATGAAAACAGATGATATATTCAAAAAATTCTAATTGACAGATTTCAGTTGGAACTGCAAAACCAAATATGGAACGTATAGGATGTAAAATTGATATGTCATAGTGTTCTTCGCAAGTGACACGCTGAGAAAGGCCAAAGAGAAGACGGAAGGACTGTATCGCAAAAGACTTGAGAAAGGAAGGACTGTGTGATGCGTTGGACAGGAATGAGTGAAAGAGAAGAGGAAACAGCGATCCCTAATAAAATATGGGATAGCTGATGAAGAAATGAAGGAAGTGTCTAGTGCATTTTACCTAGTGTATATTTATGTTATAATTTTATTGGATTTATAAAACCTTTTCTAATGAACTTTTAGTATGGAATTTGTAAAAAATAGTATGTGTTCGTTTTCAATTTTACATGATATTATATAGAATCTGTTCCAAGGACCTTTTGGTATGGGAATTGTACAAAATACATCGAATTGACGGAAGGTCTTGTGCTGGCCACAACAGATTTTTATATGCTGAATATTAAGTTTTGATAAGGTCTATATTACATTGTAGCCACATGTTCTGGAATTTACCCCTCCGAAAATTATTGTTGCAGTGACACCGCGAAAATTTCCTTTCAAGAATACCTGCTGCTGGATAACGTACTGACATAACCCCCTAATTTACCCTCCGGGTTGCACGAATTTACCCGTTGATAACAATTTCATTTCTCCGTTATCAAAAGCAAAACATCAAATTAAATTACAACCATCAGCAACACCCGAATGAACCCTCGTATATAAGTTATATTTAATAATATTCAGCAGAACCGTCGTATTCAAGCGTCCCAGATGTAATGCTTAGAATTAATATAAAAGGAAGGCGTAAATACCGCAAGGCAATTTGAGGGCGCTATGTGAATTTATCTGTATGCAGCGTAGTTTGCAACGAGAGCATGTTGATGTTTAATCTGAATTGACAACTTGCTCTGATGGATGAAAACCGAATTAATTTTTACTGATTATAGTATAGATTAGGTGTCAACAAATATGAGTACTCGGAATTTCAGCAAGACAGAATTTATTCTCTTATAAAACCGACAAAATGTAATACTTAATCAGCCACGACGACTGTATAAAAGAATCTATCACGTCTTCCTTACGTACTCTACAGTAAACTTTACCTTATATCTTATCGTGCGTTATTCTATCTTTAACTGAGTATGAGTGGTGCATGATAATATGAAAAATGAACTAAATTATTTAGTTCAATTTCATATCTTCATGCACCACTCATACACGGTTGAATATAGAAAAACGGACGATGAAAGGTTGAGTCCAGCATGAAATTCTCTTTCTTTTCATGTCAAGCATGATTTTTTTAACTCCTGCTACCCTTGGTAAGAGAGGTATAGGGATCGTGCTAGAAATCTCATATCGAGATTTTAGTAAATGACCCCGTTTTAAGGTCCCTAGAATCCATTTTTAACATTTTCACGATGATGTCTGTATGTGTGTGTGTATGTGTGTATGTATGTGTATGGATTTTGTCTTCGCCTTAACTCAAATACTATCATTCGTATTTCTATCCTATTCTAATATGAAAAGAAGCCATTAGATTTTGGTGTAAATCGGATAACCGGAAATTGCACTTTACATGAAGCTCATAATGGTTTTTCTTCAAAAAAATACCATTACATGCCATTTTTTCGAATTTTATGTCTTATGAAAATAAAGATTATTGAAATTTCTACAGAAATACATTAATACTTTTTCTATATATTTTGCAGATAAATTTAAAAATAATTTTTTTTATTATTTGCGATGCCTTAGATAAAAACTATTCCTTTGTTACACAGTTCATTTTTCAAATGAATGTAACTGACAGTAAATGTCACTGTCAGAAAACTTATCACTTCAAATTAAAAATAGTGACATTTTAAAAAGAAAATAGTAAATAAAGCAATAGTTTTCTGCAATGGAACAGTTTGCAGCGTTAGTAAATACGTAGGTAGGTATGTATTTAAATTAGTAAAAATTAAATAGCGGGAGGTTTTGTGTTGGCCACATCAGATTTTTTACTTCTTGCTAAGAGAGTTATTGGAATCATGTTAAAAATCGCATATCCAAATTTTAGTGGAGAAGCATGTTCTAAGGTCCCTATAATCCAATTATAACATTTTTACGATGATATCCGTATGTGTGTGTGTGTGTGTGTGTGTGTGTGTGTGTGTGTGTGTGTGTGTGTGTGTGTGTGTGTGTGTGTGAGTATATGTATGGATGTGTGGATGTTGGAACCATGGTTTCTCAAATAATATAAGACTTAAAAAATATTTAACTGCAGTTTCCTCAATCTAACATTCCTGGGAAGAGCTGATTATATATAGGTAACAATTGGACAAGCGGAAGTAATAGTTTCTTTAAAAAAGTCTTCTAAATATTATTTTTTGAGAATTTTTGGTATAACTAATATTAAAGAATATAAAAATCTCTATCCGACACATTTAAAATTTTGATTATATCTTTTATGGAGTTAAAGCTAGACTCATATAAATATGTAAAATAATAAATTGTAAATCTCGCAGCCAATGGAAAACAAATGAAAAAATTAAAATATTTATAATTGACATAAATATGAATGTCAAAAAGCCAGAGACATTACTGAAGACTTTTTCTGGGAAGTACATTTAATATTTCTTATTTTATTATTAATTGAACATTTATAATTATATATATATATATATATATATATATATATATATATATATATATATATATATAAGTGACCCCTGTGGTGCACTCTCCACGCCAGCTATGAGTGCCCGTGAGGTGACGCCTGGTAAGCGCCCACACATGTCTACATGTGTTGAAGATACTGGCACACCTAGAAATGGGTAATATGCCGTGATGATATATTTATATTTATTTATTTATATATATATAAACAATATAATTATATATATATATATATATATATATATATATATATATATATATATATATTACATTATACCCTTCAGAAATACCGCCTATTGGAAGAATCTCGAACATTAGAAGAATAAGAGTGAATAGAATGAATTAAAAAAAATATAAAAATATATAAAGAAGTTTTGTGTTTTTGTGTTTATCAGAAGTATCAAATATATACAATACCTATATAGTCTAATATGGAAATGGCGAGAGGATTTGTGCTAGTCACAACAGATTTTTTACATCATCGGATCTTGATTTTGTGTTATTAATTATACAAAAGTTTGATGAAAAATCATGTAATTTCAAACGGATGTAACTCGAGATCCGATTAAGTAAAAAATCATGCGTAACATGAAAAGAAAGAGAATTTCATGCTGAATTCAGACAGAGTTATCGTCCGTTATTCTATCTTTAACCGTGTATGACTGATGCATAAAAATATGAGAAATAAACTAAATAATTTAATTCGGCGCTATACCTACTTGTTTTATGTATGTATATTAATTTTGAATAATTGTGTAGTACGCATAAATTTCCTGGTCATAATTACATAATAGCTTGCTGCAATTTAAAAACCGTAATTCTAGTTGGTATTCCTCCAATCAGAGTTTCAATTTAAAATTCCATATTTTTGCCAATAATGAGGGTTCATAACAACCATTCCATAAATCAAATAATATTGTCCTGGAAAAGCGTCAGTGGAAATCCACCGCATGACATGAGGATGTTTGAAAGAAAAATCGATTGCATTTTCTGTCTTATGTTTCTTCACAGTGCATTAACTGCACGATATAAGGCATTCTATTCTGACTTTTACAAAGAATAATATTGCTACTACAGCACGCTATTATTAAAAACTATGTTTATAGTATTAGTATCAAAGGGCAATGGCATTGTAGTCATGGAGACAATTCATAAGATCAATAGGCAAGATATTTTTAACATACAGTTGAAATGGGTACACGATGATCTCTAAAAACAGGGAGGGAAAACGTAACGTAACGATACCCGATAACGTTTCATTTATTAGGGAGTTATTGCAACTTCTAAGATGATAGAACGTAAACGTTAACCTTATGTAGAAAACACTTTATTTTAGAAATAAAGGACTTTCAATTTCAATGTTTACCGCATTTAATTAGTGTATTCACGGGAACGTTAACGCTAAAAGCAACACAAACGAGGTTACATCCACACTTATCCCCGAAACATAACCTCAAAAGATACAGAACGTCTGACGTTAAACGCTCGCTATTCCATGGCACATAACATGTCTCCTTATTCATATAACGTGAACCTTATTAGTACGCATGCGCACTCGGTCTGTCACGTGACTTTAAAGTGCACGTTATTTTTACGTTGAAGCTGCAATAACTCTCTATTATTATTTTTAAATAACGTAACAATTACATGTTTACAAATTTTATAAGACTTTTGTCGTTAAAAGTTGTTCATATACTCTAAAAATGCGTGCACTTACGTAACATTCTCTTTACATCTCTACGTATTTTTGAATTATTGCCCCAAAAGTCAATATAGCCCACATTTAGATAAAAACTTCAAAAATTTTAAAAATCTAATTTTTATGTATCTAGATACTTCTTAATGCGCTGATTCCAAATTTTGAAACCGCAAGTCGATATCTCTTTTCATTCTCGAGATATTTAGATTTGAAATTTTTCTAAAAACTGCCCATTTTTGGGTATTAACCCAAAAATGGGTCGAGATATGAATTTGGCGACATCACCATTCGATTCTATGGACAAAAATACATAAGTATTGCAATTTTCATAATTTTTGTCCGACCGGTTCATTTTTTATGAATAAAAACTTGAAAACCCTTGAAAATGGCAAAAATCTGAAAAAATCCTAAGGGGTACCCCTTAGGATTTTTGCGATTTTTTGCTATTTTCAGTTATTTTGCTTTAGAGATTGTATGCGGTGTTCAATAATTCTGAAAATTGGTGTACTTATGTAATTTTGCCCGTAGAATCGAATGGTGATGTCGCCAAATTCATATCTCGACCCATTTTTGGGTTATTACCCAAAAATGGGCAGTTTTGAGCAAAACTTTGAACCTAAATATCTCGAGAACGAAAAGAGATATCGACCTGCGGTTTCAAAATTTGTAATCAGCGCATTGAGAAGTATCTAGATACATTAAAATTAGATTTTTGAAAATTTTGAAGTTTTTATCTAAATGTAGGGTATATTGACTTTTGGGGCAATAATTCAAAAATAGGTAAAGATATAAACTTGGTAGTAATATTATTTGATTGTATAAAGAATGTTACGTAAGTGCACGCATTTTTAGAGTATTTATATATGAGTAATGTATATTCAGGTGATAATTTTATTGGATTTATAGAATATTTTCCAAGGAACTTTCTGTATTGAATTAACGGAAGGATTTGTGCTGGCCACAACAGATTTTTTATATTAATTTTAAGAAGAATTTACAAAAAATACAGTTATTATAACGTCATAATAGCGAAACAAAAATAACGTTATTCTAACTTTACATATCGAATTAGGTTGTTGCAATAATTTTTATATGACTTCTACATACTAAATTTTAAAAGATATTGTTGTTTGAAGAGCCTCAAATTTGAAAATATATGAAATATTTATTAGATATTCTACAATTAAGTATTGAAAATTTTATATTAATTACATACAGTTATTTATATAAATAATGTAAACTGTTTTCCTATTGGTTATGAAAGACGTAATGTATGTACTCCTACGTCACAGAAGTGGGGGTATATTTTCATGATTATTAATTAGTTACGAAAACAATAACAAATTATCATATTTTTTTTATTACTTAAAAACATTGTCTAAAATTTCATCCAAATAATTTTAAAAAATTTGAAACAGGCTCTTTATATTTTTGTAGCGTTATAAAATAACGTAAACTTTTGTTAGCGTTATCTCATCTCTGTCTAAAATATTTGAAAAAGTGACATATCTTTAAATAAAGTTGTTGAAGTTTTAAGAGTATATTTAAAGTAGCCGAAAGGATTTTGTAGAAATTATTATCATTTATGTAGGTGTTATAATTTGTTGAACATGTCAGCCGGTCAAAGTATTATGAACTTGGGTCCGTAAACGCATTACATATAAAACTTTTTTTATCAAAGGCAAAGACAGGAACAATAATTTAGTAAATCATATTAAAGAAGATTGGTACAGATAACTCATCATCTGTCGATATGGCGCTCTAATCAAATTCTCTGTCGGTTATCCTCGTAATTATATTTACTCTATCCCTCAAATCTTTATTGAATCCCCTCGTTTATTGATTTCTCTGTTTCTCTTCCACATTTGTGTTTAAAATTAAGATTGGCAATGAAGGAAACGCTTATTTATAGTCTACATCCTATGGAAAGCTTTCGCTTTGTTGAGTCTTAATAGGAAGTAACTATTGTGTAGTTGTCAATTGTTCGCAATAATGGAAGTAGAAACAGTGCTACCACAATTCTAAGCGTAAAAGCAAGTACATCTCTGTTATTAATGTTTTATTTGTCGTTGGCAATCACAGTAATGTGTTGGAGAATTTTGTAGCTTTTTGTTTTATGCTTGTTTACATGTACAGAAATACGAATAAGGAAAGTGGTAATATACAAATCGACAATTCATTTGTTTGCTTACACTCTTTAATCAAAAATAAAGTAAGTATATGAAGTGACAATATAATTTATGGATGTGTTTGGAAATTGTAAGAATTAGATCACAGCTGATGACGTTGAGTCAATATTGTAAAATAAAAATATAGCAATTTGTGTACTACAATTTAAAAAAATATAGTAGCTTGTAAAAACATTTAAAAGTGCAACAATAAATAAAGAAATAAATATATCATCCCGGCATATTACCCATTACTGTGTGTTCCAGTATCTACAATGCGAGGTCTGTCCGAAAAGTATCCGACCTTCCTTTATATTTCCCCGCTGCTGTTATTCTGCGTCATCGGGCTGGTGGCATCCTTCGAAGTAGTCCCCATTTGATTGAAGAAAACGCTTGCAACGGCCTTTCTACTTTTGGAAGCAGTCTTGGAACTCGTTTTTTGGTATTGCCTTTAGAGCATTCGTCGTATTAGTTTCGACTGTTTCTTTGTCGTCGAATCGGTGTCCTTTGAGCTACATTTTAAATCTTGAGAACAGCTAAAAGTCGATGGGAGATTTTTATCATTATTGACTATTTCCAAATTGTCTTGAGCGATTTCAAGGCGAAGGTTTTTCTGCTCCACCGTTAGCAATTTCGGAATG
This sequence comes from Ophonus ardosiacus, assembly GCA_943142095.1. NCBI lineage: Eukaryota > Metazoa > Arthropoda > Insecta > Coleoptera > Carabidae > Ophonus > Ophonus ardosiacus. Next base: position 4,463,482 of record OW964838.1, on the reverse strand, counting down.
AATTTCGCACACACACGAACCATTTGCAAATTTTCAGTTAAAATCTTCCAAACACTAGTTTTTGGTATTCCCAGATCATATTCTAGTTCTCGCACAATCAATCAACGATCTTCATTGATCACAAGTTGCACACGTTCGATATTATCCGGTGTTTTTGTCGTCGAAGGCCGCCCAGAATGTGGGCTACTATCAACAGATGTGCGGCCATCTCTGAACCGTTTATACCAGTCTTTTATTTGTTTTGCTCATACACTCGTCCCCAAATGCTGTCTTCATCATTTTGATGGTTTCGACACAACTCTTTTAGAGTTTTAAGCAAAATTTAATGCAAATTCTTTGTTCCGATCTTTCCGTCATTTTTTATAATAGCAAAATGCAAGAAACGTAAGAAACTTTTTGTAAACAAACGCATGCTGTACGTAAATTAAGGCGATCCGACCAAAACTCCGGCTTCTAGGGAATTCGTGAAGTTTTACAATTGACACTCGTATCCGGCAGAGGGCGCTAAAATTGTCAGGCGCGAAGATATGAAGGAAGGTCGGATACTTTTCGGACAGACCTCGTACATGTAGACATCGGCAATGATGACGATATATTTTTACCGTGTCGGCGCTTACCAGCCGTCACCTCAAGAGCACTCATAGCTGGTGTCTATCTATTTGGCCGTAAAGCAGTTCAGACGTGTATTCATTTCTATGTCTAATCTTCAACTTTAATCAAAATTCTTCGTATAGTTGCACATTTTTGAAGTTGTAATAATTATCTTTGTATTAAGTTTGAAATAAAACATCCATTCTTTTGGCAAATTCTTGGTTTGAATTTAATTGCATCAAATAATGAGGTGTACTAAGGAAAAACCTTTACCATTGCAGTGTATCATATCAGTATTACGACATATTCAGTGCATCATTTTAGTGCTCCTAAGTTATTAGTGCATTTCATTAGTGTTTCGACATTGAATGCTGCTCTACATCAAATCCGGTATTACTCTAGAGCTACAGTATTCCTAAATTGCTTCATAATAATACCTGTAAAGCTCCGACGTTTCCTTTCCAGGAAATGGTTCCTGTTCCTAAATTCGCAAGACATGATCAGTAGCTGATTTAGTTCTTCTAGTTCTTGCTTAATACATCTTCCAATCAATAAAATTCTTTAATTCAGTCCACTAAAATCAAGTAACATTAAAGGTTCTTAATTCTTCATATTCACTAGAGTCTACAACCATGGTTATCTCTTCTTTCCTACATCGTCTTTATTTCTTGTTAAAAACTAACTTTCTTAATGCAAAGTAAAAAGTGGGCTGAGGCTTTTTAGCCGCAATAGACAGCAGTTAATTTCCTGAGTTCATCTACGTTGCTGCGGCGTCTGCGTCTGGATCTTAGCGGCCGTTGATGGATTCGAACAATTATTTAGCGGTATTCTTCGGGGAAATAACAAGCGAACGGAATTAGCACCGCGCACGTGTCCTGCTCATTTTGCCGTTTCATGAATTCTCTCAGCGCTTTAATTAAATGTTCCTGTCCCTCGGAATACGATTCCGGACTGCGGGCTCACGAGGCTCCGAGCCTACACCCTCACAATCGTGCCTTGTTTATTATTTCGCCAATCAACAAGCGGAATAAACAATCCTTTTGTTTTAAGATTTTGTTTGTCTCGTCAAAATGTAAATATATGCATCATTAAAGACATTTTATAGCGTGTTCCATTTATATATTTGGTTTTGCATTTAGGCTGTGTCCGATGTCGCATATTGGCATTTAATATTTAGGTCTTTTTCACATAAATACGACTCCAAATGGCACGCATAATACATCCATTGGTTTGTATGACAACACTTTAGAAAAACAAAAATGAATGAGCCTGTTTCACGTTTTTCAAAAACTATTCTAAATGAAAGTCTATGCAATGATTTTCTTAATAATAATTTTTATTTTAATAATTTCTTGTTATTTGTGGAAATAATTAAATAAAAAGATTGGCGTCCTGAAAAACTACCCCCCACTCTTGTGACGTAGAAGTACATACATTTCCATCACCTAAGTTCTACGTTTATTTATATTATTTATATAAATAAACGTAGGCTTATAGTTTGTCATATGTTAATAAAAAATCTTTTAATTTGACATTTGACGCTGACATTGCTCATTGTAAGTGAATAATAATTACACTCAAAATAAGTCGGACAATTTACCGAAGGTTGATAGCTGGATGGTGGCTGAATTTATATCAGAGAACGATTATTTTACTGCTACCGAAATAAGGGGTGTTAAAGATTTGAGACAAAATAAAATATAAATACTGAGTGCACTATATAAATTGATAATATATTTTACTTTAAGGTTCTGGTCAAGATTCTTACATTGAATCTGATATACCTAGGATATGTAGATCTATGTCGTGAAAAAATAACTGTATAGTAGATGTAAAGTTTGCCCTGAATATAAAGTAAAGCAACAAAAATATACGGTTATGAAAGTTGAAATGATCTTCACAAACATGAAGACACGATTTTTATGACAAATTATCAGCTCTTCGACCTATTGCTTCTAGCTTCAATTTTCTTTTCTTCGCATCTTTTGGCAAATTTATAAACTCTATAGTAGCTTTACTCCTAACAGTATTTTTGTAAGAAGGCACAATACAATGTCGTAAATTACTCATTTTATTTTGAACTTTTTATTACCTACTATACAACTTGAACCAATTTAAAAATTTGTCACTTGTTTGACAACTTTGACAATACACTTGACACCTTAGACCGCTGAAGATGTATGTACGTCACATTCTGTTTCAGATCACGTGACTTATTCAAAATTTTATCCAAATTTCAAAAATTAATTGTAAAATATCTAAAGGATGTTTCGTGATATTTTCAAATTTGAGGCTCTTTAAAGAACAATATCTTTTAAAATTTAATACTTAGAAGTCATATAAAAATTTTTGCAACAACCCTATTATACAATTCGATTTAATTTGACGCTTCAGATTAAAATGTTAATATTATATATCATATAATAGAAGCTAAAAAGCTATTTTTGACAGTAAATTTAATACTTTTGCTCAAATTTTAGCAACGAACATGATTTGTTTAATTAGTGCGCGTAAACTTCAAGGCATAGTGTGCTCCTGCAAAATCCTAAAATCTAATGCCTAAAATCCTAAATAATGTCAGTATTTAGGGCATATAAATTTAGGATTTAGATATTAGGGCGATAAAAGTGCACAGCCTTAGTGCAGCTAATATAAACGGTATTATTGTATCACTTCGGAGTGAGCCTCTATAGAATTGTAATGTCATATTAATCAATACAAATTTGACTATATAATCATTGATTAGTATTGTTGGCTTACTAATTGATTTGCCCCTGGCTACAATCTGTGCAACAACTATTAACAATTATATTAGTTGATGCATTGGAATTGTTCCAGTACATCTCTCCCTGATGGTGAAAAATTACCTTGCTAAGAACAATGCCACCACTCTAAAATACCTCTTCTATTCTCCCAATCTTGTACCAGCCGAGTTTTAACTGTAGCTAAGGCTAGAAATGACATTGAAGGGACAACGTTTTGCTAATCCTGCAGAGGTGATGGAAAATGCGAAAGCATTTTCAGAAAATAGTTTCCATAATTGTTCTGAACAGTTGTATGAAAGATGGAACAAGTATTTTTATACAGGAGGGGTATGAACATTTTGATGCTACCTCATACATTAGTTCTTGTTACTACAAAAGTTTTAAATTCACAAAACGATAAAATCCAAGTACTCCAATTTCACTGCAGTTTTAAATTCCTGCAAAATAACCTGTAAAAACCTGCAATTAATCCTGCGGTAATCGGTCAAGCAACAGTTCCAAAAAGAGAATCCTCCTCCTGCTAACAAAATCCTGAAACACTTTCCATGTGCAATTAATCGCCCCTGTCAGTGGTCACGTGATTTGTTATCACGCGTTTAAGCCGCGATAGTTCCTGCTCACCGCAGGAGTATGAACAGGAGGGATATAACAGGGCAGGAAAAATATTACCGGGTAGATAAACAATGTTTCACAGCAGATGGTAGTCAGCAGGCTCGTTAAGAAATTTTATGAAGAATTAATAGATATTCCTATTGCAGGAATATCCAGTAGTGCATTTTGTCAACTTGTGTTACGAATGTAGCCTTCACAGCTACAAAGTTACTTGAGCATATGTCCTATCAGCAAACATAGATTACTGGTGAATAAATTATCCTGTGTTATTTCCATTCCGTTGATTTCAGAGCAGATTTATGTTAAACAAGAACACGATAGGTAATGTCCGACACGGTTTAGGATTTGTAGATGAAGAATGGTTTGTCATCAGTTTGGAAATTATACTCAAAATGCGACAGTGACAAAATATTATAAATTAGCGGATAAATTGATTCCAGGAGCCCAAGCTCATAATAATTATTAAATCTACACATATGGCCAGAATTTTCTACAAAGCGTTTCAGCTACTTTAAATATAAAGTTAAAACTTACAAAATCTGTGGACCAAATGATGGGTGATAATAGTTCGACCGGTATCTTCTAGTCAGATTTATCATAAAACCTATCCTCCAAGACATGAGACAATACTCTGAGACCTGTTCTACAATAAGTCGTTTGTTGCTGGATGTCGTACGTATGCGCAATACGCTGAAATTTGAGTGTAGGAATGGTCGGATGTCGGCTGTTGGTGTCGTATCGTAAGTTTGTCATTTATCTCCCTACGACAACGACAATGAACGACACGGCGACAATAAAGTAAGAATAAACGAAATGACAAGAAAACTAAAAAATATTTAAAACTGTTGTACAGACATTCTCATATATTTGAAAACTTCGTGATCAATTGACTTAAAATATAAAAATGATTTTCTGTGAGCATAAAATTTTGCCTAACATCAACGGTTATATGAGGATTTTCTCTTCTCTTTTGCATCAGCCGTCGATTTTATTATTGCAATTAAATTAAAATAAATTGGAAGAGATACAATATCCATAACCTCACTTAAAAGTAACACCTTACGACTCTTGCGACTATTGTAGAGAAGGCCTAAGAAGTTCGTGCATGCAATGCTTAGGCCCTGTATTATAAACGTCCACTTAAATTTAATTCTATAGCAAATTTAATAAAACGAACAAATTCGAATTGTTTTCGATGTTCTTATGGGAAAGAAATCATTTCCGCCGGAGTAGAAATGAAATAAATAAATATCCATAGTAACTATATAAAATGAAAATAAGAAGTGACTATTAAAATAGAAACCTGCAATATCGCCCCAAGTTTCACTATAAATACTCTAGATAACCTAAGAATAAAGTTACTAAAAACCTCCAACAGCTGTCACATTTGAATTGATAATCTACAAATTGAAATATAAACAGTTTATATTTAACGAAATAACATATTATAAAATAGCAGACTTACATATTGGTAATGACAATAAGAATACTTAGAATTAAAGTGATAAAAAAATTCATATTTTTTCGCAGCGATTCCTTGATAAATCATATTCTTCAGCCATATTGTTGAATTTCCATCCGATTGAACAACTTCAACGACCGTATATGGTAAAACTTCAAATTCTGATATAATTGCACATAAGGAGAATATAAAATTGCATAGTTTTTATTTAAACGTCAAAACGTGAAAATTTTCACTTGAATGTTTATAACAAAAAGTGAACCAACACTAATGTATCCATAGCAACAAAGCAATTGAAATCAGCAAACGTCCTTCACATAAAATATTTATAATTATTGTAACGTCAAGTTGTAATTATTTTATTTAAATATGTATGTTTGAAGAAAAATATAATGTGTCATTCGGAGTAAAAGTGTCATTGTGTGCCTCGCTAAAGCTCGTCGTTCAAACTTACATGCTCGCCACACAAAGTTTCACTTTTACTCCTAATAACACAATATACTATTTAATCATAGAAATAAGTCTTAAGGGCCAGAGAAAAATTAATTAACGAAGATTGATTTTGTAAAAATATAATCATAATTTATCAGTTAATCAATTTTTGATGCGTTTTGAACTTTCAACCTTTGCTAACAAAGGTAGCGCACTTTTTAACGGATGAATAGAAAGTTTCTATTAAAAACTTTGTTTTGTTTCGAAGTTAATATGCAAGAACTGTCAAAAAATTGTTGTGTATACAATGCTTCCTTCGTGTTGCGAGAGAATGATTTATGTTCTTGTTTATTTGAGACGTTTCTTTGCAAACAAGCCCGATGCTATTCTTTCTGATGCTAGATTCTCTTTTTTCAGGGACGAACAGAAAGAAATAAGATTAAATGGTTAATAATGATGAGAAAGGAAACAGGTAATAATTGATGTCTGACAACAATTATAAATAATGTTGCTCTAGATGGTAAAAAATATTTAACGGTTTCTATTTATACCTGTCGCTAAGAGAGGTATTGGATTCATGCTAAGACTCACATATCCAGATTTTTATGAATAAGTACAATTTAAGATCCCTAGAATCAGATAACAACATTTTTATGATGATATGTGAATGTGTGGATGTTGGAAGGACGATCCTCAAAAACTATAATACTTCAGACATGTTTAACCATGTATTCCTCAATCTGGCATCAATGGGAAGAGCTGAAAAGGTTTTGATAACAATTGGACAACCGGATGTAGTAGTTCCTTAAAAAAATTCTTCTAAATATTATTTTTTTTTAATTTGTTATTACAAATGTTGAAGAACATAAATTTCTCCATCTAATACACTTAAAATTTTTATTATATCTTTTATAGAATTACAGATACAGAAAATATAAATCGGTATACCAAGGAAACCAGTTGTTAAATTCAAATGTTTGGAATTAAAAGATAAATGTTAGTGTTAAAAATCAACTCAAATAACATTTCTAATTGAATTATTAATTACATATTTAAAATTGTAGTTAGGTTTGTATAATAATAGTAACAACACATATATACTTAAGAAATATCGCCAGTCCCGTCAATGAATTGGAACCATCTTTTAAAAGAGTAGGACAAGATTCCTTATAGAATGAAAGAATAGATATAATTAGAATTATTTGTGTGCACAAGAAATGTTAAAAGGTACCTACGTACGTAACAAAACGGAAATGGCGAAAGGTGTTGTGCTGACCCCAACAGATTTATTAATTTTGTTATCATAATTGCCAACCGATAAAAATTAGTTCAACATGCAATATTTCAATGTCTTTATTGTGAAATTGTATGTATCATCACGGCATATTACCCATTTCTGGGTGTGCCAGTATCTACAACACATGTAGACATCAGTAATGGTAACGATATACATATTTTACCGTGTGGGCGCTTACCAGGCGTCACCTCATGGGCACTCATAGCTGGTGTGGAGAGTGCACCACAGGAGTCACTTTTGTGCCATTTAAAATTGGAAATTTTTGACTTCTGTCGGGATCGAACCCGGTTCCCCCAGGTTCGCGACCAGACACTCAGGCACGCGGCCACGGGACCCCATTAAATTATTGGCAGAAATTATCCAGGAAAATTTATAACTAATTAGGTGTTACTTTTTAATGAAATAGTTCTGTTTGATTTCCAAAATGCATAGAACTAGGTAAATGTCCAAACGCATGTGTGAGCACGTTCCATACATATTAGTTTAAGACCACAACCAGAACAAATCGCTGTATAATTAAAATAGGAAAAATATGTCCATTACACATCTTCTGGACAAAGTCAACCCAGAACTGAATATCAATTTATGCAGAACAATCAGCAATGACAAACAAAAATATTATCACTGGATATGGAACTACGTACCTGCGATTCTAATTAATTTAAAATTATTGGAAATAAGAATAACATTGAGCTGAATATTTTTCAGGCAAGCCATTTTAATTTTGTTGTAAGTATGTAGCATAACATATTTCTGTACATTTTTTGTATAATAAGTCTTAACTAATCTGTTCCTCCATTGCGGAAAACAAAGATTTAAATTTAAATTGACTTCCTACCAAAGACTCACAACTTGACAAATTGAAAACTTTGTTAAGATTAAGAGATACCCACATCAAGATGTCAAAATATTGAGCTGTGTCAATGAATACGAAATGAGCGGATAAATATTTAAAAAGATGTTATCTTAACATAACATAACCTTTGAGAGAATGTAAACTTCAAAAACGACTTAGATATATCGGTGAGTTTTATGAGAATAATGTTCGCAAATGAATATTTTAAAAGAGCGTTTGTTGCCGTATTTTTCTTATGAGGGAACTTAAAACGATCCTATAGCGACGAGGCAATATGCAGATGATTCAATCGCAATCCAGAAGACACAGTACGACTCGCAACTATCGTCGCCACTATACATACATCTACCGCCATCTGTGTACAATCATTCCTATTAAACATAAATTTGTTCACACAATTTATTTTATATTTTATTTTATCGTTATTTCCCATTCTTCTCGAGCTATTGCTTCAATCTAATTTAAGCATTTTATTTTCTAAATGAATGCCCTATTTTATTTTCACAGCAGTGCGACATTTTGTTTGGTTTTGTAATATCGGTATAGAGCATATGTCAGATTGACTTGTGAACGAGGAAAATGTGTTGTCTGTATGTATGTGTGTGTGTCCGTATGTATAATAAGGTGAGAATAGTGAAATAACAAGTAATAACTTTAATATAAACTCTTCTAAATTATAGTTTCAATATCAACATTTTAATTCTGTTATCTTTGTAAGTCGAAATTCTGTTTAGAAATAATAATCAGTATTCTCTCATATCTCTGTTTAGTCTAAATATCAACCGCGTAGACATTTATTGTTTTGACAATTAACTATATAAGTTATTGGCTAGACTACGTGAAGTCTTGTTATTTTGCTATGGATGGTACACCCTCGCACCCTTCTTTAGATATACGTCTGAAGAGATAACCCTTTGTTTTAAGGCAGTCGAGTTTTATGATTCGAACAGACAGGTCAGACATGTAGTCTGTGTTTAGTTTTTGGGCGTTTACGCCATGACTCGTAATTAGGGTTTATAACAGTAGTTTAGTATTAATGTAATTATGTAAATAAAAGTTAGTTAAAGTTAAAATTAGTATAAAAATATTGTGTGTGTCATCCATTTAAGATGTGTTCATCATCTATCATCAGGTGTTTAGTGATAGTGTGAGCGTAAGGGTGTTCCGTCGCAGTATAGTGGTGGGCGAATACAGCAACTGTCCTCTTTAAGTGAAGCGTCCACCAGTTAGAAGAAATAGTGTCATCGTTGGGGTAAAAGAAAGTAAGAACAAAGAATCATCTGATCTTCCAGAAAGACCCCCCCCTGTTACATATGTGTGTCAGTGTGTGACAAATTTTTCTCCGACGATAACTCCAATACTATAATTCTAAAAATTATAATTCTTTCGTATTCCTCTTCTATACATCCATATGAAGAGTTGATTAGATTTTGGTTATAATTGATCCACCAGAAGTACCCTTATTTGAAGTTTTTAAGAGTTTTTTTAAAAAAAAAACGCAGTTAAATATTATTTTTTGACATTTTGTTATTATATTTATTAAATAAAATACTCTTCTCTATATGGTTTGATTATTCATTTTCCTTCATATTCAATAGATGTAGAGTTAAAGCATTTATAAAGAAATTAATTTTCAAAAATTAGTCAGACTTGTGAACGAGGTAAATGTGTAGCTACAGTGCCATTAGTTCCTAATCAAACGTTTCCATTAAGAATGTAGCCAAGTGACATTTCTCAACATTGTATAGTTAGAAATTTGGACAGCGAGCGTTTTTTCTACTTTGTCGCACATGAGCGGCAAAGTGACATTTTGCGTTGACAAAAGAGAGCGCAAATGGCTACTTTCTATGGTGACTGTAGAAAAAAAATTATAAAGAGTATATACACACCAATAATATAATAATATATTTATTTACGTAATCAAAATTACAAAAAATATTTATAAACTAATAAAATATTAACAATACAATACAATGTAATATGTATATATATATATATATATATATATATATATATATATATATATATAAAAGAAATACATATAAAGAAACACATGTATATATATTAAAGTCTTATATAAAATAGAGAAAGTGAAAAATTATAAAATTAAATATATGGATATAAATATAAATAAAAATAAAATAATTGTTATGCAAAATCACAAGCTTGTAGTGCGAGAGGACAGGACAAAATATGATAACGTGTAGAACAATTTTGGCAGTATTTACATTTACATTCATCTGTGATGTCATGAAAATGTAAGTGAGTAGCACAGATCTTGTGGAGGAAACCATGTATGATCATTCTGCAGGTTTTACTTCTATTTTTTTGGTTCGCTTGACGCCAGGAGTTGGAGTTGAAAGCTGGATTCCAGTTTTTCTCTTCTCTTAAAAGATCATATTTAGCGAGTTCTTGTATATTAAAATTGGATTCGAATCTCAAGTCTTCTATAAAAGTTGGCCAACCAATAATATGGTGACATAAAGTACTTGAAGCGCTTTTGTGTACACCTAATATTCTTTTAATGAAGTAAGATTTAATTTTGTCAAGTTCTTGAAGTTGCTCTAAATTTAGAAAAGATGCTATTTGTTGTAAAGCATAGCTTGCTATTGTCTTTATCTTTTGATGAAATAGTACATATGCATTTTCAATTGTTAATCTTTGTAGATTTTTTAAACTATTAATTGCTCTTTTAGCCTGTATTGTCCTATTTTTAATACACACCAATAAGCTATCAAAAATCGACAAGAGAATATATCAGAAACAAGCCGAGAAATCTTGCGGAAGGATCTTTAGTGACATCATCAATACGGACTCTTATTATTTATCGAAATATGAAGCATGCTTCAGAGTTTTCAAGTAGATTTATGTTGAAACTCTTGTCATATTCAATATCACAAAATTCTTCAGAAATTATTGACTTGGAATCTGGTTCTTGGCAAAAAGATTCACCCTTGGGTATTATATTTCAACAAGATCAATATCAAATAATTGTTACATTTTCAAGATAAATATAAAAGCTCTTCTTTATTGAGTAAATTTGTGCTGGGATATATTGAGCCAATTAGGGCCTGAGTCGAGTTTTTTTTTTTGTCACAGGAAATTATTACTTGAGAATTGGTTTTTTTAGTGCGGAAAAATGACCGCTTTAGTGCTTGTAAGGACGGTAATAATCGGTTTTCGATATGCTAGCTCATATCACAAATTACACAGAAACTACCTCAGGTCAATTAAAAAGATATATAGGGGTTTATTGTCGAAATATGAGTGGACATTGCAAAGTTCTAGACAAAGTTCATATATCATACCGACTACTAGCTATATTTTGAGTGTGGTATAGATAACGGGTAATATGCATTGGCACAGTAAAATGCCTCGCTAAGTATATAGGGTGATTCTCAACTTTGTGCCCAAATTTTAAGGGCATGTAGTACGGACTCAAATAAGGAAAAAATCTGATGTGGCCAACACAAAATCTCCACCTATTTTATTTTTATTAATTTAAATACAATGCTTCAAACTATATTATGTTACATTGCATATAACCATTGCTTTATTTACGATTTTCTTTATTATTTATTATGTCACTATTAATAATTTGACAATGACGTTTACCTGTCAGTTACATTCATTTGAAAAATAAACTGTGTAACAAAGGAATTGTGTTTATCTTAGGCTTCGGGATTAAAAAAAAGATTTTTAAATTTATCTGTAAAATGAATTGAAGAAAAACCATTATGAGCTTCAAGTAAAGTGCCATTTCCGTTTATCCGATTTACACCAAAATCTAATGGCTTTCTGTATTAAAATAGGGTAGAAATACATGGTTTCAGAATTTTCTGAATGATAGTATTTCAGTTAGAGAGAAGACACATACACACACACACACACACACACACACACATACACACATGCAGACATCATCGCGAAAATGTTAAAAATGGATTCTAGGGACCTTAAAACGTGGTCATTTACTAAAATCTCGATATGTGGTTTTTAACACGATCCCTATACCTCCCTTACCAAGGGTAGCGGGAGGTAAAAATCTGTTGTGGCCAGCACAAGATCTCTCGCCATGTCCATATTAGGCTATGTAAGTACATATTATATTTAACATTTCTGGTACACACATAAAAATTATAATTACATCTGTAATAAAGTCCATCCTCTCCTAATTTAAAATCAATCAATATTAATTAATCAATAATCAATATATGTAATTAATTTTAGTTATGATTAAGATACTACATATTTTATTTGTTGTAAGATTAGTTTAAAGTGCTGAATATAATGTAAATTTTGAGTAATAGTTATTTGTCATTCATATGAATCTAAATTTCAGAGTTCGAACCTACAATTTCAGCTAGTCAATCGAAGAAGCCAGTGTTGCTATAGGGAGCCTAGCTAATTCTGGTAACGTGCAGACGTGTTAGTTTACAACACATTTGTTGTTGTTTTAATAATTTTTATAACGGTAGATTTAGCAGACGATTCGAGAAAACATTAATTTATAACTTTGTTAATAAAGGATGTCTCCCAGATTCTATTACTCATTTGTATTCCCCATACATCTGTTATCCTCTCTACATAAAAGATTTTCTCAAAATCACTTTTGAATATTTCTTGCTGTTCATTATTTTGCTGCCCCAAATCCTTTAAAATCCTATTATTATTTTTATATAAATTCGTTTTTATAAGAAAAATGATATATGAAAACAATTTTATTTAAATATGCCGTTGTTGGAAATGAACATTTATTAAAAGTAAATAAGAAATATCTTTACTTCAACGATGTTTCAAATAAAATATCATTCTTGTATTAATACAATGATGAAGTAACAATATCTTCAGAATTCAGCAGCAAATATTTGCAAAAGAATTTCACTGTTCTACACTTCTACAGCAAAACTTACAAGAAAATTGAAGTTCGTATATTAATATTTGTAATGTTTTTTGACATTTGAATTACAAAAGACCTTTTTACATATTAATCTAGTTTCTAGACTAACGTTTACATTTACTTTTAAAGTAAGCAAACATACGTATTGATCGAAATTTGAACGAATATAATTAGTTGTTCTTTTTGTATAGGTTTATTTCAGGGATTTGTTAACTACTGGATGGAGCAAATGTATATCGATATACCGTGTGTATTTTTTAATGTGAAACATTGGGTTTGTCATATCCATGGTTACGACTTGAAATTTGATTGACAGCAATGTATTTGCCCGTTCCATTTAAAATGAAACATAGGGAACGAATTTGACATTTGATAAGATGTCAATACAGGTTAATTTTGTTTAAATAATTATACCTGCATTCTAAATTAAAATTAGCTGTAGAGAAATATAGTGCGTGCATCTTGTGTCCGAGTGGTTTTCTGACTCAGCTAAATTTCTTACAATATTTAAATATAATACGTGTCAAATTCATTCCCCATGTGTCATTTTAAATTAAACAGACAAATACATTGCTGTCAATCAAATGTCAAATCATAACTAATAGGAAAATTCAACGGTTATTTGTCATATAATTATACCTGTTTTCTAAAAATTAAATTTAGATGTAGATAAAATGCTGTGTGCACCTTGTGCCCGAAATATGTTTAGTGCTCTCGAGTGGTGGAACCATTTGTCATATATTAAAATAATTATATTTCAATGATGACATCAAGAATAACCTAAAATCTGTCAAACGTGTCAAGCAAAAAAAATGACATGTAACGGAAACAAAGACAACAAATCGGAATTATGTATGACTATCTCTGTCGATCTGGCCGGGTACATGGTAAAGATTCACTCGCTCCATCCAGTAGTTAACAAATCCCTGGTTTATTTCATCTCAAAAAAAAAATCACCGATTAGGTTTAATAGGTTTGGGGTTCCGTGGCCGCGTGCCGGAGTGTCTGGTCGTGAACCTGGGGAACCGGGTTCGATTCCGCCCGACGCCAAATATTTCGAATTTAAAATGGCACAAAAATGACCCCAGTGGTGTACTCTTCACGCCAGCAATGAGTGCCCGTAAGGTGACGCTTGGTAAGCGCCCGCACGGTAAAATATATCGTCATCATTACCGATATCTGCGAAAACAGACTGGCACACCCAGAAATGGATAATATGCTGCCATGATATATTTATTTATTTTCCATAAACTAAAGCTTTCGGTTTACATATCACGTTTCTAATCTATCCAAAAACAGCAAGAATCTCTATTTCCAATTTAGAGAAAATTATGTATAAAAGTGGTAGTCGCTGAACTTTTCTAATGAAGCCCTGGAGTTTAAATCATTCCATTTGCCGGTGATTTAGCGATCTGGCGTTCGCAGTCTCTCGATCTCCGATAAATAACAGCGCGTAATGAACTAGCCACCACCGATATAAATTTAAAATCAAGTCGAATGCGACCCCATGAAAAATTCCACTTCTATTGAAATGCATTTACGATACTGCGAAATTGCTTTCTTCAAATGAGATACGAGCGTGTATTGAACAATAGATTGCATGGACGATGTAATTGAGGGAAGAAATTGTGGCCAGCACAAGACCTCTCGCCATTTCCATATTAGGCTATATAAGTATTGTATTGCACTTCGCTTTCGAACCGTCGTTTTATAACAAAAAATTACAGAACTTTACCCAAATATTGTTTTTTATTGTATCTAACATGTCTTCTGCACACATATTATTCTAATTACATCTATTTTTCATTGTATGAGGAAGTTCCTGATTGTCAGAGATTCTTCCAAATCATTAACCAGATTGGCGGTAATTCTGATGGATATATGCAGTTTACCTATAATTTCAAATATTTAATTAATAAAACAATAAGAATGATTAAATATACTTCCCAAAAAAAGCTATCAGAATGTCACTAAAACTGTTGATTTTTGACACTGACATTAATATATGTCATTTACAAACTATGTTATAAACATTTGAATTTGTCAACTGGTCTCCTTAGTGTAGTTTCGCCTACTCGACTTATTATATCCCGATATTCTATATATTATAGCGTCTTTATCTCTAAATTTATAGAAGTTATATTAAAAATTTTTAATGTATTAGAGGTAGAATTTTGTTCTTCAAAATTAGTAATATCAAAAATTTTGAAAAAATAATATTTAGAATATCTTTTTAAAAAAACTACTACTTCTGGTTGTTTAATTGTTAACAAAACTTTTTCAGCTCTTCCCACCAATGTCAGATTGAGGAATTCATAGTTAAACAGGTCTTATGTTTTATAGTTTCTGAGGAATCGTCTGTCCAACATCCAGCCATACACACACACACACATACACACGTGCACACATCCATACACACACACACACGCACACACAGACATCATTTTAAAAATATTATAGTCGGATTCTAAGGACCTTAAATCGTACTTATTCACTTAAATCTGGATATGCGAAGTTTAGCATGAATCCAATACCTCTCTTAGCGAGAGGTAAAAATTGTAAATAGGCCCAAATTTAAGTTTTCAAATGTCACTGTCAACAACAGGAAATAAAGTTTTGTACCAGTATTACCAATTACTCTTTTTGATCACTTTGTGTAATAAATATGTAACGTACAGCTTGCGCAATTATTAAAAATTAATTTTAATTATAACAAAATATTTTGTACTAAATAAGGGTATATTTATCTTTGTTACACGGTTCAATAGTTTAATTATACTGTCATTAATGAAATCCTGAAACTGATTGAGATTTGACACATAATAATTTTCTTCAAAATAAGCTTTTATAAATAAATTCCACGTAATTTAATTTCAACACGTGCAACATAAGAGCACAAATATTCCAAGCTGAGCATGAAAAGTAACGAGATGAAAGAAAAGTTGAAATCCGACGCGTCAAATATGTTTGGAAATGAGAAAATTTTGCTCTATTTTGTTTGTAGTCGTGTGAACATTCATACCATTAATGTAAATGCATTTCGTCATGTCTGTACGATGCAATTTTTAGCGCGATCTCTGAAAGAACTCGTCAGGGCATTCAAAAGGCGCTTTTGAGAGTGCAAATGTCATATTTTCAGATTATTCAGTGTGGTGTGTTTACGTTTTACATCGCTTGGGGTGAATATAAACATTTTATTTACATTTGATAATCGGAATTATAGGATGTATAATTAATTAAAGGTAACGAAGCATATAAGCATTGTTAATTGAATTGATTATACGATTGAGTAAGATTACCGCCTATTATGCTTTACTTCTGTATATAATGATGATACAGTTATATATTTATGATTCTAACATCATAAAATGAGAAATAATATATGCCAGATTATTAATTATAAAGATTAACTTATTTTAAAACATCTTATGTGGCCAGCACATTAATTTCCGTCAGTTCTATGTATTTTGTACAAATCCCCTACGAAAAGTTCCTTGGAAAAGATTCTATAAATCCAGGAAAATAGTAATACGAACATATACTATTTTCTACAAATTCCATACGGAAAGTTCCTGGGAAAATATTCTATAAATCCAATAAAATTATTACAGGAATACACCCTATGTCATTGACTTAACAAAGATATCTATCAATTAAAATTATTTGAATATATCAGCTGTTTCTATGATTATATACAGGGTGTCTCTTAAATAGGGGGACATGGCTTAACCACAGATTCCTGAGGGTAAAATAAGGCGATTTAACCAAACTTGCTTCTACCGGAAAGTGTACCATTTAGCCAAAATCAATTTTGCTTATAATAATAGGACGCTTTATTCGATTTGGATGAAATGTGGTATGACAGTTTATATGGTTATAAGTCATCTTTTAAGGTGATACTTGTTATTATTAGTGAACCACTAGTGTATGAAACTTAGATGTCCCAACAATAATTAGACCGTAACTTTTTAATGGCCAGGCCGAAAACATGAAATTATTTTTCTTCGGAAAGATACATTCAATAGTAAACTTTTCTCTGTCTGTGTAATTTGTTACGGTTTACACAGAAAAAAATAAAATCTGAGTGTCCGCACTGCTAAAATTTTAAAATAAATTTAATCTAGCAGTCTATCTAAATGTCAACAAGTAATTTTTAATTTTCTGGGAAGTATATTTAATCTTGCTTATTGTTTTATTAATTAAATATTTGAAATTACAGGTTTAATTGCATATATCCATCAGAAATACCGCCAATCTTGTTAATGAATTGGAAGAATCTCTGACATTTCGAAACTTCCTCATACAATGAAAAATAGATATAATTAGAATTATATGTCTGCAGAAATGTCATGTTAAATACAATAAAAAAACAATATTTGGATAAAGTTCTGTATTTTTTTTGTTATAAAACGACGGTTTGAAAGGGAAGTGCAATAAATAATTATATAGCCTAATATGGAAATGGCGAGAGGTCTTGTGCTGGCCACAACAGATTTTTTAAATTCAAATGAGAATTGAAGTTTGTTCAATATATTTTTTGTTTGCTTTCAAATAAAAGTTCAAACAATTCAAGTTAAAAAACTGTTTTCATATTTATACAACACATTTTTTCTTTCTCTTCATATCGAAATTCTAGCCGTAACTTTTTATTCAAAGGACAATTTAAGTAAAATATTCCAAGCCGCACGCGATTTTTTCTCACTAAAGTCTCTTTTGGGAGAAATTTCTATCCCTCGATTTGTTTCGCTCCATTTCGAGATTCCACTTTCCTGATTCATTTGTTTAAAAAAAGGACAGTGCAAAAAGTGTGAACATCAGTCACTGTAAAGATTAATAAACAAAAAATAATTAAATTTCCGTTCGAAAAGTTTTTTTTTTTGTTTCTATGTCATTAAGGATTGCATACGTGTCCATGCATGTGTGGCGGAGAATTTTCTGGTTTAATGGAAAAAGTTGACAGCTGCCCAAACTACATTAGGCCTACTTCCTGTGAAGATATAATTTATTGCTTTGTTTTTTGATTTTTTTCATGAAACTGAGATTTATGGACGTATAAATATAAAAAATAATGTAAATTTATTACAGTTTTTTTCGGCAACTTTCAATGGATACAATGTCAATGAATTACTCATTTATTTGCAATAAAATTTGTGGTCATATAATTCTGTGCACCTACGTAATAATTTTTGTTTCATGAAAAGTATTTAAAGAGACGAAGTACTATATTTGCCAGAAGGTAATGACAACTAACATATTTCGCCATGTTTGGTCATGTTATAATTACAATATTTTACAGAATTTAAAAGTCTGCCCGGTATTTTTACCTTCCGTCACCTTTAGGTAAGGAAGGTATGGTCTTTGGTCAAAAAATTCGTTGGTGAGTTTTTAATGAATAAGCACGTCCCTAGAATACAAATTTACTATTTTTAAGATGATGTCTGTATGTGTGTGTGTGTGTGTGTCCGTGTGTTACAATTTTTTCTCCGACGATAACTCCAATACTACAATTCTAAGAATTATAATTCTTTCTTATTTCTCTTCTTTACATCCATATGAAGAGCTGATTAGATTTTGGTTATAATTGATCCACCGGAAATACTCTTATTTGAAGTTTTTAACAGTTTTTCTAGAAAAAACGCAGTTAAATATCGTTTTTCGACATTTTGTGATTATCATTATGAAAAAAATATCTTATTCTCTATAGGGTTTGATTATACATTTTCCTTCATATTCAATAGATATAGAGTTATAGAGACTGTTATCCTGAAGGTGGATGAAAGTTGAAATGATCTTCACAAACATGAAGATACGATTTTTCTAACAAATTTTCAGCTCTTGACCTACTGCTTCTAGCCACACTTTTCTTTTCTTCGCAACTTTTGTAAAATTTATAAATTCCATAGTAGGTTTGATAAAACACTTGACACCTTAGAACCTCTAAAGATGTATGTACTCTGACGTCACATTCTGTTTCTGTTTCAGATCACGTGACTTATTCAAAATTTTATCCAAATTTCAAAAATTAATTGTAAAATATCTAAAGGATATTTCGGGATATTTTCAAATTTGAGGCTCTTTATAGAACAATATCTTTTGGTGGTATATCCACATTTTATCAACTGTAACAAAGCGAGCCAAAAATCTGTTTTTTGTCGGGATTTTGAATAAACAATGCCAAACTAACTTTTGAGGAGGTGACTCTCTCTCGCTTTTATTCGGGCGCCAATGATCGGGGTACCCATCTTGCTGATATCTTATTAAGCCTTGTAAATTATTAGCATAGCAATAATCAAATTTGGTACATCGTTTGACAGATAAGCAATAACAATTTTTGTTGTTATGAAAACAATATTTCAAAGCACACTAAAAACCCTCGTAAATAAATGTTAAACCAAATTTTTATGCAATGTCAGTACATGTATTGATCTAAAAATGTTTCGCATATTTTTAAATGTAATTAAGTTAGGGCACAAAGACACACTAGACAAAAAAGCCCAGCACCCTTCAAAAGCTGAGCTTCCAATTTGGAACGAAATTCCTTTTAGAAAAATAGATACTGCGTTCAAAGAAAACATTAATTTTCTTAAATAAACATTTTCGTTGGTGTAGAAATTTTTCTTGTCTCTGGCACGTGCATTACGCCATTGCGAATTGTTGCCATGGAGACGATTTTCCGCAGGAGTATTCCTTTGTGTCGGTAACAAAAGTAACGATTTGGGATGCAGTGAACTATGCCCGTGTTTGGAATGCATATCAGCCGCATTTCAGAACGTTTATCCTATATCAGTTATTCGTGAGAGTTTCAAGCAAGAGATTACAAAATTGAGAAATGTGGAATGGAATGAAAAATAAACGCCTTCGAAAATTGCGAGATTCGCAGGAGATTAAACTATTGCGAATACCTTTATTTCTCTATTATAAGTATAATATTAACCAGTTTATGTGTCTTCTGATTCCTGGAAATATAGATTGAGTTCAAAGGCATCTAACGTGCTTTGCTGAAAAGGAAATGTTTTTCCTAAAACAGCAACATATAATTTCATATAATTTATATAATAAATGTCTGTAAACTCTTAGAAAAACAATATACGATATTGAATTGAATTGAATCTTATGTGCATAGAAATCTAACACTTCGCTGTTTCGAATTTAATTTTTTATCTTCCGTCACCTTTAGAAGAGGAATATACATTATGTATACTATATATAAATACTCTAAAAATGCGTACACTTACGTAACATTCTCTTTACAATCAAATAATATTACTACTCATTTTTAATTATTGCCCCAAAAGTCAATATACCCCACATTTAGATAAAAACTTTAAAATTTTCAAAAATCTAATTTTTATGTATCTAGATACTTCTTAATGCGCTGATTCCAAATTTTGAAACCGCAGGTTGATATCTCGTTTCGTTCTTGAGATATTTAGATTCAACGTTTTGCTCAAAACTGCCCATTTTTGGGTAATAACCCAAAATTGGGTCGAGATATGTATTTGGCGACATCACAATTCGATTCTACGAACAAAAATACATAAGTATAGCAATTTTCATAATTTTTGTCCGACCGGGTCATTTTTTATGAATAAAAACTTGAAAACCCTTGAAAATGGCAAAAATCTGAAAAAATCCTAAGGGGTACCCCTTAGGATTTTTGCGATTTTTGGCCATTTTCAGTTATTTTGCTTTAGAGATTGTATGCGGTGTTCAAAAATTCTGAAAATTGGTGTACTTATATAATTTCGCCCGTAGAATCGAATGGTGTTGTCGCCAAATTCATATCTCGACCCATTTTTGGGTTATTACCCAAAAATGGGCAGTTTAGAGCAAAACTTTGAATCTAAATATCTAGAGAACGAAAAGAGATATCGACCTGCTGTTTCAAAATTTGGAATCAGCGCACTGAGAAGTATCGAGATACATAAAAATTAGATTTTTGAAAATTTTGAAGTTTTTATCTAAATGTGGGGTATATTGACTTTTGGGGCAATAATTCAAAAATGAGTAGAGATATAAACTTGGTAGTAATATTATTTGAATGTAAAGAGAATGTTACGTAAGCGTGCGCATTTTTAGAGTATTTATGAGTATACATAATGTATATTCCTTACCTAAAGGTGACGGAAGGTAAAAAATTAAATTCGAAACAGCGAAGTATTCAATTTCTATGCACGTAAGATTCAATTCAATTCAATATCAGCGCACTGAGAAGTATCTAGATACATAAAAATTAGATTTTTGAAAATTTTGAAGTTTTTATCTAAATGTGGGGTATATTGACTTTTGGGGCAATAATTCAAAAATGAGTAGAGATATAAACTTGGTAGTAATATTATTTGAATGTAAAGAGAATGTTACGTAAGCGTGCGCATTTTTAGAGTATTTATGAGTATACATAATGTATATTCCTTACCTAAAGGTGACGGAAGGTAAAAAATTAAATTCGAAACAGCGAAGTATTCAATTTCTATGCACGTAAGATTCAATTCAATTCAATATCAGCGCACTGAGAAGTATCTAGATACATAAAAATTAGATTTTTGAAAATTTTGAAGTTTTTATCTAAATGTGGGGTATATTGACTTTTGGGGCAATAATTCAAAAATTGGTAGATATATAGTAGTATACATATATTTTATATTAATTTGAGGTCCAATTTCTTTTAAAAAAATTAAATTCAAAACGGCGTAGCAGTTGATAAGTGTATTATTTTTCTGATAATAGTTTTTTAAGTGTGAAGTTACAAGAAGTGTAAGTACATTTTGACATTCTAGGAAGTTGTAATAGGGCGAAGCGAAAAGTCAAGATCTAATAACTTTCGAGGATGTTAAGATATGTGTACATTCCACTTTTGTTTATTTTATTTTTTTGCGCTACTGACAAATTACCTCTAAAGTTAATTTGATGTTTAGTGAAAGAAAGCAATGATCATATTTTGAGTAATTTAACGTAATCAATCACTTAGTCTGTTGACATAAAACAAACTAAAGTTGCGTGATTCATTTGTTACCATCTATCATTTCATTAAAAAATATGTTGTCACATAATGTATCACATGTATCCTTGAATCACACGGGGAATTACTATTATTTCATGATTTAAAATACAAACAGCGAGAACTATGTCAATGGGAGTATTGATTTCAACTTATTTTTGAACATTCATCGAATATGAAACAGCAATAATCCAAATGAATTGAAACGTATAAAAAAGGGTTTTACAAATATTAGATTTATTGAAATGTACATATCAATGTTTAATAAATATCAAAGCACTAAATGTTTTCATTTTAAATTTTTGATAACAGTGCTGATACTGGCTAAAAATACAGATATAATTTACAAAATGTGAAACCAAATACCTATATGAAAAACAAGATACCTCATTCTCATCTTTTGTGTTAAAATAGAAACAACAAGTTTTTATAACACTCTTAGTTTTTTAAGAAAAAAAAAATATAAAACTCCGAAGAGTATTCGATAAATAGGTTTTGGTCTGATCCCATTGACTGTCCAGCGAACAAGATAAGGCTGATCTTAATATTGTTACGGTAGTAGAAACTTGGAAGTTTACGTCTGGTCTTTAGTCTCTAGTGACGTAATTCGAACCCTTCTCATGCATTTCGCTCGAGATTTCTGATTATCTTGCAACGTGATCACCAAGGGCTTAACGTAAATTTGACATGAATAAAGGTAATAAGGTAATTGATCGACTTATAATTGGAGATGTGGTCAAGTTCCTACAATAGATCCTAGTCCTTAACCACATGTAAGCTCTATTCTTTTTGATCAAAATTCCACTTTAGATAAACTTAATAAATTGTTGTTCTGAGCTGATTCCCCCCTTACCGATTCTGCATCGGCCGAAAAATTAACTCAAAATTATCTGAGACAAACCCTCCTTTTACCAGAGGAAAAACCGCCCCAAAAACTGGCAGAGAAGTGATCTGTAGAACTGTCTCTACAAGATTGAGCGAACATCATCGATCGATCAGATTGAACCAGCCTGAGAAATCATCCGTTGCAGAACATGCCTTGGAAGAATTCCACCAAATTAAATTTTAAGATACGAAAATTATTGCAAGACCTACTCGACTTAACAACAGATTAATTAGAAAAGCCATTAAGATTTACAAAACAAGAAATATCAATCTCAATCATTGTGACGGATTAGAACTTAGTCGGGCATGGTTTCCAAAATTAAATATGTTGTAATTTGTAATATGTATACAATTTTTCTAGACTTTTCTAACATTTGTTAATAAAGAGTACGGCTGCGGTATTTCGCTACAGATAACGCGTCTCTGAGTTATACAGATCACTTCTCTGCCAGTTTTTGGGACGGTTTTTCCTCTGGCAAAAGGAGAGTTTTTTCCTGAGAAGATACATGTTCACCGTCCAAGTTATTGCCGGGCATGCATATATTGTCTAGAAAATTGTATACATAAAAAAGGTAACATTTACGAACTTTTCTTGTTACCTTGGTTACTTGTTGTTTTTGTTATTTCACATATTTATGTCAATTTTTTTTCTCTGAAGAAGGCACCAGTTTATGGTGTCGAAACGTTGGGTTATAATAATAAATAAATAAATACAGAACTTAAACTAGAAAAGGTAGTATTATTCCATTCATAAAACCAAATTTAAACAGGTAACATTTTATCTCATCTCTCTGTTCTAATATTATTAGGGTTGTTACTCTAAAATGTCAACCGGAAGTAAGAAATAGAATCTAGATGTATCGAGTTAATGAGACTAAATTATATTTTTATACTGAAACAAAATAGAATTTCGTATAGATAGTATTTATCGAAAGAGTGAATATTCACTAATGGATTTTGAATTTCGAATGCGTGCCAAACCCTTTCGAAACACATTTATAGGTACGAGTATGTGCAAACAACAAATTAACAAACATAATGCATAAAGCATATTTACATATTCCTCTTTTGCATCTAAAAATGGTGCTCCCTTTTATGTAATATCCCGTGCTGGTTCAATTTACGTGGCATCATAACTCCATTTTGGTAATTTTGATGACATAACCGTGTAAAATCTCATATTTAGGCAGTAAATAAAATAAAAGACCTCGCTGGTATATTATCTCATTCGGGTTCGGTCGTACGAAACAAATTTCTGGAGCTTGGGAACTTTATGATTGTGTATTTCGCTCCGGGCGAGTCGCGAGCCGGCAATTCATTGCCGCTGGACGACTCCGGTAGCTCTGGGTGCCCTACAGCGCTATATACTTTGCATTTCGACCTATTCCAATACTGACACAAGTCGTAGTAGGTCATACTTTACTTCCATAATGAATAATTTATTTTTTGTGCAGAAACCGTAAACAAATCACTATCGGATTTCACTACTACAAACCTATGTTGCCATTTAAATTTTTTGTGATGTCGTCATATTTGAAAAACAAATGAAAGTCGGAAGACGAATCGCACATATTAATGTATTTTTAAAAACTAAAATCTAAGGGTTTCAGCATTTTTAAAAAAACCGGCTCTTGGTAAGGGAGGTATAGGGATCGTGTTAAAAATCACATATCGAGATTTTAGTAAATGACCACGTTTTAAGGTCCCTAAAATCCAATTTTAACATTTTCAAGATAATGTCTGCATGTGTTTGTGTATGTATGTGTGTGTGTATGTGTGTGTATGTATGTGTGTGTGTATATGTATGTGTGTATGTGTAGGAATTTTGTCTTCGCTCTAACTGAAATACTATCATTCAGAAAATTTTAAAACCTTGTATTTATACCCTATTCTAATATGAAAAGAAGCCATTAGATTTTAGTGTAAATCGGATAACCGGAAATGGCACTTTACCTGAAGCTCATAATGGTTTTTCTTCAAAAAATACCATTAAATGCCATTTTTTCGCATTTTGTCGGTATGAAAATTAAAGATTATTGAATTTTCTACAGGAATACATTAATACTTTTTCTATATATTTTACAGATAAATTTAAAAATAATTTTTTTACAAGTCCCGAAGCCTAAGAAAAACATAATTCCTTTGTTGCATAGTTCATATCTAACAAAACTAATCACTTCAAATTAATAATAGTGACATTTTAAAAAGAAAATAGTAAATAAAGCAATAGTTTTCTGCAATGGAACAGTTTGCAACGTTAGTAACTACGTAGGTAGGTATGTATTTAAATTAATAAAAATTAAATAGCGGGAGGTTTTTTGTTGGCCACATCAGATTTTTTTTTGTATATTCCATGCTTTAATCCTTTTAATGTCTCTCTCTCTCTCTCTCTCTCTCTCTCTCTCTCTCTCTCTCTCTGTATGTGTGTGTGTGTGTGTGTGTGTGTGTGTGTGTGTGTGTCTGGATGTTGAAGGACGATTCCTCAAAAACTATACAGCCCGATTCACAAAAATTTAAGCTAATCCTCATTTTTGGATTTGTAAATTCTATTCTATTCCGATATTTAAAATTTAATTTTCATAATATCAAAAAAGGTAGATACTAGGAACAGATTAGATAATATTTTACGAAATAGAATTCGCTAATCAAAAAATGAGGATTAGCTTAAACTTTTTGTGAATCGGACTGATAATGTTTAAGATCAATTACGTATTCTTCAATTTTGAAATTTTTGTTATTACAAATATTGTAGAACATTCTCTTTTCTAATACACTTACAGCAGTGTTTTAGAGCTTTCAATCGTTTATGGATTATTTTACAGAAATATACTTCAAATAGTAGTAGAAAAATTAATTGTACGCAACTTTTTTTTGAAGTATTTTTTTTAAATAATCCGTAAACGATTGACATCGCTAAAACACTGCTAGTCATCTCCTCCTTAGTCATCCCAAATCACTATTTTTTTCTTTAAATAATGAAATGGAGCCGTTTTCAATGTCGTTGAATATAATATTACTGCCTCAGGAAATAATATTTTTCATATTTCAAAATGAAATTTTATATTTAAATAATCTTTTTGAAGATAAATTTTCGCGGGGTTTTTTGTCACATTTGTATTGTGACAAAAAAGGTATTATAATGTTGTATATATTACTTAGTAGAAAAACATATGTAGTATGTATTATTTTACATGATATTTTTGCATTTAAACAATGGAAATATAAAATTATATATTTCATCCACGTAGAGAATAAAAATATTTCACTACTGCCAGCACAAAAGGCCATTAGTCGATTTTTTTAATTATTGCATTTGGATTAAGTTTGAAATGTACACAATTTTGTCTTACAAAAGATCGACATAACCTTTTGCCTGAAAGTAACGATTTAAAAACATTCTGATCATGTGTCACATAAGTTTCTCGAAAATATTTGAAGGAACGTATATTGAATTGTAAATATCTCGAAAATGAAAAGAGGCATCGATCTGTGGTTTCAAAATTTGGAATCAGCGCATTCAAATATATTCCTAAATGTAAAATTTTTGTAGGATTTGATGATAATTACTATTATTTGTTATTTTCATTCTCTTAATAAACATAGCTATAAATTTCACTGGTAAATATTGCATTTACAACCGATCAGAATGTACCATCAATGACTAAAGCGCCCTCGAGTTCATTGTTAACTGAACACTCAAATACATTCGGCATATTTATTGAGGTATGTACGCCAACATCAAAAGCAGAAATTTGATAAAATCTACCAATTACTCCGTAAAACTATTTGTGTTGTTTACCACAATTGCACATCAAATGCTCGTAGAATTTGCAGTTAATATTTGTTTTGCTATTTGTACTAGAATTTTCATAAACACAAACTAAATTGTTTGTGTTTAATATCTGGTGGAAAATATGAGCGTTAATAATATAATTCCACTTTAACCATTACCATTATTATTATTATTATCTGCATATGCATTAAAATAAATTTACCAAATAGCTGATAATTAATTATTTAAAATACTGCAACAGATAATAATGGATTGGAAAACAATATAATTATATGTAAACAAAATTTATTATGGTTAAAATAACGTCCAAGTTATTTTTAATAAATTTGAAAAGGTCGCGACATTCGAATTAAAAAAAATCTGTTGTGGCCAGCACAAGACCTTCCGTCAATTCCATGTATTTTGTACAAATCCCATACCAAAAGGTCCTTGGAACAGATTCTATATAATATCATGTAAAAACACATACTATTTTTTACAAATTCCATACCAAAAGTTCATTTGAAAAGGTTCTATAAATCCAATAAAATTATGACATAAACAAACACTACGTAAAATGCACAAGACACTCCCTTCTTTTTTCTTCAGCTATCCCCTATTTTATTAGGGGTCGCTGTTTTCTCTTTCACTCATTCCTGTTCAACGAATTTTCTTCACATAGTCCTTCCTTTCTCAAGTCTTCTCCGATACAGTCCTTCCATCTTCTCTTTAGCCTTTCACTTCATGTCACTTGCGAAAAACACTATGACATACTAATTTTTGATCCCATACTTTCCATATTTGGTTTTACACTTGCAACAGACATCTGTCAATTAGAATTTTTTGAATGAGCAGATGTTTCCATAATAAACAGCAAAGCTGACTAATTTTTGAAAATTAATTTCTTTATAATGCTTTAACTCTACATCTATTGAATATGAAGGAAAATGTTTTAATGTTATAATTTTATTGGATTTATAGAACCTTTTCGAATGAACTTTTGGTATAGAATTTGTAAAAAATAGTATGTGTTCGTGTTCGATTTTACATAATATTATATAGAATATGTTCCAAGAACCTTTTGGTATGGGATTTGTACAAAATACATCGAATTGACGGAAGGTCTTGTGCTGGCCACAACAGATTTTTTAAGATTATTTTTAATTTAGTTTCAATTTTTATTCCTACAAAATTCTCATTCGTTCCAAAACACACTACACTCTTAAATTACGTTATCATACTCTAATTCCTACTCTAATACTCGTTTTGATTTTGCAACACAACCCTGAAGTCAATCTATATATTATGTTTTATTAAATCTTTTTCTTTTTCTCGAACCTTAGTCGTTTTCAGGCAGCAACTATTACGGTAGTTAAAGTAACTTTTTTTATATCGTTTGTAGGTACCGTCGTTTTCGTAATTTCCCAGTCAATAATTACGTGGCGCCCTAAGATCCTTTTGGGGTTGTTAACTTAACATTAACCCATCTCCCTTTCATCCACTGTATAAAAGCTTGCGGCCGCCACCGGGAAGACCTCGGGCGCGTGTTTCATCGCACATTTACTTTGCAAAAAGTATGTCACAAATTTTATCATTATTTTAGTCTTCTTTAAATGTTTATGTAACTATTTTCAAATTTGTATCATATCACGAGTATACTGAAGCTAATAGAGTTCATTTTAGGTCATCACGAAATGCGTCTCATGTTCTCTGCTTGCAATGCATTGGTGTAGACTCGACCCATGTCTCGCCTACTACTGCGGGTAGTAATTTACAATGATGCACAACTACATACATTTTATTAAAGCCGCGTACTTCACAATGCACGAAGACGTGATTTTACTCTAGAATCAGAACGCGGACAGCTAGCAGCTTGTACAAAGGATGAACAAGACGTAAAGCATTTTAAAATGTTTGTCATTTATCTACGAGTAGATTTAATTTTATGAGTTTGCAGTTAATATAAATCTACTTATTCTTTTATTGCAGGAGCTTATTTTACCGTTATGTCCCTCATGGGAAATCGTTGAAAAATGTGTCAGAAATTTTCTCTCCTTAAAGTATTTCATTCTTCACTAGAAGTAAACGTAATTAAAAATTCCATTGCTGTATACGAGATTCGACTCTTAAATGTTCGGCCGATTTATATTTTCAACAAACACATTATAAAACCAATAGCAATGCTTTCGACTAGTTACTAGTTTAAAAAAACTGAATGTTATTCAAATATGCCGCCATTTAGCACTTGGTTACATCGTCTTTGTTTAATTCTATTGGACATTGTATCCACAAGTCATGCATATTCTTCTAATAGACTCAGACACACGGCCACGGGACCCCATATTCTTTCATATTGACACTAATATAATTCCGGCGGAGTACGAGAAAGTAGTTAACTTCATCAAATACTACTGCCAAATGGTTTGCCTAATTATCTTGAAATTTTAATAGTAGATGGAGGGAAGATAAAAAATTAATATGACATAGCCTGCAATGTTGCCAAATTTACAGGCAAGCCGGAAAAAAATAAATTTTATTATTTAATTGCCACACCTCGTATTTCGAGAACTACATTCTAAACATCAGTAAACACTCCTTTATTTGTGATTAAATGAACGAGTAGAATTAAAATTTTGGTGCACGAATGTAATATCCTCCTTTTTTGACAATCTGATATACTGCACTGCTAAAAAAAAAAAAAAATAATGAACCATACAGAAGTTATTCAGTCTGGTATTATTCTTTAATGATTCTGAAGAAAGTATATATTAGAAAAGGTACAGAATTCTTACCATTTCGACATACTGCGCCTTGTTATATTACAAAACAATATTATAAATATAAAATAATTGTGTATAATAAAATATTTCGACATAAAAATACAAAATGATCTGACAGATGTCAAATAAAACAAAAATACTCCATGTATGCTTGCATATCGAGGTTGGGCTTATGGAGTTAACACTTTTCACTCCACTTGTGAAAAGAGTGAACAGAACTCATTTGCCGAACGCACCTAATGTAACTGTCTTATATTAAACTCAAAACTTAAAATTTAGGATGAGACCTAGATCTGTGTTCATCAATTTATCTTTAAATTTATGTATTACCAAACTCTCAAGAGCGTCTAAATATCAACATGTAAGTAGAATTGTCAATTTTATGATTGTTAATAAACATATGTTGTGCTACGCTAGATTTATCAGGATTACCGGTTTTTTAATGATAGAAATGTTCTTTAAACCGAGTATCAATTTGTCTTTTATAGATGGGCCGGTGAAAACATTACTACAATCTTTACACTGAATTTCATACACGCCAGATTTTTTATTATTTGCGTAAGTAGATTTGTAGATGATGTATTTAATATGTTACATTTGCCATTTTATATGAAATTTACTGTCAGGACTCCCTAATTAATAATGCGTAGACACAAAGGGCTACACTACATTGTACCTGATTTCAGTGAGCATTTGTATAATGTAACTCCGTATCAGAATTTACAATTCATTTGTATCTGTAATTCCATTAGTATTATTTTGAGACAACATGAAGCATATATGCTCAATGGTCCCATATGATTTCCGGCTGATTAATATAATTAATAACCAGATTTAATTATCTATGCGTACATGCTGATATGCATGTTGTATCCATATAGGGATTTATTATCAAATAATATATATGGTGTAAACTGTTACTCAAATTATGAATGTCATTTTAAATGAAATAGATAATATTATACTGCAAAGTAATACATTTAACTTTAATGAAGTATTCAATTGCAATAATTGGTGAACTGTTCTAATAAAAATCTGTTGTGGCCAGCACAAGACCTCTCGCCATTTCCATATTAGGCTATATAAGTATTGTATTGCGCTTCACTATCGAACCGTCGTTTTATAACAAAATATTACAGAACTTTGCCCAAATATTGTTTTTTATTGTATTTAACATGTATTCTGCACACATATAATTCTAATTATATCTATTTTTCATTGTATGAGGAAGTTTCTAAATGTCAGATTCTTCCAATTCATTAACCAGATTGGCGGTATTTCTGATTGATATATGCATTTTACCACAATTTTACCTATAATATCAAATATTTAATTAATAAAACAATAAGAAAGATTAATGTACTTCCCAGAAAAAGCTACCAAAGTGTCACTAAAACTGTTGATTTTTGACACTGAAATCTGTCATTTACAAATTATGTTATAAACATTTGAATTTGTCAATTGGTTTCCTTAGTGTAGTTTCGCCTACTCGACTTGTTATATCTCGATATTCTATATATTATACCGTCTTTATCTCTAAATTTATAGAAGATATAATAAAAAATTGAATGTATCAGGTGTAGAATTTTGTTTTTCAAAATTAGTAATATCAAAAATTTTCAAAAATTAATATTTGGAAGAATTTCTTTTAAAAACTACTACTTCCGGTTGTTCAATTGTTACCAAAACCTTTTCAGCTCTTCCCAAGGATGTCAGATTGAGGAATTTATAGTTAGACAGGTCTTATCTCTTATAGATTTTGAGGAATCGTCCATCGAACATCCAGCCATACACACACACACACACATACACACATCCACACACACACACAGACATCATTTTAAAAATGTTATTATCGGATTCTAGGGACCTTGAATCGTGCTTATTCAATAAAATCTGGATATGCGAATTTCAGCATGAATCCAATACCTCTCTTAGCGAGAGGTAAAAAGGCTCATTCACAAAAATAAGAAATATAAATAAAATGATAAATAAGACTTTATGGTTGGTGTTCACAACTTCAAAACTAAAACGTAAGTTAATTTCAACTGCCATTTAATATATTCATAATTTACAAGCAATAATAACAACTTCATACCTTTTAAAGCACTGTAGCCGATTTAAAAAATATCTAAATTCGATTATAAATGAAAACAGTTTCCAAATCTTTTTAATCCTTTCCTTGTAAATCTTTGGAGTTTCGATGAGCTCAAGCTAATATAGGATTATAAAATTCTTCCAATAATCAGCTTGAGCTTTAGGATAATATAATGGTATCCGCTTATCTTCTGCGGAAAAATGCCAATTAACACTTTGAAATTAATCCCTTAATTACGTCATAAGCCCTAGACGCGAAACTCAAAAGCGGACCACAGTTCACGCTGATCATAACTGATTAAAACTTTAACGAATTTTTAAAATTGCGGGGGAGAAATTGAGTAATTTATTAATTTCACCTCATGTTGGTTTCTACAAATATCTGCTTAAATATTTAATGAATTTAAAAAATCTGTTGTGGCCAGCACAAGACCTTCCGTTATTTTGATGTATTTTGTGCAAATCCTTTACCAAAAGTTTACAAATTCCATACTGAAAGTTAATTGGAAATTATTCTATAAATCCAATAAAATTATCACATGAATACATACTCATATATAAATATTCTAAAAATGAGTACACTTACAGAATATTCTCTTTACAATCAAACAATATTACTATCAAGTTTATATCTCTGCCCATTTTTGAATAATTGCCCCAAAAGTCAATATACCCCACATTTAGATAAAAAAATTCAAAATTTTCAAAAATCTAATTTTTATATACCTAGATACTTCTTAATGCTCTGATTCCAAATTTTGAAACCGCAGGTCGATATCTCTTTTCGTTCTCGAGATATTTAAATTCAAAGTTTTGCTTAAAACTGCTCATTTTTGGGTAATTACCCAAAAATGGGTCGAGATATGAATTTGGCGCCAACACCATTCGATTCTACGGGCAAAATTACATAAGTACACCAATTTTCAGAATTTTTGAACACTGCATACAATCTCTAAAGCATAATAACTGAAAATGGCTAAAAATCGCAAAAATCCTAAGGGGTACCCCTTAGGATTTTTTCAGATTTTTGCCATTTTCAAGGGTTTTCAAGTTTTTATTCATAAAAAATGAACCGGTCGGACAAAAATTATGAAAAATGCTATACTTATGTATTTTTGGCCGTAGAATCGAATGATGTTGTCGCCAAATTCATATCTTGACCCATTTTTGGGTTAATACCCAAAAATGGGCAGTATTGGGCAAAACTTTAAATATAAATATCTCGAGAACGAAACGAGATATCGACCTGCGGTTTCAAAATTTGGAATCAGCGCATTGAAAAGTATCTAGATACATAAAAATTAGATTTTTGAAAATTTTGAAGTTTTTATCAAAATGTGGGGTATATTGACTTTTGGGGCAATAATTCAAAAATGGGTAGAGATATAAACTTGATAGTAATATTATTTGATTGCATTTTTAATGCAAGGTTACGAAAGGTAAAATAGTTTAAATAATAACTGTATTTTAATATTATTTAATTTGGTTATTATTCTTATTATAGTCATGTTCGTGAGCACAAAAAATGTAATATAACTGTTGTTTGTGCAGCTTAAAGAAGATAATCCAAATAATATTGACATAAAGCGTTCCTAACGTCTGGAATTTTGCCGCTGAGAGAAATATCAAATTATTTCATATTGGCCTCGTTGACTTTAATCGAGAACATAAATAAAAGAATGATGGTTGGGTAACAGAAATACAAAAATATCAATTAAATATCTCCAAGCTATTGGAACAACATTGGAAATAAAAAACCTAACAATACGTGAGGTGAAAAGAAAAATTTATCAATATTTTAAAACTTACTGAGGAAAATGTCACCTTAAATTTAAAATTTAGTTAACCGTAAATTAGTTGCACAAATAGAGTTTGTTTTAAAGTTTAAATACTTTGCCCAACTTTTTAATTTGAACTTTTTAGAAATTAAAGTTTTGAACAGCAGATGGTATTATAATTTAATTTTTCGCGTAGATACTTAGGAACATTTATACGGAAATATATAAACTTTTCCTTATAAAATAGCAGAATTACTATAAGAGCTAAAGGAATCTATATATAGGGCAGATTCTAACTTTTCTCTCGAAACTTGTAATTACCGTTATTTAAGAAAAGAGATGTAATCCATGTGTATTATTTTTACCTTCCGTTACCTTTAGATAAGGACAGTATTGTCTTTGGTCAAAAAATTCGGTGACTTTTTAACGAATAAACCAAGCACGTTTTAGGGTTCCTAGAATAGTGTGTGAGTGTGGGTGACAAATTTTTCTCCGACGAAAACTCCAATACTAATTACGTATTCCTCTTCTTTACATCCATATGAAGAGCTGACAAGATTTTGGTTATAATTGGTTAATCGGAAGTTCCCTTATTTGAAGTTTTTCTTGAAAAATGCAGTTAAATATCAGTTTTTGACATTTTATGGTTAACAATTCCAAAGAATATATTACTGAGCATACTGTTTGATTATACATTTTCCTTCATATTCCATAGACTCAGAATTAAATAATTATAAAAGGATTAACTTTTATAAATTAGCCAGCTTTGCTATAACCATGGAAACAGATGATATATTCAAATAATTCTAATTGACAGATGTCAGTATCAAGTGCAATTTATGCATTATATGTTCGTGTTATAATTATATTGGATTTATACAAATTGTTCCAAGGAGCTCTCGGTATAGAATTAGTAGAAAATAGTTATGTTCGTGTTACAATTTTACTGGATACACAGAATCTTATCCGAGGAACTTTTGGTATGGGATTTGTACAAAATACACAGAATTGGCGAAAGGTATTGTGCTGGCAACATCAGATTTTTACCTTTCGCTAAGAGAAGTATTGGAATCATGCTAAAAATCGCATATCCAGATTTTAGTGGATAAGCACGTTTTAAGGTCCCTATAATCCGATTATAACATTTTTACGATGATGTCCGTGTATGTGTGTGTATGTGTGTGTATGTGTTTGTATGTGCGTGTGTATGTATGTGTGTGTGTGTGGATGTTGGGACCACGGTTTCTCAAATACTATAAGACTTAAAAAATATTTAACTGCAGTTTCCTCAATCTGACATTTCTGGGAAAAGCTGATTAGATAGGTACATATATTACTTATACCCTTAAAATATACCATCAATCTCATCACCGTATTGTAAGAATCTCAAACAATAAAAGAATAAGTGGAAACGATCATAGAATGAATTAAAGAATATAAAAATATATAAAGAAGATATGTGTTTTTTTTGTGTACTAGAAATGATTAATATGTACAATACTTATGTGGCCTAATAAGGAAACGGCGAGAGGTCTTGTGCTAGCCACACCAGATGTGTTTTATAATAATAACTGTGATCAGACACAAACTTGTCTGACGGCGTAACATTGTCCTCTGAACAGTGGCGTAGCCAAGGGGGGGTATTTTCGGGTTTAAACCCTCCCCATTGGTAATATTATTACATATCTTATTTTAATAAATAAATGATCTATTTCATAAAAACGTATAATTTTGACGCAAAATTGTAACTACCGAAAATAGAGTACCTATAATATGTGTGAGTAGTATTTACTGCTACACAACGAACTCTCTCCCCCACATATATTCAATATCCACCCCCATTTGAAAATCCTGGCTACGCCACTGCCTCTGAACACAGTATTTAGCTGTAAACCTACCTTACTATATACATTTGTAAACCTACTTTGTTTAATAATAACACAAAGTTACATGTTTCATTGCTAATTGCAAAGTTACATATGTAGGGATAACAAAACGTTACGCCAAGTTGAAAATGGATGAACATCGCAGATTGGCACAAAACAACACGGCGAACAAATGCACTCTAACTACGAGTAAGCATTCCAATAGAATAAACTTTCGATGTAGAAAATTTCAAGATTGTGGAATATTTTACCGTGTGGGCGCTTATCAGGCGTCACCTCACGGGCACTCATAGCTGGCGTGGAGAGTGCACCACAGGGGTCACTTTTGTGCCATTTAAAATTAGAAATATTTGGCGTCAGTCGGGATCGAACCCGGTTCCTCCAGGTTCGCGACCAGACACTCAGGCACGCGGCCACGGGACCCCATAAGATTGTGGAAAAAAAAATTCTACAAACATATATATTTTTAAAATGCTACATATTAGAGATGATTGCAAGATCATGAAGAATTTCAAGAAACATGACTTTTGAGGTAACAACCTTCTTGTACACACAAAATTCTATTCTTTTACTTTATAATGACTTATTGACAAAAATATGAATGATTCCAACACCTCTCTTAGCGAGAAGCAAAAATTGATAAAACCATCCTTTTAGAATTTCTTGCAAATAAAAACAGGCGTATTTTCGAAGAGGTTGCCAAATTATAGCTAATATTTCACTAATATCTTCATCCGTATTCTTTGTACATAAAACGAAAAACTCCAAAGCATTATTCCGTATGGCAGGAGATTTCCGGGGCATAATTTCGATAAAGCCAGTACAGAATAATATTTCACTGCATTCTCGTCTTTCTTAGCTGCTGTATTCAGCGCAAAGGAAGAGGTTATAAATCTCATTTGTGAAGAAGTTCCGACTCGGGGCCGTGATTGTGTCGCTTTTGTGCTGCGATGCAGACAACATGAGCTCTACTGCGGTCAAATTACGCATTGGGATGGCCTTGTTCATAGTTATAGAGTTTCTGAAATGTCGGCCAAACGTAGGAATATTTAATACATATTAATATTTTTTATTGTCTCTTCCTAATAGTGCTCGGAATACCGGTGGATACAAAAGAGCACCAGCTCACCCATATTTGTTACAAATTAATGTTGGCATATTATTTACATTTGTTTTGTAATGTGATTGGTTAGGTGGAAGAACAGCCTATGGCTGAACCTCGCCTTTGTCCGTATAGGCAATAAAGATTTATTATTATTATTATTATTATTATTATTATTATTATTATTATATTTCAGCAAATACGGGTCGGAAAAAAGTTGAGCCATCAACTTCAGAATGAAATGTTATAACAAAAGTTGTTGAGATTTAAGTTCTAGGAGGTTAAATTATAAAATCTTTAAACACTAAGGTTGTATCCGAAGTTGTACTTTTATCACCCTAATATCTAAATCCTATATTTATATGCCCTAAATCTAGTGATTATTTAGGATTTTAGGAATTAGATTTTAGGGTTTTGCAGGAGCACACTATGCCTTGAAGTTGACGCGCACTAATTAAACAAATCATGTTCATTGTTATAATTTTCTCAAAATATCAAATTTATTGTCAAATAATAGACTCTATTTTATGAAATATAATAATAACATTTAATCTGAATCATCAAATTAAATCGAATTGTATAATTCAGTTTTGTTATTCTAAAGTGTTGCCATACAAACCAATGGACGTCATTAGTGTGCTATTCGGAGTTGTATTTATGTGAAGAAGACCTAAATCCTAAATGCTAAATGCCAAAATGCAACATCGGACACAGCCTAAAAACTCAAAAGTAGATAGATTTAGAAAGTTTTCCATGAAAATAACTACTGTTTAAATTTTGTTTAGCTTTAATTTGATACCCATATCCATTATCGACCCGTTTTTAGATGTGATACACACTTTTGGGTGTTACATAATTTTCGAATGAACCGTCAACTTCAGGGAAATTAGACATGTATTCCACTGGTGGTGATGCTGAAGTTTATTTATTTTCTAATCTATGATTCTTGTTGAAGTTGTAAGCAATAATAAAAGTTAAAAGTTCCCGATTTGTAATATAGAAGAGTTTGAAAGGCTTCAGTGACGTGGGTAGAAAAACGACGATTGCATTATCGATAGGAATTGTAGTTCATTTCCGCTTGGAAATCAGTGAAGCTTTCCGAAACAACTCAAGTTCTTATCGCAAGTTGCACCACAGTTCGGCTGAGACGATACCATCGACCTCTTGTCTCCCGAAGAGGATTATTTATTCTTCTTTCCACTCACTGCAATCATGAGGATGCGATGAGCATGAGAGACTTTACAGATGAGGAGTGAGTTCTCTAAAAGGATTCAAGGAGACGAGAATTAAATTGAAATCAATATTTCAACCACTTCAAACAGTTACTCAGAAGATTTGGGACACCTAGAATCAGAGTGTGTCTCTGCGCGGAAAATAAAGCGTCGGACACAATTCTACAAGGTACCATCAAAAAGAACGAGCACAAGTAAAAATTTTGCAACGGGAAAATTATTAGGAGGTGTTTTATTTTGTTACCAAGGCGTGATTCACTACGAATTCATTCTTAAAGGCCAAACTGTAAATAAGGAACTTTACTGGAGATCCTTCAAAGCCTACGAAATACAATCAAACGAAAACTTCTTGAAATTTAGACAAGAAACAATAAAAAAATTAATTATCTGTCACATGTCAGCGTTTTAGTGAGAATGAAGCTAAATTATTTCCGGGAATAATTTCTTTAGTTTTTGTTTTGTCATATAGTATCCCAGTACTTTACACCAACATCTGGCATCCCACAGGGTTCGAACCTATGACCTTTACTATTCGTCTATTTTATCAATGATTTGAGTAATTTAATATCTTGTAGCCATCTCTTTTTTGCTGATGATCTAAAAATGTATACTACAATCGAAGCAAATATCGATTGTGAAATGCTCCAGTCTGTATTGAATGATATAGTAGAATGGTGTACATCAAATAAACTTAACCTTAATGTTAGGAAATGTAAAATTGTTTCATATTACAGAAAAAAATCTCCTCTACTATTTAATTATCATATAGACAATCAGATACTCGACAGTTCAAACACAATCAAAGATTTGGGAATTAAATTTGACCACATGCTAACTTTCAATCCACATATTATGGAAACTATTAAAGCTTCATACCGTACACTGGGTTTCCTTTTTCGAAATTGTAAAGGCTTTAAAAACCAATCTACTCTAATTACACTGTACTACTGCTTTGTAAGATCCAAATTGGAATATGGCTCACTAATTTGGTATCCTTTTTATAACAAACCTATTATTGCCATAGAATCAGTACAACGGCGCTTTTTAAAATATCTTTCATTTAAAAATGATGGACTATATCCAAACAGAGGAGTAGATGAAACATACTTATTACAAAAATTTAACTTCCAATCACTTGATAGTAGAAGGGAGAATCAATCTGTTATGTTCCTGGCGAAGATATTGCAATATAAAATTGACTGCTCCGAATTATTAGCATATGTAAACATAATTGTACCACGTATTGCTTCGAGAAACAACAATGATTTTTACTGTCCTTTCACAAGAACTAACGTAATGTTAAAATCACCTGTTTATACAATGTGCAAGAATGCAAACAATATTTCAAGAGAAATAGATGTATATTCTGTATCACTTTAATACTTCTTTATTGCTTAAAATTGGTACTTTTTTCCAAAATGTCAAATTATTTTCTATGTACTATTATTTCTTGTATGTATTTATATTATATTTTCAATATTTGTTAATTATAAAATGCGTCTAATATATTTGTCAATGTTTTGTCCTATTAATGGTTATACTGTTGGGCAAATAAATATTATTATTATTATTATTATTATTATAACACATAAATAAAATGAACGAAAAACACCGATTTAGTGGCGTTTGTGATCATGAAATAAATCAATCAACCGTAATTAATAATCACTCGGTATGAAGACAATTATTTATTATATTTATTTTGCTCTGTCAATATTCTAGTTGTCAAAACAGACTTACCAACTGCACCATCTAAATGAATGAAGCTAGTTAATTACGACAGAAGATGGCGACACAATAGCAAGACAGTGGCTTTCAGTTGTTTGAAACAAATTTGTAGATAAAAAAATAATCTAATTAAATATATACCTTATGCTTAATATTACAATAATGGGATTAGAAAAAGGTGTCCAAGAATTATTTTCCATTTATTATTGCCCTTAAGCTGTCGTCCTCTTAAGAAGCGTAATCTTGTTTCATACGTTGAAGAATGAACTACCGAATATTCTCCTAAGTATCTAATTATAAAATAATGAATTCCTGGCGAGAAAAATACTTTAATCCCTTCAAAAGACGCATAAATATTTTAGAATCTGTCAAAAATTTGTACTTGCTTTCAAGGCAAAGTACAGTGAGTAGGTAATTTGCGTATAAAAAATTAATTAACTCTCAGGCCTGAAAGTTGTTATTATCTCGGCCTAGCGCCTTACTTGACGTACATAACAAAGTGATATATCAACACTGGAATAGGAAACTTGCCATTAAACGGGAATGGAATAATGATATATGAACTACTAATTACCCCATTTGGTCTTAATTGCCAACTTCATCTCGTCTTCTCTGAGAACATTATGAATTAACTACACTATGTAACTTAAATTATTAAATTATATGTTCATCTGTTGATGTCCGGTGTCTATCGGTACACGCAAAGTGGCACTTTACTTGACTCTAATTCTAATTAGTTTCACTGTTTAAATCAGGCATCGAACCCGAACCTGTAGTGGTAGCACACACTTTAGAATTCTATAATAGAAATAGGAGAATGCGATTTTACTTTTACGAATCTTGATAGCATGCACTTCAAAATTCTATACTCGCTTTTTGTTTCGGGAATTTTCGATTTTCATACTACTAAAACAGAAAATATTATGACAGTTGTATATAATAAATATATATAAAACGGCTTTGAATTGAAATTTGACCAAATAATGACATTAGTTTAATACTTTCGCCTCGAGTGGTAGTGGTACGCTTGCAAACGAATATTTTGAGACAAGCATGCTACCAACATTTCGCTTTGAGGCAAAACGCGGAAACAAATACCTTATTTGATAGAATACTCCACAGCCACTACTGTTCCGAACCAAATCTGGAACCAAACCGTAACATTTTACCGAACCGAACCTCAAATACATTTTTCAATTGAACCTGAGTTGTAACCGAACCGGGTATTAAAATTTGGATTCAGAATTCAACTCCGATTCAGGTTCATTTTTATTTTGAAAAGTTAGCGTAATAGAAATACAACCGACAGCCGATAACCGATGCCTTGGTTGCTTGTATGGGTTGACTTTTTATGAAAATTATGTTGGTTTCTTGTCTGGCGTAAATTCCGACTGGCATTTTAAATTATTTCTGTATATATATTGTTATTTAAAAAGCATTAATTAAATTTTCATTAGATCTAACCGAACCTGAACCCGAAATAAAACAGCAAATGTTTTTATTGCTTCAACCAGAACCGCATTCGAACCCACCTCTCAAAAACAAATTAACCTAAACCTGAGTTGCACTCAGTTTTTGGAGGATTCGATGCCCTGGTTTAAATCATCACGTACACGGAACGTACACACATCTTAACATCCTCAAAAGTTAGTAGGACTTGAATTTTCACCTCGACCTATTATAACTTCGTCCGCATGTACTTTTGATAAATATAATTTTAAATTAATGATTTTCATGAAGTTAATTTTAATTAAAATTGTGTAACTAAATATGTAATTATTTTTACTATATTTATTCAAAATAAATTAATATTCACAAGTCAGATCAATATTGAACTGATACATATATTAATATTTTTTGCAGGAATATCATATTTTGAATAATAAAAGAAGACTATAATATAATTAGTAAAAAATATTTAAAATATTCTAAACAAATACTATTCAGTACACGAAACATTTTTAAAAATGTACTACTTTTACTAAATAATTGAAGAGATAAATAAATAAAATAAATATACCATCACGGCATATTACCCATTTTTGTGTGTGCCAGTATCTTCAACACATACAGACATCGGTAATGATGACTATATATTTTACCGTGTGGGCGCTTACCAGGCGTCACCCCACGGGCACTCATAGCTGGTGTGGAGAGTGCACCACAGGAGTCACTTTTGTGCCATTTAAAATTTTAAATATTTGGCGTCTGTTGGGATCGAACTCGGTTTCCCCAGGTTCGCGACCAGACACTTAGGCACGCGGCCACGGGACCGAAGAGATGAAAACATTAAAAATAAAAACAGGAAAGACACCAATAAAATACCAATAACATAATTCATTATATTCTGTTATTAAAAATGTTACAAGAACAAAACTAAAATTTTCCAAAATTCTTTCTCCAGAAAACGATGTACGAAGTAGATATAATTTTTAATACTTAATCTCACACAATGTAAGTAAACAAATATGTTAAATCACAAATTGTAATTTATTTGTAACAATTTAAACATATTTTAGAACCCTGAGGATGGTTAAAATAAATAACCGAAAGCTTGGTTAATTGAAAAGAGTGACAATTATTCATTAGAGCCCAATATACTTCTAGACTTCATTCCCGCTATTTGTTTTCTTGTATATACACGGATATCCTCGTAAAAATGTTATAATCGGATTATAGGGACCTTAAAACGTGCTTATCCACCAAAATCCGGACATGCGAATTTTAGCATGATTCCAACACCTCTCTTAGCGAGAGATAAAAATATATCAAACGTAAACATAATTCCAAGATTTTTTGTAACAAACCTTTTCATTTCTACAATATTTGCTTCGAGTAAACTTCCAATTCCTCCATAATGAATTCTATCATATGCGTTTACATTTCCGAGCATTTACGTTTGCAGGGAGACTAAATGAACCAGGAACTGTCCCGGAGCCATTCCGTTTGCAAGGAGGGAGAAACATCCCAGCATCATCTGTATGCGGCGACATGCCACGGTACTACACCAACGCCGCGTATAGGACTCGTGCCAAACCAACTAAAAAGCTCGAAATTAAAGTATAAATTATAGATGTCTGTTTTGATAACGAACGTGAAGTTTGCCGAAGGTACACGTCGAATGCGGAAAATATGGAGAGGGACATGTACTCGATTGTGGCAAGAATATTTGCTGTTTTTTTTTTACCTCTCGCTAAGAGAGGTATTGGATTCATGCTAAAATTCGCATATCCAGATTTTAGTGAATTAGCACGATTTAAGGTCACTTGAATTCGA
Source organism: Ophonus ardosiacus (assembly GCA_943142095.1). Taxonomy (NCBI): domain Eukaryota; kingdom Metazoa; phylum Arthropoda; class Insecta; order Coleoptera; family Carabidae; genus Ophonus; species Ophonus ardosiacus. The sequence goes on along the minus strand of OW964838.1, from coordinate 4,421,033 downwards.
TTATAACATTTTTAAAATGATGTCTGTGTGTGTGTGTGCGGATGTGTATGTGTGTCAAGGATGGGCACGTAAAATGCGTCACATATTATACGTTATTTTTTACGCGTAAAAAAATATTTTGTACATTGACAATATTTGAGAATTTTTTACGTAGATAATGTAAAATATTATTACTATGAGTATATTTTTCCACGTGACATCATGTTTCTTTGAATCAGACAAACAATTAGGTAGGTACCATAAAACTATCAACAATCAGATTAGTAGGGAAATATATTCCTGAGACTGAGACATAACCTCAAACGTCAAACTTTAAACACATTTTACGTCAAAATTAGACTAAACACTAAATAGGTAAATTTGAAGCATATTATATTATATTATATTACATTTTAAAAATATTTTATGTAAATTTTGTTTATTAGGCAGTTTTGTAAAAAACTAAAATTTTATTTCTATTTATTAATTATTAATAACATATACATTCAAATAATTTGAAATAGATTGAAATAATTAGCTCCAAACTTATTGAAAATTAATTTTATGCAAATTTTAAGCATATTTTACAATAATTTCAGTCTCTTTCTTATAAACTTAAAAAATATTTTTTGAAGCGTAAATGCACATCCCTGATATGTGTGTGTGTGTGTGTGTGTGTGTGTGTGTGTGTGTATGTCTGGATGTTGGAGGGACGATTCCTCAAAAACTATAAGACTTAAGACCTGTTTAACTATGAATTCCTCAATACGACATCCTGGGAAGAGCTGAAAAGGTTTTGGTAACAATTGGACAACCGGAAGTAGTAGTTTCTAAAAAAATTCTAAATATAGTTTTATTGGAAATTTTGGTTTTCGGAAAAAAATAGAATAAGCGATATATTCTGGTTGAAGAAAAGTATACGTATACAGCTCTTCGAAGTAAACAATTGGCCCGGAAAAATTTGAATAAATTTGTAGCGGTAAATCTATATCCAATCGGACAACAGAATTGTGTTTGTGAATGTACACACACTGTCAAAATCATTTACGGTGACTGGACTACGCGATTTTTGAATTATTATTATATTATCAGTTTTGTGAGAACTGTCTTTGTCAATACTACTTTCGCCAGTGTTTTTTTAAAAAAACGGTATGTAGCTATTTTATTTACAAAAACTTTTAAAATGCATAATCTCAAAACTACTTTTTACTCTTATGCCCATATTTATAAACACTCGTAAAGTTTCAAAGCGGTTCGTTATAATTTTTGACAAATAGAATTAAATTTGACAAATAAAATTTCGATTTTTTTTCATTGTCGACTGTTTTTATTGGATAAAAATTTTAACGAACCGTTTAAAAATTTTACGAGTGTTTATTAATACGGGCATTAGTTTACCGTAGAAACGTAAGTATAGCGACCTCAGGTTACGCTCCTTTTGCTTGGGTGCGCTGTTCCTACTTGTGAAATTTTGTACTATATTTTTAAATAACTCATTTACCTAATGTCCATAAGGTTTTATGAATATGTCACCTTTAAACATTTTATAAAAAGTTAGTAAACATATAAAATATGAGGGAGGATTGGTTCTTACAGAGTTTCTCTATTTATGTTTGATACTGTTTGTTTAAAATCACTGTATTGTGTAAACTCCTTTTATTCAAAATGGCATCATTAATAATTTATTGAAATATGATCGTCTACACTTGGCGAATACCTCCGTACAGTTTACCGTTTTATAATTCATAGCAATAAGAAATAATAACATAATAGTTTCCGAGAATAATTCCATGTTTTCTCTTCTTATTGGGTATAAACTTCTTCTGATTGCAAACGGAAGTCAAACACGCGTTTCCCTAATAACTGCAGGACAGCCAACCAAATAAAGAAAAGCCTCCCTAGAATGACAAATGACTGCTGTCACGCAGGACACACAGTAATATCCACTGTTTTCCGGAAATAGCTCGTGGATTAAAAATTTATTAACATGATAACATTATCATTGGCTACACTTTGTTATGCATACCGGGACGATAGTTGGAGTGCATAATAATTTATTGGGGTAGTATAATTGAAATGCAGACACTGTCCTTGGTTTGTTATGCCGACAAACACATAGTCTAATAGGTGACAGCTTGTTTATTGTTTGGAGTTCGTGATTGTTGTGAAATTGGATATTAATATAAAAATCGGAACAATACACCGCCTCCATATAATAATATTGTTACTATAAATAGATCAATATAATTATGTTATAGATTCAAATCAATTTGAAATTGCTATCTGATTGACAATCAAAATATAGCATGTAATTTGTATCAGAATGATGTATTAGCTATAATAAACTAATCGTAGAATTATTGCAAAAATAATGACTGATTATATTTAATCATAGCTCATATGGATCAGTATAATTCTATACACAAACAAATGCTACAAGAAATTTAGGCTAAGAGAGGTATTGGATTCATGCTAAAAATCATATATCCAGATTTTAGTGGATAAGCACGTTTTAAGGTCCCTATATACCCATTACAACATTTTTACGATGATGTCCGTGTGTGTGTCTGGATGTGTGGATGTTGGATCCACGGTTTCTCAAATATTAACAGACTTGAAAAATATTTAGCTGCAGTTTCCTCAATCTGACATTCCTGGGAAAAGCTGATTAGATTTTGGTAACAATTGGACAACCGGAAGTAATAGTTTCTTTTAAAAAAATCTTCTAAATATATTTTTTTGGAAATTTTTTTATTACAAATATTGAAGAACATAAAATTCTCCAGCCAAAACAGTTAATATTTTTATTATATCTTGTAAAGGTTTAGAGATAGATGCACTGTAATATACAGGGTGTTATGTAAGTAAGTAATCAACGCTTAATCAATGGTAGAACTTTCTTTCTACTTTCTACAAGAACTAGAGGCCTTTAAAACTGACCAATCACGTCATAGTTCAAAACTTTATAAAAAAGTAAAAATCAATGTGTTTTCTGGAAAAAATGTGATACCTGTCACAAACGACATAAAATCATTGACGTCTATTTGAAAATAACTCTCTGTACCGTCTTACAACAGCACGACTATTTTGTAATGTCTCGCTATAAACCATATGCATGTCTGCAACTCTTGTTTGGTGAAGGTAAATGGTATTTTGAGAATATCAAAAAAAAAAACAGAATATAAATTGTACGTCTATGCAAAAAAAAAAAACATTTAACGTCAGATTGACAATCAATATTTTTTCCAGAGAACACATTGATTTTTACTTTTCTATAAAGTTTTGAACTATGACGTGATTGGTCAGTTTTAAAGGCCTCTAGTTCTTGTAGAAAGTATGTTAAACAAAAATTATTGCCAGATTTACTATCTTTGGGGTCAGTTCTACCATAGGTTAAGCGTTGCTCACTTACTTACATAATCCTCTGTATAGAATAATTTAATGTAGTACATCGCAGAGGCTAAGGCACTAAGAAAACCAGTTGAAAAATTCAAATGTTTATAACACAGTTTTTAAATGACAGATGTCAAAAATCAACAGTTTTAGTGACATTCTGGAAGCTTTTTCTGGGAAGTACATTTAATCTTTCTTATGGTTTTATTAATTAAATATTTAAAATTGTAGGTAAAATGCATATATCCATCAGAAATACCGCCAATCTTGTTAATGAATTGGAAGAATCTCTGACATTTAGTAACTTCCTCGTACAATAAAAAATATATACAATTAGAATTGTATGTGTGTAGAAGACATGTTAAATACAATAAAAATCAATATTTGGGTGAAGTTCTGTAATTTTTTTGTTAAACGACGATTCGATAGCGAAGTGCAATACAAAACTATTTAATGCAATCCAGAATAACACATTTATTAACTTATTAAAAAAATACTAATCGTCACTCTGAAATATAAAACGAAAGTCTTTACTTTAAATGTGTTGACGATTTCCTTTTCGCGTGTGAAAAACTAGGGCGTATTTCTGGTCAGAATCGACTAATCTGCTGTCCAAGTTATCCGGAGTTAGAAATTATGAAAAGTTTGTTCATCCCACGTTGTACTGGTAGCAGACGGAGGCGTTTTCAAACAACATCAGTGAAATATTTCACCCGGAGAGTCAAACAAAACACCATGTGGATTCAACAGCTTTTTCAAACTTTTACACAGTTTTTTTGACATATTATAAAAGGAGAAAGCTTTTGTTCAATACGCGAAAGCTTAAGCCTAAGAATTGCGGGAAACAATGCCTATAGTTTTATAGTATAATATAGCGGACAATTATTGCTTGTCAACAATGAAAATAAAAAATACTTCCTCATATTTTAAATATTGAATATATTTTTAAACTTTTTATGTAGGTAATATAAAAAGGTGACATATTTCTAAAAACTTATGGACGTTTAATGAGTAATTCAAAAGTATGGTGGTACTATGTACAAAATAAAACTAAAAATATACAGTAACAATTATTTATTTTATTTATTTATTGTTAACCCACTCAACAGGATCAAAGATCCCAATTACTGAGGGGTGAGAAAATTTTACAAATATATAACAAAGCAACGTAAGTAACGTAAAACATAAAAATTACATATGTGCAATACAAACATTTACTTATTAATGAAATACTGTAACATTACATTCTTAAATCTCTGCAAACTACAGTTAAATATATCAATGTTCAAGGTGGAGTTAATTTCATTAAATAGTGTACATACTCTTCTACAAGATGCCTTAGATTCATAATTTGTTTTCACATTTTTTAAATTAAATGTAATTACAGATTTGTTTCGAGATGTAATTCGTGGAACGTTTAGACAAATACAGTTTAGGGTAGCACTATCGTCAATCTTATTGTGTAATAATTTATACAAATGTACACAAGAAATTATTGTTCGTCTATTCTCGAGCGATAGTATGTCAAAAGTTTTAAGTGACAAAGTATAACTGTAAGTATATATATCAAATGCATCCGTAGTTTTATATGTACAATACCTGATAAATTTCCTTTGAATCCATTCTAACTCTGAGCTATATTTGTCATAAATCGGATTCCATACGACACAGCAATATTCCAGTTTTTTAACGTACGAATGCAAAGTACAAAGATCTGAGTGTGTTAATGTTAATGAAACTCTGAGTATTACGAATAATAAATCCTAGATTCTTATATGCTGTATTAACAGTATAATTAACATGCAGATCAAAAATGAATTATTAATATATAACACCCAAGTCTTTGATGTTTGACACTCGTGTTAAAAAATCATTACCCATGAAATACATGTAGTTACATACAAATTTTTTGACAGAATATGCCATAATCTTACATTTAGAGATGTTGAATGGGAGAGAGTTTGTAGAATACCAATCCAACAGATTATTTATGTCAAGCTGCATGTCATGAGAATCATCATCATTATTAATAACTTTAAATATCTTTAAATCATCTGCATATAATGGTGCACTCACAGAATGCAAACAGCGAGTGATATCATTACAAACAGTATAAAAAGCAAGGGACCCAGATTCTAGCCCTGTGGTATTCCAAAGCTATCATTATTGTTATCAATTTTTACCTCCTGCTACACTCGGTAAGCTTATCGAGATTTTAGTAAATGATCATATTTTAAGGTCCCTAGAATACAATTTTAACATTTTTACTATGATGTCTGTATGTGTGTATGAGTGTATGTGTATGTATTTTGACTACGTTCTAACTCAAATACTAGACTTTTTCTAACATCTGTTAATAAAGAGTACGGCTGCGGTATTTCGCTACCGATAAAACGTCTCTGAGTTATACAGATCACTTCTCTGCCAGTTTTTGGGACGGTTTTTCCTCTGGAAAAAGGAGATTTTTTCCTGAGAAGATGCATGTTCGTCGTCCAAGTTATCGCCGGGCATGCATATATTGTCTAGAAAATTGTATACATAAAAAAGGTAACATTTACGAACTTTTCTTGTTACCTTGGTTACTTGTTGTTTTTGTTATTTCACATATTTATGTCAATGTTTTCCCCTGAAGAAGGCACCAGTTCCTCATAATGGTTTTTCTACAAAAAATAATGGAATTTTCTACAGGTATACACCAATACTTTTTCTATATATTTTACAGATAAAAAGTAATGCTTTTTATAAATCTCAGAGCCTATGATTTAAGATTTCTTTGTTACACAGTTTATATTTCAAATATATGTAACTAACAGATAAATGTCACAGTCACACAACGAATCATTTCAAATTAAAAAAGTTAATATTTAAAAAGAAAATAGTAAATAAAATAATAGTTATATGGAACGGAACTTAATATAGCTTGCAGCATTAGTAAATATGTGTAAGTGTTTAAATTAACAAATATTAAATAGCGGGAGGTATTGTCTTGGCCACATCAGATTGTCCTTAGTCATTCCTTTGTTGTAATCAAAATTCTATTAAAATGTAATCAGAAAGACATATCACTAAATTATCTATTTTATTTTTGTGACATAGTTATTTCGTAGATTTGAAAAAAATTACATCTTTCTTGGATTACACTGATTACAGGTCTCAATAGTGAGCCTAGGGACCCTAGAGAAATGCCTTAGTTGCCTTAGTTTAATTTATTAGGTTCTATACGTGTATATATCAAAAATTCCGGTAAATATATTACGAGATTGCCTCCTTTACTTCAAACAACTATATTTGTTAAAATCGCGACAAACGGAATGTATTCGTTAAACAAATTTTTCCCTGACCTTATATTCCTGGTGTCCTGGTAAATATCTCCTTGTAGACGACTGTAGTTTCACATCAGGATCATTGTCTGTCCAGTTTACTGTCTGTTGAATGCATAAAAATCACACAAAACGTTTTCACACACGACAGGAATTTAAAATAAATTAATATGGAACACTACAACAACAACAAAGTTTAAAATCACAGAATCTAATATTTAAACTAACAAACAAATGTTTTATAAACACTTTACACACTCTAAGTTTTTTAATGTCACCGAAAATAAACAACCAAATGATATGAAAGTTAATGAAACACTGATATTAATTTGTTTAGAAGAGCGTAAAGAACAAACCTGTTGTGACATAACGAGTCCGCACTATATAAAGCCAAGAAATAAAATATAAAATAATAAAAACATTTAAATTTTGTTTAAATAAACTAGAAATGAATTTTCGACCCTAAAATAAAATATAGGTAGTCTATTTTTAAGTTATACCCCTCATAAGTCATATACCTACCTACAACCACCTTTGGGTAATTAAGATAAAAATTATAATTTGAAAACTTTTGAATGTTTCAGGTGAATAAGCCTATCAAATACTGAATAAATAATAGAAATATTTGTATATTGAGAAAATCCTCTATAAAATACAAGCCATTACGAAAATATATCACCCCAATTTCAATAATTTAATATCCATTTTCTTACTAATTGAATTACCTATGTAAAAGCTTTACTATCGACATATTTGCTAATAAAACCAAACACTTACTTCAGCCATTTAGCATAAATGCTTTTTACCTTCCGTCACCTTTAGGTAAGGGAGGTATTGTCTTTGGTCAAAAAATTCGGTTGTGAGTTTTTAATGAATAAGCACGTTTTAAGGTCCCTACTATACGAATTTACTATTTTTAAGATGATGTCTGTATGTATATGTGCATATGTGTGTGTGTGTGTGTGTGTGTGTGTGTGTGTGTATCCGTGTGTGACAATTTTTTCTCCGACGATAACTCCAATACTATAATTCTAAAAATTATAATTCTTTCGTATTCCTTTTCTGTACATCGATATGAAGAGTTGATTAGATTTTGGTTATAATTAGTCAACCGGAAGTACCCTTATTTGAAGTTCTTTACAGTTTTTCTGGAAAAAACGAAGTTAAATATCATTTTTCGACATTTTATGATCATTAATATGAAAGAAAATCTTATTCTCTGTACGATTTGATTATCTATACATTTTCCTTCATATTCAATAAATATAGAGTTATAAAGAGATTAAGAGAGGTTAACTTTCAAAAATCAGTCTGCTTTGCAAAAGTTATGGAAAAAATCTAAAGGTTTCTTTCCATATTAGAGTAAGGAAATACAAGGTTTCAGAATTTTCAGAATAGTAGGTATTTGAGTTAGAGCGTTGACAAAATCCATACACACACACACACACACACACACACACACACACACACACACACGTACACAAATACACAGATACAGACACCATCGTGAAAATGTTAAAATTGGTTTCTAAGGATCTCAAAAAGTGGTTATTTGCTTATATCCCGATATGCGATTTTTAGCACGATCCCTGAACCTCCCTTACCAAGGGTAGCGAGACGTAAAAATGCAAGCTTTTACGAAAATTTGTCATCCTAATTGCATTAATTTAAAATCCATTTTGTTACTAATAGAATTACGTTTGTTAAAGCTTCTCTATCGATATATTTGCTAATAAACCAAGCACGTATGTCAGCGCTTTGAGCTTTGGCGCTTCGGGCACGTCGGTCAAGGCCATCGCATTAAAGCTCCGGGCGCGGGTGAGCTTTCGCCCGAAGCTCAGAGCTTTCTCAGACGGTTATGATCGCTAGTTGTGCCCAACTTGTTTCATTAGATTCCGGGCACACAACTGTGGGAGTGTAAATGTTCGTTTCGCGCCTCGTTTAAATTAATGACATGTTTTGTTACAATGTTCGTTTTGTTGATGCTTTTTTACAGTGTGAAAGAAGCTTTTGTTCCACTGAAATTAGTACGGATGTAGTGGAGATGTTGTGTTCTAACAGCACATTAAATTAAAGAGAAACATATGGCGAGTTTCCTTACAGCGTTACACGCTCATAATAAACACTTGAATTACTTTATTCTCGTGTCAATGACTTCATCCTTTGTTGCTAGTATACTTGCAGTATATGATCAATAAAAGTAAAAAGGGGAATACGCTTCATAGGAGTGAGTAACCATCTATTTAATATACGAGACAGTTGCCCGGTTGCAGAAACGTTCATCAATTCGTTGATGAATCAACGGTTCGTCAAACCGAACAAATGCAACTCGATTTTTTGACAGCAATAATTTAAATGACATAAGACAAAAAAACTGATTCGAATTTGTTCATTTTGATGGTCCGATAATAGGGCTGTTGCAAGAATTTTTATATGACTTTTAAGTATTAAATTTTAAAAGATATTGTTCTTTAAAGAGCCTCAAATTTGAAAATATCACGAAATATCCTTTAGATATTTTACAACTAATTTTTGAAATTTGGATAAAATTTTAAATAAGTCACGTGTTCTGAAACATCAGAGTACATACATCTTCAGAGGTTCTAAGGTGTCAAGTGTATTGTCAAAGTTGTCAAACAAGTGTCAAATTTTTAGATTGGTTCAAGTTGTATAATATGTAGGTAATAAAAAGTTCAAAATAAAATGAGTAATTTACTATATTGTATTGTGCCTTCTTACAAAAATACTGTTAGGAACAAGCCTACTATAGAGTTTATAAATTTTACAAAAGATGCGAAGAAAAGAAAATTGTGGCTAGAAGCAGTAGGTCGAAGAGCTGATAATTTGTCAGAAAAATCGTGTCTTCATGTTTGTGAATATCATTTCAACTTTCATCCACCTTCACGATAACAATGTATTTTTGTAGCTTCACTTTATGTTCAGGGCAATCTTTACATCTGACTATACAGATATTATTTTCTCAACATAGATCTACGTGTTCTATAGCAGATTCAATGTAAGTATCACGACCAGAACTTTAAAGTAAAATATATTATCAATTTATATAGTAAATTCAGTTTTTATATTTTATTTACCTCAACTCTTTTACACCCCTTATTTCGGTAGCAGTAAAATAATCGTTCTGATATAAATTCAGCCATCATCCAGCTATGGACCTTCGGTAAATTGTCCGACTTAGCTTGAGTGTAATTTGAATTAGTCATTATTACTTTATTATTCATTTACAATGAGCAATGTCAGAGTCAAATGTCAAATTAAAAGAATTTTAAGGTTTAGGTCTTCTTCATATAAATACAACTCCGAATGGCACACTAATGACATCCGTTGGTTTGTATGGCAACACTTTAGAACAAGAAAAATTAATTATACAATTTGATTTTAACTGTGTCCGATGTTGCACTTTTATCACCCTAGTATCTAAATCCTAAATTTATATGCCCCAAAAATAGTGATTATTTAGGATTTTAGGAATTATATTTTAGGATTTAGGGCACTAATGGGGTATTCCACTCAATTTTTTTTATTATTTTAAATAAAACTTCATTCGGTTTTGAAGCAAGTATTAAAAAATCTTAATTGTTTCTTGTTTAACAGTATTTTATTTTCGAGAAATTAGTGTAACGTCACATTTCCCCTATACTTGTCTTTCTCACACACACTGCTCTGAATACTCTGCGAGAGAAAAGTAACAATTATATGACGTCAATTTTCCCTTTTAGCAAATGTAGAATATTTCGTAAAGCAATTATTTAAAAAATGTTTTCATTGTTTTAACTATTATTTATTGAGCCATACTTTATGTTAAATCGAATTTTTTTAATTTTTTTTTTTTTTGTTATAGTGGAATACCCTATACAAATCGCCTAATTTACTGACAAAGAATAGCTTCTTAACTTTTATTTTAAGAAATATAATATTAACATTTAATCTCTGCATCAAATTGAGTCGAATTGTATAATTAATTTTTGTTGTTCTAATTTGAAGCTTCAGATTTAATGTTAATATTATATTTCTTAAAATAGAAGTTAAGAAGCTATTCTTTGACAGTAAATGTGACGATTTGCACAAATTATAGCAACGACCATGATTTGTTTAATTAGTGCGCGTCAACTTCAAGGCATAGTGTGCTCCTGCAAAACCCTAAAATCAAATTACTAAAATCCTAAATAATCACTAGATTTAGGGCATATAAATTTAGGATTTCGATATTAGGGTGATAAAAGTGCAACTTCGAACACAGTCATAGTGTGCTCCTGCAAAACCCTAAAATCTAATTCGTAAAATCCTACATAATGACAATTTAGGGCATATAAATTTAGGATTTAGATATTAAATGACTAGGCGAATAAATATATCATCATATCATATATTATCTAGAACTATAAAAATTAAAAGTTAAGCACTTGATTGAAATATTTAAGAAAGAGTAGGTACTGGGAGTACCTAACACTGCTAGATTGAATCAGAAATAAAATGATTAGAGAATAACTATAAACCACCACCATTTAATATTATCAATTATTATTTTTTTGCATTAATTCCTAACAGTACTTTAAAGTTATTTAAGAAAACATCTTAAATCTGTATTTGCCGCGTGTTGAATTACAGCAGCGGCATTTGAAATAAAATATTTCAGTTTCAATTTAGTTTCATTTGTGTGGTAGGTAATTGGATAGAAACGTCCGGGATTGGAAATTAAATTAAAGAAATTCGTCTAAAGAAATACTAAGTGAAAATATTTCGTACCTCTTGTAACTCTTTGTAAATAACGTTTTAGGTTCCGGTCACGTTTCGCTTGGCTTTAGTACGCACATAGATGTTCCCAAATTTCAAGATCGCTTAAGAATTCACCATCTTACAGACGAGGTTTACGGCTGGCTAAAAATACCAACAAATATACTATGTATTTAAAAACAGGATGGTGGTAGTATGAAGAAATTGATTAAAATACATTGGCTTTCATATTTAAATTAACAATGATATTTATATATTTTTTTTATTGTAAAGAATGTATAAAATCCATCTGGTCGTATTTGAGTATGAATTTTAATATTTAGTTTTATAACATTTATTTGTAGAGTGCCTATCTACAATGTCACATTTGACATTATTAATAAAATATAGAGTTTTAAATATTTTCACATATTTAAATTTTATCCTATTATATCTGAATATTGATCATTTGTTTTGGCGACAAGCGACAACAATGCAAAAAACAAGAACAAAAAAATCTGTTGTGGTCAGCACAATACCTCTCGCCATTTCCATTTTATATTAGTATTGTATTGCACTTCGCTTTCGAACCGTCGTTTTATAATAAAATGTTATAGAACATTACCCAAATATTGTTTTTTTATTATATTTAACATGTCTTCTGCACACATAAAATTCTAATTATATCTATTTTTCATTGTATGAGGAAGTTTCTAAATATCAGAGATTGTTCCAATTCATTAACCAGATTGGCGGTATTTCTGATGGATATATGCATTTTACCACAATTTTACCTATAATTTCAAATAATTAATTAATAAAACAATAAGAAAAATTAAATATACTTCCCAGTAAAAGCTATCAGAATGTCACTAAAACTGATTTTTGACATGTGTCATTTACAAATTATGTTATAAACATTGGAATTTGTCAACTGGTTTCTTCAGTGCCGTAGCCTCTGCGATTAATTCACTCTATAAATTATAGTGTCTTTATCTCTAAATTTATACAAGATATAATAAAATTTTTAAGTGTATGAGATGGAGAATTTTATGTTCTTCAATATTTAATAAAAAAAAACCTCCCAAAAAATTATATTTAGAAGAATTTTTCTAAGAAACTACTACTTTCGGTTGTTCAATTGTTACAAAAACCTTTTTAGCTCTTCCCAGGAATGTCAGATTGAGAAAACTGCAGTTAAATATTTTTTAAGTCTTATAATTTTGGATGAATACACACACACATACACATATCCACACACACACACACACACAGAGAGAGAGAGACATCATTTTAAAAATGTTATAATCGGATTCTAGGGATCTTAAATCGTGCTTATTCAATAAAATCTGGATATGCGAATTTTAGCATGAATCCAATACCTCTCTTAGCGAGAGGTAAAAATTCATCCACTGATGTGGGCACGGGGTAGACCTAACCTTGCTTTAGTAAAGTTTGCGAATATCACAGGAATATTTGGAATTTATCAAAGAATGACAAGTGTGTATGAAAGTTTACAGAATTTTTTTTTATATTTTTGTTCAATAAATGAGGAATTTATTTGAAATATTTTTAAAGTCAATCATTTAACATTCATGAAATATTTTAAATTCTAATTAAAAATATTTATTGTGCAAAATAATTAATAAACTTGAAATCTGATATTTATACCTACTGATAAAATTTAATATCCGACTTATTTTGAATTTTCTATACCTGATTTAAAATATGAAGGAAATTAAATCTATTAAGCTCAAAACTTGATTAGGAAATTGTTTTAGATAACAATGATAAATTTCCGTACTTGAAATAACAATATTCCTTTTAGATATTCCATAAATATATAGCCTATAGTATCAGAATTTTTATAATACAGCTTATTCAAAATGATTGACAGAATTGTAAAATGATGAATTTTGTATATTAGATTAGGTTATATTAAGGCATGTTTAGGAAGAAAAAATGTACAAATATTTATTTTACAATAACGGATAACAAGATTTTTTTTAAATTTAATCGCTGAACTCAAATTAAATTTTTATAATATTTGTTGATTTATTAAAAATTTATTTTTCATTACAATATGATACTCGGAAATCTATAATATTCAATAAGTTTTAAAGCATTGTATATGTAGTGATTATAATTAATAATTTATTCTGATATTATTGATTAGGTAAATACCCGGGTAGATATGAATCTTGTACTAATGTAATAAAAAGAAAAACGGGTCATCGGCGATAAAAACATTATTAAATACTCATTTATTATTCTCTGCGCTACTGATGAAGATATTTATATTCATTATATTTTTAATAATTTAAATAATTTCCTCACGTCTCCGTAATGTATTTCTTTATACATATAGTAGTTCAAATATTGCAGAATACTTCTTGTAAATTTTAATTTATTCCTCTATGCATGAACAAATTTATTGATTTGTATATTACATTATATACATTAATATTATAATTTCAATTTGATCCACTGCGCATGATCATTATTATTGATTTTTCGATCGCAAATTATTAAACATTCCAAACCATACCTGTCGGTGCAAAGTTTTTGCCATGTATTATTTATATGAACATTTGGGGGCATATTAAAATCAAGCCCCTTAAAGAAGGCGTCTGCACTGGAAAAACAAAACAATTTCAGGAATGCGTGGGTGGATTTTACATGTGCTGTCACCTGTCTTTAAAAATTTAAACTTTGAAGACAAGTGCGTTCTGTTATTGTTTATTATAAATACATGGTTTGAATAATGTATCATTTTGGATTTATGTTTCTTTACCCTAAGTAAAGGAGGTATAGGGATCGAGCTAAAAATCGCATATAATTTTAGTAAATAAGCACGTTTTGATGTCCCTAGAATCCGATTTTAACATTTTTACAATATTGTCTATGGCGTGGGTATGCATGTATGTATGTATGAATAAATTTATAGATTTTATTGATTTATAGATTACATTAAATACATTAATGGAATAATTTCAATTTGTTCTACTGCGCATGATCATTATTATTGATTTTTCGATCGCAAATTGTTACACATTCCAAACCATACCTGTCGGTGCAAAGTTTTTGCCATGTATTATTTATATGAACATTTGGGGGCATATTAAAATCAAGCCCCTTAAAGAAGGCGTCTGCACTGGAAAAACAAAACAATTTCAGGAATGCGTGGGTGGATTTTACATGTGCTGCCACCTGTCTTTAAAAATTTAAACTTTAAAGACACGTGCTTTACTGTATTTGTATTTAAATTTCTGTTATTGTTTATTATAAATGAATGATTTGAATAATGCATCATTTTGGTTTAAGCCGTGTATTTTTACCTCCCGATACTATAGGTAAGGGAGGTATAGGGATCTTGCTAAAAATCGCATATAGAGATTTAGTGAATAAGCAAGTTTTGATATACCTAAAATCCGATTTTAACATTTTTAAATCATCTGTGGGTATATACGTATGTATATGTGTGTGTGTGTGTGTGTGTGTGTGTATGTGTGTGTGTGTGTGTGTGCGTGTGTGTGTGTGTGTGTGTGTGGATTCTGTGGACACGATTACTCATATACTATCATTCTGAAAAATCTGGACCTTCGTATTCTACCTCTACTTAAACATGGAAAAAGCCCATTAGATTTTGGTGTAAAACAGATAACCGGAAGTAACACTTTCCCTAAACAGAAAAGAAATTAATAAAGTTTAGTAAATAATGTATTTAAATTAATAAAAATTAAATGGTGGGGGGTTTGTGCTGGCCACATCAGATTTTTACAATAATGTCGATAGGTTTTTATAAAATCCTTAAAAAGCTTTTCACTCTTGAAGAATGGTCAAGTACGAGTTAGAATTTAATCAACGAACAATATTAAAAACCGTTTAAAGTTCTGTAAGTACTAGAAACTCCTAATATGATTCTCTTTTTATATTTTTTTATTTCCTGTTCGTCTTGAACTGTTAATTACAAAGTTTTCTAACTTATTATCGCGTCATGAGAATTAAAATATTCCGCTTTTATGATTTGTTTGCGAGAAAACTTTACAGACAAAGCGTGCAGAAGATCAAATATTAAAATCAAATTTCGTCCTTAGTAACTCAGTTCCAAATTAAAGCTTTTCAATGCCTTTCAGCCTGAGAATTATTTATTTTGCGTGGGGCTACGTTTTACTCCATTACGTCAATTTTTCTTTCAGATCCGGAGATAGGATTCATCAAAAATTGCCAGATGAATTTTTTAACAAATTTGTCGGAGTATTCGTATTGTTTTCATATAAAACATTCAAATATACGAAATATTGACGAGGAATATTGCTGATCAAATTGCACAGAGCAATTTATTGTTCCATTATTTTGTACACAAATTTCTTGTGACTACTTTAAAATACAGATTTTAAACTTATAAAAACTGATTATACGTATATACAGGGTGTCTCAATAAGCTTGCTCACTATTGGTAACTTTTTTATTTGAAGAGATACGAGGTTGGTTAAATTAGCAAAATTGTGCCATTTATATTAGAAAATTGGTCGAAAACCATTATTTCTTTTGCACATTTAAACTCTTTTGGAAAGAGAGCCGACCGTTCTACGTAACTGGTGTCTAGATAAAACTGTCCATATAGCACGATAATATCTAACTTTTCTTCATTTTTAAAGTTATTAAACATTATTAAACACAGAGAATTTTATGGGAGAAATTATTAAACGTCAAACAAACATAGAATCAATTGTTTCCATGGCTTACTTAAAAAACTAATAAAATAGTTTACAAAATTTTAATTTTTAACCGTAAAAAACTCGTTTATTTGAAAAAATTGTACATAAACAAAATTACCTTATTGGAAAGAGAAAAAAATGGCACAATTTTGCTCATTTAACGAACCTTGTACCTCTTCAAATAAAAAAGTTACCAATAGTGAGCAAGCTTATTGAGAGAGCCTGTGCCCATGAATTTTGCCTTATTTCGTATAAGATAAAAATACGATATTATGTAACTTTTAATTCTAAGTAACTTTTTTCAAATAAACTTTTTTAAAAAATGAGAAATAAAGCCGTTGTTTAATAATTTATGAATCAATAATTCCAATATAATATATGTATAGCCACCTATTGACAAAAGTTATAAACAATAGTGACATTTGTTGAATAATGTTATTGATTTTCAAAAATTATTATCTCAAAACTGGGCAGTTAAATCGAAGAAAGTTTCAAATATAATTTGCTCATAATATTCTATTTTTCTTAACTTTATAATAATCTTAATTATATAGTTTCTATTTTTGGAGATATTGAACGTTGTAGTCAGCTGATTTACAAATTTGTAAATAATAAACAATAATAATGATTATTATATACAAATTTACAAACTATATTGTTATAATACATAAAATATTGTTATGTCCATTTGGTTTAAGAGGCATTACAAGCTGTAGCACCGTTGAAAAAATATACATGATAAACCAGAATTGTTTATTACTAAATATGGAATAATTCTTGTCTGAAGACCTGGTCAATAGTTAATAAAATTGTTCTCTACAAAAATAACAGGTTTTTATAACTACTTCTCATCCAAAACCGGTTTAAAATCAGTTTTAGTAACTGTCGTGCTTTCGAAAACCGGTTTCTAAGTTTGGTACTCATTAAAAACCAGTTTATTTACCCAGAACTTTTGGTAAACTGGTTTACCGTGCCTGAAATATAATAACTTTTCATAAACAATGTTTAAACAAATGTTTTCTTAGCAGCTATCACCCTGTAATATATCAAAATTAGTTTTTTTATTCTAAACATGTGTATTTGTTTATGTATTATTATCAGCTGACATTTGGTGTTTGAGGTTATAAATATTGTTAATAACAATTAATAAAATATGACTTGCAAATAACTTTGTATGCATAAAATTAAAGAAATTATTTAAAACAATTATTTAAACAAATTAAAATGCATTTGTTTAAATAATTTATAAAATAATTAGTTCAGGATTTTTTTTTAGAGATGGCAGGACCTATATTGATTTTGGCTGATTTGAGGAAGTATTTATTTATTTATCGATTTTCTCGATAATACAAGCATAATAAAAAAAAATTACGTCATTTTGAGGTCTAATATAGGATTGTCTTAAAATTTAAGGTACCTAGTCCAAAGAATTTTGTATAAATTTCCAAATATTTGTGTAGGTTTTATAATTTGCTGAAAATGAAAGCCGGCTGAACTATTTTGAGCTTGGACCATCTCTCTTGACCATCTTTTATTAAATATAAAGTAAACTTGCAGAGTCATTTATTTATTTATTTATTTGTTTAATTAACCAAGACCAACAGGATACTAAGATCCCAATTACAGGTCGGTTTTAAATACACACAATTATAACAAAAATTGTCACAAGCACGAAAGAACACTTAATGTAAACATACAAATAATACAAATAATAAAGAAGTATATTGTTTCAAATTACAAGTACATAATAATTGCTTAAATGAAACAGTATTTAAACAGAAGACACCATTTATTGCATTAATAATAATTGCTGAATTAAGCCACTTTTAAATTTAGCCATGCAGTCACCAAAGATGTCAAGAGTACTAGAGACAGTATTGAAAGTAGAACATATAGTTTTTATGGGAGATTTTTGTTCATAATTTGTACGTGATGTACTACAGTAAAATGTACGGGTGTTCCTAGAAGTTATTCTAGGTACAAATATAGAAATTGAAGCGAGAGTGACTGGTTCATTGATGCTGTTGTGCAGTAGTTTGTACAGATAAATACAGGAATGAATTTTTCTACGAGTAACTAAAGGTAAAAGACGCTGTTCACAAAGTAAGATGTTGTGATCAAAATCAAAAGTAGGATACTGTTTATTAAGTTTCAAATATAAAAATCTTGCAAATTTACGTTGGATAGATTCAATTAAATCAACATATTTGTTATAAATTGGATTCCAAACTTGAATACAATATTCTAATTTCGATCGTACATAAGTAAAATACAACTTTTTTATTGTACGTATTTTAGTAAACGACTGCGAACAACGCATTATGAATCCCAAGTTTTTATATGTAGATCTTACTACAGTACATATGTGCTCGTTAAACTTCAGTTTTGTATCGAATAGAACTCCTAAGTCTTTAAACTGGTCGACTCTTTCAAGAACATAATCTCCAATTTTATAGAGCAGTGTAAACAAATTTTCATCGTCATCGGACTATAACAACATTTTGTTAAACTAGGCGAATGCATTGTACTTTAACATTTAACAACTATCCCACCTAATAACAGGCTACACATGTCTGAAAAATAGGAGACACCGTTAGCAATAACGAAGTCAAGTCGTGCAGTACTAGCTCTTGTTGCTATTATCCTGCTTCTGGCCTCAGGAGTTCCATACATCCTTGTCGAGCTAACGAGGTCGTGTGTGCGCTTAGCTTACGGCTAAGAATACGATATGAGAACAAGGGTACTGACCCTACACATTTCCTGAAGGTTAGATTGCAGGCAAACGAAAACAAACAAAAAGGGTACGGGAATTTTAATAAGGGATGAACAATTATACAGGGTGTAATGTAAGTACGTATACATGGTAGAACTGGCCCAAAGATAGTAAAATCTAAGAATAATTTTTGTTTAGCGTGCTTCCAATAAGAACTAGATGCCTTTAAAACTGACAAATCACATCACAGTTCAAAATTTTGTAAAAAAAAGTCACAAATGATATATAAAAGATCATTGGTGTCGCGGTATATAGCATGTATAGGATCAGAATGTCGGGAGTACGAGGAAGGCGAAAGAAAAGATGGAAGGACTGTATCGCAAAAGACTTGAGAGAGGAAGAACTGTGTGAAGAAGATGCATTGGACAGGAATGAGTGAAAGAGAAGAGTAAGAAACAGTGACCCTTAATAAAATTGAAGAAAGCTGAAGACGAAAGAAGGAAATGCAATTGTATGTTCATGTTATAATTTTATTGAGTATATAGAATCTTCCCCAAGGAACTTTTTAATAGCATTTATCCATTTTTATTTCAGTACTTTTATTTCTAAAAATTCACATAGTTGTTCAAATACTCTAAAAATGCGTACACTTACTTAACATTCTCTTTACAATCAAATCATATTACTACCAAGTTTATATCTCCACCCATTTTTGCATTATTGCCCCAAAAGTCAATATGCCCCATATTTAGATAAAAACTTCAAAATTATCAAAATTCTAATTTTAGTTTATGTTTAGTACTCGCTCCCAAACCGGTTTAAGTTTACTAATTATACCCAAACCGGTTTTAATTTTTGATACTTGTTTTCTCATCCTCAAGAAGAATTGCATGCGTCCAAAGTTATGCGTCACAGAAATCATTCAGTTATAATAAACAATAACACATATTTAAATACAAATACAACACCTGTCATCAAAGTTTTAAATTTTTTATGGCAGGTGGCACCATATGTAAAATCCACCCACGCAGTCCTTCAAATTCTTTAGTTTTTCCAGTGCAGACGCCTTCTTTAGGGGGCCTGTTTTTTATATACCCCCAAACACTCATATAAATAATACATGGTAAAAACTTGGCACCGACAGGCATGGTTTGGAATGTATAAATACAAATATATCACCTGTCATCACAGTTTTAAATTTTTTATGGCAGGTGGCACCATATGTAAAATCCACCCACGCAGTCCTTCAAATTCTTTAGTTTATCCAGTGCAGACGCCTTCTTTAGGGGGCCTGTTTTTTATATACCCCCAAACACTCATATAAATAATACATGGCAAAAATTTTGCACCGACAGGTATGGTTGGGAATGTGTAAGATCGCTCGATCGAAAAATCAATAATTCTGATCATGCGCAGTATGTCAAATTGTTTTTTATTGAACGATGCGTGAGCGTGCCACTATTTTAATGAGCGATAAGTGGCGGTTTTGAAGATCGATTTCGTAAAAAATCAATAATATCGATCATAATGGGTATATTAAAGTGAAATATTAAATAAATAGCAATGAAATAATACGTAGAAATATTAAAATTACATCTCTTTTAGTTTTCGAGATATTCAACCTCAAATATTTTTTCAAAATTGCCCATTTCTGGGCTAGATCTCTACCTAGTTTTGAATTATTGCCCCAAAAGTCAATTACCCCATATTCAGATAAAAACTTCAAAATTTTTAAAAATCTAATTTTTATGTATCTAGGTACTTCTCAATGCGCTGATTCCAAATTTTGAAACCGCAGGTCGATATCTCGTTCCGTTCTCGAGATATTTATATTTAAAGTTTTGCTCAAAACTGCCCATTTTTGGGTATTAACCCGAAAATGGGTCGAGATATGAATTTGGCGTCATCACCATTCAATTCTACGGATAAAAATACATAAGTATAGCATTTTTCATAATTTTTGTACAACCGGTTCATTTTTTATGAATAAAAGTTTGAAAACCCTTGAAAATGGCAAAAATCTGAAAAAATCCTAAGGGGTACCCCTTAGGATTTTTGCGATTTTTGGCCATTTTCAGTTATTTTGCTTTAGAGATTGTATGCGGTGTTCAAAAATTCTGAAAATTGGTGTACTTATGTAATTTTGCCCGTAGAATCGAATGGTGTTGTTGCCAAATTCATATCTCGACCCATTTTTGGGTTATTACCCAAAAATGGGCAGTTTTGAGCAAAACTTTAAAGCTAAATATCTCGAGAACGAAAAGAGATATCGACCTGCGGTTTCAAAATTTGGAATCAGCGCATTGAAAAGTATCTAGATACATAAAAATTAGATTTTTGAAAATTTTAAAGTTTTTATCTAAATGTGGGGTATATTGACTTTTGGGGCAATAATTCAAAAATGGGTAGAGATATAAACTTGGTGGTAAAATTATTTGATCGTAAAGAGAATTTATATATGACGATACATAATGTGTATTCATGTGATAATTTTATTGGATTTATAGAATATTTTCCAAGGAACTTTCTGTATGGAATTTGTAAAAAATTGTGTTATGTTCGTGTTACAATTTTACTGGATATATAGATTCTTTTTCAATGAACTTTTAGTATGGGATTTGTACAAAATACATCAAGTTAACGGAAGGTCTTGTGCTGGCCACAACAGATTATATATATATATATATATATATATATATATATATATATATATATATATATATATTGATATTTTCATATAATTATTCATTTGGAACATATCAAACGAGTTTTTTGTGATATCCTAAAATTTGACTTAAGTTGATTTATCGGGTTTTGAAGGTTAAAAACAACGTTTATATTATCCTTTTCGGACTTTGAAAATAAAAACCTCTAAATCCTTCCCATTTCGAGATTGTATCTCTGGACAGGTCTAGTCACGTTAGTATCTTTTGCCGTAATAAATTCTAGTGATCTATAAAAATAATGAAAACACCAGCAACTTAAAAAATAAAACAGGAACACATGACAGACTTACAAATTGTTCACGTCGCACAACCGTAATTTCATTTCCGCTTATGAAGGTACTTTATAACAGAAGAATTTTTGTCTCCATGGCAACAAAACTAAAAAATTAACAACCTATTTCACCTAGTAACTTGATTTATGAGACAACAGTGTTGTTTCATACATCTTGCTTGCACTTTTCGCGTGGATTTCTATTTGCTGGTGTGAATTATAGAATGCGTTTCTTTTTTCGGAATCTGCGCAGAGGTAATGTAATAATAAAGTGAAGGGGTGTACTATATGAAGTTAATTTTTATTGCATCTAACACTTGAAATTTAAAATGGATTTACAGCATGAACAGATTAGAAATGAATTATTTACGAGGTAGATTGATTTTTGATTACACATTTAGAAGATTTTTAGTTGTTTTTCTGCTAAATATTATCTACAGTGTTTTGAAATGAATTTTACACATATATCTTTAGATTTTTTACCTCTCGCTAAGAGAGGTATTGAATTCTGGCTAAAATTCGCATATCCAGATTTTATTGAATAAGCACGATTTAAGGACCCTAGAATCCGAATATAACATTTTTATAATGATGTCTGTGTGTGTGTGGATATGTGTATGTGTGTGTGTGTGTGTGTGTGTGTGTGTGTGTGTGGATGTTGGAGGGACGATTCCTCAAAAACTATAAGACTTAAAAAATATTTAACTGCAGTTTCCTCAATCTGACATTCCTGGGAAGAGCTGAAAAGGTTTTGGTAACAATGAAACAACCGGAAGTAGTAGTTTCTTAGAAAAATTCTTCTAAATATAATTTTTTGGTAGTTTTAAATATTGAAGAACATAAAATTCTCCATCTAATACACTTAAAATTTTTATTATATATTACCTAGATTTAGAGATAAAGACACTATAATTTATACAGTACACTAATCGCAGAGGCTAAGGCACTAAGGAAACCAGTTGACAAATTCCAATGTTTATAACATGACACATGTCATTGTCAAATATCAACAGTTTTAGTGACATTCTGATAGCTTTTTCTGGGGAGTATATTTAATTTTTCTTATTGCATTATTAATTAAATATTTGAAATTATAGGTAAAATTGTGGTAAAATGCATATATCCATCAGAAATACCGTCAATTGTTAATAAACATATGTTGTGCTGCGCTACCTATAGATTTATTAGGATTACCTATTTCTATATATAAACTTTATTATAATCTTTACACTCAATTTTATAAACGCCGGATTTTTTATTATTGCCTATTTTATCTTTCGATTTTCCTGTCTTAGTTACAATTGAACCTTAAGACACCATTTCATTTTTAAATTAGTA
This sequence comes from Ophonus ardosiacus, assembly GCA_943142095.1. NCBI lineage: Eukaryota > Metazoa > Arthropoda > Insecta > Coleoptera > Carabidae > Ophonus > Ophonus ardosiacus. Next base: position 4,397,838 of record OW964838.1, on the reverse strand, counting down.
AATTTCAAGTTTAAAAACTTTAAAATATTTTGATCCTTGTACGCTTCCGTACTTTACAGCAAATGTAAAACAATACAAAATAAATTTGCTTTTAAATGGTTTTAATTTTCGCTGAGTAAAAGCAAAATAAACATTTACTTCATAATGAGCAGAGCAGAGGATTTTCAAGTAGAATGCAACATTAAAAATTCTCCTTAATTAGTCTCGCCGAAATTTACACAATTAAATGCGCAAACCACATCGTTGCAGTTGAATTTCATTCGGGTTGCAACATTACAACCCCATCCCTAAGCTAAATGTGTTTCTAACTTTAAATAAACCGAACAACACAACATTTTAGACAACCATTTAAACTTATAGTTCGGAAAGTTTCCAGCAAATATTAGATTAAATAAACGATGCATCACATAATCTGCGACTGAAATATACTAGATAAATGCATTTCCCTGACACGATAACGAGTTAATTCGCACTTTTGTCTACACGACAAAAGTTGCAGAGTTCAACGGAATAATTCGTAATTTGCTCAGGATTATTCGGCGGAATTTATATAGTTTTATTCTCGAATTAAATGATAATTCAGAAAGATACATTGTACATTTTTACCTCCCGCTACTATGAGGCGCCGTTTGGGCCAAAATATAATTTTCTGTAATATATATATATATACATATCATTGTCTAATATATATAAAATTTCGCGATGTCGATATATAAAATTTTCATTGCGATATATAAATTTTTCATTGCGATATATAGAATTTTTAGTTCTATAAAATGCCGCAATATAATGAGGGCGCTCACTTTTTTACGGTCTTGTAAGTGTAAGTTAAAAGTGAGCGCCCTCATTATATTGCGGCATTTTATAGAACTAAAAATTCTATATATCGCAATAAAAATTTTATATATCGCAATGAAAATTTTATATATCGACATCGCGAAATTTTATATATATTAGACAATGATATTTATATATATATATATATATATATATATATATATATATATATATGCAATGAAAATTTCTATATATCACAATAAAAATTGTATATATCGCCATCGTAAAATATTATATATAGCGAAATTTTATATATATTGGGCATAATATATGTATATATTACAGAAAATTATATTTTGGCCCAAACGGCGCCTCATACGCTACACTTGATATGGGAGGTATAGGCTTCGTCCTAAAAATCGCATGTCGTTATTTTGGTAAATGACGTTTTAAAGTCCCTATAATCCGATTTTAATATTTTCATGATGATGTCTGTATGTGTAAGTGTATGTGCATGTGTTTATGTGTATGGATTTTGTCAACACTCTAACTCAAATACTATCATTCAAAAATTTTGAAAACTTTTATTTCTACCATATTCTAATCTGGAAATAAACCATTAGATTTTGGTAATACCATTAGATGTCATTTTTTTGCTTTTTATGTCATTATGAAAATTGATTATTGAATTTTATACAGTATTAACTTTTTCTATATATTTTACAAATAAATTTAAAAAATAATCTTTTCTATAAATCCCGGAGCTTATATTTTAAAGATAAACACAATTCCTTTATTATACAGTTCATATTTCAATTGTATGTAACTGACCGATAAATGTCACTGTCAAATTAATAATAGTGACATTTTAAAAAGAAAATAGTAAATAAAGCAATAGTTATATGTAAAGGAACTTAATATAGTTTGCGCCATTAGTAAATATGTAGGTATGTATATAAATTAATAAAAATTAAATAGCGGGAGGTACTATGTTGGCCACATCAAATTTTTAGCATGTACAAATCATAATCATCCTTTTGATAAAATACAAAAAATTCTTTGAGCAACGGTTTATCAGCAAATCATATATTAGTACACCATGAAGGTCACAAGTTTGTCAAATTTTGACTACAAAACTAAGTAACAAAACGACATTGCTATCCTATATCTAATATGTAGATTGCGGGAAAAATACATAAAAGATTCTGTGATTAACGGTTTATCAAAAAATCTCATTAGTATACCATGAAGGCCACATAAGTTCATCAAATTCTGACTAGAAACAATTGTCCTATTTGAAAGACAAACGACAGTTTGCTGTACTACAACATACGGTATGCCTCAGGGTTCCAATATTAGACCCTCATCTCTCATTCTATCCTGTATTTAATAAATGGCCAATATGAAAATAATGTTTTTGTTCTAATAAATAAATAAATATATCATCAAGGCATATTACCCATTTCTGAGTGTGCCAATCTGCGATGTACCCAGATTTCGGTAATGATGATATATTTGTACCGTGCGGGCGTTTACCATGCGTCACCTCACGAGCACTCATAGCCGGTGTGAAGAGTGCACCACAGGGGTCACTTTTATGCCATTTAAAATTCGAAATATTTGGCGTCGGTCGGGATCGAACCCGGTTCCTCAGACCACGCAGCCACGGGACCCCCCATTATTTAATATTTTTACCTTCACGCTTCAACAAAAAAGCATTCTTTGCAAAAGCAATATAATGAAATGTCTTGTAATTAAACATACTTTATTCGCCTTTAAAATTTTCACTTCTGAAAAGCTTTGTACAAAAGAAATTCGAATACATTTCACGGACCGTACAGACGAATTCTTTTAATTAATAAAATAAAACCGCCTCATTAATTAAAAAAAGCACAGTTGTTCTTTTTTAGAAAAACTCCTTTGCAGACCTTTTTAACTTCTTTGCACAATCGACCCTGAGATTAAGAGAGAATGGGCTACACAGCGATTCATATATATTGCGGTTTTATTTATTGTTACATTCCCCATTTTATTATCGTTACAATTATTAACACTCAATAAATATCGCTATAACTCATAAATATTTTTTTCCTGAAAGCTTTTCGATGTTGCAGGTGTAGGATGAATTATGCTAAAATAAATTAGGCAACTTTGCGACGCAAGAGTCCGGATCGGCGCGTGATTCCAGCGTGATATATAATCGCTTATCAGAACTCACGTGCCACGCTCCAGGCACAAATTCACGTCCAACGATAAAAATTTAGAAGTTCGATAAGTCACGTACGCAAAGTTACATGGTGTAGTTGATTTCCAGTGTTTATTTGTGACGATTTAGAAAACATATTTCAGGGGTTGTAATCGTGTATTTTGTGGGAAACAATTTACGCAGTATTTTTTTACTACCCTACACTTTTTAAGTGAAGCACAATGTGTGAATGCGAATTATGAATCCTAGATAAATGAAATAAATAAAAGGGTACACAAGGATATAAGCGAACTATTTTCTGATATTTCAGTGCATTATCTTCTCTTACGATAAATCTTTAGTATCTGTTACACGGTAAAAAATTACAAAAGTATTATTTGCTGTAAAATATTAGTCATGGTAGAAATTATTATTAGTAGTACTAAGCAGTCATTTTGTTACTTTGTCAGATTAAAATTATTTTGCAACAATTAAAGATATTTAATCTGTTACTGGGACAAATTTTATTTTTTTTGTATCCTGTGACATTATATTTTGTAAAGATTACCAATTCTTCTTCCCGCCATATACTTTATACAGGTAACTAAAACTTTTGTGTAGACAGGGTATTCCCTGGTATATAGCATAATTCACTGTTTGTGTTATACTATACTACGTCGTGTCGCATTTACTTGCGCAGTTAAGTTTAGCCTGTCGAAAATTGTGTTTTAAAAGTGCTTGTTTCTTGTGCCCGTCAATAAAAATGGATGATTTTGTTAAAGATATTTTAAAACAATGGCAATTAAAGTGTCTTATTGAGAAATTTGAAGGTATGTATCGATTATTGATAAATCTATTATAATTTAAGTGACTATTGTTTCACATGTTATTTTTTATATAATATTTGTTACATGTATATAGATTATAATTATAAATAAATAAAATTATTATAATACGCATGTATTTAATTTTTACCTTACTACCTTATTAATACATTTGTATATCTATCAAAATTAATTAGTTTCCAAAACAAATTCATAGTTATTAATGGTAACTTATTTTATTTCTTCGCATAACAAATTTATATTTCTTAATGGTAACTTAATTTATTTGTTCGTATAACAAATTTACACTTCTTAATGGTAACTGTATTTGTTGCCACAACAATTTTTTACCAACAAATTTACTTAGGTAACTGTAACAAATATATTTGCTGGTCCTATATTGACAAAAAAAAATTACTGCTGGAACTCATTTTTGGTAATCACAACAAAGTTTTTATTTACCATGTAGGAATTGTTGTAGCTCAAATTTTATTCGAATTTATTTCTCGTGTTGATATCTATAATTATACTTCCAAGTTCCAAGCATTATACTGTTACATGAAACACCCTGTATAGTAATAATGACAAGGGTCCAATATCGGAACCCTGGGGGACACCAGAAGTTGTAGCATAGTAGGATCATTTGTAATCATTATAAAACATGAAACATCCTGTATATCACTCAGAGCTAAGAAAATATATCACTCTTCTCAAATCTATGTAAATTATTTTTCAAAAATATCTCTCTTGCTGTGAAACCGGTCCTGCTTTCAGTTTCCTAGAGAGACAAACACGGCTCAGAACGGCGAAGATGCTACAGAATATTTTATCGCGGCCCGGACGACAACTTGCCTAAATAAAATATGCATAGACGCCAGGCGAGCCCGGAAAACATTACAGAGGATGAGATAAACCATGGGCGTAGAATACCAGTAGAATTTAACCCTAATTTTGTTACCAAATTCAATTTTAGAGGCGTTACGCAGCATTCTAAAATAGAGGAATAACAAGAAGTTTAAGAAAAGGGAAGTTAAATAAGGGATTAGTTGCATATTACCCATTAGTAGGTGTGGTAAACTGCTTTAAGCTAGATTTCTACATGCAAAGATAGGCGACAATTTGTCGCCAGTTTAATAGCGTCAATTTTAGTGACACCAGTATATGTTTCCACAATTTCTATCAGTTTTTAACTGGTAACAGATTAAAAATGGCGTCAATTGCATTACTTCAAACAAGCATTAATTTGGTAATGCAAATTTTGTCTGTTGAAATTCAAAAAATATTTAATATTTTAGCTTTAGCAAAGATTACATCAAAATCTTTGGCTGAGTCAAACATAACCTTAACAATTTTTCTCAATGCATCATCTCTATTATTTCGATCTTTATGGGACGAATTTTTTTATTCCAAAGTAATGGATATTGTTCGTATGCCTCTAGAAACTGAATTATTAGTTCCGATGACCATTTTTTGAAGATTTTACAATTGAACTGGCGTGTTGTGTCTCTAATTGGCGCCAAAAAGTTCTTCATACTTTTACTGGCGCATTGATTAGTGGTGCCATTCCAACTAAATTGATGTTAGTCTAGTGGCGCCAATAATCTTTGCTTAAGGAAACCTTGCTTTCTATACACAGATTTCTGTAATGAATATATTTGTACCGTGAGGGCGTTTACCAGGCATCACCTCCTCACAGGCATTCATTGCTGGTGTGGAGAATTCACTACAGGGACAATTTTGTGCTATTTAACACTGGAAATAATTTTTAGTGTCGGTCGAAATCGAACCCGGATCACCATATTCGCGACCAGACACTCGTGCCTGAGTCTATGAATAATGTAAATCTAATTGTTGACCAGACGTCAAGTCAAGAATTCTTTTTAGCTGTGGAGAGTAACACAAAATAGTATATAGTAAACTGATAGAGAAAACGAAATAGGAAAAAACCATTTTTGGACGTGGTAACTTTACTTTGTCAGATAATAAATTTTAACCAACAAAAAGTAATTACCATTACATCGACTGAGACTTTGGGGACAAATGCATCTTCCGGGAATTTTGGAGCTATTAATAAGAACTGCATAATGCCTGTTTCAAACTAAAGTTTTACCCAATCTATCTACATACAGTTTGTAGTCGAAAACTTATCTACATACGATTTTAAAGAGGTGAACCAAGTCTGCGAAATAGTGTTAAAAAACTCGGAGTAGGTTATAAACAAAGGAACGTTTGTCAATTTAAAATTGTTTAATAAAATGTCAAAAATATTATCCAAAGAAATCAAAGCTTTACTTATTGAATCTTAATTTAGAAATGGAAATAAATTAGAAAACGGCGATGACAATATTTTGTTACATTCTTTATTAAGCTCCTTAAACTTACATTTTCAGATCAATTTTGACAACTTAACTTTTGAGTTGAATAATGAGCAGACATACATTCATTTATCTGATCTTAGCCAACTCCAAGCTTTTTTTTTTAACACTCTGATCTAGTGTTTCACAAGACAAGATTTCTTGTCTTGCTAGGCTATTTCTTGTCTTGTCTTGTGTTACTCTTGCAAGCAAAAATCTTGTCTTGTGTTACTCTTGCAAGCAAAAATCTTGTCTTGCTTGCAAGACTCTTGCATATTTCTTGTCTTGCAATTTCATATCAATAGGAACAACATATTTAAATCGGAAGGGATAGTTTACTTGAATCTGTGAAGAGATTTTCGTGAAAATGTGTTATGCTATAATTGAAAACTTATCATGTGCTGGCCATATCAGATTTTTTATCTCTAAATCTATAGAACATATAATAAGAAAATTTAAATCAGATTGAGTACTTAATGCTCTTTATTATTTTGTGTACTATAAATTTTCAAAATATAATGTTTAGAAGATTTTTTAAGAAACTACTACTTCCGGTTGTCAATTGTTACCAAAACCTTTTTAGCTTTTCCGATATCAGCTTAGCTAGAGGTAAAACCTATAATAAAATGTTGATATATTGAATTATAATATAATATTGCAAGAGTGCAAGAATGCAAGAAAATACTAAAAAATCGTGCTATTCTTGCACTTTTTTTGCAGGGCAGACTCTTGTCTTGTCTTGCAACGAACTATATAACTCTTGTCTTATTCTTGTCTTGCATTTTATGCAAGAACAAGACAAGAACAAGAAAAATGCAAGTCTCTTGTGAAACACTACACTGATCATAAAAACAGTAACTTTATAATTAATTATTACGTTTATATCAAAAGCTAGAATAATCTTTTTGCATGATTTAGATGTAAAATTTAATTCTTTATAACTTTTGTTTGAAGTATTTATGCATAAAATAATTAGATATCATTTGCACAAAGAAAAATTTGACATGTTGAACGCCTATGTCTCACTTTTCGATTTACACTCTGTACATAATTAAAAATCCAATTTGTAGTAGCAATATTAATTACTATTAGCAATATAGAAAATCATTTTAGTAACTTTGTATTTATTCATTTTATGAAAGAGAAATAAATGAAATTAATGTTGCATAATATTGCGTAAATTAAATTTTGCATGTAAATCCGTAAATGTTTTGCGTTCCAATCGTTCGAAAAATTCAATTAAATTTTTTTATGGTTACAAGCTATATGGTTCATAACAAATATGTGGTTCATTATTTAATGTCAAAATAAAATAGTGATGCTATTTCAAATTAATTTGCAAATTGTTTTCTGCACACATACAATTCTAATTATATCTATTTTTCATTGTATGAGGAAGTTCTTAAATATCAGAGATTCTTCCAATTCATTAACAAGATTGGCGGTATTTCTGATGAATATATGCATTTTACCTACAATTTTAAATATTTAATTAATAAAACAATAAGAAAGAGTAAATGTACTTCCCAGAAAAAGCTTTCGGAATGTCACTAAAACTGTTGATTTTTGACACTGATATCTGTCATTTACAACCTATGTTATGAACATTACTACCTATGTTATAAACATTTGAATTTGTCAACTGGTTTTCTCAGTGCCTTAGCCTCTGCGATGAATTACATTAGATTGTTCTATATATTATAGTGTCTTTATCTCTAAATCTATATAGATTTAATAAAAATTTTAAGTGTATTGGATGGAGAATTTTACGTTCTTCAATATTTGTAATAACAAAAATTTTCAAGAATATTTTTTTAAAGAAACTATTTCTTCTGGTTGTCCAATTGTTACCAAAATCTAACCAGGTCTTCCCAGGAATCTCAGATTGAGGAAACTGCAGTTAAATATTTTTTAAATCTTATAGTATTTGAGAAACCGTGGTTTCAACATCCACACATCAACGTAAAAATGTTATAATCCGATTACAGCGACATTAAAAAGTGCTTAGCTAAAAAATTTAAACATGAAGATCAATAAAGAAAAAACGAAAACCATGATACTGGGAAGAAATGAACAACACCACACGATACAACTAAAAATGAAAATCTACAGCAAGTCCAAAAATTTAAATACCTGGGGGCAATGATCTCAGAAGATGGAAGATTTGATGAAGAAATAAAAGAAAGAAGAACAACAGGAGGCAAAATATTCAATAGCATCAAACACAGTTTCTTAGGAAAGAAAGAAATACCGAAAGAGACCAGAGTACAAATATTTAAGAAAGTAGTGACGCCTACATTCATACACGGAGCTGAAACATGGGCATTAACGCAGACTAAAAAAAAAAATTACGGCCATCGAAATGAGATTCTTGAGAAAAATAGAGGGGAAAACAAGACTGGACAGAATTGAAAACACAACCTACAGACAAAACTAAAAGTAAAAGCAATAGAAAATAAGATAGCAGAAGGACAGATGAGATGGTATGGTCATGTAGAAAGGATGGGAGAGGAGAGAATAGTTAAAAAAGTGTTTGAAGCAAAAATTGGAAGAAAGAAACCACGAGAACGACCAAGAAGAACGTGGCTGGAAGAAGTAAAGGAGGCAGCGCAAAGAAGAGGTCTAACTTGGGAAGAAACGAAGAAGCAACACAAGATAGAGCAGAGTGGAAAGAAATATGGTGAAGACCAACGAACCAGAACTCAACCCCCTCCCCCGCGAGCCGGGGGAACGCCTTACACCCGTGAGGGTAGAAAGGTGCAGGATTAAGCAAGTAAGTAAAACGTGCTTAGCCACTAAAATCTGGATATGTCATTTTTAGCATGATTCCAATACCTCTCTTAGCGAGAGGTAAAAAAAATACATTACAAGTTTGGTTCGTGTTGTAACTCTCCCTTCTGGCTCCATTCTATCCTACCCTTCCTAAAAACCAAACTCCCTACGGCACTGCTGGCGTCAGTCACACCCTCAAATCGTACGCACATCTGAACTAAGCGTCGGTCAAAATAAACTATTCATGTTACTTTTGCGCCCGAATTTCTTATGCAAATCCGGTGTCTGGCCTCAAAGTCCCGGATCAATGCGGTCGGCCTGTCCATATCCGCTTCCGGTGTTGTCCGGGATCCGTCACCCGCACTACGGGACGTCGTCAAATCAGCAGGGAAATAGTCAACAACGAAGGGTCACATCCGCAGAAAGAATTAGGTGAATAAATAAATCCAAGAATATATTTACTGCACCTATTCGCGGGACTACAGCGGCGGTTGTCAAATAAAAGCGAGTTAAAATACAAATGAGCTTTTCTTGCAGTTAAAACTTTTTTCCCTTGGTAAGGGAGGTATAGGGATCGTGTTAAAAATCACATATCGAGATTATAGTAAATGACCACGTTTTAAGGTCCCTAGAATCCAATTTTAACATTTTCACGATGTCTGTATGTATGTGTATGTATGTGTGTGTATGTATATATGTGTGTGTGTGTATGTGTAGGGATTTTGTCTTCGCTCTAACTCAAATACTATCTTTCAAAAAATTCTGAAACCTTGTATTTCTATCCCATTCTAATATAAATAGAAGCCATTAGATTTTGGTGTAAATCGGATAACCGGAAATGGCACTTTATATGAAGCTTATAATGGTTTTTATCAAAAAATATAATTAAATGCCATTTTTTATCATTTTATGTCTTACGAAAATTGAAGATTATAGAATTTTCTACAGGAATACATTAATACTCTTTCTATAAATTTTGCAGATAAATTTAAAAATAATTTTATTATTAGTCCCGAAGCCTAAGATAAACACAATTCCTTTGTTACACAGTTCATATTTCAAATGAATGCAACTGACAGTACATGTCACTGTCAAAAAACTTCAAATTAATAATAGTGAGATTTTAAAAAGAAAATAGTAAATAAATCAATAGTTTTATGCAATGGAACAGTTTGTAGCGTTAGTAAATACGTAAGTATTTATTTAAATTAATAAAAATGGATAGGAATGTGTGGCGAATGTTGATTGTTGCGTAACTATTATTGTGGTCCGGATGCGGTTATTCGCTACCGAAAATCGCTCACTTTAATGTGTTCTTAAGTATGAATGCTATAATGATTGTGGACAAGGCGAAAAAAGAATGTTGTTAAAGAGTGAAGTGAGTCAGCTGAGCTCTTACTCTTATCTCTTTTCTTATTCTTACTATTGTTTCCGGGTTTTTGCTAACCCACTAGGTGGGAAACGCGTGATTTTATGTATGTATGTACAGTAAAATTTTTGAAAGAAGTCTGATCAAAGCCATCTACGAATGGTATTTATGAATTAAGATTTCGTGCTGTCAAATTTAGTAATGTCGTTTACATTGTTTTTATGAGGTACACAAGATATTATGTACCCACATAAAAATTAAGTAAAAGACACTACTAAATTTAACAGCACAAAATCTTAATTCATAGATACCATTCGTAGATGGCCTTGATCGGACTTCTTTCAAAAATTTTACTGTATGTATGTATGTATGTAAAAATTAAATAACGGGAGGTTTTGTGTTGGCCACATCAGATTTTTTATTCTGGACCCGCGTATTGCTGGTGTCATCACAGATTATACATATTTAACTCAATTTAAAATCAAATTATCCATCTTTAACATTCTGTCCCTGCCGACTTCCAGTTTTTTATCCCACCCTACATGAACACGTAACCGAGCGGTAGATCAGGAAGGCGTTGGCGCGAGGCGTGACGCAAAAGAACGAAACAACGGAGCAACGACATCGACACGGAGTGATTTATCCGGGCGTTGAGCAGCGCCAGTCACGCGCCTGTCGGTAACTGCAGCTAGGTGCTGATGTTACCGACATTCTGCTGACCTAGGAATAAAACATCCAGAGATTAATTAGAGCAAGAGTTTAAATTCAAAAGAAATGGACGGAGACAATTGAAGAAGAATGATCTATTAAGCTAGAACGATGGGTTCTTTGAAGATTTTTCCTACGGTGCACTTTTCAGTTTCTCATACGTCTTTGTAGATAGAACAAAAAAGACATTTGTTACAAAGACATTTTTATTTATTTTTAATACTATATCAAAATTCCGAAACATATTTTTCGTCAATTACTATTTCGAAATTTACCAATTTTAATTTCGATTTGCACTTTTTTGTAACCCGTAGTTACATAAGGCTTTAACTTATTGTTAAATAAATATATCATCATTGTTAAATAAATATATCATCACGGCATATTACCCATTTCTGGGTGTGCCAGTATCTACAACACATGTAGACATCGGTAATGATAACGATATATTTTACCGTGTGGGCGCTTACCAGGAGTCATCTCACGGGCACTCATAGCTGGTGTGGAGAGTGCACCACAGGGGTCACTTTTGTGCCATTTAAAATTGGAAATATTTGGCGTCTGTCGGGATCGAACCCGGTTCCCCCAGGTTCGCGACCAGACACTTAGGCACGCGACCCCGGGACCCCATTATTGTTGTTATTATGCATTATTATGTTTAATCATAGTTACATTATTTGAGACATATTGCGATGAAAATATCGTATTTAATTTTAGATATAAATTAATTTTTGTTCAATTATTTGAGAGAACAGAGAAGCGAATGTAAGAGTTTGGATGTTATTTTTCACACTGTACTATCCGTATAATAAGTTATAAATAATGAACCTGTCAGAAACACTTCTGTATTTTCAAAAAAAATTTAAGATTTTTAAAGCAAATTAGCTTACCGCCAGTTTAATATAATAATTTTTTGATTGATTCTTCCAATAAATTCAAGTAATTGCTTCTTGGTGCTCGATCTAATAGTTTAACTCTTTTTTCTTTTAATTCAAGATTGTTACAGTAAGATCAACACAAAAGTAGAAGAAGGCATCCGTTAATGGTGCCGAAACGTTGGAACTAATGAAATATTACAGAACGAAAACTGAAAAATTGTATTATTCCTATGTCCATATTTATAAACACTCGTAAAGTTTCAAAACGACTCGTTATAATTTTTGACAAATAGAAACAAACTTGAAAAATTATATTTCGAGTTTTCTGACAGTGTCGACTGTTTTTACTGGATATAAATTATAACGAACCGTTTAAAATTTTAAGTTAGAAGTTAGAAGAATCTCCATAGTAACAGACAGCCAAGCCGCACTTAAGGCACTAAACTCGTGTGAGGTAGGCTCAGGACTAATTCTGGACTGCATCCACAGATTGAATGCCTTAGGAGCGACGAATAAATTAAGATTGATATGGGTACCCGGGCATTCAGAAATTGAAGGAAACCAGGCAACCGACCATCTTGCAAAAGATGGGACAAATATACCTTTTATAGGACAAGAACCTGCTTGCAGAATAACTGCGCAAACAGTTAAGCAAGAACTTAATACTTTGCTTTGGCAATGGCACAAACGGCATTGGACAGCCACATCAGGCCAAAGACATTCCAAGCTCTTCCTGAATGAGCCATCCAAGAAAAGAACAGACAACTTACTTGTAATGAGCAAGCAAGATGTCAGACTAATAACAGGACTGGTAACAGGACACTGTCAATTAAATATACATTTGCATAGGTTGGGCCTCAAACAAGAACCAACATGCAGAGGATGTGGAGATGAGGATGAAACCCCTGAACACTTAATATGTCACTGCGAAGCATTTATGGCAAGCAGACATAGTCTTTTAGGAGCAAAGAAATTGCACACTGAGACACTAAAGGACATTAGTCTAAAGAAAATCCTGGAGTTTACAAAACATACAGGGCTCCTAGAATAGGAGGAAACACGGAGGGTACAATAGACCAGAAAGGTCGCAGTACAGGGGCAAGAATGAACCACCTCCCGACAATAATAACAATAACAAAATTTTAAGTGTTTATGAATATGGGCACTAGTGTATTATGTGTCCTCAAAGATTTTTTAATAATTATTGCTGAAATTAAAAGTGAGGTTAGTAGGAGGGATGGGGAAAAACTAACCAATCGTAAACAATGAGACTACAGAAAAAGCCCGCCTCCTTGATACTCGCCACCGCACGTTTGCGCCCCTCTGCAACTAAAAAAAAGTAAGCGAATGGCCTTAATAACCTCTCTTATTAACTGAATTGGGAAATTTTGTACTTTATCGTAACTTTTAACACAATTTTACTGTTGAACTTAAAATATTATTCAATAATTTAATTGTGATAAATACTTTGTCCAATTTTCCAAATTGCTGCTCATATTTCGGCTATTAAGTGCCGGCTATAAACCCTCTGGCGTCTTAAATATTAAACATTGTTTTCGAATTTACTGAAGTAAACTCCTGCTTAAAATTACTTTTTCATTGAGTCGACGAAGTTGATGAAAATTTACGAGAAGGCCATGGTAATAAATCGTGTTTATTTTGAGGTAAATTAGCCTTAAACGCTGTAGATTCTCTATCAGTTGCAGGAGATAATCAAATTCTTCCGAAAAGAGAATACATTGAAAAAGTAATAAATATCGATTTGTCATTAAAACGAAATTCATTGATTGAAATTGATATGCGCGGAGGAAGTCTCATAAGGGAAGTAGAATTACCGCTGTAATGGGAATTCTTAGCCTGATCACATTCTATCTACTCATATAGAGGATGCGAACGTTTTTACTCAAAGTTGCTTACAAGTTTAGCAAACATTTTATATGGCAGTGGTGTCACTCTTACACAAAATGTTCACCCATATCTCAACATCACCAGTTACACAAAACATGCCGATACATTCTTAGGTCAAAATACACGCCACAGAACGCGAGCCAAAACTCAAATTCTATATGACTTTTCGCCGTGAGAGACAAACAAAAAAATCTGTTGTAGACAGCACAAGACCTTCCGTCAATTTGAACTTCCGGTAGATCAATTATAACCGAAATCTAATCACCTCTTCATATGGATGTAAAGAAGGGGAATACGGAAGAATTACAATTTTTAGAATTGTAGTATTGGAGTTATTATCGGAAAAAAATGTCACACACACACACACACACACACACATATATATATATATATATATATATGTACAGAGTGTAAATTTTAAAACGGGTCATAGGGCTATAACATAGAAAAACAGTTTTTTGGACGCCAAAAGTTTCTATATTAATTTATAAAAAAAATAATTAGTGCATAGTATAAAGAAAAAAATTACGAACATATTACATTTCTGTTTTATATAAAGCCAGAAAATAAATGTAAAAATTTCCACAATTAAGAAAAAATATCATTAGCCGTGAAACTGACAGAAACAAAACAAAACAATTGTTGACTTAAAACGCTCATTAATAAAGGTTTTTTGCACATATTTGTTAAATTATTATTATTTTCGTTTTATTTAGAAAAAAAAAAATTGCAAATTATTAAATGGTTTTATTTGTTGCCTTGTAGTTTGCAATATTTGTCGTATCTTATAACTTATTTCGTATTACATGTAGATCATCTTTAATTTGTAAATTCCTATTAAAATAAATAATAATTGTTTCCTAAATAAATATCCTACTGTTTTCTTTATTTTGTGTTATTTTGTATTAGTTCATAAATTTATATCTTTAATCTTTAATTGTTCCCTATCATGTTAGCAAAAAATGACAATGTTTTGTTACTGTCAATTTCATGGCTAATAATATTTTTTTAGACGACCATTGTGATAAGTATGACATATCAACGTAGTATCCTAACACTGAAAGTTGAACTTATCACATTAGTGTTACGATATATTTCATATCGTAATAGTTGACACGGTTGCTAGGTTACTATGTCATTATTTTCTGGCGATATGCATACATTATTCATTTGTCAGCTGTCCGTACGTTTGAACCTAAATTTGTTTTGAAAAAAAGTAAAATTTATTTAAGCTCGTCTAAAAAATAATGTTCATAACTTGTATGAAATACAAATATCTTAGCTCTTGTGTATTGACTTGCACTCCGCTACGCGTCGTGCGTCAATTTACACTCGCATGATATTTGGTATTTTTCATAACTTGTTACGAAAATAACTATTTCTCAATTGCCCACACGGTAAAATATATCGTCATCATTACCGATGTCTACATGTGTTGTAGATACTGGCACACCCAGAAATGGGTAATATGCCGTGATGATATATTTATTTTATTTGTTTAATTGTACAAATTTTTAAATTTATTTTCTGGCTTTATATAAAACAGAAATGTAATGTGTTTGGTATTAAAAAAATTGTAATTTTTTCTTTATAATAGGCACCAATTACATTTTCAATTAATTAATATAGAAACTTTTGGAGTCTAAAAAACTGTTTTTCTATGTTATAGTCCTATGACCCGTTTTAAAATTTACATAAATATATATAACTTGGGTCTTGGATTATCGTACTAATGTTGATAAATATTAATAAAATTTAAATCTTAATATTTAGTTGTTTATTACTGGTTTACACGAAATATGTTACATTATTTAAATCCGTTTAATATTATTCGTCTACGTGGAAAATGCTAAACATGCAAAACTGAATATTTGTTTCATTCTCTAATTTACTGGTTAACATGGATACATGGAATACATTTGGTAACACAATTTCCGTAGCATTATGATTTTGGAATAGTTATATAGTTCCTATGTGTATAATCGCATAAACTTGCAGTTTGCAGTATGCACCTAGTTGCATTCATTCAGCCGCATATACGAGTAGAATAATTCTATTAAATATATTTACTAGTACACGTTAGTATGTTATACTTTGAAAATTCATTTCGTAGCTCTGCATATAGCAAAAATAATTGCCACGGATGGTGACGTTTCAAACGGATTTCTTAGTAGTTTTGATGTATTTTAATGAGTATTTCAGTTTCTATGTAATGTTGCCAACTTACACTACTCGTACAGATATTTTAAAGTAGTTTCCCTATATTTATAAAATATTATATTTCATTATTTTTCTGAAGAACTACCTTAAGATACGAAGTGTGGCAATTAAATAACGAGATTTATTTTATCCGGCTTCCTTGTAAATTTGGCAACATTGCAGGCTACGTCATATTAATTTGTCATCTTTCCTCCATCCACTATTAAAATTTCAAGATAACTAGGCAAACCGTTCGGCAGTAGCCTTTGATTAAAGTTAACTACTTTCTCGTACTGCGCCGGAATTGTGTCAATATGAAATTCTGTGTGAAACTTTAAAAATCCGCTACAGACATACATACATAAAATCACGCGTTTCCTACTTAGTGGGTTAGCAAAAACCCGAAAACAATAAGAAAAGGGATGAAAGTAAAAGCTCCACTGAATCACTTAACTCTTTAATGACATTCTTCTTTCGCCTTGTCCAAAATCATCATAACATTCATACAAGGAACATATTCAAGTGACCGATTTTCGGTAGCGAATAATCGCATCCGGACCACAATAATAGTTATTTCAGTTTAGAAGATTTAAAGAAGGAAGAAAACAGATCGGAGATGATTAGCGCCTCGGCCGTGCACTGACATTGTTTTTTCCTCCCGCTACCCTAGGTAAGGGAGGTATAGAGATCGTGCTAAAAATCGCATATAGAGGTTTAAGTGAATAAGCAAGTTTTGATGTCCCCAGAACCCGATTTTAACATTTTTACAATGATGTCTGTGGGTATGTATGTGTGTGTGGATGTGTGGATCCTGTAGACACGATTACTCAAATACTATCAATCAGAAATTTTTGAAATTTTGTATACCCATTCTATACTAATGTGGGAAGAGTTGATTAGTTTTTAGTGTATATCAGATAACCGGAAGTATCACTTAAACAAGCTTTTACCAGTTTTTCTTGAAAAAATTGCATTGTATATAATTTTTCAGCAACTTTTACTATTAAAAATACAATATAATGGCACAATCTTCAATTCTACGATAATATAACTTTAAAAACTTTATTCTTAGGTTATCTAGTGTATTTATAGTGCAACTTGGGGCGACATTACAAGTTTCTATTTTACAAGTTACTTCTTATTCGCTCATTTTATATAGTTGCTATGGATATTTATTTATTTCATTTCTATCTTGTGAATTAAGTCACAAAAGATACCATTTTGAGAAAAAATGGCATTTTTTTCAATTTTTATCTATTTTCTATAAGCCTACTTTACAAAACACTGTCGTGTTTCTAACCATTAGTCCAGAATATCTGAACAAATAAATTACATTAATTTACATTTTTCTTGCTCCCTCTATAAATTATAATAATATCTTTCCCTGCTATTATTCCTTCCTGAGATGAATAAAAAACAAATATAAATGATAAATGTCTGATTAAAAACACATTCCCGTCACCCTGGGAATATGGATGAATACACCATATTAATAATTCTTTATCGTCTCCAAGTGTTCCGTCTCATCGTACTATGAATGTGCCAGGAGGGCCTAACAAATAATCGCATTTTTCTCTTTTATCCGAACCACTTTAATACCCTTCATTATTCTCCATCTCTCTCCGGAATTCAATAAGGAAATGTAAGGACAGCGACGAAGAGAGGCCGAAGGTCTGTGAGAAGAAGAGGCGGCACAAACTGATGTACCAACATCCTTTGTCTTAGGATCGAGAGATTTCCTTGCGTACGATTCTTGGTCAGGAATTCGGGGTTACACGCATCTAATCATGGGTTTATCTGTCAAGGGATAGGTTATAATTAGCGGGAACTATGGCCAGAATTCTAAGATTCCGGTAGGTTATGTTTGCATATTGAATAAGATGTTGGCAAGGGGAATGCTAATATCAACCAATACTACAACTCTAAACATCAACGATGATACCTTTTCACAACAAAACGTCTGTTGTTGTGGCCAGCACAAGACCTCTCGCCATTTCTATAGGCTATATAAGTATATATTGTATTTAACATTTCTGGCACACACACCAAAATTTTAATTACGTCTATTATTAATATATTGTGTATAAATAAGTTTTCTCCTACTCTTCTAAATGTTCAAGATTCTTCAAATTGATTGACAAGATTGGCAGTATTTCTGATGGGTATATGTAATATACAGGGTTAGTTAAAAGTATGGAGACGGCGATTTATTGTCGTTAATATTCATTTTAGGAAATTATGTTCAATACAAAAGTTTTTAAAAAAAAATTTATCTACATTTGAGAATACTTGAATTTTATTTTTCTTCAATTTTTTTTGAGTTACGCTTGTCCGCGTAATTTTTTTAAATGGGAACCTATTAATTTTACTCTACCATTCGATAGAGTGTTTTTTTTCTCTTCACAACAGTATGTTGTTTTTTTTTTTGTTTTCCAATTTATTTTAATAACATTTTTACAAGGAAAAACACCGGTTCAAGTATTTACAAATAGTAGGTTCATCTAAGATAGACAAAATTATTTCCAATAAAGTTGTCGGTCACAATTTTATCATTAAAAACAAATTAATAACTAAGTAAATTACATCGCTCGAGTTTGTTTATCGCTTCGCTTTTGTCTATCTTAGATGTACCTACTATTCGTAAATACTTGAACCGGTGTTTTTCCTTGTCAAATGTTATTAAAATAAATTGAAAAACAAAAAAACAAACATACTGTTGTAAAGAAAAAAAAAACACTCTATCGAATGGTAGAGTAAAATTAATAGGTTCCCATTTAAAAAAATTACGCAGACAAGCGTAACTCAAAAACAATTGAAGAAAAATAAAATTCAAGTATTCTCAAATGTAGATCAAAATTTCTTAAAAAATTTTACATTGAACTTAATTTCCTAAAATTAATATTAATGACAACAAATCGCCGTCTCCGTACTTTTAACTAACCCATGTATCTACAATTTTAAATATTTAATTAATAATAAAATAAGAAATATTAAATGTACATTCCAGAAAAAGACTTCAGTAATGGATCTGGATTTTTGACACTGATATTTTAATTTTTATCTGGGGTGTGAGATTCATTGCAATGGATAATTTTATATATTTATAATTCTCTATAGCAATGTTCAGTGTATCGGACAAAGAATTTTATATTCTTTCATATTTGTAATAACATAAATTTCCAAAAAATGATATTAGAAGATTTTTTTAAGAAACTACTACTTCTAGTTGTCCAACTGTTACCAAAACCTTTTCAGCTCTTCCCATTAATGTCAGACTGAGGACTATGTAGACTTTAGTCATATAATTTGACAAAGCGTCCCTCCAACATCTATACACACAGACATACACACATCCACACACATCATTTTCAAAATGTTAAAAATCGGATTTTATTGACCATAAAACGTGCTTATTCACAAAAATCTGGTTATGCGATTTTTAGCATGAATACAATACCTTTCTTAGCGAGAGGTAAAAATGGCACTTATTTTTTCCCCAACTTAGTAATTTGATACATCAGTGCAAAAAAGAGGTAGTTTCGTTTTTATAAATTTTTGAAAAGGAGGTAAAACTTTTAAGTATATCTAGTTACAAAGTTGAAAGAAGAGATTAATGCTGCAATTCATGATTATTTTGAAAGCTTAGCAAAAGAAGTTTAAGAAATTTAAAGTGTACCACTTTGAACATATGTATTTAACATAAAATTATAAAAATATGAATCATGTTTCGTACTCCCAATTATTCTAGCGTGACCCATACTACGGCGAAAAGTCCGACGTAAATATTCAATCACCATAATATTGTTCATTTTATAGACAGTATAAAATGAATTGATATATCTCAGCATTTGAAAATTCCAGTTTTGTCTTGAATAAAATTAACAAGCTTATTCTAGCGGCATAATGTTTTCTCGCAGTTACTGAATCTTAGTATCGGTTATGTTTTTATGTGGACTTGACGTAATTTTGTTTATATTTATAGTGCTTAATAACTACTCCAGTGTAAATAATAGTGAAAATAGTGTTTACTAGCGCTCAATTTGTGTTTTATTGTAGAATATAGTATAGATGTGTACTATAGTGATACAAAGTGACTTTCTTGGATATGGGTACCAATAAACAAGAAGAAATTTGAAGGTATTTATCAATAATTACTTACAATATTTTCCAGTTGTCGTAGTTGATATCTATTGTTGATTGATTGTTGTCAAGTAAGCAAGCTAATAATTTATTGTTTTTTTTCAGTTTCTGCCGGTGGTGGTACCTACCGAGGAGAAGACTAAGGTAGGAACTTATTTCTTTTGTTATTTTACATCTATAAACATTTTTATGAATGTTTGCTTTATGATTAATTCTGCCTGTAATTTACCCATAAATATTTCAAACTTCGGGTATTTGTTAACAAACAGATAATTGGAAATAATTACCGCGATTAGCGTGGCGCTTGAACTAAAAGTTACAACTTTATTCCATTTTCTCACGGATTATTTATTTAGACCGAAAAACAGTTACGAAGTACATTGTACTATGAATAAAGTATGAAAGTTGGAAATTACTTTCAAACTAAAAGAATTATTCATTTATTAGTCAGAAGAATAGAATAAAATTGTCTTCAAATTATTTTTCCGTAAACCATAATGAGATTTTAACTTCTGTTTGAAACTCGAAACAGGAATTAATCTTAGGTATTTTCCATTGCATTGGAATGTTGCAATATGCTATTACAACTTTCGTGGGATTCAGATTTATTTTGAAAGAAATGTTTAATAAAATATACTAGTATTTACTGCAAAATTTTTGAAAGAAGTCCGATCAAGGCCATCTACGAATTGCATCTATGAATTAAGATTTTATGCTGTCAAATTTAGTAGTGTCGTTTACGCGACAAATTGACGCCAATAAAATTTGCATATTAAAACCTAGCTTTATATCTGAACTAGAAGATGTCCCTTTAAATTATTATCTATCATTGGCTCCATCACAGTTTTTGTAAGTTTTAAGTAGCCAAAAGAATTTAGTAGAAATTACGGCTAGGTATGCAAAGTCCTAATGTTCATTCATCAACATGTTCAATTCTCACTTCGTTCAGTTTCATAACGTTCAAATCTACAAAACGTTCATCCATAAAGTTGGCATCAAAACGTCGCCCTGTACATACTTTGCCTTGTGCATTTTCATAACGTACAAATATTGTTTTGTACATTTCTTGTCTTATACAAATTCCAAATGCATATAGATCGCCCTGTACATATCTGGGCGTGTAACTTTTATAAAAATAATCTTGAACAAACATAACCTAAACTCATACCCGAATTTAGGTAGACAGTGATGAACTGTTCAATTTTGGAAGAGCGCGAGATATAAACATTTTGATACGCGCCAACTTCATGGACGAACATTTTGTAGATTTGAACTTTATGAAATTGAACGAAGTGAGAATTGAACATGTTGATGAATTAGGACGATTCGGGTGTTCCCGAAATTACTCATTACTTGTGTTGGAGTTTTAATTTGTTATTGTTATTGTTATAATTATAAGCCAGTCAAAATATTATGGGCCTAAGTTCGTAAATGCATTACATATAAAACCTACCTTTAGTTACAATTTATAAATAATAAATATTGCAAGATTTTAAATTATAAAGGTAATTATAGATCAGCTGTTATTTATAGTTCAAACGATTTATATTTACAAAAGGAAAATACAACACCAGTTATCCTGCTGAATCAATGAGTTTCCAATATACAAACATTGTTAAAATCAGCACCATCAATTCTATAAATAATTTTGATGTTATTGCAATAACTTCAAGTTATTCCTGTAACCTTTTTTCATCCATTCAAAAATTATAATCCACTGTACAATTATCTCGTAAAGTGATAAAAAAATTATGGTCCGTATTTCCGGGATAAAACGACAGGTTATAAATGAGTCCACAGTCATATCTCAAAATAAAAATGGCGAGGTGACCTTGTTTATTGTTGTCGTGACGTGTCACCCTATGACGGGTCGTATGTTTCCATCCGCCAGTTTGCAATGGGGATGTAGTAGGGTCACACGAGGTTAATTATTAATTTTTCGACACGGGTTGCGATGATAAGCACACATCTAGTTGGCCCTGATGCGTAATCGTGTATGATTGTTTCATAGATTAATGTTGTTAGTATATTTAAAAAAGCATAGTGTGCAGTGCACGTTTTTAGAATAAGACTTTGATCGTCGTTTAAAAAAATTGTTCTGGCCAGCACAACACCTGTCGCCATTTCCATTTTGTTACATAAATGTAGAATTTAAAATTTCTTGCACAGACAAATAATTTTTTTATTCTATAAGGAATCTTGTTCTACTCTTCTAAAATGTTCAAAATGGTTCCAATTCATTGACGAAATTGGCGGTATTTCTTGAATATATATATACAGTGTGTCCCATTTGGAAGTGCCACCATTGGGATCTCGAGAACTATAAGAGATACGATGTCGGTTAAATGGAACTTTTTGTGCGCCTTTGGAAGGCCATCTCAGATGTGCTTTTGTTTTT